>OU342789.1:7671117-8921117 GCA_910591515.1 Cerceris rybyensis | reverse complement strand
GTGACCATCCGACTAACAAGAAATTACTAATGTCCCTTGTTAGAAGAAAATTTGGAACACTTGTCCAACATCACCGATATTCAATGTAAGACAGATCATTAACTCCGTACGTCAAAAATCTACTTCAAAATACACGTTATAAGCCTGGTGACAGTGTTAAGTAGAAGTAAAAAATTATGTCGCAAAAAACGGAAGTACTTCCCCCAGCTGTAGGAAAATCCGTTTTTTGATGGCGCTCAGGAAGATCGGTTCCAGGTTTACAAAAAGGACATCAGCCCCTAAATGTTTCATTCAATCTTCCTGCTGGCTGACGTGGACTTCAACGAAGGATGCACGCATGGAGTACAATATGAAAAGAATGCCCACCCAAGGTGTTCCCAATGACCATTTATCATCCGCTGGAGAGGCTGGCTGACGCCTACCAAGTGGAAGCTTTTCCGTCAATGTCGTCTTGCAATCTTCCTATGTTTGAGAGAGACGAAAAGGAAGCTAAGAGAACCAGTGCTAAACGGAAGAGGGTTGAAAATAGACGGAAAGAAGTGCTAGAGAAGTAGGGAAAATGAGATAAAAGATCGAATAAAGAAAGTGAGATAATAAAAGGAGAGAGAAGACTTAGCGGGGGGAGTTAAAGAGAAAAACGGTATCAGTAGAGGAGAAATCGGTACCAGGAGTGTGCCAATGGAAGAATCGATATTTTTGCAAGGTACGTGTCAAGGAGACGTGAGTTATGGGCATAATAATAAGAAGATAGAAACGAAACCTGTCGCGCTTGCTGGCTATATATACATCAGCCCAACCAATCGGCAAGTGGATCGTCAGTTTATGTCGTGCTACCTGGAAGAAACAAATCTGGTTTTATATCTCATCAAATTTTCAATTTTGTTTCAAAATATCGATTTTTTATCGTTTTTATCTCCTTCCTCTGAATTTTCATATTTTTTTTTTTTTTTCATTGATTCCTTCGTTATTTTCAAAGATGTTCGGCAAAATCATAAGTTTCCTTCGAAAATTAAGAATTTCGTAGTAAAACATAAAAACTAAGCTACTAATTTGTAACGCGTCAATTGATTTGCTCGTCGAGCAGGCAAATTCTTTTCCACATCCATGTTGAGAAGTTCATAAGAGCTTCCATAATTGTGTGCACGATGTAAAACACCAGCCCTTATTACATGTATTAATTCTATAACGGTGCTTGCAATGAATTGGGTAATTTATTTTACAATTATCAGGGGCCATTTGTTGCTGATTCAGTTTTTGAATATTTTCCATTTTGCAACTAATTTTTAAAGTATATGTCATGCATTTGGAAAGTACAGGATGTGAAATATAGAGATAATCGTCATTGAAAGTAGTTTCTTCAGAAAATACTCGTGCACATTCGCAATAAAATAATTTCGTACTATTTTTAAAATTTATTTCCATACATTCAGTACAATTGATTTAATTAGAAATCGTAATATGTAGGAAAATCCAATATCGGAATGGAGATACATTTCATTTGGGCCGGTCTCAGTTTATGTCATTTATAGGTTCGCAATTTTATTTTTGTTTTCTAATTGTAAGTAAACATTTACAAGCGTATGTTTGTAAAAAGTTCGATTATTGTTTGACAGAAAAACTTTAAACAAATTGCATGTTAATCGAATTAGAAAAATAGTGAGGTATGTGGTTCTTAGACCGATAAATCGGCACAAACAATCACGGGGTGAGTTTTCATAAAGACAATCCTGAAAGAGGAATATATTTCTAGGTGTTATTAATAACATCAAATGCTCTCAGCCAAACATTTTCAATAAAACTATTCGGTCATATTTTACATCTGAGGTGTGTGTCTGTGACGAGCTTTCGCAAACTCGTTTAATTCTCCCCTTACTACGATGCGCTCGTAAATTTGCACAGAAATGTTTATCGATGGCGTTCACCAAAGATTTGCACAAGTAATATCAATTGGCGAATTTTAAAGAGGTCACCCGCAGAGAGAAAATAGAATGCGTTTTTCGTATTACGATGAAAATGGAAAATTTGAATTTTTCACACAGCTTTCGATATTCTTCCTCTGAATACGCCGAAACAAATTTGATTACCAACGCTTAAATCTATGAAACCCATTTATAAAACTTTTTTTCGATTTTCCAGATTAATTATAAAGGTTATTTTTTTAAAATTAAGTATAACGAACAATTTTTTTTAGTGTTATAAATCATTGAATAATAAAGGAAGTTTCACCGTTATTGCTCAAAGTGCTGTTTGCTAATGAACGGTGATAGTTATTTCATTTTTCACCGAATGCTTTTTCCAAAGAATTATATATATATACACAGCATGTGACAAAATGTAGTGCCGTGTGTTTTGAGGGTGGTACTATATTCAAGCAGCAAAAAAATGTCTGCCTAATTCTCATTGGTTTTGAAATTTAAGGCTAACTTTTTTGGCCTTTATTCTTCTCGCTAAGGAAGTAAAAATTTGGAAAACAAACACGAGTCTCAAATGAAGCTTTCTAGCGTAAATTAATGTTTTTATAATTCCTATATTCCACCTTATTGTTAGATCGGCAATATAACTTTTGTGGGCAAAAATTTAGAAAAAATAGCACACATTCCACTTCTTTTAACCCTTTGACTACTGTTGGCGAGTATTGGCGTCTGAAACATGTTGGCTTCTTGGTACTGTAGCAACAGTAGGGCCTACATGTAGGCGCGAATGCGCGCCTGACTTACTTCGCTCCGCTGGTACTGTTGGCGCCAATAGGCGTCCGGATTATTAAATATTGTGCAAAAATGCTTAAAATTAATGTTCACTTTTAGTGCCCTAACAATTTAAAGCAGAATATTAATAAATAAATAGTATTGGTCTAATGTAATAGAATTCAGTATTTTGAATATTTTAATATATATACTTCGTCAGAAATGCATGCCTAACGAAAAACTTCGCTGTTCTCGGTGTACGTCGCGACTGAATTTCTACTGTACGGTACGGCCGTTGCGCATCAAAGTCTACCGTAGTCAAAGGGTTAAAAAGATATAAATGTCTGTATTTCGAGAAAGCATTAATTCAGGCATTAATTAAATAAATAGCTCCTTGTTTTCTATTTTATTTATTTTGTGTATCTATGTAACATTTGTCAACGAAAGTCATGTATTTCATTTGTGGATGTACCTATAAAACCTGCTGTCATTTTTCTCCTCATTTAAAATTTCAAGTAGTTCTATTATGCAAGAAATTAAAACAATTTTTACATGTTATCTGAATTTCTACGCACCGTTTCAGTATCAGACTCGTTTCCTTAAATCACTCAGAATATAATTTCTCTTATCCTTTTAAAGCAATTATTTTAATTTCAAGCGATACAATCCCTTATCTTATTCACAACAACCTCTTTTATTTTTTCCATCAAAAATGTCTTTCTGGTGCATGTACCTAAATATTTTCCGATTGTCAATAGTTCCAGTATTATTTCCAATAGACATTCTCTGCATTATAAATAAATGATAAATTTATTAAAATCTCTTTACCGATGCATGTTTTATGCCTTTGCTGTGCGTAATTTCCATTAAAATTCGATTCAGTTTAATTTGAAAATTTCTTTCTCGTCCCTGGTGAATCATGCGGCCACGATTCTAATGCGGCATTCTTCCGTTCTGTAAATAGAGTGCTTTAAACAGAAAGAGAATACGGCCAGATAGAACACGCTGAATGGACGATTTAAACGTATCTCGCTCCCAGTGCATTTTAGCAATCAGAGCGCGTTTCACCGAAGCGTTTTCAATGGAGCTGTTCAAATATATTCCACGGAGGATATTTTAGCTATCTGCGCGAACTTTCGAAACTCGTTTAACTTTTAGAGAAGACTGCCATTTTTGCTAGAGCGAATGTAGCAGTACCCTCTCCCCATGGAATTCTTTTTTATGAGAATTCTCGAAGATTCTCACCGATCTGGTGTTCAGCCGCGAAACTTTCACGAGAAAAATGATTTTCCCTACGACTTTTTATCGTTAGTTTAGTAGTCGACATCGATCCGGCAATATTTCAATGAGGAATTTTCATGATGAATTGGATGGAAATACATTTCGAGGCATTTTAACAAACAATTAGATTGAGCATGCTCGACAGCGTTTTAATTATCGGTGAACTTTTCGAACTCGTTCAACTTTTCCCGTGAACTTCCCCTTTCGCTGGAGCGCATAAATATAATTGCCAGCGAAATTTTATTGGTAGACTTTTAACCGGTATTTGCCTGTGATACTTTCACAAACAAATTTTTTCCACTGGTGAATAGAACGAAATAAAAAAAACAAAATCTGTAAACGATTATTAATCTCAGAATCGTGGAAATTCATCGATAAAATTTAAAAAACTTTTTTTGATATTGGAGCAATGCTGTTTAATTGGAGGATACATAAAAAAAATTTCAAAACAGTTTAATATGCAGAACATGTAGCACAGTAGAAGTTGTTTTACAAAATGTAAATACAAAACGTTTTTTAAAATTAACGCTTATAACGTAATTAATGACAACAAGATAATCATCATTCTTGACCATCTCTTTGAAGATTGAAAAAGAGAACCATAAAGAAGTTGCAAAGTAAACGTTTATCATAAAACGGTGTGTGACATTTATCACCTTCCAACAGATCCTAAAAATAGTAACAACGAGTGAATGACCCGAATTTGATCTAGACCCAATAACTATCAGTGTCACTTACTTATAACTCTTACAATTGGACTCACTTTAACTTGTCAGGCTGCTTTTAAAAAGTCAAAGCATATCTTATAGATCTAGGTTCTATACTACACCATGTTCGATATCTATCTACACTCACAATTAGATGACTCAGTAATCATGTTACTATAACTCAATATGAAAAAAAAAACGAAATATTTCAGTTTAAAGTAAAAATTCCTAAATCTCTATTGCTTCACAAAAAGCCACCCGTTGGCACAGGATGGAAATACGTAGCGGCTGAGTGCAATGCCGCCGCGCCGGCTGAAACAAATACCCTTGACGACTAATTTGATATCATATTAGAATTCTCTGATCACATCCTGTAGAATTATTGGTAGTTACTTTTGATGTGATTCTATACATACAAATAAAAAATATTACATTTTCATAATAAGCATGGCTAATGTCAAACAATTAACACTGAGGGATGACTGGATAAAGGGTTAATAAAAATTGGAAGCTTCTCTCAAGGTTAGAAGGGTGAGTGTTAAACGAGTATAATAAAATTGCAAGCATTTGGTATTACCATATTTGATGTGATTTGTGCATGGAACAGTGTTAGATTGGAATTGCTAAACTCTATTAGGAAAACTGTAAATTATGTACACAGCAATTACGATCTGAATTCTATGGCTGACAAGAGTACAAATTATTTGCAAAGTAAAAATTGACCTATCTAGCTTCGATATTTTATTTGACTCCTCAAGTTTTTTATATAATAAAATATTGCGATCTTGCAACCAGTACCAATATTTATCATTTAACCCTGTTGTTCTGCTCGGGTCTATATGATCCGAAATGCAGATTATATTTTAACAGATACCATGTTTCTAGGTATTAGTTTTTGATATTCAATGTATTTAATATTTACGTCTACTTGTTTGTACATTTTATGTTTTTTAAAATGTAAACCTTTGTTCGCCGGGTTACTATGACTGGAATAAATACGAATGGGAAATATAAATGAACAGAACAGATTTCGTTCGATCATTTATCCACTTTCAAATCTACGAGACATAATATTGAATCTACACATTTTTTACGGTTCCACTACATCTCTCATTAGCACTGTATAAACTCGCCATTCCTCAATGTCTATATGCATGCTAACAACATTGTAATGATTTTCATAAAATAATAAAAAATCACATTTAACACTTGTCTCATCTACTCTAGAAAACCCACTTCTTCCATCCGTATCTGACAATAAGTATACCCACGACACATAATTCTCATTACTTTTGCCCGTACACGAATCTAAATTTGTCGGAACACCAATATCGTAAACCCTTATTCCCCTGCTTCCATCCTGAGAAAGCTATTTCCTGTTCCTTTACTGTAATGAACATTTTCGAAAATAGTTTTCCATAAAGCTGCCAGTATACATTTCTCCGCGATGTAAAAATTTCTTCAAACTCGGTCGACTATTTTTGCAATTACACGGCACAGTGGCCGCGTAAATTCGCATGCATAGAGGGGCATAGAGAGCATATTGTGCGAGCACGCAATGCGAACAGTGCGTGCAGCCCTTGTTAATAGCCCCTGTTCGTTAGCAAGTGGGCCTCGACGGGAGAAGAGCACTTGACACGCTCCCCTTTACCCCTGGAGAAAAAAAGGAAAGGCTCACACCACCATCCTGCCACCCCCGAGCAGCCCCTCTCAGCTTGCTCCAACGTGACATAAAAACACCGATTGCTAGCATTGTGCGCCTAGGAAGACACGTCGGGCGTTTGCTCTGTTTCAGCGAGCTAATTAATCACTTGTGTAATTGCCAACGGTCATGTTCTTCTGGGAATTACAATCAAAGGGCAGAGATTGTTCGCGTAATTTTTTTTATCGTAGGATAGATATTTAGGGATTTTAGGAATTTGCGGTGGAATTTTTTGCTTTTTTTTTTGTTTTCGCATTCAGGTATTTTAATATAGTGTATTTAGAAACAAAGGATTTTATGTGATTCAGTTGTGAATTGTTACATGGTTTTACGCAATTGTTCGGCTTTATTCTACTGTAAAAGCGTGTGCAGTTTTTGATGAAGCACTTTTTAACGTGACACAAGAGGGCTGTTCATTTTCTATGGTCGGTATTTTTGCATCATTACATTTGTACTCGATGATTTTCATAAAATGCCGATGAATTGTAAAGGATCTCATTGTTATTATCATTGCATAACTGCATGATGGTTTAGTCCGCAGGTTATTTGTGAATAGAATATATCGTAGAAATCTGCATTCATTTACTTAATGCTGACATATATGGATGTCAATTATTGGTGACCGGTGACGAGTTAACTCTTCATTGCACTTGCATTATCTATTTCAATTTATGATACCGAGGGCGATATAGAATATTGTAAAAGCTTTGATGATCATCTTCAGTTGACTCCGCTCTATTAAAAAATACACAGACATAAATACATAAATACATGACAGTTTCTGTGTAAAATTGCTGATCAATAATGTGTTAAGTATCTAATAGAATTTCATAATAGCAGTTTCCTTAGGAACATCGGCAGATTTTACTAATGGGTGTACCACCAAGTCGGAGCAAATTCAACGTTTCGCAATTACTTTTCCGTATGGTATTTGAAGTCAATACACCCAACTATTTTTTTACACGGTAGATGTGATCCTTAGAAAATCGTGTTAAAAATCGGCATATGGACAATTTACGTATATGTTTCACAACTATAAAAAATCGTGCAACATGAAAAAACTGTAAATATTTTCCAAAGAAAAAAACATGCAAAAAAGTAATAATGAAATCCATATTACATATTTAGTGAAAAAACAATCCATTTTTGTTACAACAAAAAAATAAAATTAGTGTACAGTGAAAATTCAGTTCATAAGTGTAATGGCGAATGATGCGATTCGCGATCAAGATCCGCCAAATGAAAGAGAACTTATACTTTTGGGACTTTTATTCTATATTATATTATATTACCGTAAATCTAGTGTTAATAACCAAAATGTATCATATAACATATAATAAACTAAAACATAATAATAATGTACTATACTTTATAAATATAGAAAATATAATAATAACTAAATATAAAAATATAATCATATAATAATTACTCGGCATACTGGTTTTTAAACAATTAGTTTAGTATTTTGATTTTGTATGATATTTTTCAAAGCACAGTCCAACGTGCAGCGGAACACTACATGAGGAGTAGATAAATGCAGTTGAGCTTCTTTTTTTTTATGCGGAGCATATTCTACATGGTCTTCGCGGTTTTTTTTTATTTTCCCTCTTCTTACGATGCGGACAAGTTTATGGTTCCATATTTTCAGACACAATCTGTCTACTGGATTGCACTTTGGAGCTCTTGGGGTATACATCGAAGAGGGTCTGTTTAGGCTTATTAGGCTTATTCTTGTTTAGGTGCTATTAGGCGCTATTAGGGTATTTTTGTAATTTTTTGTGCAGCGGTGTACTCGCGTTCTGAGCTTACAAGCGCGTTTCATCGACAACCGTGGACGATACAAAAAAAATTCCTATATAAATTTTATACGATTTGAGAGTAACTTATTATTCAATCATAATACATTTGTTTAAACTAATATACATAGTTCATAAAAAGGTAAAATTAATTTTTTTCTTGCAAGGATAAGTGTTACGATAGCCATTCGTTTCATTTCATTAATATATATCAAAAATGTTTAAATTCGTTCTAATATTTATTATTTTTCTATATTATTAAATTATTGAATGGTTTGCAGCAAGCAAACATTATTTTAAGGGATATTTGAATGTGAATCTTGGGAGCTTTGAATGTGAATATTTTTATTTATTAGACTACATGTTAAACTATGTTTTTTAAATCTATTATAATCACTAATGCATCATTTTGCGACTTTATTGTATTTCAGAACCTGCTGATGGCGAACAATTTTTTCCGTGCTTCGAGACTACTTATTTGAAATTCACTGCATTAACAAATTTATTGGAATTACTAAATAAATTGTTCACTTGTGATAGATTTTCTTGCTTATTAATGAAAAATATTTATTGTTACATATTTAATTACTTGTTAGAGTAAATATGAGTTGCATACTATCTTTCGCGCAAAACCGGCTATTTTTAGACACACGCGTCGGCCATATCGAAACCGCTATTTTGTTTTTGGAAATTGTAAGTTCAGATTCGTATTCAGCGATCCAAAAAACATTAACATACTAACTTTCGCACCGAACCAGCAGTTTTTACATACACGTATCCGCCATACTGAATCCGCCATTTTGTTTTTGGAAATTCTAAGTTCAGATTCGTATTCAGTGACCCAAAAAATATTGGGATACTAACTTTCGTGCCGAACCAGTAATTTTTAGATATACGTGTCCGCCATATTGGATCCGCACAGTGGGCCAGATCGAAAAATTGAGTGACATTTTCATATAACTTTTGAACCGTAAAAGATATTGTGATGAAATTTGCACTGAAAATGATTTTAAAACCTTTTTCACGTTTATGCAGTGTTTTCTATGAAGTACAATATTTAATTTTACCAAAAATAAAAACAAATGAGCCTAAACAATCTTATCACATTTTTTATGTTGTAAAGTTATTATTTAAAGTAAAATAACAACTAACCTGTTTATTGAAATATAAAGATATAAAATATAAGAAAAATACACTAACCACAAAATACTACGCGACGCTGTTCAAATCGCTGTTCGCTGCTATCACTCACAATCAGATACTCTGTTCGCTCACACTCTGCTCTGTTCGCTGATACGCTAACACACTCTGATGGACCTGTTAGAATTGAATGCAGAAGAAAAAATAGAAAACATAGACGAAGGCTCATCTCTACTATGGGAAAAACATTTTGTGTGGTTTAAACGCTTCCTCAAGTAAATTCTCAAGTATCTGACAGTCCAGATGACAACTGGTGAAACCGCACGCTTTAGACGCAAATAATTTCGGAAACAGGAACAAACAGGATGTGATTTTTACATTTTTATATAGGGGAAAGCATGCTAAAAATGTACTAATATGTAAAAATTTGGAACTATTTGGAACTTAAAATATGCACCTTACTTACCAAGTGAAAAATATTTATCTACTTTTTTCATTCTGTTCAACATTAATACTTTGAATACAAAATTAACGATAATCTGTAGTTGAAGATGCTTTTTCGGTAATTTCGGTGGTGGCTCGGTCATGATTTGGGCGTGTTTCTCGGCACATGCAAAAAGCGCCATAGCATTGATATCTCATAAAATGAATAGCGCTAATTATACAAATACATTGGAAAATTATTTAAAACCATTTTGGGCAAAATTTGATAACAGAAACTTAATCTTCATGCAGGATAATGCACCCGTGCATAAAGCGGCACACACATTGCGGTGGTTTTCGGAAAATAATGTTCCACTATTAGATTGGCCTGTACGTTCTCCTGACGTAAATCCCATAGCAAATCTATGGGGAATGTTAGTAAGAAGAATTTTTTCCAGCAATCATACTTATTCCACTGTCGATGACTTGAAATTGGCAATTGTTGAGACATGGAATAATTTAGAGGAGAATATAATAACCAATCTCATCAATAGTATGGAAAATCGAATTTTCGATGTAATTCGTGGTGGTGGAAATACAATAAATTATTAAGATTTGTATTTTTGTATATAAAAATACATTAAAACAATTTTTCCTTAAGAGTTGGTATATTTATGAAACGCCTGAAAAATCATCTTTTATATAATTCAGCTTAATATTTACAACAAAGTGGCATTTTTTTGGTGTATAACTCATTATTTGAGCATTATGCACTATTAATTGAAGAATATTGGCCATAGTTTTCTACCGAAAGCTAAAATTATTAAAAATATGGGGTGTTGGTATATTTATGCAACGCACTGTACTTATGTATAACACAACTGTCGCTAACACACGTGTGGGCATAAACTGACCAACTTCTGATCACGGTATTCCCCCAATTGTATTTTGTTGCTGTATACATAAATTTATATAACACACTGTCAAGATTAGAATACAAAAAAAAGTTTTTTTTTGGGATTCGTGCTCGGACAAAAAAATCGTGTAAAAAATGTACTGGTTTATATTCGCGGACCGTGCTATTTCAAAATCGTATAGAAAAAGACTGTGTAAAAAACTGTTGGGTGGATATGGATATTACAACACATAATATTTATACATGCATTGACGATGCACATCTCCATGTCCCACAAAAGTTCGCTAGCTTTATTGGCACCCGTGTGCCAGACGATTATGAATGACACCATGCCAGACGAGTGGTGTCGACATCTACGACAAATGTCGCCAATGTGGTGTCGTCGACCGCAAAGAGTTATAGAACTAGTGTATATTAATATATACAATTTACTGTTGTCTACTTTTTATTTAGTCAGTACTTATTTTATATCGGTTTTTGTAGATATTTTTAATGCATGCTCAATATTTATTGTATAATAAAATTTCGAACTTGCCGTTATGTTAAATAAATGATCAGTAATTGTTGTAATTTACCGATGTTACTTTTAGTCTTATTGTTAGAATCAAAAATATTGCTCATTCATGAAAATTGCTAACACATAAAGAATTTCATCTAAGAAATAAGTACTATTACAAATTAAAATAACTTGAAACCTGCTGGTAAAAACAGTCCAACATAAGTAAATAGCGTTTATGATAATAAATAATCTATTTTATCTCAAAACGTATTTTAAAATCACAAAAGGACATATTCTATAATATTATGAAAACTAGAGATAAGAGAACATGTTAGAAGTGGCCAATGGACAAAGAATAATACCCAACATCTCTTTTTTTGATAAAGTCGCAAAGAGAAGTTTTCCACTCTAAAAAATTCTTTAAAATCTCTCTGATTTTTCCATCGAATTTTTAGTTAGGTATACATATAATCCGTTAAAAAAAGCAGCATGCACCATAAAACACCATGGAATTTCAAAGCCAACGAAAAATAGAAGAACGACTAAAAGACAAGCAGCAAAGAGCGTAGATTATAATGGAGCTACGTATAATGAGTTTTCTTCCCCGCCATTGTTTTGTCCCGAGTAATTTCGTCCTCCACGGATCCTTGTTTGCGAATCGCTTCTACGTATTCGCGAATCCACATCTGCTTGTGTCCGTGTATGCATGTGGACTCGAAAAACGGGGGTGGAATTGCTGGTATGCGCACACTGAAACGTAAAACCAGAAACCCACCCCCGTTATACGCACAGCGGGGTTATACCTAATGAGTAATGCAGGTAATCACCATTATTTTTAAATCTCATTAACGCCTCCGTGTGTACATTATTCTCCGCGGCCGAGCAAACACACATGGGGCCAGTTTGTTCCCCCTTCGTCCTCGTGCTTTCACCCCCTCTGGCTTCTAGCTTTCCCTCTCTGTCTCTTTTTCCTTCCCGGACATCTTGTTGTCTCTCTCTGACTCTCTATTTCTACTTGTTTGAACATCGAAGCCACCCCACGCGGTGAACGCGGTGTATCGAGGGAGTGGGGGAAGGGGTTGGGGGTGGTGAGACACCTGAATCTCGTTGTTTAATACAAGTGCAACGATATTAAACGCATAAATCTCGATAATGAGTAACCGGTGTTACGGCGATAAAAGCCATGCCGGGGTGATTGGTAATTTGCGAATTACCGCCTGCGCGAAAATTGAATGTACGAATGCGGCTAGATGGTTTGCTTTTTTGATCTTTTCTAATGATTTCTTCTTTGTTCAGATTCGCAGTCTTTAGAATGTACGTACATTACTTAGCATATTTAATAAGAAGTAACATATAATGAATGATGGGTATAATTTTTTTTAACTTATTCGCACTTCTTAAATTTTCCTGTTACAATTACATATGGAGATAGAGCTTTATACAGATGCAATTTTGAAAATTCCTATCATAATTTAAAAACTAATGAAAAGCGAAACAAGTAATATTCAAGCGGTTTGAACTTTTATCTCGAAATATTTGTTGTCCCAGTTTCCTTGTAGCTATAATTTTAATGGAACTTTTTTTCATGCACGTATATGATATTTTTTATAATCAAATTTAATTACTAGTAACTTAATGATTTGTTAAAAGAAGCTATATTACATAATGGAACGATTCTTAATTTTTTGGTTAATTAACAATTCATAATTCCATACTTGTTCTCAATCGAAAAATTGTTCATGTTATAAAATATCTATTGAATCTGAATATTTATCATTTTAAATGAGTCTCAGCATTAATTTCTGTATCACCCAAAAACGAAACAATATTTCGCAAACATAAGATTTTTATTTTAATTAAACTGAGTAAGTGGTAGACCAATTTTAAAACATAATTAAGAATTTTCATTAAAATTAATACAAGAAGCATTGCGTAAAATTTCAAGCGGTCTACTTATTGCATCTCACTATATGTGTATCGAAAGAAATTTAAAAAATTTCTAACATTGTTGAAGGATTCACTCATTAATATTGCAATTATTCACGCAATTATGAAACCTCGTTTTCTCTAAAGAATCCATTGCAATGGATATTCTTTCACTTCGGAATCCACTTGCACTTTCAGTAGATGACCATCCATCCAAGCAACCCCCACAGACAGGGTGGAATCAAGCAGGGTGGTAGACGAGCTAGCAAGTAACAAGGATCAGCGTAAATGCAAGAGCCAGACCGTAGCTTTATCCGGTTAATTAACTAGCTGGAATAGCTGGCTTCTACGATACGCATGAATTTACTGCCAATTTCCAGCAATATTCTCAATTAGGATTGCACACGTCGGCTTGCAAATTGTTACGATCACCCCTCTCTACTCGACTCAATCAGCAGTCGATCGCAAGCCAACGTTGCCAGAGAAATTCACGCGATTTCGATTAATAAATCCTCGATTCGATCTGTATCGGCAGAGACAGGAGATTTGGTTTATGACACAGCGAATTTACTCACCGACAAACCTTGTTTACTATCCGGAGGGTACGCGATTAAACAGTTTCGTGTAAGAACAGAGAGATGGAGAGAAATTGCATCGCTGATGGGGACTATGTTTGATGGGTTTAATGTGTGTTCTATTCTGAAATAATTAGGGAAGTAAAATTATATTGAACGATTGAATTCTAATTTACGGAGTGCATCTCTTTGGTCCTCAATGTTATTGCTTATTATCGGCTAAGGAATAAAAAAGAAACTAAGACATTAAGAAAGAATTTATAATTTCTCACGAATTTGAAAAATTGGAAAAATTGTTATAATGTCATATGTCTTGAAAAACTACATGTTGGAATTTCCACAGAGATTAATTCTAATGACAAATATGCTTTATCGAAACTATAAGACTTTTCAATTTCATCAGTCAAATTTTAGCAGATTCTTTATCTAGTATCAACAATTCCTTATGTTATTTATTTTACCTTTTAGAGATGCGATCATTTTGGCTACGATCTACAGCTTTTTACAGTATATCGACGTTTTGTATTAGTGAGACTATAATATACATGTAACGGAAGACAAATTTTATAGAATTGGTGATAGTTTGAACTTGGTCTCAATAAGTAATCGTAACACCGAACTTCTAAATCCATACAGCATAGCCATATTAAGTAAATATGAATGCATTAAAAGTAGAACTGCCAAGGGAGTCTAAATGACTGGTGCTTAATTTTTTTATAAATATTCTACAAGTATACGGAGGATCCATAATATAAATATTTTGCGTCCTTCATGTAAAACAGAAGTTACTGAATTACTCATCGTTGCCATCTTTTTATTCCTCTTTTTCTATAGTACTTACTTATTAAACGTATCGAAACATCATAAATGTCGGCTGTTGTAGCCTTAATGAAGACTACTTGTAAAATAGGCTTTAAATAGCAGACATGAAGTTTTTCTGAAGGAAAGAAAACATTTACTAGATTTTAATTATTGAGAAATCTTTGTTTAAATATAGATTAAAGATCACATTCCCGTTCGGTATTAGTGAAACTTATAATATTTTTAGTAATCTCATTACGTGCAGAAATTTTTTCTTTATTTAGTGTTTACGAACTTTTATACCAATGTGGAAAATGAATTGATAATAAGAAATATAATTTGTCAATTAATAATCCACACACGTTAGTCGGAATCTCGGTAATTACAAACTCTCGTTTGTTCTTTTTCAACGCCTTCGGAGCTCGTGTCTCCTCATCTGTTTGTTATTCAGAAGTCTATAATAAACTTCTCACAGTTTCCAGGTCACCGTTCACAACCATTTTAAATCATCAGGCTTGCATACACTCAGCAACGAAAACTAAATAATACATGAACATGCAAAGTACAAAAGTAAATATATTAATTTCTATCATTTACTACCACAATATTGTACTCTATCTTATTTGTATTAGAGGATTTACACTTTGAGTAAATAAATTTTTCAAATGAAAAAAGCTGCCCTATAGGATTTAACCCCTTGCCGTATAATAACAAGTGATACTCGTGACGCCATAAATGATATAATCAATGTTTAAGTGCTCCAAAAATTATTAAACTAAAAATATCAGTGGGTCATGATAAAATAAAATAAATTCTATGCTATTCAATATTGAAGAAATTAAATGCATTTGAATTATTGCGCATTCAGTAAGAAAAGAAATGGTACGACAAGGGGTTAAGTTATATTTCCACAAATTTAATAAAAGGATTTAGAGATTGAAAATCGGCTAAAGCTGGATGAGGCTTTGATACTCATATCCCGAGTCGGAAAGTCCAGCCTAAAAAGAAACTTCAAATCCTAGATTCTTTTGATTTCTCATTTGCCGCTTAATTATGTATACGAGTTTGAACCTCAAAATCCTCGACTACTGTGTCCACGCGCCACAAAGTCCTGTAAATATGATTTTTAGGAGTTATATGGACTGATCAGGTAAAATTTTTATTCCAATTTAATCTGACATCCCCTAAAAATATTTCAGAAGTTCCAAGTCTGTCGACTCATATTCTAAAAATAGGGCTTGCAGGAGCAAGTAGGAATTAAATTATCATTTTATTCCATATAAATACTAAATCTCCTAAAATCACTCCAATTCCAATCCAATTGAGGATTATTTTGGGCTGTATGAAGCCTAAATTGATCCTAAACTAGGCAAAACTGGCAAAAATGAACAAGTTTAGGGCGATTGTGGAATTAAAATTTGCATTTTTTTATATGTAACATATTTTTCCATATTCAGCCTAAATATCCTAAGTTATTTGGTAATTTAGGAGGATTTTGGGCTGAAATGTTCGACCCGGGATTTTCTATATTTATTGTGTCGTCTGATTTTCCATGTTCGAAATTAGTTTCGATCTTCATCTTACAGAAATATCTTTACAATTATCAGAAGAGTTCTTTTATCTGTTACTCGTTACCTGTTACAATTTTGCATAAAGAAATCAATGTTGCGACGGTTAAAGTTAAAAAACTTTCAGTTCTTAAAAGTAATTGGAGAAGAGGAGAAAATCGCGATGCGAATAGTCACGAAATACCTTTGAAACAAGTTTCAACTTTTTTTTTCTTTTGGCAAGGGGAAAAATTTGCTCGCCATTTCCCTCGTAACGATAATCGATGGTTGCACGCACCGAGAAGGAAAAAAAGTTGGAGAGAGACGAGACTCGAAGAAAAGTTCGCGGTAATATACGGAAACGCGACAAATACTAAAAATTGCAACTCTGTAAAAAGCTTTAAGTGGAAAGTTTGCAAGCACGGTCCTCTATCCCCTCTGTCATTCCTTTTCTCGCTGTGGTAGTCACTCGGAGTCTGCAAGAAAGGGGGTGAGATCGAGATAAATATAAACAACTCAACTTCTCGGCTGCGTCGCAAAGACTATGACGTAATTTAATATACACCGGCAAGTTTTGCGCTTAGCCACCGAGTACGGAAATTTGTATTTGGGTTACTAGCCGAGGAAGTTGCGACAACTTGGTGAAACTCTGACGTGTCACACTCTTGAAAGCGAGGGGATGTTATTTCGTCGCCAATTCTCCTTTTTTAAACCACGGATTAACTATTACTCGCTATTTTGCAGAAATTGGTTTCACAGGAATCGCACCGTTTAATTATTTTTTTTTTAAATACTAAATCTCTCCGATGATAGATTTTCCTGATACCACTGATAAATATGCAGTAGAAGCGCGTTTCACTGATTTTCACGATAACGAACCGCATCGAATTTTACGCTTTTTTTTTTAATCCGCACGTTGTGTAAAGATAGAAAGATAAATAGAGCGCGCCAAAATCTTTCTAGGCTTGATTTAAAGTTGCAGATTGATATCGCAGACAGTTTAATGGAAGATTTACTTAATGGTTATTGGTTATTGGAATCGTACAATATCAGTTACTTTTTTTTGTTAACATCGAATGTGGGTGAGATTTAACGATTAATTTATAAAATAAATAAACTGCTCTCTTTTACCCGTAAATACTACAAATATTTTATATTTATATACCATCAAGAATGATCAATATATTTCGGCGAATTGATGTAGATAAGTAATAATAAAGTAAAAATTCGATTTTGTCTAACAATTGCTTGTGTAAAGATTGATTTAACATGAAATATTTTACATTCCTCTTATGTATATATTAAAGTTCTCATGAAATTGGAACTAATAACTTTGCGAAATGTATCATATTTTCTTAACTGCATCATTGTAAGATTCCTTCAAAATTGTGTCGGCAAAAGGGATAGTTATAAGGGAGTATTACACGCCACTGAATTTATAATACCGTTGATTGGCACTTACGAAATTGATATGATAGACAAGTGATAAAAGTGTTACGAGGTGTTCCGTTGTTCTTAGGAAAACTGTATGAAAATGTGCGCAAATGGACATGGAAATAAATGTTTTGAACAGTATCATTGTTGCATCCCTTTTAAATTTCTTATTTCTGTCAAACGTGAAATTTAATCAGTACCTGCATCATAATTTCTGCAGTACTACTTTCTTTTTAAAATTACATCGTTTTAAAACATATCGACGGTACTTGATCGGTGCTTTTTTCTAAAAGAGTCAGAAAGCTGGAAAAAGAGGAAAAGATCTTCAAATTAATGACTCTACGTGCTTAAACGACAGTAAAGAAAAATGACGGCGCTTCTTTTATCTTCCTGCCACCCCTTTACACCCCCTCGTTACGCTCTTCAACGAGCTTCCGGAAAATGAAATGATAGAAGACACCGAACGACGTGAAAAAATGGTGGCATCCAGTTCCGCTTTCTTTTAGCTTCCATTCGAAAAATGGCATGGAAAAGTATATTTCGTCGAATTATCGAGATAATGCTGCATTGCAGCGTGGGATGAGGGAATAGATTGCAGTGTGGAGGGTTCTTATCGTGTATTAGAGAGGACAGAAAGAAGTTTAGTCAGTCGAGGAAGCGGAAAATCGTCCTCTCTTACGGATGCCGACTTTAAATCGTGTCAGTTCCTTTTATCACCCTCGTAAGCGTTCAAGAGAAGAGGGTGAGGTTCTTTTACTTTTTTTCCTTTTGTTTGTTTTGCTCTTAACAAGGTTGAATAGACGATATCGCATGACGGAATCTATAAATAGTAACAATGTTATATTGAAATAAGGGCAAAAAACAAGCGTGAAAATGTTATTCAAAAGATCCTTTATAATTGTAAACTGTAAGCGCAAGTATTTCTGCACTTTTTCTTGTCGTGGAGGAGGTATGGGATGCATTCAAATATTAATTACTGCGAAATTACTTTTTAGCAATTTACTACTACATTGTTCGGCAATGGAGCGTATGTAGTGAAATAGTTATTGTACTTTTAATGTCAAAATGTTTTTATTCTTGATATACAAGTTATGTACTTTTTTTCTGCTAGTATATACTTAAGTAAAATGTATCGCCAGATTCCATTTTCTTTCATAGACAATTGATTTTGTAAATTCATGCATCTCAAATGGCAATTGACTATACTAAGAAATGTCAAATGAAATACACATTTAAGATGAACCCACATGTACATACTCCGAATTAATTGCCGATAAAACCAATGTTTCATATTTTTCATTCTTCCACTACTTATATACCATGTAATGCACTACATAGAAACTTATATTGTTATCTTTTTTAATTTCTTTCGTATCGTTCTAATCGGTGGTCACCATAGTGACCATTAAAAAGTCTATTTTTAATTCGATTAACCTTTTTAACCGAGAAAATAATTTAC
This sequence comes from Cerceris rybyensis, assembly GCA_910591515.1. Taxonomy (NCBI): domain Eukaryota; kingdom Metazoa; phylum Arthropoda; class Insecta; order Hymenoptera; family Crabronidae; genus Cerceris; species Cerceris rybyensis. The sequence goes on along the minus strand of OU342789.1, from coordinate 8,902,227 downwards.
TCCGTATGTAATAAAATTCAGCAACTTGTGGAAGGAAAGTTGATTGCGATCCGTTGTAAAAGTGGTTACATTCGCAGCAACACGGCTGAAGGATCTTGCAAATTTGTTCGTGTACGAATAAACACGTTTTGACAAGATTCTGCGCGGTTTTAGAGTGTTTGCAAGAGTCGTGCATAAAGCAGATTCACTCCGTTGGAAAGTCAACGTCAGGGAATAGAACGCGTTATCGCGGGGAGGAATTCGTAACACGATGGCATACTATTGAAATGTGAATTTTCTTGGTATTCGTCATGACAGCGCTAAACGAGTTACAGACCTGCTAACATTTCGTACAGTAACTGCTAACTTTTCACATTAGTATGTTGAAAGTCACTGTGCCGTCCCTCTTTAAATTGCAAAATTATGACAAGTTACACGACGGTCTCCTTTTTCAAATAGTGTATTTATTATGTCACTTTCTTTCCTTCATACGTTCCGTAGATTAATGTGCAATTTGGCCGATTTTCCTGTGACTTTCCAGAAACTAAAGAAAAAACCCGTTCTCTACGCTTTGATATAATAGTGAGCTAATGCATTACCCATTGCAGTGCTTAGAAGATTGGTGGAAACTTTAAAACTCTGGCGTAATATTAGATGTGTGAATTAATTTGGTCCGTTTTGGTTCTTCAAGTTCGTATAGCGTTCGTAAACGGGAGAAATAATTGATCAGTGTTCGAGTCGAAATATTGAACCTCATTTGAACCTTTTACTACCCAACATTTAGCAGTTAGATGTACAAAAATTGGTCTAAATTCAATGTAAAATAAGATCCTATTTAGCGCCTAAAAGTGGCACAAATTTCCCTTTATGCCATCTTAAGGCGCAAAATAGGACGTCAATTTCAACCTCCGTTGATGATTCACATCCTATCCAGTTATTAATATTATTATTATTATTATTATTATTTATATATGTACACATAGTTTTCAAAAATAAATTAGTAAAAATCACTAAAAAATAATGGATTTTTACTCGTTTGCAATTATAAATGTACCACTATTCGAATTAATGTGATAACTACAATAACAAACATATAAGAATTCATTATAACGTAATGGTATTAACTAATTTGTATGCAAAAAGTATACATACATATTGATGTAAGTTGAAAGATTATTTTAGGATCGTGAAAAAGAAACGAGAGGCGCGCGGAGACCCATCAAAAGCAGCAACTGGGCCAGAGTAGCTTAACGTCGACGATCGCCTGGGTCGGCGCGGAACTACTGCGCCAGCGACCTCTCCCTGCTGACAATTCCTTTTCACGTCCTTTTCTCCTAAGTTCTTTTTATAGGAGGGCGTCTCCGCCCCGATCCCACATTATTTATTTACTTATATTACCCCAATAATAAGTTAGTATTTCTCAGTGTAGATGTAGGCTTAGGATATGTAACACTATGCATGAACACTATTCTATTATATAAGAATTTAATTGTGATCATGTTTTTATTGCGAATGGTAATCATCACTCATTTAATACTTCTAAATTTTTGATTAATTGTCATGAAACTAACCATTTTAAGGCTATTCCTGTAGATAGCATCATTATGAATTGTACATATATGAATTTTGACTGTCAAATGTATGTTTCATTACTTATTAATAGAAAAGAGCTGGAATAAATAAACAAAATGACTGTTTCTGAAGTATTTATCCACTAGTTACATTTATGTATGTATACATTCTTTATTAATTAATTATTAAGAAAAATTAAAGTTCTTTATCCGATATTAAATATATATTGAATACAAAGATTATTATTTAACCTAGGAGGAGTAAAAGGCCCAATTCAGGGGATAAAGGTTTTGCTGATAGCTAAATAGAAGTATCATTTTATTGAGAAGGAGTTACAGGTTTAAATAAGGAGTTTTAGTATTGAAAAGTATCATATTCGGTTCAAATAAGAGTAAATACCATGAAAATAGGTTCAATATTTCGACTCAGAAGAACATTCAATAATTGTGCGAGCTGATTTTTCAATTGACACGGATCTGCATCGATTAGAGTCTAAAATCATCACCTTTGAAACGTTGAAATCATTCCCTGCATGATTTTTAGCTGGGAGCACTTTCGTCATAGGCTTCTATGACTTCACTAGGTGATTTCTTCAAATGAAAACAGAAAATGAGATCTTCCCGCAAATGATGTTTCATGGGGTCAAATTTCGACATTTTCGAATTAGATAAACACAATGTTATTGTCACAAACTCAAATAATTAGCAACGGATTATTATTTCTAGATTTCAGCACTAAATTATACATCCTTCTGCAACCATTAAAGGCGAGAAAATTCGCTTATGCAGCACTTGGCCGCCGAACGAAACGAGTTAATTAATTCACCTAATATTAGGGAAACTAAAAGAAATGTCTTAAAGAAAAAGAAATAGTAAATGTTTATAACGGTTCCATATCTTTAATTTTTGGTGGATATTCTTTATCATAGGAAAATTACAAAGGAAAAATGATCGGAGCTGAAAGAAAATTTGGTCAATGTTGGAAAAGAAAAATTGAAAGAAACGCAGGAGGGGTAGTTGTTTCACTCTAAAAAAAACATCGAAACTGACTGACTTTTTGAGGGAAAGAAAAAGGCAGAATTGTAAGGTAGAAGCAAAACCATGCTGGTTGGGTAGTAGCAAAGTGCTCCGTAAGGTCATTAAGCGTGTTACATTTAAATCCAGTGAAATTCGTCTTGCAATTTAAGGCCCTCTTTCGCGTAGTCGCCCCTTCGAACGTTCCTCCTCGCCATTCCTAGGTACTTTGAATTAACTCGAACGAGGAAAAAGGGTTACACGCTTCCAGTAATTAAATAGCGAGAAGCGTGAATTCCCTTTGTATTGGCAGGAGGGCACTCGTCACATGAAAACTTTCAGACATTCGAATCGACGAGTTTAAAGTAACGAAGGAGCCATTGTTCGCGGTCGTTTTATTGACTTCTGTAACGTTTGTCATACCTTTCAACTTGCTTTATTTTCTCCAATTGGTATTTCGATTTTTCCTTTAATATCTACTTTAAACGTTGTAGGTTATAGATTTATTGGATCGTTTGTTCCACCCCTTACACCAGTTTCTCCTTTCCGTTCCTTTTTTTCATAATTCTTCTGAAGTTCGAACCTCTGTTTTTACCTTTTTTGCGTCTTTGCAGAATATTATGAAAACTCGATGGACCTACCTTCCGCATTGTTTTTTCCCTTTCACATTTTTTTCATCCATTTTTTATTAATTGGCTAAAAATCCTTCTTTTTCTGGCTCTTCTATTCTTTCTCCTTTAATTAGTCTCCCTCTTCTCCGTCCAAACTTTTTTCTCAAACCTCTAATGTTCTTTTGTTTCTGCATGAGTTTTTCATTATTTTCGAAAAATTTCTTTGATTTTATCGCTTCCTATCCTCTCATCTCACTTCCCATACAATTTTCCCCATCATCCAAAATTTCTCCCGAGCTTGATCCATCCTTTCATTCTCTTTCTCCGCTATGCTCCACCTTTCGAGGGCTCACGCCCCATAGAATTTATACGGTCTTCTGCATCAGCACTTTGGGACATTTTGCAGATTAGGACATTTCGCGAGCGACGTATTCGCCAAGGCGAAACGAAACAGCAGCTACTTTAGATTCATTAAAGAGACCCTTCCTGCCCAGTCGCTCTTTCTCGTATACACATATACAGTAGCAACCCCCTCTTGCCTTTTCGTTCCTGTCACGGCACCCCAATTTCCTTCGAGACTGAACACTTCGGCTATGGCAAAGCTCTCTGAGGTTCCTCTCGTTTTACCCTCCTGAAAACTGGTCTGTGTTACTGTTACTTCTCACCCCTGTGTTTGTATTCATTCGGAAAGTTTCCTTCGCGATTAATTTTGTTTATGGGAATTATTATTAATCTGTTAGATGTATCAATTTTTATATCATTTTTCATTTTGTTATTGATATTGTTTGCTTTTTACATCACTTATTTTTGTTTTATTGATATTTTATCAGTAATTGTAGTATTATAGAGGGTCTCTCAATAAGAGCGTCAAATTTAAATTACTTACGCGGTATTTTTTTAGCGAAATTGGAAATTCTGAAAATATCATTTGCCTTTCATTGTATTCCATACATAATTGGAATATTTGTATTTTGCAATGAAGTAAATATATTATCACTTTTCAAATAAATAACTAGTTTTATTCAAAAACTAGGTCCGAGGTTCTTATTAGGGCACTCTTTACTAGTAAATGTACTTAATGTAATTCGTTAAATCATTTAAGCACTTTGTAAATGGTGATCTATTATCCTGTGTGCAGGCACACACAAAATTGAAAATTATAAAGTTGTTATTTGTTTTCAATTCTTATTACAATTGATTCTTTTTAAATACTATACAAATTTAAATTTACCTCAAATTTGTAAAGTGATGTATTCAAAAATATATTCCAGTTATATGAACGATGCATTGTAAACAATGATATGTACTTATCCAGTGGAGAAACTTTTGAACGATCCCATTTGATTTTCATTAAAATGATAATCAAATACTGTACACTTTTCGTGAACAAAGAGTTACAGATGAAAATTAGCACTATTATTTGGCGATGAAATTATCAAATAACTCCATGAGCCTCAATTCACACGTACAAAAACCACCATTCAACGCGGTAACCGCAAAAGATAATAACGTGTAGCGGACATTAAAAACATTCTACGCACAATATCAACGTTTTAACAGGCACGAAGAGAAATAAGGGTTGAGGAAAGAGAGGAAGAGAGAGAGAGAGAAAGAAAGAAAGTTGTGCTAATTCAAGAAAAAAAGTATAGCAAGAAATACGCGGCCCTCTCACTACTTTAATTACCCTTTTCCCACGTTTTACCCTCCCACCTGCCCTTCTTGTCGACATTTTTATGTATATTCATTATTTTTATATTTGCCAGTTAAGTCGGAATATATGAATTTGTAGGCGAGGAGGTGAGGGGCTGGTTAAAATTTTAATCAAGACTTTTATGTCAGCACGACTGTATAGCAACCTCTCGGTGGAATATACAACACACGAGGCAGAGCGAAGGCTTCGGGGTAGCATCGCCCCTGCCGCTTCTTTTTCTCTCGTAAAATGCATATTGGATATTTTTACGATGGCGGAAGGAGCCTTTCGAGGGCGATTAGCTGTTTTTAGGGAGCATCTACTTTGAAACCGAGGAGGAGGTGTCTCACTTCTGTGTCGCGAGGGGTTGGAAATTCAACCACACGAAACCAACGAAGTGTACTTTGAGATCAACAGTGAATTTCGAGCCTTGGTTATTCTCTTAACTCTCGTTTTATTTTGTTTCGAGTTAAAAGAATTATTTTCTTCTCCTTTCTTTTACTGTGTAATTTAGGGTTGTTTCTTTTTATGGACTTTTTAGAACTTGAAGAATTAACAGTACGAGATAATGTAAAAATTTTACGGATAGGGTGACTGTTAAGTTTCGTACTTAAAAACCATTTGTTTTAAAAATGTTACTTTAATTTAACAGATCCAGAATGATAGTGACAATGAATTATTGCTTTTTGACTAACTGTAGGAAAATAAGGAAAAAATTTGTAGACTACTTTTAGACTACTGTAGAAAGAAAAATTTTTTTTAAGTGGAATTGAAAGTATAAAGATAAATACACTGCTCCTTTCTTAACAGTTTTTTATTTATTAATTAAGTACGTTACATAAGCGATAAATGATATTGATATATGACAAACAAAATCTGAGATGTATGTTAACTTAAACCTATAGCCTACTTGTGACAGAAAGATTTGTTATAAAATAAAAATGTACGAGTTTCTAAAATTGTCCATGCTATCGAACAACATTTTTTCTCTTGACTGCTCTTTATAGAGTCTCTAATAGTTACTTTCGCCTGTGAATTGAAATTTTTTCATAGAAATGCTCTTCCTACGGATAATTACTTAACGTGGAAAATTTATACTGTTTATCAATAATGATGAAATTAAAAAAATTATTTAAATTTTTAATTGTCAACTATAATAAAAGTTAATAAAATCACGTTGTTTATTTATGCTCTTAAATACGATTTTCATTAATTCAGTTAGAAGATGAAATTATATTTGACTAATTGTAAAAAATACGTAATTAACCTCATTCATTTCGTGTTTATCAGCATTTCGTGAATATATAAATATAGGTTTTTAATTTTTCCTCACTGCCATGTTCATCTTTCAACTAATTTTATATTTTTACATTTGTTTAATATTGTATGTACAACTATAATGTCTGATACAGATTTTATGTTATATCTCATCTGGATTCGATATAACTTTTTGTAATCACAATGATATCACAACACTTATACAGAGTGTATCATCTACGATCGAATATTTCAATAACCCGGGAAAAACGAATTAGATCTGACCATATATAATAAGATCTGCCTTCCAGATCTGGCCAGATCTTTAAATTGTCTCTATCTGACGAGATCTGATCAGATATATGTAATCAGATCTGACCAGATATAACCCAAAGAAAAAACATTATATGTAAATATTATATGTAAAGCCACTTAAAAATTCAATATGCATATTTACATCAAGATGCACGTAGCACTAACATGTAAATGAATAAAAAAAAAAAAAACTTCCTTAATTTTCCGTGGCAGGACTTGAACTCCAGTTTTTTTCTGCGCGAACCCTGAACGTTGTCACTGTGCCACAACAGCTCTTAACGTTCTTTATAAGAAAGCCATTGATGTTTTTTGGTTATTGATAATAACTTGTATTTTTTGTACAGTATTATCGCGTTGTGCATATAAAAATATTTTTTAATCACAATTGTATAGAGAAAGTAAATCATATAATACCAGTTGAGTTACGAAACGAATTCTGTTTGATTAAATTAAAAGATATTAAATCGATGAATACTCTTATAAAAGTAGAAAATTATTTATGTCATGCTCCAAATAACTTCAACAAAATACTTTTATACTTTAAAAAATATGTAATAAATAAATTTCTCAGTAAATAAATGATAAGAATTTAAGAACTAAGTATTGTTATTTGAGCTTTTTATATCTATGCATGACTCTATATATAGAGTGTACATAATCAGATCTGATCGGATCTGATGCTGTTGACAGCCCAGATATGGTTATATCTGGCCAGACGTGATTAGATCTGATCATATCTGGTGAAATTTTCAACCCAGATATAGTTATATCTGATCAGATCTGGCCAGATATAACTAGATCTGATCATATCTGGTACAGTTTTCAGTCCAGATCTTGTTATATCTGATCAGATCTGACCAGATATAACTAGATCTGATTATATCTGGTGCAGTTTTCAGTCCAGATCTTGTTATATCTGATCAGATCTGACCAGATATAACTAGATCTGATTATATCTGGTGCAGTTTTCAGTCCAGATCTTGTTATATCTGATCAGATCTGACCAGATATAAATAGATCTGACTAGATATAATCAGATCTGAGCAGATATAATTATATCTGTTCAGATCTAATTCGTTTTTCCCGGGAAGTCTTTTAATTTCAGCGATAAACAAGAATGTTTGAAATTAGCATAATTTTGTTCTTAGAAGAGTAGTATGTGACAATAATCCTTTTTTCTCATTTACAAGAGTTGAACATGCTTGAAGTTTACAGTCATTTCTCCAAATGAAGCATTAACCCCTTGCCGTACAATAACGACCCGGGAAAAAATTTTTTTATATAATTATATAAAATTATGTATAGTTGACCATATATAATTATATAAAATTATATCTCAATTTTGGCATGATATAATTTTATCTCATAATATATAGAAATGTATAATTTTATATAATTATATATGACTTAATATATATAAAAAAATTCTGTAGAATTTTTATTTTATTGCTGCTCATTTTAAATTTTATTGCTGCTCATTTTAAATTTTATTGCTTAAAATACATTTCGAATTTTTATTTTTTAACAACCATACAAATAGCTTATTTAATAACAATACAAATAGCTTATTTTATAGAAAAGAAGGTAACTTATGTTTCATTATTATAACAATCCTACAGGTGTATTATTATGAGGCTAGAATAATAATATATTTTTTTATATCTTCATAATGTACTAATTATAATTATAAAATTAGTCTTTTTTATATTAAATATATAACGAAGCTATAAGTTAAATATTTATTCAAAAAATACCAGTTTAATTTTTTTTCTATCAGAATAAGTTATGAATGATTTTTGGCGGCAGGGATAAGGCAGAAATGCTAAGACGTTGGTTTTCGAGATTACTTTTAATGCGTCCACCTCCTATGACGGGCTTGACGAGACTGCTGCTCGTTCGATGAGCAGCGATGTTCGTCTTTTTCGCCGCCGGTATTCGGAGAAAAGATTCTGCGAACCGGGCGGCGCGATATCAGACGCGATACAATACACGCGCAACGGCTCGCGGCACGGCGTTTGATGGCTCACTACTTACAATATTGGTAATATTATTTTAAGAAGACATTGGTAATACTATTTGACTAGGAAAATTTTTTTTTATTATAAATAATTAGATGTCGTTATAGAATTGGTTTCATCACAAATAATAGGGCAATGAAATTAAATATTCATTTAACCAATTTATAAAAAAAACTATCTAGTCAAAATGTTGATAAGGTCTGAGAAAATTCTATAAAAAAAAAGATTATTTTTAACTTCCAGGAGAAAGATCATATAAGTCACACAGGATAAATTATGAAAAATTTAAGAATGATATGCCCTTTAGTTATTTAGCTGTTTTAGATCATATGTTAAAATTATTTTTTCTTAAACTCAACATTTTTTTGGTGAGCCCTTTTGATGTCTCCTATCTTCTGAGTCATAGCTTGCTGTAAGTCACGCCACTTGTAGGGAGCTCTATCATTTTTATATATATTTATATACAATAATATAAAAATTTATAAAATTTTATATATTTTAATCTAAGAAATCCAATAAAGTTTTATATATTTTTATAAAAAAATACAAAATATATAAATTTGTATATCTTTATATATATTTATATATCATAATATATAAGTCTACAGTTTAGGATTTTCTGATTGATACATAATAATATATAATTATATAAAATTTTATAAAATTTATATAGTTTTATAAAATTATATAAAAATTAATAAAATTTAATATAAGAATCTAGATATAATCATACAAAATTATATAAAATAAGATACAATTTTATATAATTTTATATACTTATATATAACTTTATATAATTTTTTTTTCCCGGGGAGTGCTACTCGTGACGCGATAAATGGAATAGTCAATTTTGTAGTGCTCCACAAATTATTTGCTTGCGAGTATCAGTGGGTCCTGATAAAATAAAATTAATTCTACCCTATTCAATATCACGTTAAGTCATTTACTATATCCGAAATTAGGGGTTAGATTGTTATTTTAGTAATTAAGTAATTCAGAGTCATTGCACATTTAATTACAAAAGAAATGGCACGGCAACGGGTTAAGGACACAGTATGTAAAATAACACAGAAAAATAATATTCAAAACCATTTCCCTTAAAGTTCGTAAAAGAAAGATCTCTCAAAGAAGTATCCAAATTTCGAAACTTCGCCGTAACCGTGCCGGTACTTTGCGTGCATCTATTCTGACCAGAGTCAATTAATTCACTTGTTATAAGATCACAATAATATCTTCCCAAAAGATATGCTGGAGACTATTAATTTAACCCTTAAATTCACGATTTTATTTTTTTAATCAGAAAAAATGTTTTTAATATCCATATATAGTTTAGATTATAGGAAAAATATTAAAAAAATTCTTTTGAAAGAATTCAGCTTCTAAATTACCTGAAAATCCTTTGTTGCATTTATGCAACACTGCGCGTTCCTAGGTAAGCAGATGTATGGGGAATTATTGACTCATGTAAATAGAGTAAAAAAATATTTCAGTACTTAATTATAGTTCTATTTATTATGATAGTTATAAAAACAGTTATTTTCTCTATTATAACAAAGACCGAGGAAAGTTATTCCAATAACACTTTTTCCGCGCCTATGAAAACCCGCTAAAACTGACAAATAATTAAAACATTTGAAAGTTAGTGCCACTGCACCTGTCAAAAATTTACAAAGTACACTATAGTCTATGACAAAGTTCGTTCAGAAACCATAATCCGTTCAGATTTTTTTTTTATTCTCATAGAATTAGTATGTTGCAGAAATGCAACTCCGCGAATTTAAGGGTTAATACTCATAATATCGCAAAAACAGCCTTCAGTTAACTCCTTGCCCTACGAACTCTTTTGACACTGCACACACAATAATTCAGAATTAATCCCTAAAATAAAAATTTCTCGCTTATTCCTGAGATTTCTAATAGTTTTTCGAAAACTTGAAAATTTCCTATTCCATTTACCGCTTCACGAGTGTTATCGTTTATTGTAGGTTAAGGGATTGGTAACAGATAAAATTACAAATTTTCGATCCAGAAAATCGATCATTTGATCGCGTAAAGTGTTAACCCTTTTCGACCAAAAATTATTTTGCCAATTCTGTAATGAACTAAATAAAATTAATAACACAACATTTTCTACTGTCGGTTACCCATTTCTTTTAATAATGGCGATAATTGTAGGTGCCGACAGATATTAGGTAATATTACAAAGTCATTATGAAATTGCAAAGAAAGAAAATAAAATGAAGTGAAAAGCTTTGACGAGTATATACATAGATCTGCAAAGAGTTAATCATACCGGAAAATATCTATTTTCTCATCTCTTTATTTCTCTCCAAATGAACGTGTATCCCACAATAACTGTGAATCAGGAGTAGACGTTCAATCAGCTCCTAATTACCGGGGCATGAAGGTAGGTCGCGAAATTTCGCTGTACTGCCGACGGATTACTACAGAAATTAGGAATACAGGGATGAAAGGAGGAAACGTCTTGACTTGGCTGTTTCCTAGCCTTCCGTTTTATGCACCAACAGTTCAGGCTGCGTTTAATCAAGTGAACATCGCACCCCAATTGTGCCGCTGCCAGTGGTGGTATTCTCAGTCTTCTAGGTGTGACATCAGCCCGAACTAGACGGTGCCGCGTGCCCGAGATGGATTAAACTTTTGAGATGTATGCCACTTGTTCTGGCCACGATATATAATTACTCCGTAGAGAATTAATTATGTCGGTTACATAGAATTGGATGACAAGCTTGATCGTTGAGAGCGCATTCAGGTTTGAAAACGTTTGACTGATAGGAATGAGACTGAATAGGTTTGGTGATTTATGAGGTTTGACGATGTTCTTGGCTTCCAGGTAATATTAGGTTGGTGGGTATGAAATGTCGGATTTTTAAGTGAATATATAAAATTCCATATCTTTTTTCAAAAGCTGTTTATTTCATCAAAATATGCTTTATTTGCTTCAATATACTTTTCCCAATGAGATTTTAATGCATACATACCTGTTTTAAAGAAATTCTGATCGTTAGAATCAATGAACTTTGATATGGAATTTTTCAGGCAGTCTTCATTTTCATACTGTTCAGCTCGTAAAAACTGTTCTAAATGTTTAAAAAAGTGAAGGTCGATTGACGAAAGATCCGGTAAATAAGCTGAGCGTTGCAAAATTTCATATTTTAATTCATTTAATGTCGAAATTGTTTTGTACGACGTATGCGGCCGAGCGTCGGGGTGGAGAAGTATTGGGTCATGCTGATTAGCAAGTGATAGGAGTATAATTTTCAATTTTTCATGCATTTCATCAATGTAATGTGGCAGTACTTTTCCGCTGCAATAGTCTCCCTAATTCGAAGGAAAGAGTAGCGAATTACTTCACTCACATTCCACCAAATTGTTGTTAAAATTTTCCCTGGACAAAGTGGTGGCCTTGGAGTATGAGCACAAGCCTTATTCCTATCGAGCCACCAAGAAAACCTTTTCCTATTGTCGTAAAGAACTCGCTTTCCATCTCAAGTATTAATGCAATCAAAAAATGGCAGTTTTTACAGCATTGTTAACAAGTTTATATTCATGTAAAAAATTACACGAATATCGATTGAATTTACATCGGCATAAAATTGAAACCGACTAACGAAGGGAACACTTTTGAGAAAATCTTCTTTGCTGAAATGTGTCTCTAGCAATAGACAATACGACTATAAGCGTGGTTATGCCAAAAGCAAAAGCATAATGAAAACAGGAAGACAAACGTTCACATGTAAAGAAAATCCGACATTCCATATGCACCAACCTAATAGTTTTCCATTGTATTACTGGATCTTCTCACTTATCAAATATCTATCCGTGTCCTACTGTTCACACGATATGTGTAACATGCAAGAAATGACTATTATAGCATTGTAATAACACGTGGAATGAAACGAGTAACGATTATTGAAATATCTAAAAGACGATGGATAAAATTTTAAGATTCGACAGAGGTTGTACTCGATCCCCTCGAATCCGAATTTCTCCGTGAAAACCGGTCGTTGATCACCGTCGGAAAGAATAATCGCGTAATCCTTTCCTCGAAGGAACACGCTCCGTCTATCCGTTTGAGCCGAGACAAACGAAGCGTTTCCCTCATTAGAGCAGACGTCCCTTCCTCTCTGCTACAATAATCATTTTCGCGGCCGGGCTAACCCTTCTTCACCCTCCTACCCACGGCAGATAATTCCACAGTAATTTAAGGAAGACGGCCGAGTACACCGGAAAGCCGACGTCTTTCCGCCAAGAAAATTTCCGGCGTTGAGAATCGTTCGAGATGAAGAGCAGGGAATGCCGAGGGTTAGGAACAGAGTGATGGAGGGTACAAAAAAGAAACACGGAGACGAAGTAGCAAGAAAGTAAAGAAATACAGGGACCAAGCAACTGGGTAATACAGAAATAGAAAGGGGAGAAGGAGGGAGATAGAAATACTTGAAAACTCAGAAATACAGTGACAGAGAAGTGAAGAAATACCAAGATACAAAGTTATAAACATATGGAATTATGAAGGAAAGCAAAGAAGGAAGAAGTCAAGAAAATAGAGAATGACAGAGAATTGTAGCACAGAAGTACAGACATTAAGAAGAAGAACAGTAGACACAAAGGTAAAGGAAAATAAATATACAGATTGTAAAGAAATTTGAAAAAAAAAGAAAAAAACAGTTGAAAGAGACAGAAAAGGAAGAAGGGAAAAAACACGTTGATGCCGGAGGGAACAAATAGGGGTGGGAAAGAAAGAAGGTCGTGTAAATACCAACTGATAGGGGTTGGAAGGAGGAGGAAAGATCTCTGGGACTGGTAATTTTGTATCGAGCATTCAGAGGTCGAGAAAAGGAACGAATGAGGGTAGTAATGGTAGTGGTTGAATGGAAGGAAATATGGGACAAGTGTAACGAGGTACAAAGACGGCAGAATGCTCTGAATTCTGGATAATGGAATATGATAATAAATTATGTTTCCGGAAGGAAGCTTGTGCGAGGTGAGGAGATCGGGGATATATTGAAGAGTAATTGATTTTCGATAGTGGCAAAAGCGGCGGTGATTTCTGTAATTGTTCGTTAAAATTAACGATGACCGTTACATGTGCCAACGATCTAATGACAAATGCATCTTAAAATCGTGGTTTTAGTCGTGAACGGAAATGTGGCGGATAGAAGAGAACAATTTGAAAACTGATCAATCACATAATTTCTTTCCCACATAATAATTGCGATTTTCAATGATGCAACATCTAACGAACACTTTGCTTTTTGTTAGTATTTAATTAGGGGAGAGTCGGTTATATTGTATCATTTTTCAATTTCAGCAAAATATCTCGTTTTGATATTAATTAAAAGAAACTATTTATGCAATGCCACAAAGTGTAGAGCCTCGTTTAACTTATACCGCAAAATCAACACCATCTCTTTACCGATTTCTCAAAATATTCGTTTTTCTAAAGGCTTTCCTTTGGAACAATTTACCCGACCAGTCGGTTTAAGTGTACCACAGGTTAGGTAAATTGTACCACTAAGAGTTAAGGGACTTCCAAACATAATAAATGATTAATTATTAAATAAAATGGTTTTAATAATACACAATATTCTTCATGACAATATTTCAATTACTATTGAAAAAGTGCTAACAAAGATTAAATCAATATTTCTTCAATAAGTAACATTCATAATTATGAAGAAAAAATTAAACAAAATTATCAAAAACTAAACAAATTTAAACATTTATCAAACTTAAATACCTACTTATAAAATTAAATGATTGCTTTTATGGACACGAAATAAACCATTTTTACTTAAAATTATTATTTGGTCAATCACTAATTATTTATTATAATTGTTTTGTACCGAGATCAAATTCTTTATTTTCTTTTATCCTGTTTTAGTTCAAACAATTGTTGCAAACATTTGGATTCGATGTACAGGTTTCGTCTTGTCGAGTAAATTGTACCAGTACAATTAAGACAACTACTGGTGGTACGATTTATCGAGCTAAGAGATTTAAAAAATATATATTTGTCACAAAATAATCTCAAAAGCTAATACGCTCGTTACTTTATAGTTTGAGAGGTGATTATAGACTTGTTCAATAAAAAAATATAGCAAAATTCTAACTTACCATTTTACTGAGTAATGTCCTTAGGTACACGCGTCAAAATTTACATCAAACACTAACAAAAACGTTTTTTTCTCTAAAACTGAATGCACTTGCCGGATGCCGTTACAAAACGAAAAGTAGTTTTGGGTGCTGTCAGTGCTTAGTTTCGTGTTGCCAGGAAAGAAAAATAGTGGCATTTAGTTGGAAATTTTAAGGTGGTACAATTTATCAAGCAGTACAATATACCAGACTCCCCCTACTTGTACGCAAAATAAAAATGTGCATAAGATTAAGAATTTCAGTATGTACTTGAGAAATATTTATTACTGTAATATAATTTGGAAAATGCAGCAAATTTCCGCGCGTAAGGAGTGGAATTAAAAGTTGAAAGGTAATGTCATTCTTATATTATAACTTCATTAAATCTTTTTCGATATTGTAAAGTTTAAATGTCTAAGAATAATAGTTCCAAAACTGCCCAAAAATAGTAAGTAATCGTAACCTTAACTAATTAGAAAACTAATTAGAAATCACATGGATTTCTTGTGCTTATGCAGAACTGAAAAGAAGAAAGAAATATTTATATAAAAACGAACTCTTTCTATTCATTATACTTGAGTGTAATTTTATAGTTTAAACAAGGCTGATTAGCTACGCTTCTAATTTATCATTTGCTGTCTCACAATCAGTTAACAATTACACAAAGAAAAATAAATTATAAAACCAAGAATTCGTTCTAAACCTCAATATTTCAAATTAACTTTTTGTTATACAATTTGTTGATACTATATATACTTCACAGATTCTTGATATATTGACTTTTGAAGATAATTTTAATATTATAGAAATAATTTTATCGTGTCCAGTCTCACTGATATTTTCAATTTCATATCCAATTTACCACATCACCAGTGTTACTTTATATTGTACGGCAAGGGTTAAGGGTAATAATTTCATCAAACTATCGTATTACGTTCAATTTACTACTTTTTTTACACAGTCTTCACAATATATGTATAGGATGAAAAAAAACTCCTCCTTTCAATTAAAACAAAAAAACAGCTGAAAGATCAGCAAATCCAGATCACGAAGACAATGCTTGCTCGGCAAAGTGACCTGAAAATAAGCCGTGGAATAAGGGATAGGAAGACTGCAAAATTTTTTTCTTTATTCTTACCGACGGAGGGCGGCATAATTATAGATTTTTAATCAGCCGATTGAAATGCAAATATCTACTGCAGAGGGTCGGTCTGCAGTACTCGCAAGGAAGGGAAACGTGGAGAAAGGTGAGGAGAGAGAGAGAGAGAGAGAGAGGGCAGAGTAGGAGAAAGAGAAGAAGGAGAGGGAGGCATGAAATCCGTAATGCCGGTATAAACTTTCCAGGGAGAGGAACGAAATCAATACTTCAATATCCGCAGTAACAGCAGCTGGAGTTAACAAGGGTCTGATTGAGCCGGAGTTTGCTGCTAAGTTAGCGTGTTTCGAGCTTCACGATCCAAGGAATCGAATTTCTTCGCGTTTCTCTTTTCTTTGTTTGTCGCTTACTCGATATCCTTGCCCCCTCTCTGAACCTCTTTTCTTCTAGTCTCTTATCTATATTCTTCACGATTGACGGTGTGTGATATGAATAACAATAATCATCGGGGGATAATGTTTTGTTTGTTTATCTTTTTCTGGGACTGACTATTTCCTTACTTGTGAGATTGGGTTCAATATTGACTTACAGATCTGACCAAACTACATATGTACTTAATTATTGTTTAATCGAGACAGAGTACTATATATTGGAATACTATTATTGCATGTTGGTATTTTCGTACATGGCAGCTGTTCCTTCAATGTATGTGAGAAATTTTGTATCAAAGCAAAAGACGAACAGAATATATTGCAATTTGATATGTGCACTGTACTACGCCCACAGGACGCAAAAAGCGTAACTTTTTTCGTTTATATCCAACCAGGTTGTCTAGATGGGCAGTTTAGTTTTGCTTTAACGCTAAAACTACCAGGGCGGTCAAAATGACCGTCCATTTTTTCAAACAATCCCCTAAATTGATGGGGTAGCCATGATATAAATATTCCAGTTTTATCCTATAACACGTAAATTACTCAATTGATCATCTTCGTCTTTTGATTTCTCTTTTTCCAAAGTTGTTATTGAGTATATTTACAATAAATACAACGTTGGTGGTTCTAATGTTAAGGCATGCTATAACACCTATCTTATTATTAGCTAAAGCTGCTAATATGGTAACGTCGTATGTTCATAATTGTAGGAACCAGGAAATGATTTGAAAAAGCTATTTATGTCTGCTCTTTTAACCCTTTTAGTGCTGACCGAAAAAATTGATTGAATTAATAACAAATGTAGTTGCGAATAAAAAGAATTGTCATTTGGCAATAGTGTCATATAGAATACGCAATATGGAGCATAAATTGTATATTTACAATTATATGTTATAAAACTACTGACATTGTATTGGAAACTGAATATTAACCCTTCGATATCCAGTGTCAGCAATTTTGCTAACAACGATATATCGTCGTCCGGCACTAAAAGGGTTAAATAGTATGTGTATAGTTATGAATTATTATGAGTCACGAAATTGTCTCCCCTCTATAAGATATCGGTTCCTAAATGGATAGCAACGGCATGCAAATGTCTATAATAATATGTCAAAAGTTGTCTGTGAGCTGTGAGATTGGCCAGACATGTTCAAATTCAATTGCTATTCTATAAACTACAACTTGATTCTGTCATCAAAAATTAACTTAATTTATTAACACTAAATCTACCAAGGTGGTCAAAATGACTAGCTCAGAATTTTTTGGAAATATTCCTGATACCTCTAATGCTGTTTTTTTTTTTTCAATTTTCTACCTCTATCTTGAACACTGTAGGCGATGGAATCGATTAAGCTTTTTGCTCCCTTCATTTATTTCTTTGTGACATATTTATTTAATTGCTAACACAATTCAAATGTCTTATTATTTATTTTTATGGATTCGGTATCAAACACTTTTCAGTTAGTATTATAACATTTTGACAATCTGACTGACTAACATTATTAACAATCCTTACATGCCTCATTTTTATCTTATAGTTAACGCAACATATTCTACGAGTTGATACTATCAAGAGACACGGAGGGAAATTGAAGCCAATCGGTATCGCAGCTAACGTGTTAATATTGTACTTTGCAAAAATAAAATGTTGTATAAATAAAACATTCCAGAATAATTTGAAATCTGTCAGAAATACATTCATATAAACACCACAGTATACTAGAAATATAAAATCTAAAGTGAATCTTGTTTCGCAATTTTTTGGCTATGGCAATATATAAATTTAATTTAGTTACATATACTGAATATGTATCAGCATTTTCAAAAGTTACTTTTTGTTTCATTTTTGGCTGGTATATAAATTAGTTGTAGTAGCGTTCAACTGTAAAATAGTATTCAAAGCTATTTACGGGATATAACTATAATGAACTTTATATTTTACAAGTTTAACCGAATCTCGCTTTTGGAGTACCGCAAATTTGTTTTATGAAAAATAAACAGACCTTTGCAGAGGGAAGTTACGTTGTTGTACCTCGTTATATATTTCGCAAATAATTCCTTTTATTAGCATACTTTTGAGTTACTTTGTTTGTACGGTCTAAAATTCGTGTAATAATGTCGACTCGCTTATTACTATTCATTAAATAAACAAAAAACACGAAAAAAAATATGAGCAGGAGAGAACACTGGAAAGTATACATAAAATTTTAGTTAAAACTACCATCCCCTGAAAATCACAACACGAATGAAATATTTTTTACACAACAGAATGCTCCATTTTCTGGATTACATAGAAACGAACTTTCTGAACGACCCAGCAAAGTACAATATAAACCGTCAAGTGACATTAATCGATTATTGCTGCATTTTACTTTCGAGTATAACAGTAATATCAATAGAAGTAGTATCATTACAAGTTTCTTTTGTCGTTCGCGTTTGGTTGCCGCAAAACTAAATAATTATATATACATATATTATATATTGTATTTATCAAAGAATATTTATAAACGCCCATAATATATCATTATATTATTATATGTAAAAAAAAAACGAGAAATAATCGTTGGTCTGTGTTACAGAAGGAAAAATTAAGTAAAAATCAATTATTTTAATATTCACTTTCCGCCGAAGTCACTTTATGAATTTATTTTCTAGTATGGAAAACATCGACAGAAAGGTTTCGAACAATATTATCTCATGAAAAAGTAACAACAAAAGGAAAAGTAAATAGAGATTTTTTTAAACGAGCATTGGATGCACCATTTTTCTAATGGTGTACATAATTTAGCATGATAGAGAATCGCTTGGCAACAATTACATAACGTGAAGTACAATGTATTGACGGAAACTTGAATAACAACTGTTAGCTTTGCATTTTGATACAATGCAAATTCGCCAGGATACCTATCGCAAAACGATTTTGCAATTAGGTCATGTTTAGCCCAATATTTCAGCTGCACGATTTCCAAATACCCCTAATTAATGATTTCTACTCGGCCATAATCAACGAACAGCACCAGTAATGTGTATAGTTTGTTCTTGGCAAATTGGACATTGCAATAGATCGGAATTATTCCATTAACCTTATATTTGGGCTGACTAAAGTTCAGTGTAATACCCATTACATAGTGGTGCTAGTAAAATGACATTTTATATGAAGATTATTTCAATTCACCTGCAGTACGAAAGGACAGTAAGAAATGTCTGTTTTCTATTATTAAACGTATGAACGGGTCTAGTCAGACAAAGATGGAAAAGCTGACCCCAAAGCAAATTAGTCTTAAGGCATACTATCCGATAGGTCTCTTAAAAAAGAACTTTTCCCACAAAGCATGATTCCGATACTTCTACCATAGGGGTAGTTACAGGATGAAATATATTTTATAGTTTCCGCCGGATTTGTCCTCTTAAGTTTCATAGAAAACTTTGGAAAAAATTACAGATATTGTACCAAGTAGTGTTCACACTTTTGAATTTTTTCAAATTTTTATACCACTTGCGAGGTTGAAAATTTTTCGGCAAAATTTTACAAATTGACAAGTAGTACGAGTCGGTGATAAGTCAGGCAGAGCTAACTGTTCGTCTGAAATATTTTGGTTTATTCCACATACAAACTTGAACTCATTTCCGGAAAAATTTTACAAGTGACAAGTAATACGAGACGGTGAGAAGTACTTACACTCAGATTTCTATATTTTTCAACGCGAATTATCCCCTTGTAATATAACATTTTGTTAGAAGCAGTTAATATTAACAGAGATTCGTAAACATTTTACTTCCTACAAATTACGAATTGCGTTAGAAATTATGTATAAGTAATTAGTCGTGTATGTTTCGATGTTATGAACGTATCATAATGATTCTCGTTGTCATTATAAGTAACAAGTAACACATGTTTAATTATCATACAAAGAAAATATTTAGTTTGTTCACTCAAAAACGATGGAAGAAGAGAGATAGATATTGAAAAACTAAGTAGCTATATGTTACAGAAAAATTCGTGCGGTAAGTTCAAGAAAAATGAAAACCTAGAATTTAACAATTTTGATTAAAGTCTTAAAAGCCGTCATTTGACCGCTCTGGTAGGTTTATTGTTAATTCACGCTCACTCGCTCACAAATCGTGAGCAGGTATTTAATAACTCGCGAAGCGCGCATCCTTAACACGCTTTTTATGAATGGTGATGCTGCAATAAAGAACTATATGTTATTTTCATATCAATGTATTTATCTGAATTTTTTCACATTAAACAATGTTCTTAAATTCATATAGTAGGTAATTTTAATCTCTGCAATTGTCTCTGACCGCATCGAGTCACACTCTACATCCGAATGCAAAAGGGTAAACATTGAAGAACCAAAGATCAAATCTACGATCAGACCTTCTGTGTCGTAATCTTTGTGAACATTTATGAGGCAGTGGAGGAAATAGTTCTCCGGTAGAGCAGTGATAAAAAATCTGTTCATAAAAAACTCTTGATAGCCATCTAACTTGACTATATAATTTAACGCTCACTTAAGGTAATAAAATGGGAGGATAACGACGTTTTCGATGATTCCTTTCGTGGCAAATAACTTCACGACCTAAGAATCGTATAAAAAAGATTTGTGAAATACGTTTTGTAATGCATTTTGATATGGAAGGTTTGAAGTGTTTTTAACTATATAATACTTGTTTTAAATTTATAGGTTTGAAGCACAGTGTTTCTTCCTTGGTTTCTTCACTTAATCCTTTGATTCTCATCCGAGCTTCTATAAATTAAATAGGATTTAATACTTAGTTTGTTTCTGATATTATTCAAAATATTTTATCTGCAATGAAAGATTACTACGTTTATTTAGGTATACAGTCAACCGTCCTATAATGCGGTGAGTGCGTACCGCGTTATAAGAAACTCGGATTTAACCGTACAAACCAGGCTAATTCGTAGCGCGTTGTATGGAAACCGCGCTATAAGAAGCTCAGAATTAGTACAAATCACATTATTCGTACCGCGTTATATGGAGACCAATAAATACAAAAGACAAGATAAATCATAAATTATTTTTCTTGAATTGAAGAGTTTATATAAGGAAATGTTAAAAAAAAAAAAAAAAATGTTTTCCAACAAAAACAAGAAAGACTTTTGTAAAATTATGTAATCTTTTAACACTCATCCTCGCTGTCAAATATGAGTCGCCTAACTCGTCTTCTTTTAATGGGCAAAATGTCTTCCTCACTTGGTTTATCTTCACATTGGTTTTCGATTGCAGCTTTTTTTTCTAACTCCACTAAAACCTCTCTATAGGGAGCTAAGCAATTTCGTAACTCTCTTTTAAACTTTGCGCTACGCACCGTTCAACGATCAGTTTGAATGAAATGTAGTTCTACTTCTTTAGCCAAATTTCGCCCTTTTTTCACATCCTGTAAATCGAGATTTGGCACCCATTCGTTTTCCATATTTTCGTTTACCAATGCATTTGAGGTAGGTGCATCAATTAATTCCATCATTTCTTCCTCATTTAAAGTTTCTTCCCCGAGTACTAGTTCTCTTACATCCTGATGGTTTACTGCAAATTCTTCGTCGCTTAAACGAGAAGTAATGTTTACTATTTCTGTAAGTGGGAGTGAAATTGTAGAATCATCTTGTATTGCTTGAACCATTTGAGGTAAAAGAGGTTTCCAACACGCATTAAGCGTTGATGGTTTAATTTCCGCGCAAGCCGATGACGTTGTTGAACGGAAACCGCGCTGTAAGAGTACCGCGTTATAGGAGAGCTGTCGCAATTTCAGCTGCGCGTTATATGGAAGCCGCGTTCTGAGAGTACCACGTTATAGGTGGGTTGACTGTATAATGTGTTTACTGATAAAGCTGAGGTCTTCAAAACGATTAATTCGTAACACTCGTTCAAAAAGTTACTTTTCGTATCACAGCAATTACTTTGCTCTCCTATGTGTACTTTGTAAAACGATTATTAAACTGTACAATGTTGTGCAGCTACAACAAATTTAAAACTGCTAAATCCAAAGAATTCACGCAATTTAAAAACATGAACAACATATTTAAGATAACACCCTTGTTAAAATTTAACGGGAGAAATAATTTTCTCTTTAGATTTCAACTTAATTGCGTTAACCCCTTGGCTTACAATTTATATTTTAACAGCGTGTACAATAACTCAGAATTAATTCCTGAAATCAAAATTTCTCTTGATTTCTGATATTTCCTGCGATTGAACACAATAATAATGTTTTAGAAACAATTTGGTCGTCTTCTGACTAATTAATATAGGATTTTTTCTTTGGAAACGCAATGTGGTGGAAAGGTGGTTTTAATCACTCAAACTGCACTAAGAAACTGTTTAATAAGAATGATATTCAAATGGAGATACAAATAGAATTAAAAATAAACGTCTTAAACTTTCGTCTTAAACTTTTCGTCTTGAAATTCTCGTCTTTTCTCATTCTCTGATCTCTACGCACTATTTAAACATTCGCCATTCGAAAACATCGTCAGCTCATTCGCACACTCTTACCCAATACAAACGCACATACACACTTTTTCGTAACGTCGACAAGAACGATTCCTACATTAATGTTTTTAATTCAATAGTTTTTGGAAAACTTGAAAATTTCCTATTTCATTTACATCCTCACGAGTAGCATGCGTTATTGTGAGGCAAAAGGTTAATGAAAATTTCAATACCCTTTAACAGCGCTAAATACTCCACAGATTGCTACTCTTCCCATCTTCGGTCATAGACAGAATTCCCAGGTACTAGTTTATATTGCAACACATATTCCTAATTATTAATAATTATTGGAGGATCGTGAACTTCTCTTGGCATTTAGATACAGTACTATATCTAAGAGAGAAACATTGCCGATCCTCCAATAATTATTAATAATTAGGAATTTGTGTGATAAACAAATTCACTTAAAATGAGTATTCAAAGCCTCGCTACACGTTAATATTTCTGACATAAATATAAAAGTACTCACTTCACATTTTCACGAAAATATCAATTTTAAATATATTTTAGAAATTGATTTTCAAACCAAAAAAT
This sequence comes from Cerceris rybyensis, assembly GCA_910591515.1. Taxonomy (NCBI): domain Eukaryota; kingdom Metazoa; phylum Arthropoda; class Insecta; order Hymenoptera; family Crabronidae; genus Cerceris; species Cerceris rybyensis. The sequence continues at coordinate 8,879,046 of OU342789.1, read as the reverse complement.
CTGAAAAACACGGAAGTATGCACACCACTGGGTACAATATCTGTGGTTTTTTCATTTCTCATGAAGCCAAACAAGAGGAATATCGCAATACCTATAAAATACATTTCACCCGGAATCTACCCCTACAATACGAGTAGCAGTTTTGTATGTTCAATCAAATTTTTTTTTAAACGCCTATCGAATGTTATGCACCAATATCAATTAGTTTTGCGGACATTTTTGCTATACCTATCCGGCTAGACTCTATGAAAATTTTTTAATTATTATAATTTAAAGATGTATAAAAAAAGTCTCGTGAATCAATATCGCAGGTCGAGCCTACGATTATCCAAGGCCCGTAGGATAATAGGATTGTCGGCACACTTCCGTGAGCTTAGCATCCTGCGAAGAAATTCCCTCTCGAATCCAGGCCCGATCGTATTAATACAAATGCGCGAGTTGGGAAAAGGTGCACCGGGGGATAAACGCCGTCGAGCTGAGGAAATTGCATTCCCCGCATCAATCTCTGTCGTGGCTGCTCACCGAGCAACCCCAAAGCGGGGAGGAGTGGTACCTTTGGAATTTTTCAATATACCTATGCCGCTGTACTCCTCCCTGGTATTGTTTCACATAATTACCAAGGAGCAGGGAAAAGAGCGCGGTTGAAACATCGACTCGTCGTTTCTCTAGATCGGCGAGTCTCTGCGATTAGGGGGTGGGTTTGGCGAGGGGGGAGCATGCTAGAGATTGCTTTTAAATTTGTCGATTTCAGTAGTCTTGTGGATTGTATTCTTTTCCCGATAATTGAAGAACCTTGCATTCCTTTCCGGATGAAACTGGGCGCAGCTTCTTTGGAATTGTTTGCTTGTAGGATTTTTCACGATTCGTTTGGAAAGTAAAGGGTGTTTGTCTTTAATATCTGTTTTGATGTTAAATATATCTGTTTGTTATGTCTTGAAAAGTCATACGTTTACTATTTAACCCTTTGCGGTCGTATGTCTTCTCTCAGCCACCACAGCTCAGGAACCATGCAAATCCTATACTGTATTCATTCATTTATCAGTTTACACTTTCTCTAGACGAACCTAAATGCCTAAGGAACCTATTCACGAACGAATTCGGTACTCCTATCAATTGGAGATAACAAAATCCAATCTAAACAAAAGCTGTTACCCCGCACTCGCCATGCAAGATGCTGCGCTGTGGCGAGTCTGTCGCCTTTTGAGCGTAAAGAAATCGACAACGTTCGGCGATACCTTGTAGAATTCCAAAGAATATTGTGTAAATTGTGTTTAACAATAATAAGACATTCTCGCTTGTTAAAATATTTCAAAATAATACTCCAAAATGGCAAAAAGAAAGTTATCCCCCGAAGAAGTGTTCTGTGAAACTGAAAATAGCGATGAAGAGTTTTATTTTGACCCCTTCAATACAGACTCTGAATATAAGGCGTCAGCTATAAGAGAGAACAGGACGCCTATGACACATTTTATGTTTTTTCCGAAAATTGGTGGGACAACTGGTTGATGGTTATCGTGATGGAGCACAATGAAAACTGGGAAAACCATCGACCTCAGATAAGGAGGAAAGACTGAATGGAAAACTGCACATATTGTGGCATTGTGAAGACGTAAAAAGTAAAGATTGCGCAGTATGTTCAAACAGAAAGATTAAGGGTGGAAGGCGCCAAACCAATTATTTTTGCGATACATGCAATCGAAAACCAGGCCTGCATGTAGGAGATTGCTTCGAAAAATACCACACGATGGAAAACTATAAAATATAATTTTTATACAAAAACGTGACACTAGATCACTTTATTGAGTAAACATACATCTAAAGTTCACAAAAGAACTACTAAATCTTGTTTATACTTCGTAATCTTGCATGTTATGTCTCCCTGCTCTTTCGACGGAAATTAATTCCGACCAGTACGATACCCATGTCCAAATTTAATACGACCGCAAAGGGTTAAACCCTTGCTGCACAATAATGAGTGACACTCATAATGCGATAAATGAAATAGGAAAGTTTGAAGTTTTCTAAAAAGTATTAAAGAAAACATATCAGTCGACCACGATACGATCGAATTAATTTTATGCTATTAACACTGGAACTACCAGGCAAGTCAAAATGACTTGTTCCAAATTTTTTCCAAAAGTTCTTCAAGTTCATAGCAGAGACATAGAGCAGATATTCTACGTTGATCTTATAAAATACAGATTATCAAATCGATCATCTTTTCTACGTTTTAACCCTTTGCGCTCCTTGCATTTCTTGCGCCTGTTGGTAGTATACTCCACGGACTTTTAGGCAATATTTTGTAATCGCAATACTTTGAAAAAAATTCTGCAGTTTTTAGAAAAATGATTTTTCATTAACGAGAATTAACTCAAAAACTTAGTTGACTTCAATGTATCTTAAAATAAATTCAGATTCAAAATATACAATTTGGTTGACATTTTTCTTCCGTATTACTTATTGAATATATTGAAATATAAAATATTTAATGTCGGTTGTTCTAGTGTTAAGAACATGTTAATTTATATGTTATATCAGAAATCAGGGATAGATTGGTATTTCAGTAATTAATTCTGAGTTATTGTGTATTTAGTTAGAAAAAAAATCATGCGCAAGGTGTTAATATTTCGTCCATTGAAGGATAATATTTCTGTGATTATGTTTGCACCGAGATACTTTGTCAAAGAACCGAAAATACGTGTATTTGTTACATTACTCGTTGAGTAAACCCTCATAAATTATTTTATTACAAACATTTGCACAAAGACACTTTATGGAACTTTATAATACTCAAGTATTAATTCCACTTCATCCAGGTCACCGATGAAATAAATTTCATTCCCAAATTAGATTTTATTGCAGAAAAAGTATACTGTATTTGGTAATATAATTGTAACAGTTCATAAAGTTCAAACGAAGTCACAAAACGCCGATAAACAAAATTTGCCCATTAACGCAATGCTTAGAAGTAAAAAATCTACAGAATTTACAATATGAAATGTTAAATACAACGAATTAAAGTTAGAATACATAACAAAGGGGTGATCAATATGAACCATACTGCATCTTCAGCCTGTTCAATACATTCAACTAAACTTCCAATAACATATATGAAACAAGAGAAAATTAGTAAACCTTGTAATCGAATCATCAAATCTAACTGTGCCAATCAGTTTCCATAAACCGAACTAGACCTTTATCCTCCTCTCATGGTGGGCAGTAGAAAAAGAATTCATTTGATCGACCAACACATGCTGGTAAAACCCCAGGAAAAGCTAAATGAAGATATTCCCGATAAAGCCTTCGTAGTGGTCTACGTACTACGAAGGTAGATGAACGTACCTTCAATCGTAGAACTTCCACCCCAGGGGGTAAAACTCCTAGCCTAATCACAGGAGGCAGCCTCTCGAAACTCGAGGAGTCGTTGGTGCCGATATTAACTTTGATATTGGATGGCGTTAAGAAGAAACACAGCCAATAACTTGGACTCCCCGGAATCCAATGCCTCCAAACCTTCTTTCAGTCGAATCGCAGCTCTCTTCAATAATCGCGGCGACACATTACAATAAAAGCAACTACGTCTAGCTTCCGTACACGTACGTGTTCGTACGTGCGTGTACCCCTCTCACGGGGGTGTCTACGTCCTGATATTGAACTCCACCATATTGCAAAAGCTACGTCGCCATTTCGAACCCCGTTTCTTCGAGGGTACACTATCTTTCTCTCTCGGTTTCTCTATTCAGTTGGAGTGTGCTTTTTTAATTTCCGTGAGGCGATTCTTTTCGTTGGGTGGTTGGGGTTTTACTTGGTACGGGTCACTGACGGAGGTTTCTTGAGGGGATGGTTTATCCGTTTCGATGGAGTAGGTGTTGTTCCAAAAGAACATGGATATTGTATAGCCGTCGAACCGCAATCACTTTTCGATCAGTTCGGACCGTAAGTCAGGGACCGTCTTATTATCTTTGCAATACGACGATATACGACGTATGCGCCTCATGATCAAAGTTCTTAACTCTTATCGGACTCTACCTTACATATATGATTCTCACCAGGGTGCAGTTACTTTTAGGAATATACAAAAAATGCTCGTTTTTCACAGAACAACGTTTTTTTTTAGAAATTATGTATTTTTTGAAGGAGTAGTACACATACATGAGTTTCAAATAATTGGTCGTCAATAAATCATCATCGTCAGTGCCGATTTCAATTCAATCATTATCTGAATCACCAATATTTTTTTCTTCACTTGAATACTGTGTAGGTATAAGGAATTCTTTTTTTTCCTAGATCGTAATAAGGAGCCACTGCTAGTCTTATAATTCTCAAATTCCTATTTATCTATGTCCTATAGTTTTCATAAAAAAATACTCAAGAAAATTTATCGACATTAAGTTGGTAAAACAACCGAAAATGTTATACTTTTCAACATATTGTTTAAACAAACGGAGATTTTGCGAAAAAAATAGTACCATTAAATTCGTAATGCAAAGGCCCTAATTTAGTCAATTTATGAAATTACTGTATCTCTCATAGTTTCCAAGATATTCAACGAAATACACTTTAGCACTTCAATTTTAGGGACGGTTTTCACCCCTTTAACATGGACGATTGTCGATAAAAAAGAATACGTGTCGAATATTTTCACAAGTACATACTACATTATACTTGAGTTCCAACAAAATCATTATCAGAATTCTCTTTAAAGAATTCATTGCCACTATCACTATTCGAATTAAGAAAATTTTCTTTATTCATTTCTAGAGGCAAACAAATTAAAAGCTTGTTAACCCTTTCGCACCGGACGGGACATGTGCTGTCCCAGTCTGGAAAATTTTTGATATTACGGCTGGGACAACATATGTCCCAGTTACTGAAAAACATCTAGGGCAGAAAATGACGCCTAGTTGAGCCTCCAAACTGATTCTCAATCGTTCTGAGTCCATAAATTTCTCATCTCGATCGTTCCCGATCTAATCAACCAAACGACAACTGTTAAGGTTGCTCAGTTTTCGGCATAAAAATTATTTTATCTAATAATCGCTTGGAGGAGAAATAACTGATCCCGGTAATGGGGTGCACTCGGACTGGATTTTTCGCCGTATTGAAAGGGTTAAAAGAGGCAGTTATATCACTGAACATGTTAATCACCCCGTTGTAAATGTTCAATTGACGAGGCAATTGTCCAAACATGCTACAGGCAGAGAGTTTAGACTACATTCATTTTATCACCTTACACGTGACATATGACCGCTGCGACAAAGTACTGTTGTCACGTCAGAAGTGACTCACGACCATTAAGGGCTAATACAAAATCTAGTTTCAATTGATGGTAGAATTCTAAGTTAGTTGGACCAAGTTTTTGGAACTTTAATGAAATTCAGAACTATAGAGAACTCTCGGAACTAGACAGAATGATGTAATGTGCTTTAGACTTTTTCACGAGTGTGCTGTGAAAGGGTGTAGTAGAATAAGTGGGTCAAAAGTGCCTTTCAACCGATTTCCATGGGAGTGGTCTCATTCGATAGATAATGCTCGGTGATCATTGTGTACAAAATTTTAACCCTGTATCTTGACCGGAAGGGTAGTTATGTAGAAAATTCAAGAAACAACATTTTGCCCCATTTTGCCTATTTATTAAGGTGCAAAACATTGGAAAAAATTCTGACATATGCTACACGGTGCCATAGATGCTTGAGATTTTTTTTTAGATTTTTTCATTGAAGAACTTAAGTGTAACGAATGAGCGAACGCAAAAGAACGGAAAAAAGTAGATTTCGTATCGAGATCTTCGAGTGACAACTTTTTGCAAAATATAGTAACAATCCAACACTCATGATTGTTATCTCCAACTTTTTTTCAGATTTTTAAACCGCCTGTGTCATTGTGAAAAAATCGAAAACCGATTTGTGCGACGTATTTCGATGTGAAACGCCATGATCCAATTATTATTTTCGCATTCTTCGATCACAGTATGTTCATTTTGTGACTTTCAGTGTTTCTGCAACGAAGCAATTACATGTTAATATAAAGAATCGAATTAACTAAATCAATTGTGAACTTTGATACTCCCCCCCCCCCCCCCCCCCCCCCCGCGACCCCAGGACGTCTTCGCTAAAGGAATACAAATTCTAATAACAATACAATATAATTCAATACAAATTGTGTGCCGTCGGAATTTCAATAGGAAATTAATATGTACTAATATTGTGCACGATGTTGCTGCTAATTGTAAGAGCTAGGAATTACGAGTGTCGAAGGACGGTCCTTGAATTTACTTTCAATTTTAATTCTCTACTCTTACTCTACTGTCATACTATTTTGATAACCAAGATTCTGATAACTAATTTGAAGATGTTACTCGAATTCATTAAAAACGGGATATACATATACAGATTCGTTACGATCTATCCTTAGGATCGTAATATTAATAAATAAGTGATAGAAATTAACACTAGATTTACCAAGGGGGTCAAAATGACTTTTGTTGAATTTATTAAAAATGTTGTTGAAATTTGTATATCTGCATCCTGCTTATTTTCTATATTTATCTCGTAAAACATCAAACGTTAAATCCATTTACTTTCTTATACATTTAATTTCCTTTCATATGAAGTATTTATATAGTATCATTAAATATGCTGAATGAATGGTCGATAGTTCTAGTGTTAATACTGCTGCAACAAATATTAGCCATTAACCCTTTGCGGTCGGTAGATTTTTCTGATGGGAGTACCAGCTATTCGAAGCAAAATTAGCTTTCTGGAATAATTTTCCTCTAAGTAATTTAATGCAGATATATGGATATTTAAAAGCGCAGAATATGTTGAAGCTGATCTATAGTGTACAATAGTACTGAAATTATATAAAAACAGAAAGCTGTAACTTTTGTAATTTTCTATGATCATGAATAAGATCATGCCGCCACAGCGGCGACACCGAGTTCTACAACAGTTTCGAAATGCCACCATTATGGCGGCACCGACCACAAAGGGTTAAATAGCAGACACTAATAGCCTTTGATCTCACTCGAAAATTACCAGCTGCCAAAATTGAGACAAAATAAATAATCATATGCCTGAACACTTACGATACAGTCTAATATATCACAAAGGAAATGTTTATCACGAATGTTCCATAAGTGGAGGTACAACTTTAGTTATAATGAGGAACCATAAGCACGTAGCAGAGAGGAAGGGCGAGCTATATCACACACATAGCCACAGTGGGGCCTTATGTTACGACTTACGTTAGGTACGTGCTTACGGCTTACCATTACGATCGCGGCTTAAGACGTGGCTAAGCTAAATGTGGCTAAGCCAAGCACGTTTATCAAGAAACAGTCCTTGCAACAGCTTGTTCCTAATAATCTCCCTAATTTATCAGCCTCCCTGCTGTTTGAGGTTTCGACTGTTGCACAAGCCGATAAATTGTCAGTTCTCGAATTACCTTCGTTAATTGGTATACTAAACCTATGTATCAGGAGGGTGAACGAACAAACATGGTTGATTGAAAGAATTTATTGCGGAATGTTGAATTATAGGATAAATGTACACATCGAGAATAAAATCTGAACGGAAAACGTTGGGAGGTATATAGAAAGATAATCATAAAGGTAGAAATACTATAGCATCCGATGTTCGAAAGAAGAGATACAATCGATATTTCTTTCGTATATTTGAATATTCAGATCCAAAAAATATGGTTGCATTTTTCTTTGATGGTAAAACATGTTGACATTGAGATTTTGTGTGGTTGTTATCTTTTCCTCGTACTCTCTCTATTTTATATGATATATATTTTTTAAATGACTTGGAAAATCAGGTTGGAAAAAATTTAATGTCAAAGTTAACAATAATTCTTACTTTCTTCATGAATTTTTCTCCATTAAAATTGATAGATTATCAATCTTTAACATTCAGTTTCATTGATGATCACTACAAATAGATATGTCATAATTGTTATAAATGAATTTTTGGATAAAATTGTATTAAAAACTAGCAATACTCTATCACCCTTTAGACAGTTAAAATTTAACGGCCCGTGCCTGCACAACATTCGCGAAAAAATTGAACCGATCAAGCGTTAAATACAGAAAGTGGAAGAGATATCGGGCCATCGATATCGATAGGACCATGGAAAATTTGTTTGGAAGGATATGCAAGTTGCATAGTCTATCATATTTCAGCGATGCAACAGAGGACGTACCACTTAACCGACCATTAGAACTTCAAAGATTAAATCAATAAAGAGTAATGAAAATCCAATGAATATTGAACAACCTTGCGGCCGTAATTTCCGATCGCTATTTATCTAGAGATTAAATTATCTTATTTATTATTATACTTCCTTTTATATTCATTTAAATATTTTAAACCATCAATTTTTTAATCTTTTCTTTTTCTTTCTTTGCTGTTTGAAACTCTGGTCATTAAGACTTTGTTTCTAGAACTTTTTCGTGATAACAAGTCATGTGATGTTCCTAAAGCCTTTATCACCCTCAGATCTGGCGTAGGTGTTCCATGATAATGTAAAATCTTGAGAGTAAAGAGTGAGAGTAAGAGAGAAACAGACATTGCGAAGAAACATCCAAAGAAGGAACATTGCAAAAAGCGGAAGAGAAAGACCACTTTATATAAACACGTTGAAATGCTTGTGATCAATCACCAGTCCCAGTTGAGTTTTATTATTAGTAGAGATTGTGATTCACGGCGACGATCTATCAATTGCACTAGGAAGATTGCTACTTGACGCTGATAACGATAACACCTCAACGGTCAGCGTCATTTAGACGTCACGTTTCTGTGTTCGATTGTTTCACACTCAATTCAAATTCATTTCATAATTATTTACTGTAGCACACTTGTTTTCAATTGTCTACAGTGTTGGCTACCGACTCATTTCAAATATCCTTGTAACAGATATTACGAAGTGACTCTGATTTCAAACAGGATGCACTACATATTTTCGACCACTTATCGTTTTTCCATTATTAGGAATGGGGATCAGGGGCCTTGTTAGGTGGGCATGAGGTTTACGAGGAGTGGGATGGGCCCTTAGGAAAGTCGGTATGCATGTGTGTGTGTATGTATCTTACAATTAGATGGGAACAATTACATTTATAATAGTAATACTAATATTAACAATAATAATAATAATAATAATGATGGTCATTTAGAAGTAAAGTTCTTTTCTTAACGGTTTGGTGACTTTATTTACAACTATACAGAGGTATGTTTTACACTTCCAAGGGCGCTTCCGAAAATTCTCACGATGGACCGCGAATCACCCTTTTTGTTACTTCGGTCCTCCCTACTCCTTTAGCAAGATTCACTTTCTTACTCTCGATATCCGAGGGTAGGGGAACGTAAACTTTTATCCTTGCCTAGGTGGGTCCCCAAAATAATTGTTATGATTGCCTCGAAACGTCCGTAGGCCATGGGGGTGCTGCTTGTATGGAATATTCCACATCTGGTGAACATCCCTCAAGGCCCGGCCGCCTCGAGGCAAAGTACCCACCTAGACAATAGAATTTGTCATTTTGACGGCCCACGATCCGGTTCCTGTCCACCGCGGACGGCAGTAGACCCGCGGGACCCGAAGCTTGAGAACTTCGTTAAATTCCTTATAACTAACAGGCCCCGCACATGGTCAACCATCTGAAGTTGAACAATGGCGGAGACCGGATCGGTGAAATTTCTTGACTAAGAAATTACGTCGACTGTAGTTCAACGTGTAAGATTAATTTTTCATGTAATGAAACAATATCTAGACGGTTAAAAACGTCTCACTTTCTATGTTAAGCCGCAGTAAAAATCGATGAGGATAGGATAAAAAAGAGAGTAACAGGGTTTGCTAGAAGATCAGGAAAGTATTAATCGCATGACACGTATTTCAACTACATTCTAAGGAAGTTACGTGTTTACAGTGTTACGGTGTTACCGTAGAAATTGAAAAACTTTACGATAGACATCGAACATCGTAACTATTCGCGAAGTTTAAAGTTTCGCGAGCGAAACGCTGAGAGGAGATAGGTACTACGTTTGCAACAATAAACGCGCAAATGAAGATGGAAGGAAAAGAAAGAAAGAATTAATGAATGAAAGAAAAGAAGCAAGGAGAGGTTTATTCACGCGAGAAACAATGAGCCTTGAGATTTTCGTAAGGAGCCAGCTTTAAACGTCCATTTAGACTCCGTTGAATTGGGCTTGCCGTGCCTTCAAAGAAGGCTAAATTAAAATTCATTTCCTTAATCTGCTGTAATTGCGTTAACTTCCACGGCTGACGTTAAATTCATTCGTTTCCCTTTCATTTTCCAAGTTTCACGATGGAGAGAAATGGAAACGAGATCGAGTGTATTGCGAACAGTATCGAAATTTAAACGTCCTGTAATTGCATTCGTATACAAAATAACTAGAGGTATTTTTGCGAGAAAAACCCTGTTTAAGAGAGGGAAAAATAAGCATTTCTTTTTTATTTAAATTCGTTCGGCGTTCAATCACGTATCGGTGAATATGCTTATTTATTTCAATTTCTGGTAGCTTTTGTGGAGGAAATAGCCGTCTTTATTGTGTACATACTTCTTTAAATCTATCAAAGAAATTATGAATTTCTTTCGAAAAATTACTCCAATGATGCTTTACATCAGCCTTGCGAAATGCAATTGATTAGATTGTTTATTTATACAATGCTTTTCTATAAGTTGCGCAACGCTGCTGTAATCGGTTTAGACGTCTATAATTGCACAATATTATTTTTATGATTGGCGTAATACTGTTAAAATTTATTTCTTTATATATTATAAGTACTTACATTATAACAAGTAGACGGATGAAATCTTTGCATGAATTACTTCCATATAGTGTAAGAAATATATTTTCAAAGATTCCACATCGTAGCTTTCGCAACTTTTTTTTCTTCAAGCTTAATGTACGACGTGTCTCATTGTTAATAATTCATAATGCTACATATAAACACTACCATCATGTAACAAGGAATTTTGCCCAAATATAAATGTACTCCAAGCTTAAACAATATCAATATTATATAAGATAATCATGCAATTTTAAGATATCTTTTTTTGATACTATCGTAAAAATAACGATCAGATAGAAAAATGAAATTCATGGGTTATTGTAATTTCCGATTTTTATATTCAGAATTATTAATTACAAAATAATATGGAAAGCAGCAATTCTATAATAATGGAGGAAATCAATGATTTTATTGTTAATATAAAAGTACCAATGATAACTGCAGAATCATTTCAACAGGCTAGCAAAAAATCTCTTAAAAAGCTTCACGGAACACGAAATATTAGAAACATGCCACTTTCTTCAATATTCAATCACAACCAGTATTCAGAAGTGAATCTCTTCGTTTACCTATTATAATACGCTATATATTAATATTTATCCTATTACAACATATCGTTTGACTGATCAGTAATGTTTACATTATATTTTATTAATTACGAGATGTGACAGAATGATTCAGCTATCAAAAAGAAAACGACGAAAGATATACAAGTGAATTGCCATTAGTGAAATCGATAGACTTGAGCAAACTCAACGAAATACGTCGTCTTTGGCGTAGAAAACTGAAAATTGAAACTCTACCGTTCGATGATTTATTCATTGAGCTCACTCCGCTGACCGTGGATCTCTTTTCACGGTAGAACAGGTATATAAAGCAAGGAAAGGTACATAGAAATAATGAGAATCCGTTGGAAGAAAAAACTTAATTAGTTACAGAACGAGATATTTCATTTTAACTTTATATCTCGGCCATCTGCTCTTGAAACATTAAAATTCCCAGCGAAATACGGTTAATTGGAACTTTTTTTCTTTGAACATGTATCTTAGAAATTGTTTATTCATCTAAAAGCAGCATACTAACATTACGTAATAGTAACAGCCACAAAACTAATTTAATTGATGGTAAAACAAGTGACAAAGTGAAACCAACACAATCGGCATTTTGCAATAAGTACAATGAAAAGAAAAGATTCATGTCGTTGCTTATCTATTTGCATCAAGTAACGGTTGACGTTAAGAAGTATTATAAAAGTTTTGCTTTTCAAATGTATAAAATAATTGGAAAATTACATTTCCACATGAGCGAACTAAACGATAAACTTAATGGCTTGCCACCGCCATAACGATACTAATTTATTACTTGTCTTTCGTATTCTCAATTTCTTTTAATCTATAATTGATGATAGAGATATGTAGATTTCTAAAGAAGATTAATTACTTTGTACAAAACTGGGTGATTCAATGAAGAATATGTTCTGTTTCTTTCAACGAGGAATTGTATAAATAACGAGATGGAATTACACGAAGAAAGATGTGCAATTTTCTAGACGGGAATTGTTCCAGAAATTTATAACCACTGAGATTCGATCCAGCGCTTGCGGATTTATGCGTTTCACATTTCACGAAAAACTCTTTTTGAGTGATATTTCAGTTTCTGTTACACATTTTATTATTATTAAATTTCTGACATTAATCTCTCTACGTAGACAATTATACGTTTGTATTAAACAGAATTAAATTGAGCTTTTACGACGGTTTTCTATTATTCATAAAGACTGATTCAATTATTAAGATCTCCGATCACAGTTTTATATCTATCTCACTTGTTTAATTCTCAAAAATATCATAAAAGAAAATTAGACATAATCGTTAAAAGGTTCAACCTTTAATTGTAGGAAATTTAATGGGTGTTTATCTAACATATTCTAAAAACTTTAAACGTAGTGGTCAACTAAACCCATGGGTGATGCCCACACGTTCACATTCGTCAATCATATTTAACTTTAAACGAGCTTTTTTACTCTTGACAATTGTCGACAAAGGTGAAATCCTTCTCCCACGAAGCTTTATCATCATGAGAGTCACTTTCATTAGTCTAATTGAAATAGCCATCACGAAGGAAGTTTCAAAATACGCGTTGAAGTTTCTGCAGTTCTAAATTATAAAATATTACCTACCTACATGTAGGTACAACAAAATGATCTCGACATGCTAAATCTTGTAAAATTGAATTGCAAATTCTTTTTATGAATCCCAACGAACGAATCATTCAATTAACACCAAAATCCTGAACACTGTCTTAATCTATGTGAAACTTAAGTAAGGCAAAAGTACCAGTAGTTGACCACCTTTTAGAAAACATGAAAAAATAAGGTTTGCATAAGTTGTGCACATTCGATGAAAGTGAATTTCAGATGGCACAGCATCTGTCGATTATATTTTGAAACAATTACATGTAAAGTGAAGTGTACCTATGAACAGCGAACGTCTGAATTCAATAAGGTAAGTAATATGCCGTTATATCTCTATTTTCTTAATGTTTCTGTTAAGAATGGCTCTACGGTTCAGGTAAAAAATTCATAGATTGTGAAGATTTCGCAAATGAATTATTTACTGTTTAAGACTTCACAACGTTTTATAAGTATAATATACATCTTTTTTAGTATTTTAACCTCAAAAAGTAATCATTTTTTAATGGTCAACTTCTGGATATTGGTACTCTACAATTTTCAGAAGTTGACAGGCATGGTTAATTACCGGCGTTACTCATTTAAATTTGTTTACGATTTATAATGTATCCGTTTTGCATCTCACTTTATTAGAAATACAAAATGTAAATCGATATATTATAGGATATTCAGTTTTAGTCGATGACACGGTCAACTATTAAATGCATTCGCGGTTAATTATTGATCAGTGTCCAATGTCTACTCTGTTCTTCTGCTTCTTTTATTATTTAATTATTAATGATAATTTGAACTGGTAACTGTTACAATTAAACGATAATAAAGTGATCTTTCAGCATTAATGCTGTAACCCTGCTTCGAGTATAGATAAGCGGTCAACTACTAACGGAAAAATGTGGTCAATTACTAATTTTATCGATTTCAAAGGTAGTCAGCTACTGAAGCATTTGCCGAATTTTTAAATATATTTCTCAAAGGGTATAGCCGGATAAGGATAGTAAAACTGCCCCCAAAGGTAATTAACCTTGAGGCATACCATTCGATAGGGCTTTTTGGAAAAATCCTTCCTATAAAGTATGAACCCCGCACCCCTACCGTGGGGGTAGTTATAGGGTGAAACGTAGTTTACGGATTTTGCTCGATTTCTCCCGTTTTGCTTGATAGAAGATTCTAAAAAAAATCACAGATATTATACCCAATGGTGTGCATAGTTTGGAATTTTTTCAGATTTTTTGGTTGGCAAGGTTAATTTTTAGAAAATTAAAAAGTTCATAAACATTAATTTTTTATTGAAAATATAAAGTGACCACTTTTATATTTTTACAGTGCTTGCATAGTACCCTAATTATTAATGTGTAATTTTTTCAGATTTTTACGAGTAGTGGACAGTAGTTAAAAAAAGTAATAACCAACAATTGCTTATATTTTTAGCTAAATTATTGATGTGACAACGTTTATATTTTCACAGTTTCTGAAGTTTGCTATAAATCATTAACTGTAATTTTTTCAGATTGTTTGCAACAGTGTATCATACTTAAAAAAATAAAAAACCGATGTTTTCTGGAATGCGTATTTTATGTTAATTTGTTTATTACCTATAATCCGCTGCTAAACTAATTCCTAATTATTAGAACTTATTGGAGGATTTGGAACTTGTCTCGTATCACAGTAAAATTGTAATAGATGTTTCATAAACCTGTAGCCATCCGAGTCTTACGGCTAGAACTAGCCGGTAACAACTCTCCTCTTTAGACTTTGCTCTAAGCAGGGTAATAAGTATATATACATTGCCTTTTACCAATTTTTAATTTTCATGCATTAAGTAAGAATTTAGAGTTTCTCTAACATTTAAAAAGCAATTCACGTATTATAAACATGAAATAAATAAATAAATATTTTATATTTTTGTAAAATATTTTTACAAACGTAAAAGTATCTAATAATTAATACATAGCACGCAATATTTTTTATATTTAAACGAGGATAATTTATGTATTTTCCTTGGTGAATGCTTAAATTCGATAATACAGTGAGAATGATGGAGACTGAACTTACGTGCCTCACGGTCCTGAGTCCAAAAACCAGAAAATTGCGTATAATATCTGTGATTTTTTTCAGAATTTTCTATCAAGCAAAACGGGAGAAATCCAGCAAAAATCGTAAAGTGCGTTTCACCCTACAACTACCCCTACGATAGGGGTACCGGGTTCATACTTTGCAGAAAGGGTTTTTCCAAAGAGCCCTATCGAATGGTATGCCTCAAGGTTATAGAAATGGATCAGAAAGAAGTCACTTGAGACGTAAGGGGAGACTGCTCTCGCACTACCTATCTCTTTCTTTCCTATATGTCTGCTGTCCTCTTCAATCATAGTCGTAGCTATTCACATTTATTTAAGTAGGTAAAATCGGTGTCTACCAATCTTATAATAAAAATATCGTGCGTACGTCAATGTTTTGATTTTCACGATCGATATCGTGCTGTCGCACTCAGTTCCACGGCTTTTTCTTTTCTCTCTTTGTCTCGCAGTGCGATTTCTCCTCAAGTGACTTGTTTCTGATCCCTTGCAATAATTACCTTTGGGGGCAGTTTTGCCATCCTTATCCGGCTATACCCTTTGTATACCTTGTGTTTTTTTTTTTAAATTGGTCTTGATACATAATCTAGAATGTTTAACGAACGTCTCCAGGCATCGACTCTCGCCAGTTATTGACAGAGTAAACAGTTACCATTGTTTCTATCGAAAATTTCTCTTAACTGATCAACTATTGGTACCTTTACCTTAACACGTTAATCCCTCGGAAGCAATCTTTAAAATCATACAAAGATTCACACGCCCAGTTCGTTTAAACTGATCAACCTGGACTAGAAGCGTTATCTCTGGTAGACCCAGAGGTATCGGGCAAGTTTAAACGAGTCTTTCGTCTCTCAAGGGTCACCCACAAAAGTAGAAAGGTAGAATTCCTCTCGCACGAAGACCCATCCTTCGCTGAAGTCTCTTCCATCTGTCTAGAAGCTAACGCTCGTCCTCTGTGGACTCCTGGAAGCCCCCTCGTTACGCTTTGGGCCGCGTCCAAAGCGACTCTCGTCGATGTCAGCTTCCTCGAAGACTCGAAAGAGCTACTGGTCCTCCCTGCAGATCTTTCCAGTTTCTGCTCGTTTCCTCTCCTCGTCTTACTTTGGCTCTGCACGCTCCTCCACGATGTCACGTAGTAAGATACTTTGCCGACGGACAGAAGGAGCGACAGGAGAAAGAAAAAAAGAGAGAGAGCGAGAGAGAGAAAAGGAGAGGGTAGAATTAGCCGACTAGAGGCGGTACTTCCCTCGTGATCTCGATGGGGTGGAAACGACTCCTCGAGGAGGGAGGACAACGATAGCGCTCTCTGGATATGTCCTGCCGGTAGTCAGGTGCCGTGTACGTGACCTTCCTTTCTGCAGTTACCGCCACCCTACGTTCCAGCCGATGAATTTACTTTTTATTTAGGTACACGTACACATTTTTTTATCCCTACGTCCTGGGCTTCTCTCTTTCTCCTTGCCTCTGTGTCCCTAGCTCTGTTTCATTCTGCCTTCGTTGCTCAGCTACTGCGCAGCCTTGCACGTTTTTGTATCTTTGTGCGAGCAAGGTAATTTAAAAGAAGATGTGACGTATGGTTAATTTGTCCTGTACTATACTATTTGTTATGAAAACTTGGTGCTTTAAACTAGAACTGGTGTTTTAATCTCAATGGATGTTTGCGATGATGGGACATACTGAACATTGATTTTAAAAGAATTCTTGCACGAGTTATTGAATATTCAAGATAGAATTTATCAATTTTAACGTTCCGGAATTGATTTTCAATCTTCTGTATATTGTAATCGTGAATCGGGGATTTTTTAATTTTTTGATTTTCTGGCAATATCACTTTGGAGGAGATCGCAATTGGGAAAATAAATATTTCATACATGTGGGACTTGAATGAGAAAAAACAGAATTTATTAACAAATAAATAATAATTAAATATAACAAAATGATAATACAATTAAACTCAATTCTCGCACGATTTTTCTTCTCGTAAAATTCACTCACAATTCTCACACTTTTCTCGCTCTTTTACTCTGTATCTCCGTTGCCTAGTTTCACACACTCTCTTTTTTAAAATCGGCGATCGCGTCGCAGCCGCGATCCGCTCGCTGCTTTATTGCATTCCTTTTTCGTCTTTCGCGCGCTCGGTCCTACATACATATTTACAATTATCGTTGTGCACTATCAGATGACGGAGTCTTTGCACTACTCTTACTTAACTGAACAATACTGAATGAAATAAAAGGGTTGACATATAACCGGGGTGATACGGATGATTTAACCGGCAGAGTAACGTTCAGACATTTTGAAACATTTTGCAGCATGAGAGAGGCCTTTTTATTTGCATCAAGTATGAAGGGGAGAATTGTTAGCCCTTGACGAAGAGAATGAAAAACTTGCAAAAAGGGGAAAAACATTCTGCACGCGCAAGGCCTGAGTTCCTAATTGTAAGTTTCGTATCTCGGCTTGCACGTGGTACGGCATATGGACGCGTCAAGGTATAGGGCATGGATAAACTTTCGATAGTTGACAGTTGCTTTGCAAAATAGTTCACGATGACTTTAGATCGCGAGAACAAAAATCTCAATTAAATTTAGACTGTTTTTGATGTGAGTGCGATTTTACGGAAATTTTACGTTCAGAAGAAAAACTGTTAATTCCTAAATGACCAAACGTTTTTGCTAGTTTTGCGGTATCAAAGGTAGACAAACTTTTGGTTTATTCCAAACATGCTTTTGTGCTAGACAATAAAGCAGTAGGCATTATGATGACTGTGGTATGTAAGGATGTAAAGGCTTGAACTCGCAACCACTGAGACCGAATTTAAATGTCCTCTCACCTCTGAGAAAGTTTTCGTAAATTACCATTTAACATACCACAGCTTCCGTGCTGTTGAACGTCTCAAAAATAGTAGGCCCTAAGTGAAATTACCATAGTACTTAAATTTAAAAAATACAAATAAAAAATGGGCATTGTGATGTACGAATTTCATAGTTTTGACTAAATTTGTATCTTGTACTAAATAATTTTTTTTATATGAAGTTGGTACGTTTCTTTTGATACGTTTAGATGTTGATTTTTCAATTGTTCAATTACATTGCATGTAATTACGTGTATATAATCGTACAATTATTATTGTGTAAGTGATAGTATGAGACGAATCACAGATGAGTGTATGAGAAAATGACGTATGATAGGGTACAAATGAAAAGGAAGCAAATGAAATAAGGAAAGAATAGTTGTGACGTACAGCAGTGGTCCCCAACCCCCGGGCCGCGGACCGATAACGGTTTATGGGCCATTTGGTAGCGGCCGGCAGAGAAAGAATAAATTACTAGACAGAGAGGATGTTACTCATGTTATTGTCATTGGTGCAATGTTACGAGGACGCTGCTAATAAAGTTGCATACGAGTACAGATCGACCCAAGTAACTTGGCATCTGGGAGGATGGCCTGTTTCAGCAGAGTCTGATTCGCCAGGCGTCAAGGGCCATACCTCTTGTCACACGTACATGAAAGCATTCCACGTTCTACCTTGCAATTCGTTAAAAGAGCTACACATTCAAATTGAACTAAAAGACAAAGAGAGAAAACGCTGCAGATCGGAGCAAGGGAGACAACGCGATTTGGGTGGCGGCAGTGAGGACATCGGGGTAGGCACCAGATTTCTAACATCTCTATAGTAAAAACAAGATAAACTCCGGCAGAATTACCCCCACCACATGGGGAGATTCTCCTTGATGAAACGGAGCGCGCGACGAGAAAACAATGTAATACAATGTCTCGCTCCTCCAGCCAAACTAGTAATAATATTTAAATGCTATGACTTTGTTGGGTGCTTCCTTTAAGAGGCTGAGCGAGTGGATTCCAAGAAACAAAATGGTGCGAATAGGCGGTTGAAAGTGAGAAGCTCCGCCGTCGAGGTGCCAAGTTGACCGAGCCGCACTGTACATTGTGAATACAAGTTTATTATTCTACTTAAAAAATATCACAGTTTTTATGCCGGTCGTATCATTTTATTTTGTGTTTTTATCCGTCACATCTTAAAGGCCGGCCCATGAAAATATTTTCTGACATGAAAACGGTCCGTGGCCCAAAAAAGGTTGGAGACCGGTGACGTACAGGATGTTTCAAAGATATTTGTCACGGCTTTCAGGAGTTGTTCTACACCTCTGGATCGATGGAGATTTGCGAAAAAAACCTGCCGAAAAATTCGGGAAAGGGTAGCAAATTTTTTTATTGGCTCATCGTATTCGTCTTGTTACGTAGGCAAAATGTCTGAGAGGAACCGTGGGTCAGAAACGAACCGTTCTCTCGCAAAATAACTTTTAATTGTACCTTTCGATTAAAATTTCGCCACTAGTTAAAGCAGAGGCGAAGTAAACGAAGTTAGAAAATGGGGCACTGTGTCACCGTACCAGAAGAGAAGTGCATGTGTTTATGCTGATCTTCTCGAGTGGGCCCTTGAACGAACCGGCCACCGAACGCAGGTCATTGATATTTTCTAGTCATTTTATCTCTCCTCAATTATGTTGCCTCTGTTTCAACTATTGGAGCTAGCAAGGATATCGCATTTGTTTTCTTTCGAAAGGTCGCTGACTTAAACGCTGCCATATGGGCGAAATTTTAATCCGGAGGCCCAATTAGAAGTTAATTTGTGAGAGAACGGTTCGTTTCTGACCCATGGTTCCTCTCGGACATTTTGCCTACGTAACAAGACGAATACGATGAGCCAATAAAAAAAATTTGCTACCCTTTGCCGAATTTTGCGGCCGGTTTTTTTCGCAAATCTCCATCGATCCAGAGGTGTAGAACAACCCCTTAAAGCCATAACCATTAACTTTTTTACACGCTGTACAATACTATCAGTTGAGATAAGGCGAAGTAGTGATGACTTGCGACGCTATGACGATTGTAACGAACTATGTCAATATTATTCACTATGCTATCTATTTTATACAAATACTACTCAATAAATACAATTTAAAGGACGGAGTCCAAGATCCTACATAATTATAGTATGTAAACAAGGAAGTGACATAAAAGAAACACAAACAGGGTAGGAGAAACATCTAAACACCATATTGATGGTACTTGAGAATGAAATTGAGAGGTAGATGCTGTCGAATGTACAAAAATCTTGTTGAATCTTAAAGTGAAAGTTTAGTGAATAGAAAATTCGCTACAATTGCAAGGCACGTTGAGGACGGCTCGGCATAGAATATCAAAATGTTAAGATCGCTGAGCATTTAATATTTGTGCTGTTGGTATACAGATGATTTATTCTACGGTGAATACTTTATTTCTTCGGAAAAACTGATTATAAACACTAGATTTACGGAGCCAATTTGGCTCATTCTAAATTTGATTACTATGCTGTATCTCACTTCTGACACCAATTTTAATGTTGTATCCCGAAGGTGGTTAACAACAATTTATTAAGGAAGTACTATTGCGCGCTCGGAGTTGTAACAATTTACGGATGACGTCGTCGCGAGATGCCGACTGTCAGCGATTCGGTACAAAATTCTATGATTTGGGAACAAGAGTAACCTTTTAAAGATCTTAAACTAGTGTGGTGGGAGGTTTAGATGACTCCGACTTCTCGTGACTAAGGTTCCAAAAGGGCGATCGCTTTTCCAGCGACTTTCGCGAAGGCCAAAGGTCTTGAAAACATATTTTCAGGGAAAAGCGATGACGGAATTGGAAGATGACTAATAGTTCCCTTTTGGACCATGAATCACGTTGAGGATTATTTGGAGCTAGTATCTTATTGTTAAAGAAGATAGTGAGTTTGAGGAACATGAATTGAGTTGATATCCAACAACTACATATGTATATAATATATAGGTCGGTTAATTTTGTAACAATAAATCTTTCATTTATATTGATTTGGAACTATATTCTTTGCAGAAAACTTCAGTTTTCTTTTATGAGTCAAATTCGCTCACTTCAGAACAATAGGTATATCAACATCCGTAAATCTAGTGTTAAATTAGATACAACTACAAAAAAACATTTAAAATATTTTCGCTCTCTCGTTGCTTCTTCCATATCGATATGTTAGAAGATACAAAACGAAACAAAGAATAAATACTAATTAAAATTTCATGACGTACGAGAATTGTATTCACGGGATTATGAGAAAAGAAAAACGTCACTTGTTTCCGCATTGTAACTATTCATCTAACTGTTTCCGAAGGATCACTGAAATGTAGTCGAAAACGAAACGTTGGAAGACCCATTGACCCAGTTACAAGCGAGTGGAACCTGATCGATGGCGTTGTTCTGTGTTTGTCCGAAAATTCCGGGATAACTGCAACTCGATAGACAGAAAGCATTAGAGAAGAGAATTCTGCAACCATTTCAATCTATTTGTGTGGTCGCTTGTACGGTCATCAACTTCGAGCACTATACGTTTAATTTAGTAGAAGTGAAAATACTTCTGGTGATTTTAGATTTTTTTTAAGCAGACCACGACGATCAAGCCCCGCCACCCCAATACTTCACTTTTTCCGCAACGCACTTTTTAAAGCGAAAATTGAACTTTTTAAAGTAAGTAATTTGTGTATTTTATATCGATGGCAATTCACGAAGTAAAAAAGAATATGGAAAAAATAGTTAATAAAGACAAAAATAGCAATGTCTGTATATGTGGTCATCAAGCGTTAATATCTAGTTATGAAGGAAAAGTTTCATTACCAAAACTTACGAAATTTTACTTGTTAAGTTACTAAAAATGTTAACATTGGAGGATAACATTCGAATGTTTTCCAAGCGCTGATCATAAAAGTGAATAAAAGACTGACAACACTGAAATTCGACGAGTTTTTATTGTTGAGGAATTTTGTAGTGAATAAATCGATAACAGATTTTAATTTCTTTTTTTTCATTTGGAATAACACTAATTAAAAAACTAAATATATCCACATCTCCCATTTTCTGTGAAAAGGTTAATAAATTGATAATAACGGAAACTGAGAATTTCAAATGATATCTGACTAATTTATTGCGACGTAATATGGAATAATTTAATCTATCCTGTCACAATAAAATGATGTGGTCGATGGAGCTAAAATAAATTTTGCTACAAAATATGGTGAGAAACTTTTGCGAAAACTATCATGAAAATATAGGAAAACTTTTCCCAAGTTTCCCTAAAATCAGTCATACACTGTCAGACATCTCCAAAGATCGGAAAAAGTGCGGAATGTTCAAAAATTTCGAAGAGCAATTGCACTTTTATTAACGTTATATTTCTCAACTCGACCCTTAGCCCGCAGCACCCTAGTCCTCCACCCTTTATATGTCACCCTAGTAGATGGAAGGGAGTCTCTGTCCACGAACTTGGCGCAGTAATAATTTCCGTAAAAAGGTCGAAACTTCGACCATTCCGCATTCCATTAACCTCTGCCACTCCACCCGAACTTTCGTTTTTCTCTTTCTAACCGAAAAAAGGTGCGCCAGACTTTCGAAAAAGGGCGAGGAACAGTTTGCTTCAAACCGAATTCCATTTAAGAATATTCTCGATTAAGAAAACGGTGGCATCGTTGTTATTACTCCTCTTATCAGGGAACAGAGTTACGAAACAGTAATTATCGAGGTAAAATAGGTTTATCAGTTTGAAATGGTAATTTGAATCTCGATAGATGCCATTAGAGATAATGCTTTCGGTTAATCAGTTTAAAGATAATACATATGCAAGTTTTCCTGGGGGCTTTGCGTTTTGATCCAACAATTGGATGACTAGGATTTATTGTATATTGGTAATTGTACCGTTAATACGACTTATATAAATTTATAAGTCCAAGTAGGTTTCCAAACTTTGAATTCTACTATTTTTAAAAATATATGGCAAAGAAAATTTATGAAACAATGTTATCATTAATTATTAAAGCAACAGTAAATTTTCAAAGAAATCTCAATCTTCTGAAAACTATTCTATTCACAGTACCATACACTTAAGTATCTAGACCAGTAATTTGCAGTGTTGGATATGTACGCGATAAAAATTTCAAAGTTACATTGTAAGAATTAATGATTTTATGAAGACGTTATTTAATACTTTTGATAGTTTGGTGTAAAAGGAATCAATATAAACAGATGAATTAATAACATGTATAGTTAAGGGTGATAAACTGGGCAAGAAGTAATGCACTAAGAAATGCGAACGAAATCATAACTTAATACTAAAACTGCCGGCGTTAAATCTGACATATTTCGATATATTAAATACGTTACTATGGGAAAAGAGAAATCAATAGGTGAAAAAGATGATCGACCCGGTCATCTGTACTTTATAAATCTAGCTAGAATGTCTGCGCTATGACTGTCCTATAAACTTGCAAAACTTTTGGAAACAATTGGGAACAAGTCATTTTGACTTACTTGGTAGTTCGAGTGTTAATGTGCAAACCTTTTAAGAATTTAAGTTGATAGAGTATGCATTGAAATTTTTACCCATTTTCCGCCATCGTCCCTTTTCTGGTACATTTTCGTTTTCTTTTTGTTCTAGTTGGTTAGTATGAATTTCGTTATACAGTTATTTTATTTTTTTTGTATTATTGAATTGCGGCGGATAATGAGTTAATCAAGAAAACTACAAAAATAGATCTGCACATATTTCCATATCTGGAATTATTAGAAATATACTAAAGAAGACACATTAAACCTCACAAAGTGTGTGCACGCCATTGTTTCCCCTTTTATGAAAAAGTAGAATCAATGAATTTTTGACATAGCTACTTTGTTTTGTCTGAATGATATACAAATGCCACTTAATTAAAGTATAACTAAAGGATAACTTAAAGTTATCCTTAAATTGTTACAACTCCGAGCGTGCAATAGTTCTTCCTAAATAAAGTGTTGTTGACCACGCACTGAATAAAACACAAAATTTGGTGTCAGAAGTGGGATACAACAGAAGAACGGTAGAGTAGATATTTCACGTGTATCTCGTAATACACAATTGATCAAACGACTTGTTTAATGTACTCAAGTATGATAGGTTTAACGCTAATAAATTTAATTATACTGCGATTCACACTCTTACACCTTGAACGTCACTGGCATTTCCTTTGTTTCATCATATTGACTGAAATGAAACTTTTCTATGAAAATCACATCTTTACCAAGTAGAAATCTTAAAGACTCAAATAGATATATACCCAGCAGGATTTTAACTTTTTAATGCCAATATTTAAATATTGAATGTCCTTGAAAATTTGGAAATATTACAATTTAAACGTCACATGAAATTTCTTTAACTTCAACAGCGCTGGCCTCCGGCGACCCCGTGACATTCAACGTGAGAGTTCCATTAGTTACATGAATTACCAATCGAACTAATCCAGGAATATAAAATCTAATTCCAGGTTGTTCAAGTTCTTTCGAACAATTTGCAATCGTTGCAATGAATGTTGATTGTACTCTATCGCAGCTGTCCTAAATAAAGTTCGTTATCACTACTGTTCCTTAATATGAATGCCAATGAAAATGTAGACAGAGAGCCTTTCTCTCTCCGTTTTTGCAAGTCTTCCACTGGCCGTAATGATGTTACCCGAGTTCAGAGACAGGGTTTATTCTCACCGTTTCAAAGTACGTGGCAGAGTAGACGGGTATCCACTTCGTCGAGGTTCTCTCAGTGTTTTATAAGCCTGATGAATGTGGATTAGACTTCTTTCATCCCCCTTGCTGCTCGTTTTGTCTCTTCGTCCTCTCTTCTTCTTTCTTCTCCTTTTCTTCATCTCCTTCTTATACTTCCCTGCAGTTCTTCGTCTTCGTCACTCAAAAGGAAACTCCCTTAGAATTATGCAGATTCAACATCCTCGCCACCGTTTTCTTGCGCCGCCCGGGCGAGAAGCTAATTTTTGCGCTAACCAGGCAGCTTCGAAGATAAATGTTGTCCGACGGCATCCTCTTCCAAAGGGGATAGACTCGATCGACGTTTCCTTGTCGTATCGGAATATTCAAGGCTGTCTAAAGATACTTCGGTGCTTTGTTCTGTGACGAAGAAATGTGTTGACATTTCGATTTCATCCAGTCGTTCATTCTCTCTCTTTCTCTCTCTCTCCCTCTCCCTTTTGGTTTCTTTATAGTGAATAACGTTAAGACGTTGAACGCCAACTGTATTTCGCTAATTTCACTGTTTCTACTGAAGCGAAATTTTTTCTATTAAAGTCACATCTTTATAAAACACAAACTTGAAAGATACATATAGATAGGTATTCATCAGACCTTTATCTTTTAAACACATATATTTAAATATATAGTATGCCTGAAAATTCATAAATATTGCAATTTCAAAGTGACATAAATTTTCATTGAATACAATAGCGCCGGTCACCGGTGACCCCCACGGCAGTCAACGTGTTAAGAGATCTGCCGAGTATAAGTTGTACGGATATTTAACAAAGTGACTGATTTAAAAAAACATTCAATATTTGGCCATATAATTCGACTTCAACGTATTTTTAAGAACCAAGTGGTGCAAAAAATAAAACCCTTGGGATGATAGTGTTGAGATTCCAATAACTACCCTCATTATTTCATGTCAAAATAGTGCGGCGTCAATTTTGGATTTTTCTAAAAGCCATAATCATGGATTTATTAAACAGAAAATTAGATAGGCGGAATACCATAGACAATATGTGAACGGTGTGAGATAATACGTTAATATGTATATTTTTAAGAGGTGTTAGTTTGCCACTTACATTTCTAGTTAAAAACCTAACCCATCTGCGTCATTACCGTATACATACGCTTAATTTTGCTGGTCACTATCACCGGAGCATACAGAAGAACTCCTATAAGTTCGAAGTTACGGGACCAGAATTCTGAGAATTAGAACTTATAGGATACCCTCTCCACTCAATTCTGAGTGAGACAGAAATAGCTGTCTCTCTCTCTCTCTTGCGTTTCTTACTAGCCGTAGAAGGGATATCACACTACGTAGACAGATGCCAAGGAGTAGGAGAAGTCGAACTTAAAGTATTCCAACTTATAGGAGTTCTACTGTATACATACGTTCAATTTTGTTGGTTCACTACCACTGGAGCGTATATATACGTTCAATTTTCTTACCATTAGTCATTATCCATTAGATAAAAAATAGAAATGATCGGTCTTGGTGGAGATGAAAGTAGTAATTCTGATTAAAGCGAAGAAGTAATTAGGCCACTGAAACAAAGACGAATTATTGAAATAAGATCCGATAGTGAGGATGCTGATAACAATCAATTCGAGTTGCTTAGCTCAAATGAAAAGAAGAGAAACAATTTATCATTGCGAAAATTGTGAAGTGGCTTCACGTATTCAACCCTTTCCCTTTCTGAAATTATTTGAACGCGTTGTGCCGATTTGCAGACTTACAAAGGGCCAATTAAAGCGCTCCTTCCGCTGAATAATATTTGAGCATCTTAAATCGTCTCCAAATTGAGTAAATAAGAATCCAAAACTCGGATTTTATACGACAATCGTAATGTAATTAACAAGCCTCTCCTCTCTTCGCTCTTCCGGCTCTTCTAATCTTTTTAGGAAATAACGAGGGAGCGGGTATCCGGTCGGATGAAAAATGCTCCTTGAAACACGAAGTGGGCGACACCGTGAGATCCGGTTAGAACGGCTCTCCAGCCAGAAGACAGATGTCAAGCCGTTACGTGATGTCGCGCTAACTATGTAATTACATCATTCCTGCTAGCTGGACTAGTGTCTCTCTTTCTATCCTTTTCCCCATTTCTCCTCGGAGAAACGCTAAAATTACCAAATATTCGCCCTGGAAAATGCTGACTCATGGCACGGCTTGTCTTTTTCAGATACGTGTCAGGCACCGTTACCTCGGTTAGTTCAATCTCTCTTTACTCAAACTCTTAGTGAACTAATTGTAAATTTATAAATGATCAAAAAATGACTTTTCTTTGTCCTTCCCTCTCACAGAAATAACATACCTTACAATTAGTATCTGTTGATTCGTGTACCTTTGACCGAAGATTAGACACAATGTTGAACTCGTCGAATAACTATGTTGTCAGAGTTTAATTTTTTCCTCCTCTCGGAAACAAGCTTGACACTCCGATTTGGTTTATGTAAGTTTATTTTAAAAACAATAAACAAAATAAATACACGGAAACGAAATAACAACAAATATTTAACAAAGAATAACAAGTAAGAAGATATAAGCGAGCGGGAATTAACTATGTATTATAGTAATGTTTTAGAAAATGTGATAGTGGTGCTGCGATGCGAAAAAGAACCTGTCGGGGACGCGTATTTGTTCGCTTTATTATCTTTTCAAGCACCCTTTCCTCTATGTATCGACATCTCTTGCGAAGAGAAAGTGGATTCTTAATAGAGAAGAGGATGTTGGGCTAGTGATAGAATATTATTGGTTCTGCCTGGGCTTCGTGAGTGGTCACCAAAATTCAGAGTTTAGCACTGGCGTCTATAGAAACCTAGGAAGGCCAAGATATAGGGGGCCGTGGACTACGAGAGCCACCAAGGCTTCGAAAAGCTGCTAGATTTATGATAGGCGTAGGAAGTCAATTTGGTCATCATCATCTATCTAGCATATCGATAAAAAGGATGACGTTTCAATTTTGTTTTCATTGGCAAATACTTCTTTCTTTCTTCTTTTCATGTTTTCCAACTTTAATTGATATGGCCATTCCGTCTAGGATCGGGTGTTTTGTTACTTGGTCATTTCTGGGTCCTTCGAACAACTCTGCCTGCTTCTCCCAACCGATCTGTTTCACCCAACCAATCCTGCCTTGCCTTTCACCTCGCAGGTTCGGACCTATTGGCACGAGCATGGTGGCGCATTGGGGCGACATTCGCAATTAACCGTTCACGGTGGAAAGACGTGCCACGCTCGTCGACGACAAAAACCAAACGATGCGCGTGTCGCATCGACTGATGTTATATGCGCCCATAATTATGAAAGTGATCTAAGTCAAAATTTAAAAAAAATGAGTTTATTAGTTATTTCACACCACATTATTGTAAACTAAATTAATTCAATGTAATTTGTATGATGTTGTCAAAAATGAACCAATAGATAGTGGTGGTAATTTGAACATTTAGTGTTAATTATGAAAGTGGTCTAAGTCAATTTTTTAAAAATTATATAAATATACCCTTAAATTTTTGGTTTCTGGTCATTCCCTTCTACCGAATGACCGTGATTTTGGGTTGATAGAAATGAAAATAAGGAAAGTAAAATACTTACACAACCCTGAGCCTTATTATGTATTGATAGAAAAGTGTAGAAGAAGAAATACATTCCCGGTAAAACGAATGACGTAGCTGGATTTTATTTCAACGAAACCACTGGAAGAGTCAACGACAAGAAGAGTAAAAAATACCGCGGGCGAATCTGTCTCTCCGCTGCAAATTCAATGGATGAGATTCTTGCAAAATGAACGTTATACATAAGATGTTCTATAAAACTTCTTTAAATGATTCTAAATTCCACGTTTTGAATCTTTCACCTAAAAGAGGGAGACCAAAAATATACGGAAATATTAAATTACTTTCATTATACACCTAGACCAGTAACGGAAGGAAAAAATAAAGATATTATGTGTTTACTATAATACCATACATCCCTCCAGTTTTTCAAGAACACTTTAAGAATCTTAAAAACTCATAATAATAAAAGCCTAAAATTATAAAAACAGATTACTTTTTAAAAATAATTAATAAATGTTCATGAATTATTTCATGAAAAGTATTGTTTCTAATAAAACTCGTAGTTTTTTATTACTTTAAGTCATTTATAGGACATTTAGTTAATTTTGAAAATGGTCTAAGTCAATTCAAACTTTAAAAACAACATGTCCGTATGAAATTCACGCAAAATTTCATATTCATAACAAATTGACATTAATCAAAACTAATAAAATTCTAAATTAAGATGTTGCATAATATAAAAATATTTTTTAATTCAATCAAATGCAATTCATTAAATATCTCGAAACAAGAAATATATGACTTAGTAGACCACTTTCATAATTATGGGCACATATGTCGAAAAACAGTTTCAGATCTCATCACGTCGCATGTAGGATAAAATAACAGTGTTATTAGTAAAAAAAATATGCTCAGATATGTCTATGTCTCAGGCGATATAATTTATTTCCAGCGCAAGTAATTGGAAAATTCAGCAACATAAGAACGTTAGCCCTCGCGTCAAACAATACCCGAGTCAAAAAATTAATTCTAATTTTAGTCTTTTTAAGGTCTAATTTTATTCTGATTAACAGTATTCAATCAGAACTTATAGATTCTGATCGTATACTGAATACGTAACAAATCAGAACTAAATCAGACCTTGAATAAAATAGATTTAATACTGATTATGTTCTAGACCAGCTGATCTGTAATCCGTATATTGCCCTGATTTTTTTATTTCATAAATGCAGGTTCAAGCGACAATGATAGACAAAAAAGATCAATTGCAAACTTTTCACTTTATTGTTGTATTTTATTTTTACTAAGTCATTGAGTATTTTTAAAATTCTAACTACACAAAATGAACTTATATTCACTTGTAAAATTTTTAATGCGAATTAAATTAAATATTCGTACATTTTTTAATAAAAATTTTAATTAATTTTTATGGTTAAAAAATCAACAAGTTTCCATAACTCGTAAAGTTTTATCAAGTTTCATTGAAAAATTCCAGGTCAAAATCAGAACAAATTTTAAGTAAGAAAAATCTAAAGTTCCAAATCAGTATTAAATTAACTTTATAAAAATGCAGCAGAGTCAAATCAGAATAAGAAGAAATATCAGTTCATTTACTGTAAAATGAAATGAAAACTATCAGATTAAAATCAGACTTAAAAGAATAATACCAGAACTTATTTAGTATATAATCAGACCATACAGTATTAACCCTTTGCGGTCGTATTAAATTTGGACATAGGTATCGTACTGGTCGGAATTAATTTCCGTCGAAAGAGCAGGGACACATAACATGCAAGATTACCAAGTATAAACAAGATTTAGTAGTTCTTTTGTGAACTTTAGATGTATGTTTACTCAATAAAGTGATCTAGTGTCACGTTTTTGTATAAAAATTATATTTTATAGTTTTCCATCGTGTGGTATTTTTCGAAGCAATCTCCTACATGCAGGCCTGGTTTTCGATTGCATGTATCGCAAAAATAATTGGTTTGGCGCCTTCCGCCCTTAATCTTTCTGTTTGAACATACTGCGCAATCTTTACTTTTTACGTCTTCACAATGCCACAATATGTGCAGTTTTCCATTCAGTCTTTCCTCCTTATCTGAGGTCGATGGTTTTCCCAGTTTTCATTGTGCTCCATCACGATAACCATCAACCAGTTGTCCCACCAATATTCGGAAAAAACATAAAATGTGTCATAGGCGTCCTGTTCTCTCTTATAGCTGACGCCTTATATTCAGAGTCTGTATTGAAGGGGTCAAAATAAAACTCTTCATCGCTATTTTCAGTTTCACAGAACACTTCTTGCGGTAACTTTCTTTTTGCCATTTTGGAGTATTATTTTGAAATATTTTAACAAGCGAGAATGTCTTATTATTGTTAAACACAATTTATACAATATTCTTTGGAATTCTACACGGTATCGCCGAACGTTGTCGATTTCTTTACGCTCAAAAGGCGACAGACTCGCCACAGCGCAGCATCTTGCATGGCGAGTGCGGGGTAAAAGCTTTTGTTTAGATTGGATTTTGTTATCTCCAATTGATAGGAGTACCGAATTCGTTCGTGAATAGGTTCCTTAGGCATTTAGGTTCGTCTAGAGAAAGTGTAAACTGATAAATGAATGAATACAGTATAGGATTTGCATGGTTCCTGAGCTGTGGTGGCTGAGAGAAGACATACGACCGGAACGGTAAAAAAGCTTTGGTGGCTGAGAGAAGACATACGACCGCAAAGGGTTAAATAAGAACATAATTTTTTGACTCGAGCAGGTACATTGTTGCCGCCGCGATTATCTTGCCGATAGATTTTAAGATTTCAGGCAGGTACAACAAAGAGTAGATAGACGAACGAAATCTTTACGGCAATTACTTGTATATAATGAATAGACTGCGGATTTTTATGCATTTATGACAAATTTAATACGGCTAAAATATACAAAAAGAACATAATATAAAAATATATCTAAAATATCCAAAATATGGTATTTGTTGTAATATTTATTAAGTGCAATAAATCCCTAAATAGGTTTTCCTCTCTCACCTGCATTTGTGAAACTCGAAATTTGCATAAACATCCGCAGTCTAATAATGAATACATATGAGAAGTTTCAATCCGGTACCTTTCGGTACTTCTTATTTATTCAGTTTTCAAATAAACCGTGTATAATGAGTATATATTCTCAAAGTCTCTCGAGTTCTTTCAAAACTTCGTTGGCGAGAGTAGATGAGAATTTAACACTTTACCGACCGATATTTTTTTAACATCCTACCCCCTTCTGACCGATCACTTGGTCACAAATAATTCCTTGATACAGATATCTATTCGAAAATTACAAATTCTCGTCACTGAGTCCTTAACACAAGTAACCGCAATGTTAAACGATAATTTACTAATTCTACTGGCAACCAATTAATAAGTTAAAAGTTCCAAGGCATTGGGTCCGAAAAGCCTATTAATAGGCTTCCGGTCGGTAAAGTGTTAACATCTATCAGCAAGACAATCGCGGCGGCAACAATATGAGACTTAGGTTTTAAGACAAATCTGAGCATACTTTCTTACTAATGACACTGTTATTTTATCCTACACGCGACGTGGTGAGATCTGAAACTATTTTTCGACATATAACCTCAGTCGATGCGGTACGCGCATCGTTTTGTTTTCTGTGGTCAGCAAGCGTGGCACGTCTTTCCAGCGCGAGCGGTTAGTTGCGAATGTCGCCCCAATGCGCCACCATGCTAATGCCAATAGGTCCGAACCTGCGAGATGAAAGGCAAGGCAGGCTTGGTTGGATGAAACGGATCGTTTGGGAGAAGCAGGCGGAGTTGCTCGAAGGACCCAGAAATGATCAAGTAGCTAAACACCCTGATCTAGGACCTACGGTTTTAGTTAGCTTCAGTACTACTGAGGACAGAATCTGCATATTACACAGAGCAAATTTCTCAGATGTGACTGGGTATTCGAATTCAAGCCCACTGATTCCGATTCCGAGTTAACAACTTCTTATTTGTATATACAGGGTGTCCCAGCCGATTTTCACATTTTGATAACCTCGGTATTGTGGCATTTAGCGAAAAATGTTGCATAGGAAACTTAAATAGTATCGAGTGGGCATCATTTGGTGCCATTAGTTTTTGCGTAGTTGGACGCGTCAAGATGTAATGAAGTGGTTGATTTCGACAAAACCATTGCCAGAAGTTCAAAAACATTAAAATATATTAATTGTATTTGATTTAAAACATATCTGAGTATACTTTTTCACTAACAATACTTTTGTTTTACCCTACATGCGACGTAGTGCCATTTGAAACTGTTCTTCAACAAATATTCTGAGTCGACGTACCACGCACGTCGTTTTGATTTCCGCAACTGACGCACGAGAGGCACGTCTTTCCAGCGCGAGTGATTAACTACGAATGTCGCCCCAATACGCTACCACGGCAGTGCCAATAGGCCCGGCCGTGACGCCGACAGAGTGTCTGTGAATCAGTGACATTTCGGCTGTATGCATGGGTGAAGGAGGCGGTGTTTCTCCAAGGACGGTTCTGGCGTGTAAAAAATTCTCCTCTCTGCCCTATATCAGTCAAGTCAAGGTCTTGCTCGACAGAGCCGTTTCTCGAGCTGCGCCGCCTCCTTCACCGACACATACAGGCGAGATGTCACTGATTCACAGACACTCCGGCGGCGTTACGGTCGTACCTACTGGTACAAGCGTGGTAGCATGTGGCGGTATATTGGGGCGACATTTATATTTTAAAAATTTTGCGACAGCAAAATGCCAAACTTGTTCGCCTCAAAGAATGTAGAATAATGTAAGAAGTTATTGGGGCGATACATTGTACAATGTTGTGTTGTCTTTTAACAGTAAAGAGGTAATATAGGTTTCCACATTACCCATGGAAATATGCAAATGCACTCTTTGTTACAAAGTTATCTTCTGAAAATCTATTCCACTGTATCAATGTCCTTTTCCGCTGAATCGTTGTCGAGAAATCGCATTAAAATATAAATGAAGAAAATGTTTTTTAACAATCATACAGATGAAAGAAACCGTTGAGATACATCTCTATATGTAAAATTGACAATACTTTGGCATTTTATTACAAAACAACATTGAAATTAAACGAGGCAGAACCACTCTTTGTTACTAAGAGCTTCTTATAATTAATTATGTTTTAATTGGTATATTAGAACTTTGCGTCGAGCATTTTGAGACGAATAAAGTTACTGAAAACATTTAAGACAACTGCGGCGGCAACAATGTGTTCTTTTACGCTAGGAAACCTAGCGTTCTATTATCGTGTAGTTACTTTTAACAATTTGCGCTAATAATTGATTTACAACTATTGGTGCTGGAACACAATACTATATTTAGTCGTAATGCATAACGTAGTGGTTAATTTCGGTAAAATCGTCGCCAGAAGCCCAAAAATATTAAAATATATTAATTGTACTTTATTTAACACATATTCAAGCATACTTTTTCACTAACAATACTTTTGTGTTACCCTACATGCGATATAGTGCGGTGTGAAATTGTATTTCGACAAATAACCTTAATCGACGTGCCACGCACGACGTTCTGATCTCCGCGACTGACGCGCAAGGCACGACTTTTCAGCGCGACTGATTGACTACGAATGTCGCCCCGAATACGCCCGTGCTCATGCCAATAGGTCCGCTACTATTAAGGGGAGGCAAAGTCAATCAGCGAGCTCTCGAGTGTATAGGAAGGAGTAGCAGGCGGAGCAGCTCGAGAAACGGCTCTGTCGAGCAAGACCTTGACTTGACTGCCCTATATAATACTTTCGTATCGAATAATAAACGAATAAGTTAAATCAATGTGACCTGCAAATTCGTGTCCTCAAGTCATCGGGTTAGTGTTTATAGCATTGGCATTGGAAGGGTTGTGCGATCGAACAATTAAGTATCATTATTTGTCACTGACTCATGCATACATGCATGAAGTGGCTAAGAGCTGCATGTATAATCATTAGCATAATGATTAGCATAATTAATGCCGCCGGGGGTTAGTTTACCGCGTTATCGTCAATAATTAATGCTGACTTATCTCCGGCACCGGCAATAATATAGCGTGGATTAGATATAGCCTTGAGGGCATTAGGCACTTAGTTGGTTTCTGTATAGATACAGAGAGCTGCGCAATTACATCTTCCAATTGGAATGTCTATAGAAAAATTAAGCTGGAATTAAGAGGTCTCTAGCATTTACTTTGAATTATTATATTTGAGATATGATATCAGTACATTACTAATCTATTATATAATAGATGGCAAAAAGTTGGCCTGAATTTAACCCTATGATTTGTTTCGTGACTGCCTCAGCTATAATTCAGAATTTAATTAGTAAAATGAAATTTGATCTGTGATTCTTGACATATCATATAATTTAACGTAATATTAATGATAGAGAAATAATATTATTGCATCGGGTTTCATTAATATTTCCAATTTAATAGATTTTTGAAAATTTGAAAATTTCCTATCCCATTTATCTGATCACGAGTGTCGCTCGTTCTTGGAGGGCAAAGGGTTAATGGCATTAAAAGCACACATACATTTACTCATAATATTTCATTCGTATATTAACCCTTGACGACCCAGAGATATTGATGTCTTAAAACATAACGATGTCTTAAACTTTAAATGAAGTTAAAACTAAATTCTTTCCATGTCGTTATATTGGAGCCCTTTGTTTTCTGTGGGATAAGTATTAAGTCCTACTGGCGAGGCATTTCGGCCGTTAAGCATTAAGATATCAGGTTTTGAACAGTAATGTTGTTGCAGAAATGTTGAAATCTAGAATTACGACGACAGACAAAATGACTAGTTCCTAATTTCTTATTAAATAACTTTCTAAACTTATAAGAAAACCATACGGTAGATATTCCAACTCTATCCTATAAAATACAAATTACGTGATTGATCATCTTTTTTACGTTTTCATTCCTGTTTTCTTATATACTTATTTAATACATTTAGATATAATAGATTTAATGTCGGTAGTTTTAATGTTAAAGCACCCTGCAGAAAAATGAAACTTCTTATTAGTTTTGGAACGCTGCACTCACAGTGCAATCAGTAATTGACAAAATTTTGACTCATCTATAGTCCCACTGACCTATCACTTCATTGGAAAAGTCGAAGTGATTGATAGAAATTTTCTGCATTTTTTAAAATAGCGTAAAATTGGTTTGTATAAATCGCTTTAATTTCATTCGGATAATAAAAAAGAAAATTCTTTTGTTTTTATTAGTGTAATACCTGACGTGATTTACGAAATACTTGAAATTGAGGTACGTGTCGAGATCTTCGATATTTCGTTCCAAAGAAAAATTCAATCAACATTAGATTAATCGCTTGTGGAACATAGACGAAAGCCCCTACATAGTATACGTAAGACTTTTTCTTCTCCAAGGAATGGAGTGACTTTTCTAATTAATTCACACGTCGCTACGCGATTAACTACGGCAACGTAGACACGACCGATGACTCTTATCAAGGTCCAATAGAAGCTGGCTTCCAGATTCTTATTGTTTTCCCACCTAGAGTAATTAACTGGTTGTTCGTCGATGAACAATTATTGCTGATTGTAAGCTATAATTAATTTCCTCTCTAACGTAACTTACTCCTCATGATTCAGAGGGAAACCGTTCAGTTTTCCCAGCCAACCATTTCCCATTTTTTATCCTACGGCTCTTGCAAAATTGCACATACTGCGGGATTATTTTTTGCAAAACGGAACACCGTCAATTTTGAAAAATTACGAGCTTATGTGATACAATCGGTGACTGTAAATTGAAAAATAGGCTGGTACTATTTTCGTGATAATTTATAATGTATGTTATTACTGCTGTTTCGCCTGGTCTGAGCCGATTAAGATCATTAATCATCGATCAAATGTGTACTGTCCCTGTTAGAAAATGCGCTTGATATTTTGGCAGTGTCGATAACGCTGATCAGCTGTGTTTCTATTCCAAATGCATTGGGGAAACTGATTTTTCGATGATGAAACTTTGTGCTTTTAAGTATTTAATTAATTGGATGTTATTTGGTGGAATATTACATAAGAACTACATAATTACATAAGATATGAAATTTATAATTCGATAACAAATTTTTATAACTACGTTCCATTATAAATTCTATCAAGAATTTGCGTATTTTCATATCATTTTCCGGAATATTACACTTTTATGCGTCGAACAGTGACGTAGACGGAAACATTAACTATAGTAATCCACACGATTTTTTGGCCAAATAACATAAATATAAAGTTCGTCTCTCTCTCTATTAGACAATTTACCATTTTTGTTTTCTTGAAACCGTAACAATTACTGAAATTTTGTTCACAAAATAAATTTACAAACCCTTTCGTATACAAAGATGCATATTACTTTAGTGTTATGTGTGTTTAAATAATGCTCAAAGAGAAAATAATGCCTAAAACGCCCCGACTTTTGTGAATACTTTCCTGTTTATTTTAAACACCCGACGCACAAGAGGAATTCTAATAGCAAAAGGTGATAGAATAAACATTTTTCGGGGGGAAACCATAACTGAAATTAGCAACACGCGTTTTGTTTTCAGCCGAGAAATTAAAATAGTTTCGCAAGATACAAACTACTACCACTGCTTCTCAGCGCAGTCGTTTCACCCGAGCTACATTTATATGTAGCATGCTTTACAAATACATTTATTGTGAATGAATTATTTTCTAACATATCTAATTCATATAAATAAACAATATTGTTTAATTGCATTTAACATTTTACGATTAATTCTACGTGCAATGGGAGAAATTATATACGAGTTTTTATTTAAATTTAGTTTATTACAGGTCCGGTATATAATGGTACATAGGCATTTTTATAAGTAAAACTAAAGTAAACTAAAGTAAATTTTTATAAGTAAATCAAAAGTGATCAAATAAACTAGACAGTAATACTACTGTATCTCGGTTATCGGTAATTATAAACTTAGAAACTGGGGGGCTGAAGGGGCTTAGAAACTGTGACTACAGCTGAACTAGTTTCAAATGAAAATAACAAAATTAGCGAGCTAAAAAGTAAATACAAGTCCAAAACTGTTCACGAGTAATCAGTGCTTCCTGATCGGGTTCGACCAGTTTCACATATTAGTGCGTGTATAATTTTTTCGAAGACAAAATCTCGTAACACAAAATACATCTCTTTTTGCGGGCTATTTGGTAGTTATCTTTACAGTGGTATCAACCCTTATTTGGCGGCCGTACGTCTGCTCTCAGTCGCCAAAGCAGTTTTTCCTTTGCTATCGTAAGTCTACTTTCAGCCATCGAAGCAAAGAATCAACATATTTCTGAGGTATAAATAATTCGTACTAAGGTTTCACTAATTTTGTTTTAGATGACACATTTTATTTTTAATTAAATATGGCCGTAAAGGATTAATGTATAGGCACTAGAAGAGAAATACAGTACAGTGGAATCTCGAATCGATTGACACCTCGGAGGCACAGTTCTAAGAATTTGACAATTGAATCGAGGTATGCCACTAAACTTTTTTCCCCTTCTACTTCTTGGGCAGAACGAGACAGCCGTATGTGCTCATCTTTGTTAATACGGGTAGAAGGGGTAATTAAGATGGCGGTAAAACATAACCTAGCTGGCACGAAAAGCGAAAAGGTTTTGAAAAAGACTTCATAACTCATTTTTTTCTACAAATTAACCGAAACTTTTTGTTTATCGGAGGTATGATGTATTGTAAAACTTAAAGTTAGTTTAAAAAGGATTAAATAAATATTAACTTAACCTAACATAATGCTACGGTATCGTCATCCATCTTGAACATGCGCACTGCATGATGCCCTGAGTGTGCGCAACAAAGTATGCGTACTGAGACGCTTCGAGGAGAAATTGAGAGAAGTAGGAGTGTAGTACCACAAGAGGGGTAAATAGAAGAGAGGTGCAAGCGAATCGAGGTTCCACTGTATTTCTTTTGGTACAATAGCTTTAATACGCAATTGTAATAGTGTTTTGTTGTTGAATGCAAATTTGTAATCAGCGTGTCTCCATCGTGTTGGGTTTGGTTTGTGACAAACATTTTTATATTTATTAAGCCGTATAATCTTGAAACTGAGGATGCAATTGCACAATGTAGCTGATTTATACGATGAAATTTTACAAATATACTCCTTCATTTATGTGGCATTATCGACATAAAATAACTCATAAACAATAAATGTATTTGTAGAGAAAGCTACACATCATAATAGCAGCGCAAATGAAACGATTGCGATGAGAATCACTGGGAGTACCGTGTGTCTTGCGGAGCTATTTTAATCTCTCATCCGGAAACAAAACTTTTGTGACATTTTTCAATTATTGTTTCCTCAAAGAAGATACCTGTTCTATCGCGTTCTTCTGTTACAATTCTCTTACTAGACTAGGTGTATACTTTTTAAGATAGGTAGCAAAATACCAACAAAAGTTTAAGCATTTTGAGTGCCGTTTTTACTTTGACCATTTTGTACCA
The DNA here is from genome assembly GCA_910591515.1 of Cerceris rybyensis. Taxonomy (NCBI): domain Eukaryota; kingdom Metazoa; phylum Arthropoda; class Insecta; order Hymenoptera; family Crabronidae; genus Cerceris; species Cerceris rybyensis. Next base: position 8,840,264 of record OU342789.1, on the reverse strand, counting down.
TCCTCAAGTGCTTATAACACTAAATTAATATGCATCGTTACATTCGGAAGGTTTTTAGAATGTATTTATGCAAACAAAATTTTAGTAATTCTTACGGTTAAAGTACAAAAAGTTCTGAAATTTTTAAATCTACATTTCTTTTCAAAACTGATTTTCTCAAAAAACGAAGTATGATGGAGTCAAACGGACTTTATTTTCGTGTTCAGTGTGATAAAATCTATAAAAATCAGCAATATTCTTTGAGCAAAAAGAAATGTTCAATTCTGTATAAGTCTTATTGTTAGTTTAGGTAAGGAAAAATATGGTGGTAGACTAATGACATCTCAAATATATAAATTTTGTGTCCTGCATAGTATATACCCTTAACATTAACAAAATCGTTACTTTATTTAAAACTTAAAAAAAAAAAGTATTAAAGAATCGAAAAATGTAGGCAGTAACAGATAAGTAATGTTCAAAAGTTGTTATAGAGTTACAATATCTAATAATTGAAATGACAGACATTCGAAAATCATTTATGTTATTTAAAAACTCTAAATGAAAAAGTGATTAATATTTAATTGAAATACGACGAATACCGTAACAATTCTTAAGTACTTAACATGATCTTTTTTAATGAAGTTTTAAGCGCCAAAATTTCAAGGTTGATATCTACTACTTAAATTTGTTTAACATTTCCCTTTTTAACAATACATATGATAAATTTCTAAAGAAAATCCCTGAATTTTCGAATTGTGCAATTTCGTTTTCAAGGTGTTATAATTTTACTTCGGCAAGCAGTATTTTCTTCTCTAACAATAAAACAACTGTTTTCAACTAAGTTGCACCATGGAAATTGGACCGCCGAAATGCGTCTCTCTCTGTGTAAAGTTCAAATTAACAAAACCTTCCGGTATCCAGTATTGCATTAAATCAACTTTCTGCGAAAAAAAGATCTGACGTCAGACAGAAACACCCCAAAGCAGAGTAAGGATATTAAGGGGATTACCTGCCTCGCCAATATTCTCCAATTTACACTCCCCGAGTTGGGAAACGTTAGCTCAATTCGGGTGGTCTCAGCAGAGTATCTCGAAAGTAAGGTCCACATAGAAGCAACCTTCCAACATCAACGTTAGCTAGCTCCGCAAACAATTCTGCAACGTGTAATGATCCTTCCCTACCGACTGAGTATCATCTGCACCAGCAGCGGCGTCACTTTCCGCCATGACGTTACGTTTGACCTGGTTTCAAATAGTTTGAAGTTAATTGCATTTACGTGTAACTGGCTCGATGTCGCCGAGTTAGAGACGGCAGCATCGTTTTTACATGTCGGCGGATACGTCTTAATGTCCTGTAAAATCCACCGGATTTCAATGACGTCGGATTAGCCGTGGATCTTGATGCTGGTCTTAAGTAACTTGAACAAGGTACAATCTCTCTCTAAGGCAACCGCAAATATAGTATTACTTTGCCGCGCACGCTCATTTGGAGTTTGCTTATATATGCAACGGTCTGTCTTCTCTGTTTGAAATGGAGATTGTCGTATCAAATGTATAATTTGTCTAGCTCCGCATATATACGCCGATAAGCTATGACAAAATTGTCTCTGCGAGCTTATACAATATACGTCAGTAGTACTCAAAGGTTTAATCGGTATTTATAAATTAAATTCCGGAAAATTAAATTCCGTTACCTTGGAATGACTGAAATTAGACCGGCATAACGAGTATAAATTTTTACTCGTAAAGAACTCGCTTTCCATCACAAGTAATAATGCAATCGAAAAGTGGCAGCGTTTGCAGCATTATTAACAAGTTTATACTGATGTAAAAAATTACACGGATATCGATTGAATTCATATCGCTACAAAATTCAAAACAACTAACGAAAGGGAACACTTTTAAGAAAATCTTCTTTGCTAAAATGTAGCTCTAGCAATGGACAATATGCATTTCATATGCACCAACCTAATATTTCTGTTTGATACTCGACAGAGACAGTTGTGGATAATGCTTTGATAATAATTACTAATGATGTAGTATGTTTATAAAGAAAGTAGAAAAAGGATTGGTAGCATAATGAAACTGCTTCGAGAATTGACAACTATTAACTTATTTGTCGTTTATTTATTTTTACAAATTCTTTAAAATTATTAAATTCGAACCTTAATGTACAAGAATAAGACGATGCGTTATTTCGCATATTTAGATGTTTAGAATGTTTAGAAAATTTTTATGTACAGCTGTTAAATTATTTATCCAACATCAGTTTTCAATTGCACAATTCAACATCAGTCAACGTTTGCAAACTACAAGCAATTGCAGAACGTTAACATTTTGACTACTGAAGACATCGTATGACGCTCAGAAAAATTGCGCTTATAATACAGACGGCGCATTGTTAGACTATTAAATTAATATATTGTAAAAAGCATTAATGTTAATACGTAATTTTAGTATATACACTAGCAATTTAAGTTTCCTTTGCTCCAACATACATCCTTTAGGGAGGAGTTTCACTATTCTCGGTGGACGTTGCGACGGAATTCCTATTGTATGGTACGACTGGTGCGTTTCTCACAAGGAAACATCCCAAAGTGTAAATCACCTGTTTCCATTAAATTTTAGTATAATATAGTCTTCGTGAAAATATTTGACAAATCTTTTTTATCAGCAATTATCCACGTTAACACCGCCCTCAAACTTGGGGTTGCGAAACTTATTTATTGAATGTCTTGGAAGTTATCTGAGATATATAGGAGATTTTTTAGAAAGTGAAATTTAATGCCTTGTAATGGTGAATCCGATGGTGTAAATTGTATATTTCAAAAGTTAATATAAGTAATATGTAAAAAAATATAAAGTTTTGCATGATGTTTTCAGTTAAATTTCTATCCATTTTCTTGTAAAAAAACAAATACAAGATACAGATAAATTAGGAATATGATATTTGTGTTACGAGAAAAGTTATCGTATTTTAAAAGCAGTAACTTGTTTTGTAACATAAATATCAAATTTCTAATTTATCTGTATTTTGTGTTTGTTTATATAGTTTTTACAAATAGGTTGTTACAACCGGCCCTGGAATTTTTGGAATTCCAGTTCGGGCGCCAGTCAGACGCTTGGCCAAAAAGCTGGGAAGCAGGGGAAAGCCTAGCTGTATAGGGTTACTTCCCAGTCTGCAAACAAACAAATTCCGTGAGGCGCAATTTATGACTTCCCTTAACCTTGGCGACAATTTTCACTCGCATCCTTAACGGCCTTAGCTCCCACCAGACTGCTTCCACCACCACTCAATTTTTCAGCATCCCACTCCCAAAAAACTCACAAAGACTATATCATACAAAAATTTCATAAAAATCGGTGATTTACACTTTGGAATGTTTCCTTGTTAGTCGGCCGCAATCAAAGAGTTAATAAAAATAAACAACGAGACTTTTCACAAAATGACTATATCACGGATATTACAAATCTTCCGTTCGTCATCAACCCTACATCAATACTAAATATAAAAGTTCTAATATTTCAACATTATTGGAAGCAACATGAAATTTTACCCCTTACAATCCAGATCCCTGTTATTAACCACAATATGTCGAATTCCCCCAGAAATCATTTACATAATACTTTGAATACACCCTCTTTACCTTTATGAACATCGGGAGCATCAAAAGTCCAAAATGCTGTGCAAGAGAATATTAGTAATATCATCGTCTTTTATTCCACAATCCAATATCTTTGTTGACACAGACAATCCGACCATACAATGCAACCAGTGCACCATCAATATCATAGTTCACTTTTATGTGAGTACGCCACATACGAGATAGGTCCCATGCAAGGGTGTTTTCGTTGTTGATACGGAACCGGAAGAACGTTATATCTAGCATCCATTGTGGCAGGCCCATCGACACTGATATTCTCAAGCAGGGCACCGCACGAACCTATCGCAGCAATTAAACCACCAGCAGACAGGGGATAGTTGTGATGTCAGGGCATAACGGCACCCATTAAGATAACATGGCCGGGGGTGATTAGCCTGCCTAATTACTGCGAGACGTCGTGCCGCCGGTACATTTGCTTGTGCTATCGTACCTGACCCTTGTCTCTCTTCTCGCGCGAATCATCTACAGCTACCAGGCACACCTGTCGCTTACGTTCTATTTCTTCAATATTTTGACTTTTGCGAGTCGAACAACAACAATAATGATGTTTGATCGTTTCGTTTTATGGAGCAGTACGGATACATATCTTTTTAATTAGAGCTATTATATTTTTAGAAAGATGTGAATTAATCCTTTAGCCTACAACAACGTGTGACATCCGTGGCGCGAAAATGGAATAGGAAATTTAGAAGTCTTTCAAAAATTATTAAATTGAAAATATCAGCAGGTCGCAAAACGGTCTTGTTATTTCTATAGAATTAATGTTACTTTTAATTATACGAAATATTCGAAATCAGTGAAAAGTTTTGATTTCAGGAATTAATTTTGAATTATTACATGTCCAGTCAGAAAAGAAATCGTAGGCCAAAAGGTTAATTATTGGAAAAATAGTCTCAGAAATTAGTTGATATTTGATGGGAAGTGTAAATATTTAGGAAGTATTGATGAACTTTAATTCTGCGGTTTCGTGTTTGGGTATAAATAATGTAGAAGTGATATTCAAACATTAAATTTCGTATAAATCACTGATTGATACGGTTTATAGACTTGTGAAACTGCTAATGTTGATTGTATGGGTTAGGTTTTTGATGGAAGTAATTTATATCAAATTACTACTAGAGGAAGATTTCTCTAGATGTACTACAGCCTGAGTTGTATCTATGTCGTTTTCCTGTCGTTTTTGTTAAGAAAACGAGTCTGACGAAAGTATACTCAACATTAATGAATTTGATTTATTCATTTTTTGAGTAGTATGAATACCTACAATTCATGAGAATCAAGTCATGATTCAATTAAGATTTTCTATCACATTATCTTTTATCTGTTTCGTCATATTGATTTAAATTACCGATACTTGTGAATAAACGCTGTATAAAAGAAACTTGGCTTGTGTTACCAGTGTGTCTTTTTGTATATTTTAAAACAATCTGTGACGGAAGAAGGTGATTTATTGTTATACGGTTTAAATGACTTTTTCACTTCACGGCCATTTGTTAATGCATAATTTAAATACTGAGGCAGTGGAACAATTAAAATATGAATTGAAAACATATATGATGTGATATGAGGAATTATATGAAAATCTAGTTCAAAGAGGATTTCAACGATTAATTATAGAATTCGTGGTGGAAAGGATTAACTTTCAGAATTATTGGAAATTAGTGCTAATTTAGCTTCTTTTGTGGAATTAAAAGGAATTAATGAAGTTATTTAAATGCAGACTTGTAGAAGAACGTTGAATAAAATTTACCTCCGAGACATATACGCGAGTTTATTTTAGCTCGTTTTAAATTCCTTATTCATTAATTTTATTCTTAATTCTTGAAAGAGACAAACATTTTTTTTAATTAAGAAGACATATTATCCAAGTTAATTAATTAAGTAGTACATTGGTAATGGAAAACAGTTCTGGGATTCTTGTGATGAGTATTCTTCTGTCTACGTTATACTACACAAAAAGTCGAAAGTATACTTTTATTTAATGTCTTCCTCGATTATTGTGAAACTTCCAAGTAATTGTTACTAAGGAATATTTAGAATTTGAGTGACATTTTTATAAACACTTTTCCTGCTTCTCTTTATCATTTGAATATGATAATACAGGACCAAGCAGGTATTCAAATCCTGAAACATATTTTCATCTCTCGAGTCTTTAGAATTTGTATAATCATTTGCATCAACTTCTTAGAGTGCGAGACAAGCGAAACGCATTTCCGCCATCTCGGAAATTACATCCAACCGCGACTCAATGCACAAATGATATTCAAGATTTAAAAACTTTTGCCTTATTTTCAGATAATTATTTCTATTTATAATCTATTTACTCGAGTCCTTTATCGCCTGGTAATCGTGTCTGGAATTATTTGAAAAGCAGATCTTCTTGTCAATAAAATTGTGGCTGAAAAGATGTATGCCAAATTAACGTTTAATTTGACCATATTTCATCTGTTTGTCATATTTTGTAAATTTTCGTTGATTAAATAAATGTATTTTTCCAAATATTGTCGGTATCAAAATTATATAATTAAAATGAAATATTAAAAGATAACTCAGCTACAGCTCTTCTCTATAATATCTTCATTAAATAGTACAAGTACATCATCATTATTTCATTTTAATTAGTTTCGTTAACTATGAAAATTCAAAGAAAAATAATGAATTCTGAAACTCTAATTAAAGTAAAACAGATGTAGATGGAAGTGCACTTGAATTATTTATCTTTATTTACATTAAAATAGGAATAATGACAGAAGTTACTAAGTCATTATTTTTATGCTTATTCTTTAATCATTTATTCAACTTTCTGGACAGTACCTAGTTTGCTTTATTCTTTTTCGTACACTATCCATTTTTTTATTTCTGTAATGACGAATTTTATTATCTCTCAACAATACATGTAGTGTTAAGACATGTTGGGTCAGGAATTTTAAAACAAAAACCTTCCTATGGAAGTTATCTGTCATATTCTTGTCATTCTTTTTATCGCAGAGTAGCTTTTCTGTTAATTATACTACAAATTATAGATCGACCTGTATCGCGTACATATTGCTTAGGAAAAGATCTAGCAGGATAAGAGAATCAAAAGTGCCCTCCGTCAATTTTATTCCACGATGTGTCATTCGATTGGTGACCATAAGAAACCATTTTACACCAATTTTTAATCTGATAACTTCACCGGGAGGATAGTTGCGAGGTAAATTCAAAAAATCAATTTTTTCTAATTCTATAAAAGATCAAAGAATTAACAAATTATTTAATTATCTCGATTCTTTTTTTTAATCTGTACGTTTTTGAGTGCGGAAACATTGAAAATCACTGATAATGCAAGAATGGCACATACTGTTCGTGTTTCACCCCGAAATGTGTCGCAGGAATTAGTTTTCGATTTTCCCGACAATGATACACCGTACTAAAAAATTTGAAAACATGAGGGAATAACAATGATAACATTTCACAGTTACGGTAATGTAAAAGTCGGGCTCGGAAGATTTCAATATGAAATCTACATTTAAACATTTTTTTTTTGTTTTCCCTTTCTTATGTGTAGAATTTGTAAAGGAAAAATATAACAAAAAATATTTAAAAAAACTGCTTTTTTTTTAAATTTACCCCGTAACTATCCTACCTGTGCAGGCATCGGATTAAAAATTGGTGTACAAGGGTTTCTTATGGTCACCAATAATAATAAATTATATTTTCCTATCGAATGACCTACCGTCGAATAAAATCGTCCGAAGGGCACTTTTGACCCCCTTATCTTGCTAGACTCTTTCGACGAGTGGTGACATACTCGGTATTCTTTCTTTTAATGTGCCTTTTCTGTGCTATAAGGAGTATTAGGAGTGTATTGACGTCTTGCCTGGTTTTTGAGATATAATGATTGAAGTTGAGCTTCAGCATCGTTAAAAACAATTAATAGGCATATAGAGTGGTACATTATTTTTACTTTTAATTTTAATGTCTAATTCTAATTACTTTAAGGTTCAATTCTCAGTCGTTTGACACTACAACTACCAAGGCAGTCAGAATAGCTGATTCACAATTTCTTTATAAGAATTTTCCTTTATGGATAAACGATAAAGTAGTTATACCTCGCCTACATCGGAAAATATAAATTACTGTATTGATAATTATTCTCACCTCTTGATTCCTCTTTTTCCGATGCCCTTAGCCAATACGTTTCATTGTAATAGATTTAACGCCGGTAGTTTTTGTGTTAAACACGCAAAACATTGTTTTCTATTTTTATGAAAAGCGATGCTAGCTCGTAGCACAATTTGACGGCATAAAATCCTTTAACAAAAGCAGCGTTTTTAGTAAAACAAAAAGGTCGCCACGTTTGGAGGAAGATATTGTTAAAAAACGGAACACTAACTATTATTTGAAATTCATATACATTGTTACGTATGGAACATCACTGTAAAACCAGTGTTAGTGGGTTACAGAATACATCAATAGTTATAAACAATAAGGAGATTTCACACGCCAACGCCCTCGATATCGTATGTATCATAGAAAAACCGTTGATAGTTCTGTAAAAGAGTATAAATTTATTTACAATGCGGTCAACACGTAACCGTATATTCACTGATGATATTTTTAAGATTTCTTGGAACGAAATACGATAACTTTTGGACTCTGATTTCAGCAAGCTGCAAAAATAGACAGTCAGGTGTTACATTTCAAACTTACACTTCTAACTACACAGAAAAAAAAATATATATAAATACTCCACGAATCAGTTGGCCATTCCTTTGAAATGTAAAATAATTACAAAAAATTAGGTTTATATAAAATTAAATGAATTATAATTTGCTTTATCATTTGGCATGACACGAATGTTATAGCGATCATTATACAATGAAAATGAATGCTATAGCATTTACCTCCGCGAACTGTTAACAATAAGTAATAAAACTCATCCTGTAAAACAGTGTTCCCCAAACTTTCCGAAGTCACCGCTCCCTTCATCGCCCAAAGGCATGCGTAACGCTCCCCAAACGTATTCTAAAAAACAAAAAAAAGAGCACCGACTATTCAAATAAATTAGAAAATTAATCTGCATTTATTTTGCAATAAAAAAGATAATACTTTATTCTATAAGGACTTATGTGCGTATAGCAACGTCTCTCAGGAGGTGATAGCGCCCAATTTTGGAACCAATGCTGTAAAACGTTTGACCTGTTTCTTCAAATACGATTTTCAATTTCGCCAAAAATCGTACAAAATACCAACGAAACCAGAAGGTATTGTAACAAAACAACAGATCCTTGTCAGAATCGGTGTAATACTGAGAAGTCCTACAACCACCTCAATCGCGCATACACGTACGAATACAAGCCCAGCCGCAAATCCTTCTAAGCCTTCTCATTTGAGAAAATCCCGCAACTCGTTCAATCGGCATCCCCGATCAACGTTCGTTAAAGTCAAAAGGACTGCTAGTAGTGTCGAAGGTAAAATCAGAAGGATGTAAGTGGATAGAGAAAGAGGAGGGGGTTGGAAAACTTACACGAGACGACAGGAGGATAGGATAAAGCTAGAAGGGAGTGGTAGGTGAGCGAAAGCGTGGTTCAGGTTTTCCTGGCAGCACCAGCACCACCCCGGTCGGCCAGGTTATGCATCCAATTCCATTTCCCATTTCAACTTTTCTCATCTCTAACGGCCCACCCCCACCCCTTAACGTTGCTCGCTGCGAGGCAGAAGTTAAATACCGTTACCGTAATGTTCAATCATTATTTTAACCATTAAAATAACTCCGGGAGAGAGATATCGTGTCTGGAAGAGAAGAACTTGGGGTGTGAGGACAACCTGATGAAATTAGAGGTAGGGAAAAGGATTTCATTCCCCAAAGTTAAACCTAGTTCTCTGACTTCTGTACTGGAAAAATTAAAATGAATTTTACTGTAGTTTCTTATGCAGCTATTATGACTTGGATGAGGAGATTGTGAGGTGATGATGGGTGTAAAGGAATATACTTATATTAGGGGTACCTGAAAAGAATGTCGATTTTTTTTTGATCACATGACTTCGTGAAAAAAGAACTCATTGAATATTTTGAACCAAAACGTAGTGAATTTTATGAACGTGGTATTCAAACTTTGCCACGTCGATGGGGAAAAATTATATCAAAACGTGGAAATTATATATTAGATTAATATTTGTATATTAAATTCTCATAAGTATACAAATTTTTTATTTAAAAAAACGACGTTCCTTTTCGATATTTATCCCTAATAGATTAAAAGATGTTAATAACGAATATCGGATAGACCGAAACGTATTAATCCTTGTTTATTGCACTAATTGCAAGATGTTAAAATTAAATTACAATATGGTTCCATGAATCTAGAAATTCTGCGAGTAAAATTGTGTTTGGTAAAGAGGATGTAACGAGACCAGCGCCGTAGAAATAGAGATGGAGAAATTGTAGAATTCCTCTCACCTTTTTCATTATACCGTTGTAGCTTTCACTTGCAGTTAACAGAAATATTTGAGGGTTGAAATTCGGAATTAGGTGATATGAATTTTAATTTGTCTTAGATTAAAAACAATATATAGGTAACACAAAATCTTCCGTATAATGATTTGCTTAGAAATAGTTTCCTTAAATATAATAGTATTACTTTCAAACGTTTCAAATGTACGTATAAAAGAAAACGCAATTTTGCGAATTAAACCGCGAAACATCTAATCTCGTGCTGTTAGTCTATAAACTTCGATGAGAAAGAATTAAAGGCGGAAACCGAGAGAAAAAAGAAGTTGGCTAGATTAAAGTTCCTTTCAAAGTCGTCTTTCTTTAATCAGAGTCCGCGAAAGAAACGAGATGATGAAAGACAAATATGAGCAAAAAGTGGTGGATCAGAAGAAGGAAGTTAAAAAGAAATGAGGGAGAAGAAAAACAGCGAAGAAAGACAGGAAGAAAAAAAGATCAGGGGAAAGAAAAACTCCATCGCTTCAGCGATCGAAAGGACTTTTGCACTGTTTGTTTACTTCTTCCCACCTTTCATTTCCAACCCTTCCAACGGGGTAAAAATTTCGCGAATTTATGCACAGTGGTCGTAGTAATTAGTCGAAATGAGAATTGTTTCTGACTAAAGGGTAGATCATTTAATTGAAAGCGACGGTTTGCTTGAAAAGTCGGATTCCTGGTCAGCAGTCGTCCATTCTGAAATTACACGCGATGCTATTTGCCGACAAACAGCCATCCCTCTGCTCTTTTTCCTCGCCTTTTCCCAGGATAATGCAAATGCACTTTCGTCGGTTGCATTTTAATAAAGGCGGGCACCGAATGGATTATCGTGGAAGGATATTGATGAAATTAATTTTGATGGACTTTGAATCCTATGGTAGCTAATGAATATTAAAAAAGGAAAGAAAAAGAGGATCGTGAGGAAAGTGAAATGGAACGAAGTACTGTTTTTGTTCGGGATCACAATCAATTTTGAAAATTACTGAGTTTATTGTTAACAACTCTATTAACTTGTTAGCATTTATAATCCGAAAATTTACATTATATATAATTATATAAAATGTTATTATTGTTAACATCTATAATCCGAATTTGTTGTGGTTGAAAATAAGTTATCCCTGGGATATTGATAAATGGCTATTACATCGTTTAACACGTTCAGGGCGGGCTGAAACACCGGTGCTACATTTTTGTCTGTCCCATCGGGCGGGGTGAGCCACCGGTGGTACATTTCTTGTTTGTCCCATTTAAAGAACAAATTACTGTGAGTGGTAAATTCATTTAGATCTTTATATAATATAATATAATATTATATTGGACTGTTTTTCTTAAGCAGCTATAATATGATTGCATTTGTTCAGACAAATCAACGCCTTTTTTTTTATTACTACACTACCGGATAGGAGAAAATACGAAAAACACAACTGCTCCATGGTGGAAAATGGGGTACTACATTCAGGCCCCGTCGTGAACGTGTTAAAGTAACAGATATATTTTTTACGAGGATCGTTTAGGAAGAAACGATATTTATCTTCGAAAGTTCTTTTTTAGTTATGGAGAAATTCCATACATTTATTATGTTGAGAAGGAGCACCTTTCATATTTTATGATCTTTGTTTGAAAAGTTGGCACCTTCTTATACTTAATTTGATTTATACTTAAAAGGATTCTAATCCTATTGAGGTCGCACATTTAAATTACAGGCATCTGTCAATATCACATTATTTCCGACAATGATGTTGTATAAGTAAAATCTTCATTTGAAACCCTTCTAGCTCACATCCTTTATGTGAGAGACACGTAGTCTCGAAATTGGTGTTACTATCATGATATATTACGCTAAATATAGAAAATTGTAAACAAACATGACGTTACGGTGTTTGATGATGACGAGAAAACGAAGAGTGAAACTTTTAAAAACAATTCTCGATTTTGGAATGTTGTTAACGAATTCAGCAGCTATTGCAATTGAAACGTTTAGAAAGTTTCTTCGTTTGTTAAAAATAATGAAATTATTTAAAACTTTTAAGTGGAAATTGTTATCTCTATAACGACCACAAGATTATGCATGAACGAAATTGATTAAAATTTTTTTAAACATTTCTCCAAAGTAAAAAGACGTATTCAATTTTCCTTCCTTTGTACACAGCAGCTGGGAATATTAATTCAAATTTCATTATTACAATATTATATAAAAATTATATAAATTTTTCAAACGGAAGAAAAGTGGAGATATAGCATGAAAAGTTCTAATTAAAGAACAATTCGCAGTGACTGGCCGTCATGACCGTCGCAATATCGCACTGCTGTTAATATTCATAAAACGAGACAGCTGCCAGCTCTATTTTGAATCATGCCACCGCAGCTTGACTTCTATATAATAATGAAAATAAAATTTCCTGTTTAAATTTCCCAGAGAATTATTACGAGGCATTGTGTCGTGACGCTGCTCTGAAAAATGGCATACAAACGTTGTGCTCGAGTTATAACAGACGTTCGCCTGGAAAAAGAAGGCAAAGACATTTCTATGGAAGCCAACTGGAACTATACGTTTTATTTTTTTTTTTTTACTTTAAGCTCTTTAGAACGAAAAGTTACATCAATTTATACCTGTAGATGAACTGCACGTTGAAAAGAATCACAGAGTTCAGTGACAAAAACATTTTTTTTACTAATGATAACGAACTCACGTGGGACTTTCTATTAATGAATTGCAGAAAATCGGTGACACAATTGGCTATACGATTTTTTACCTGATATCGGTACGATATACAGGTAACCCTACTATAAAACGGTATATAGGTTCCTAGAATTTCTGTGATGTAGGAAACCATGTTATATGAGATCCAGAGCCAGTACAAAAGGAGGAGTTACGTTTCGAAAACTTAACCCTTTGCACTCCGATGTCCCACTTTAGGGGACATCGTAAGTTTACATGTCATGCGGTTTTCACTTCTAAGGGGACCTTCGAATTTGTTAATGATTACAGAGGATTCTATCGCACCGTAGCATTTTAAGTAATATATGTATGGACCGTTTATTTTGAAAGTGGTGCAAGTCCATTTTCTGTTGTTTCAAGAAAATTAAATGTTAGAATATCTGTCAGTTAAAAAATATTCGTTAATTATGACAAGTCTGACAATGTTTTTATCAATTTATCAATATGTAATTTGACTATACAAATTTGTTTTAGGCGGATTTAATTAAAATACTTTCGCATTTAATCAATAGTATGAATCATTTAATTTCCATTTTGAAAACTCAAATATCACTTAAAATATATTTCATATTAATTCAATTTGGTTTATAGATAATAAAAAGAAATAAAGTAGAAATAGTATTTTTTATTTTGAACGTTAGTTATATTTATATATTGTTAAACTCGATATAATATATTAGTATTATTTATTTTTGCTTTTTTTGTGACAGTGTTTTGAAATTCTCAGTAACAGTATCTTCGCTGACGAAAATTCTACCTCTATAATTATTTTTCCATTTTTGCGTTTTATTAATTTGTTTTTCATAGTGGAATTATATTCATCCTCTGACTCTCAGATTACTCTTTTCTTTATACTCATGAGTTTTACTTCTACGTGTATTTATCCAAAATTAAACAAAATAATTATTTTTAATTGCCATAAAAAAATATTATTATAACATGACATTGATTTACCACTTTTTCTTATCTGTATCACTATTTGATGTTAATATGAAATTATTCATTTTGAGGGAAAAATCAAGTAAGTAACCTTAAATTGCAACTTTCGAAATGTTAAGTGAAACAAATGTAGCCACCAGTGGTCACTGATCCCGCAACCTGTCTACGGAAATTGGACTTACACCACTTTCATAATCAATGTCTATGCAACTTCTTTTAGCGGTCCATTTTAAATTGAACAAAACCATAGCATTTTTTAAGATATTAAATATTAACTAATTATAAATAAAAAGTTTACACTAAATTAAGAATAAATAGCGTGATACTTCATTTTTTAAAAAAATGGACTTACACCACTTTCAAAATAAACGATCCATATGTTCACGTGAACTTTGCTATTGAAATGGCACAATATAGCAAATAGTAGTGTCGGAAAGTTAATAATAGATAACTTCAATGGTGGCTTCCAGTTCAAAGGGTTAATAAAAGCAAACTTTTTTTTTATTTCATATCTCTGAAACAGCAGGTCTCGCCGCGGATAACACGTAGACTGCATCACACTTTTCGCTATAACAACGGAAGAGCGGTATAAATGAGTATATTATAATTTATTTATATACTTTCATGTAAAGGCACTACAGTTCATTACACCTTCCTATCATTATTTAAAAGTAATTTAGTTTTTAAATATCTTCAACAAAAATCATGTTATTCAGTGATATACAATAGAAGTACGGTGTTGTACAAAGATTTCCGCAATTTTCTTATCGTCTTAGAGTGAAACCGTGTTACAGAACGCGGTGTTGTAAGAAGGTTGCCGCAATTTATGAATCGTGTTACAGTGAATCCGTATTACAGAATATCATGTTGTAGGAGGGGTACCTGTATGCTAATTATTACTATGCATAATTCAAGGAAATCCACACATTTCCTGTAATTTTATATTAATTTTTGAACTTAAAGGAAATATGTTTAAAAATGTCTCCTTTGTTATTATGAGGTATTAATTTAAATATTATTAGTGAATAGCATCATTGAAAACATTACATATTGGACACTATTTACAGTATTATCTTTTGAACTAGATAAATTGTAATTTGGATGAAACCTACCTTACGACAAAAAATGGAGACTAGGAAAAAGTGTAGAATTGGGTTTGTTTGAAAACTTTGCTGTAAAAGATCTTTGAAAATAAGTAGAACCAAATCTTCCAAGACAGTTAATACTAGAGAACTTTAAATTTCTTTCGAAAAATTACTCACATTTATAATAGTACAACCTCTTCGATTTTCGTCACAGTTCTTATAAGTTCTGAACGTTTATGTGGATTAATTTTTGTCTCACTTTCATCCCCTTTCTTCTTACATATTAAATCAATATGTCTAAACATTACGAATTAATCTACAGAGCGTTAGTATTAATACAAAATGTAATAGTAAGACTGCCATTATACCATGCAAAAATGATTACTTCTTCAAATAATAATAGTCCAGTCAATAGAGCAGTAACTTTGCCATTTTGAGGTGAGTGGCTGAAACCAACGCGAAAATTTGCGTATATGCTTCCACAATAATAGTTCAAAAATTCAGGCTCCTGAACCATCGGGAACATTTGCAAAAAAATTGCAAAAAGGGGTAAAAATGACATTTTCCTTAATATTTCTTTAACTGTTAGAAATATGGGAAAAAGCTTTAAACAAAAGTTATAGAGAATTAACTTTTGTAGAAAAAAGGTTCTATGCTATTTTTTCGTATTTCTCATAGTTTTTGTACAAATCGCGTTTTAAGTACTAACATTTTTGAAAAATTATTTATCAGTTATAAGTAATTCTTTTCTAAAAAAAACAACTCTGAACGATTCTTTATTATCCTCCGAACATCTTCAGAAGGTTTCTAACTTTATTGTTATTGTTTATTATTATTTAATAACAATTTAAAAATTTTATTTTAATTCTTTTTTATTATAATTTAATTTTATATTTTTTTTTCTCACGCTATTAGATTCAGCGTGAAAATTTCTATAAAACAATGCTGTCACACTTAAAAAAAAAAAAATTAATATAATATTTTTAAATTGTTATTAAATAATAATAAACAATAACAATAAAGTTAAAAACCTTCTGAAGATGTTCGGAGGATAATAAAGAATCGTTCAGAGTTGTTTTTTTTAGAAAAGAATTACTTATAACTGATAAATAATTTTTCAAAAATTTTAGTACTTAAAACGCGATTTGTACAAAAACTATGAGAAATACGAAAAAATAGCATAGAACCTTTTTTGTACAAAAGTTAATTCTTTATAACTTTTGTTTAAAGCTTTTTCCCATATTTCTAACAGTTAAAGAAATATTAA
This sequence comes from Cerceris rybyensis, assembly GCA_910591515.1. NCBI lineage: Eukaryota > Metazoa > Arthropoda > Insecta > Hymenoptera > Crabronidae > Cerceris > Cerceris rybyensis. Next base: position 8,824,142 of record OU342789.1, on the reverse strand, counting down.
GGAAAATGTCATTTTTACCCCCTTTTGCAATTTTTTTGCAAATGTTCCCGATGGTTCAGGAGCCTGAATTTTTGAACTATTATTGTGGAAGCATATACGCAAATTTTCGCGTTGGTTTCAGCCACTCACCTCAAAATGGCAAAGTTACTGCTCTATTGACTGGACTATAATTGAACCGGGTCTAAAACACAATTTGCTCAAAATAAATTTTCATTTACAAAGAAATGCGAGCCTCACGACATTCGATAAAGCAGATCCTCTATTAAATTTGTAAGAAAGTATGGATAAACCTACTATATCGACTTGTGCAAATTAGTTGTATTGATGGGATGATGGCGCGCATAATCTTTTCGTTTTCTTTTCAGTTAATTAGTTAGTCTGTGAGCTATCGTCCTGTTGCCACCACGTGCATAAATGTATATTGTTTCATTTAATAAATTAGTATTGTAAAGTGTGATAATATTATATCTACTATATTATTATCCCAAAACTTCTGTCAAAATTCAACAAGATTTTAAACATATGCCAAATATCAAACCACATTCCGTGAAACGTATGTCGAAAGTCTTCGGTATCTTTCCTCCAAATGTTAAATAATGTTATCATAATGCTAATTCGATCTTTACAGACATAGTACAGCAGAACTTTTGTTAAAAAGAATAACTACAGTGTGGAGTAATAATTTTCATGGATTAAACGTAGGACTTCGCGAAAATTATGAGAAAAACGTCAAGAGACGCTTCGCCGGGGGTTATAATATATGCCCAGACTCCCTTTTGGACCACCTTAATGGCTCAGGAGAAATGTATTAAGCGACAGATATAGCTACCTGGGAAATGAGGTCCGCGGAATTTACGAGCAGCCCTACGATTATCACTCCTCACCCTCCTGGATCGTTCGCAATTTACAGCCATTCGATACCTGGGAATCGTCGAAGAAAAACTTTCCCGTGCTTCGACCTCCCTGAATCTAATGTTCGGTAATTCGATTTGGTTTTCCGACGACGTGGAAGAATTTCCACGAACTTTGTATTTGCGACAGTAGTGCAGATTTTTTTACGTAGAAATTATGTAAGAAATTGAGGAAGAAATTGTACTACCAATCTTCTTTTTATCTCTTTTTTGTAGGTAATTTTTAATTTAAAATATTCGCCTTTCACTATAAGTTTAGGTTTCACTCTGTGGATATTTTTATATTGTTATCGACTATGTAGAAGGATTTTCAATTATTCGTAAAACGGAGATGGTGACAATCTAGAATAATAACTGTTCATGAAGTCACAAAAATTACATAATGGATTTAATATTGAAATTACCAAGGCGGTCAAATTACCGTTACCAAGTTCTCTTTAATACGTTGAACTTCACGGGAGTCATCGCTGATCAGCGCTGTTGAAATCAATGAAATTTTATATATTTTACACTAGATTTACGAATGCCAATTTTTTTTTTCATTTAATTACTACATATATAATATATTGCTTGGTTAATTTTTTAATAATAAATCTTTCATTTCAATTGATTTGGAACTATTTCCATTGCAAAAAATTTCAATTTTCTTGTATGATTCAAATTGGCTTACTTCAGAAAAATAGGTATATCAACATTTGTAAATCTAGTGTAAAATTAGTACTATTTCAAAATTTTCTAGTACATTCAACATTAAAATATTGGCATCAAAAAGGTACAGTTCTGCTGGCAACATATCTCTATTTATATATTTAAGATTTCTGCTTTGTAAAGATGCGATTTTAATAGAAAAAGTGTCACTTCAGTGAAGATGATGAAACTAGCGAAACAAGGAAGCCATGGAGTGCATATTTCGCTTCTATCTTATAAAACCTAAATTATAATACTTAACTGATCATCTTGTTTAGTATATTTAAATATAGTAAACATAAAGGCGGTAGTTTTACTGTTAAGGATGAATGAAATTCGTGAATTCATAGATACAGCTATATAATAGATTCTAATTAAAACGCTAACTACTATGAGGCAGTTTCGGAGGTGAATCACTTTTTCTGTAATTCTATGGATTTTCCAATATTGTACAGAAGAAAAATGCGAAATGTCAGTATGCTATTCATTCTAACATTTATCAAATGAAACAAATCTCTACTTGGAACCTTCCATAGATACGTTCAAAGAATTTTACGATTTCCATTGAAATTTCAGACAATGAATACTTTCAATTCATTTGATATGCAATGAAGAACTAATGTTAAATCATCTCTTCTAACCTCTGTATGAATTTTGGATTTGACACGAAGATTTTAAGCGACAAAAAAGGATTTACGATGTGAGCAATGGTGGAATATATTTATTTGAAACTATGCGTTCTCAGTGAAGCTTTTGAAGGGATCTTTTAAAATTTCCATGGACGTTAAATCACAGTGAATTATGCGCTACCACGTAATTTCACGTGATCGTGTTCTGGGTCAGCATCGGCACTTGCTCGCGCTCGAATGCGTTTGCATAAATGGCCCGTGAAATGGCTGCAATGCATGTTGGAAGTCTGGGAATTCTCTGAGGGTGGTATGGGATATATGGTGTTAAAAAAGTATATCGCGTCATCTGTGGTGATATCAGCCGTAAAATTTATGAAATATCACGAAAATAGTACGTCCTTGACTGTTTGATTATTATCAGCCTTTTTTACCTATAACTTATATTTAGGGGACTAAAGTTATTAATTGATAAAGAAATAGGATCGAAAGAAATGTCCGGTAATTTGTTGAATATTGTGCAACTTTGTTTTCACTTTTCCTTACTGATTTGAGACCTTCAGTTCTTCGGGAACAATATGGCAAAGAATTTTTGTTCTTTGTTTTAAACATTGTAGATTTCTTATTAACACTGACTGCAGTCAGATTTGGTCAGAATGAACTTGTATATGCAATTATACAATTGCTATTTGGACTGTATAATTATATATATTTCTGCATTTTCATTCGGTTCAATGTTAAAAATTTGAATTTATAAACACAAATATACCTTTAGCTTCCAATTTTGAATTTCTCTTGTTATAATTCTCATGTTACAGTTTTTTATTACTGAAGCTTAATTCGATAATGGTGTTGCCATTTACTTGCTTACAATTTTATTGGAGTAAAACCATGACCATATTTCCAGAATGATCCAAAAATAATTTCTCAGTGAGTGAGTTCAAGTCAGCACCCAAAGATATGCTTTATCCGAAAGATTGCGCATAGAAAAGACTCCTACTTTTTAAAAAACGGATGCAAGGACTTCCTGAAAGGTTAACAGACTTTCTAGAGTTGCGAGCAAGCAATGGCTCGCGGCCAAAACTTTTTTCTTCTTCTCTGGTCGAAGAATACCCATTCTCTGGCAAGGATTCGGCGCCACGCATAAACAGTCCTTTATTTAGAAGTTTAACTCTCTAAAGGAACATTGTCGCTGCTAGGAATCGCATGCATTAGTTTCCTTGAAGAATGAGTTGAAACTACATCGATTTAGGAAGCTAATAAGGTAGACTATTCTTTATAGGTACTTTCAGAAATGAAATTTAGTAAAGCTGCTTCACTTGATTTTTTTTTAAACTTAAAAATGCATAACTTTTTGTGAAAGAAGTTCAGATGTTTACGAAGAAATAGTTTTGTTTGTAGTAAAACGATGCGATGTCTGTTTTTTGTATGTCATCGACGGGGCCGTGCGTCACGTCGTTTCAATAGAAACAACCTCGGTTGGGTCTCTTAAGAGCGACGTCGTGCGAGAGCAGTTCGATTGCAGCCTTCTTTTAGTGAAGAGCTAACAGAGCTAAATTGTATTCCATTGTATTTTATTGTTTTTTCTATTTTAATTTTAAATATATTACTTTTTTATACATTAAAGCCCACAGTTTATTGTTGCTATTGTGAAGTAGGAAATATGGGCTGTATCAACTACAGTTCACATTTGCATATTTAGTCCTTAACGGTTGTAAGTCACCTCGGACGTGATAATAGTATTAAAAGTAAAATATTGTTGTCACTACGATCTCACGGCAGATGTGAAATGACTAAATGAATTCAATCTAAATAACCAATTCTCTCAGATTCAATTCATTCATAACAAGTTCAATTAATTGTGAGAGTCGTCTTCTAATTCTAAATTCCAGTTGTTAATTCTAACTCAAGACTCTCACAAGTCCTCATTAAATCATTTGTTGTTTAATGTATAAAAGTCCGAAAGGTATAAGTCCTCTTATTTTGGCGGAACCTAAGTACGAATCTTACTATTCGCCATTACACAACTAATAATACTAACAGTAACACTTTATAACATTCTAAGAAAAGAAAAATTCTTATACCAGTACAATATTAAAGAGAAGAAGAAAATGATAGAGAAGGAAAAAATGTTGGTAATTCAGATGATGATTAGATTGAAAATCAACAGTGATAATGATGACTTATTGATGATTGTAGCGGTACGATCTCTCGCTCGCCGCTGGGGATCTATCGGCCGCCATTACTCCTACGCCTCTAGTTTACATATCCATTACAAAATTACAGATAATTTAGACAATATAACCACGTAGAACCTATAGTGATAATGTGAGCTTATAATATACAACATTTTACTCGAAAAACATCCCCTAGAGTATGAACGATTTAACCCATTGCCCCACGACTTTGTTTGCGTCTGCAAGCGCAATAATTCGTAATTAATTCCTGAAATCAAAATTTCCCACTGATTTCTCACATTTCGTCAAACTAAAGGCAATATTAATATTATACTAATAATTTAATCCTTTCCTGACCGACTGATATTTTCAATGTAGTAGATTTTGAAAGACTTTAAAATTGTCTACTTCAATTAACGTATCATTTATTATTGTTTGCTAAGGGATTAAATACTGATCCATTACTTTAGGGTTGGCAACTTTATCTCCATATCCGCTGTAACGCCATTGTTTACATATTTAAACAAAATTTCTTTAATCTGTTAACCACTGTACGCTGCTAGAGTCGCTTTTCTCGATGCCATCTCTTTGACTGGTACACTATTATAGTGGCTTGTTTAAATAAACTAGAACGAACTGCGTATACTGTGTAGTGTACTCTTCAGTAATTTCACGTGTAGCGTGTGTGCTCTTAAATCCAATATCTCATTTGCACGCAACAACAGTGTAATGACAGTGCCTTTAATAGGAAACGTTTATCACTAACAATCTAGTTTAACAGGTATGAGCCAGATCTCAAGATAACTGCCGTTATCAGAATCTTTCCCTGAATAATATAACAATTGTAAGGTATACAGGACTTTGTCGTTGAGACATCGCACCGTTCTACTTTCATTCGGCGTATACCCGTGACATTTTATGTTTCGTAATGTTTTTACGTACCTTATGTTTACCAAGTTCATGTTAGTGTATATTCTTTAGTTATAGTATCTCCTTAGTTATTTATATAAATAGTATTAATTGCATATCAGTCCTTTAGTGTCGTGTTGTTTGATTTATTTATTTACGAATATATATTTCAGGACGCGCCCTCACTTACAGCTCGACCATACTATATATATATATATATATATATTATTAGTTATTCCTCCCTCTTTTGTTGGCACTGACACCGTATAGCTGTTATTTTTATGCTGACAGTTTAATAATTAAATATATGTAGGATTGTGAAAAAGAAACGAGAGGCGCGCGGCAACTCATCCAAGACAGGAACTCGGCCAGAGTTAGCTTAACGTCGACGATCGCCTGGGTTGGCGCGGATTCACTGCGCCAGCGACCTCTCCTTGATGACACTTCCTTTTCACGTCCTTTTCTTCCTAAAATAGGTTCTTTTATAGGAGGGCTTTTCCGCTCCGATCCCACATATATAGTACAACAATTTGATAATTACTGTTATTATTTGCACATATTGACAGTCTAATCATGCTATTCTTAACAAAAAAGGTTCATCAGTAGCAATCCAGTTTAAGAGGAATAAGTTAGGTTTAAAGATAATCATCTTTATCAAATGTTCCTTCCCAGGAACCATTAATTTTTTGTATTGAAAGCAAAATTTAATAAATCTTACCGTACATTGAAAGTTTCGGCTTTGTAGTAGTACCTAATATTTTAAAAAAGACATAGAATTCTGTCGGACGTAAATTGTTTTAGATTTTAAGCTTTTGAAATCATTTCGGAAAAATAGTTTTCGATTTTTATTCTACGAATATATTATTCTTAGTCATTGTAATCCCTTTTTGAGGTACTCATTGTTTCGGATATAGAACTTCATCATTATGTTACTTATTACTTCATAATACTGTTAATTAATACTGAAACATTTTGATGTTACCATTTGAATATATCGTTCTGGTAATTCCTAGTTACAAATTTAATTTCTCTTTATTTATTAAACAGTCATATTCAGGAATACGATTGTACCATTCTGTTGCGCGTCAAAATGTGTGGTCAGTCCTCAGTTGAACCTGTTCGGGGTGTAAGGCCGAACTCTCGCTTGATTGCAGCGAGGTGCACAAACTGACGACGCTCCCCGCGATTATAGTTAAAGATTAACGTCGGGAGGTTAATTCGCGGTGGTGTAGAAGGAACTTCGTTGGGTGAATCACTCTGATTTTGGTTATGAACTTTAATAAACTAAACTGTACAGATGCTACAACAAGAAAACATAGCTGACAATGAGATTGGAACTTGGATTATAATAACTTGAGTTACGGAGTGACTTTACTTTACGGATGGTACGGAGTGACTGTTGTTTCCAAAAATTGGAAGAGTCCTCCTCGGAAAAGTTTCTCTCTCTACCGTCCATGTACGCCCCCAAGAATAGGGGTCGCACGCCACCGGAAATAGTGGTGTGTAGGAGTGTGCGGGCTGTTCAATGTGTCAGGTACCCGATACTCGGGTCGGGCTGGCAAAATTCGGGCGGATTCGGGCGGGTACCCGACACATTCGGGCCTAGGGGAACCAGACTGATCTCGGGTAGCTCGACTAGGGGTGTGCGAGTACTCGTAATTTACGAGTCGAGTCCAGACTGGTTCGCTTCCTCGATCCGAGTCGAGCACTTGAATTTTTCGAACTACTCGAATCGTCGAACTGCTTGAAAAAAATTCGAACTACTCGAAAACTTCGAACTACCCCAGTGGTCGGCAAACTTATTAGCCAAAGAGCCAAATGTGAACATTACAACAATTTAAAAAAAAATTGGGAGCCAAATCTGCTTGTTTAGTAAACTTTTATTACACTAACAACTTGCCCCAAGGCGGGGTAAGTTGTTACTTTCCGACTTTAGGCATTAAAAAATTAGTAATAAAAGAATCTCTCAAAAAATGACCCAAATAACTGTCTTAATATCAAAGTTACATATGTAAGTTGATTTTCATCGCATCGTATGCATACTAAAAGCAATTATATTAACAAATTTTGAAGTTAACTAAAAATCGGAACTTTTAGCCCCGCTCTCCCCTACGCCGAAAACATACGAACAATTTCAGCCGGTAGCTTGTACATGGTTTGTGTTTACGTTTACGAAAACTAATAAAATTAAACTCGATGTTCGTTACATAATTTTACAACAATATAAAATTTTAATTACCTATCTATCTTTTAACTTAAACAAAAAATTATACATGTTCTCGATTTATAGAAGAATTTTAATTTATCAAAATAAGATGTAATTTTTTTCTTACCAAGTTTTTTTTTTTAATGAAAATATTATTGCGCCTTCCGTGGATATTTGTGCCAGAGCCGCACTTAAAGAGCCAAAGAGCCACATGCGGCTCTGGAGCCGCACTTTGCCGACCACTGAACTACCCGAATACATTCGAGCTACTCGAATATTATCGAACTACCCGAATGTATTCGAGCTATTTGAATATTGTCGAACTACTCGTATACGTTCGAATAACTCGAATATTTTCCAGTTGCCCGAAAATATTCGAGTATTCGCGTACTTATGAATTTGCTGTCAAATTTCGCTCTTATTTCAATGATAAAATATGTTAAATACACATTATTTCTTGACTATAAAATTTATTTTGTTTTTATACTTTATAATTATAATATTTTATATTATTTATATTTTATATAATTTATTATTATTGTAGTTATAATTTAGTATAATTGGTGGAAAACGCATCAGGGCCGTTTCCCTACTTTAACTAGATTAGCAAAAAGTCTATTAGGAATACCCGCTACTCAGGTGCCCAGCGAGCGTTTATTTCCAACAGGTGGAAACATTGTTAGTGCAAATCGCACTAAATTATTAACGGACCACGTTGAAGAAATATGTTTCCTACATGAAAATATAAAAATAAAATAAACCTTATGGCCAAGTAATAATTAGTGTTTAACACATTTTACCATCGAAATAAGAGTGACATTTGACAGCAAATTCATAAGTACACGAATACTTTAATGTTTCCGGGCGGCTTGAAAATATTCGAATAATTCGAAAATATGCGAGTAGTTCGACAATATTCAAGTAGTTCGAATGCATTCGGGTAGTTCGATAATATTCGAGTAGCTCGAAAGTATTCGGGTACTTCGAATATTCGATCTGTTCGAAGTTTTCAAGTAGTTCGAATTTTTTTCAAGCAGCCCGACGATTCGAGTAACTTGAAAAATTCCAACGCTCGACTCGGCTTGACTCGTCGATTATTACTCGACTCGAAATTCGAGCACCCGAATAAATCGAGTACTCGCACACCCCTAAGCTCGACTGGTCTCGGGTAGCCCGACTGCTCGGGCCAAGATGACAAACTCGAGGCTGTTTGGTGTAACTCTCACGCTCCATGAACGAGTTTCGAATTGAAACGTAGTTTTAACACATCTAATGCATTATTTTACACGTTTTATCCGAGTAAATAAATAATGCATTTTTTTAGCGCTAAATTTAAACACACTTCACTTTTATGCACAAAAGTGTATTAAAATTAAACGTTTCGTTAGAATCATACGTTTTTGCGCGTTAGCCGTTTGTATTTTATGTATTTAAATGCATCATGTTTGTTCAATCGCTGGACGCTTCGTACTGAAATTTCGCCACGAGGTGTCGTCCAAATTTCTCGAAGTTTATTTTATATATTCTAGTGAATAAAAGATGAATAAAATACAGGAAATTTTTGCTGTATTGCTTCCCGGCCTTTTGGCTAAGATCAAAATGTGTAGTACCTATTCTTATCAGTTTAATATCTGATATACTCCTCATCGAGTCGTTTACACGACTGTGTTATTTAATAGTGTATATAATAGTATATATGATATATATAATATGTTTTTAAAATATTGACCAATTATAATAATAATATTTAATATAATTTCATTCAGTTCTGTGAATAATTTATTTACATATATATGTTTATATTTATATTTTAAAATAACACATTTATGTGTTTTAAAATAACACACTTGGATTTGCAGTGTACGGTTGACCTTTCGTCAACTCAGAATGTTACGGTTTCCCGGACATGCAGCGTCGATTTTTAAACATAAAAATCCACGAGACAATGAACCGCGTGCGCTCGAACGTCGAAACCATTACTAGTACCTGCTTATGGGTAGTAACAAATTCGTTGCCAAATTATTATTTCGTGTTATTCGGTATATCTGAATTTTTATATTTAAACTTTATTATCCTCGGTTCTTCTAATTCTTAGTTGAGATCCCTTACTCGTAAATCAACTTCGGCAATCATCCAGTTACTTGACTGTCTGATCAAAATTTAAACTGTGCCGTTCATAAAAATAGGATTTATGCCTTCCCGAGGAAAATACAGTATTACCAGAACTTTGCTGATTTAATGACCAAAGTCCTAGCTAGGATATTGACATTGTTCTTGCGCGAGAGCTTTAGTTTGATATGTATACATACATAGTCTTACAAGTTCAACGGTATACGGGATTTCCCATTACATTTTTGTGACGCTGTAAAACTCATTCAGAAACACATAGAAACTTGTGAAATATCTTCTCCATTTCTGTTTTATGAATTATTACAGCTACTAAATCAAAACTTTTAATTGTTCAATTACTCTCACGATCATTCAACATTTCGTCTTATTGTCAATAAAATTCATTAAACAAATTTAATAGAGCTTTTGACTGGCTCACTTTGTTCTACTTGAAATTGGTTCGTTTCGACCAGTAAATAACTGGGATTATTGACGTTCGGGAAATCGTAAATTCTGATATGCGATTAACCGATGGACATTTAGAAAAATTAATTTATTCGTATTACGGCTGTTCATTAATTAGTCAAATGAAATTTTGCTCGGTTATGCGTTCTCATTATTGTGTCATCGCGACCGTTTCATCGTGAGATACGCTATGGGCGCTATTCCACATAATAATGAATAACGTAACATTATTACTATGTGCCATTTTGTCATACAATTTTCAACATTTGCGAAAAGCCACGAAATTCCTCAGACTCGCGCTTCAATCCGTTCTATAAAATCCTACGTACATTTTCGCGCAACCCTTTTTTCCTCTTTTCATGAAACTGCGACCGTCGGAGAATTACGTAACCGAAAAATTATGTTTCACTCGAAAGGAAGAAAAACACGGGAAAAAAGAAGGGGGATAGACAATGGGGATATTAAAATGAATAACAGGGCAAATACTACATTTCTGCAATTTCAAAAGAACAATATAAATCCTTTCTATATAAAATTGCTAACTTTCTTTTTTAGATAAAAAATTTAATGTGTTGTTATTATGTAAGTAATGAGATTAAATAATATTTTCTGTGTAAGAGGATACATTGTACAGAAAAAATTCCACGGTATTATATTATAATTCCGCAGAACAATGAGAGATAATGAGTACAGCATATGAAATATTTTAAAAGTAATTATTATAATATTTGTAAAGCAGAATTAGTATTAAAAAGCGAAAAGGAAACTTCAATAACGAATAAGCTATCGCTAACGATTATTAGCTACCCTGCATCGAAAAATAACTTTGTTGATTCGACAAATTTTATACAAAAACTGTTTAATTGTAACGAAGAAACCGAAGGAGGTAGTAAACAGTAGATAGAAAAAAGATATTCATTTAACTAAAAACAATCGATTATCTTACCAGATATTAAAGTTCTCAGAAAGATGTTTCAACAAAAGCTATTTGTTATAAAGAAGGGGACAATATAGTTGAAATAAGTATCCAACTGTAGAAAATTCCAAATTAATGTTAATGGACTGTCCATAGGTTAAACAAATTATGGACACTGCAAACATTTAAATTCCAAGCTGAAGTTATTTTAACGTTATAGAGGCTGCATTTATTACACTGCGCACACTTACACACACATTTATAATATAAATCACGCTGTGGCTTAATGCAATACATACTACTATGACAAAACATTCGCTGTGATAATAATTAATGTTCTATGCAATTTAACGTAGGAGGAGAGTACAGTATATTTAAAGCTAATCAATAAATATGTTAACAGGAAATAAATAATGGGAGACAAATTATTAAGCCGTAGAATTTTTTGCATTTAGCAAAATAGATATATATATATATATGTCTATTTTATAAATAATATAAATAACTATAAATAATATATATATATATATTTATTTATAGTGGTAGGAAAAATACAGAACCATTCATTTTAACTACTGTGGTAGATTTTGATGTTAAAGTCATAACAGTACTAGAACAATTAAAAACATGACAATATAATAAAAAGGAGGTCTGTTTAGAATTAGGACATAAGGTATCACAGAAAGAAGAACAAGGATGAGAGACAGGGAGAGAGTATGGCGTGATGAGAAAGTGAGACAACAAGGAGGATGGCAGCTTTGTCTTCGATCAACAGTAACTAGGGAAATGGTAACATCCGCGGACGTACAAGACAATGGTGTATTGTGCGAAGCCAGTAGAACCGACTACCGTCGCGGCTGATGTACAACTAGCTGGTTTGCCAGGACGAAACTGGACTTCTCGGCATCAGAGTCCTAATTACCATGCTACACGGTTAATCTTCGCGAGACAGAATAACTGCCAGACATTGGACAATGTTCCATTCCTGCTTGGATTGATTGAAGCAGTCCTAATCATCTTATTGAATGCCTCTTCTTCGTCATAATATTACCTTAAACCTGAATAACGGAAAAACACTAAGTTATTTTGCGAAATTACGAAGAATTAGTATTTCTTACAAGTTTATAATTACAAGATTGTAATTCAATACTATCAATGTATGAAGGGATAGTTGATTTGATGACGTTAACTGTCATGGGGGTCACCGGTGATCGGTGCTATTGAATTCAATGAAATTTCATGTATCTTTTAAATTGGAAGATTTTCGAAGATACTGAATATTTAAATGTTGGAGTTAAAAATTTAAAGGTTTGCTGAATATCTATCTGTCACTATCTTTAAAATTTCTGCTTTATAAAGATTTGATTTTAATAGAAAAACTTTAATACTAGATTTACGGAGTCAATTTGGCTCATTCAAAATTTAATTATTATATATATAATATATTTGCTGGTTAATTTTTTAATAATAGATCTTTCATTTAAATTGATTTGGAACTATTTTCATTGCAAGAAACTTAAATTTTCTTGTGTGAGTCGAATTGACTCACTTCAGAAAAATAGGTAGGTATATAAGCATCCGTAAATCTAGTGTTAACTTCAGTAGAAACGATGAAAATAGCAATATACCGGTGTCGTTCAACGTGTTAAACAATCGGTCTCAAACAGACGTATTGTCAAAAATTGTTTAAAAATAGAAAAATACAAGTAAATCCGGAAACACTGCAGGGATGTAACTGCTCTTCCGTCTTTTGTCTTTTTCACAAACCTCTTCCATACCTACTCTGAACCATCCTTACACACTCTCATATAGTACAATCTTCGATATGTTGAACTTTTAATGATTCTTAATGCAGAGAAATATTTATTTATGCGTTTTTTTAGGATTGCCCCAATTTTTTAATGAAAATTTCACTTCAATTGTATTCTCTCTTTAAAATTGTAAGAAATTCATGGAATATTGCAGAGAATATTTAAACTATTTACCTGAGAAAAATTCAACGATAGTTTGAAAATATGATGTAAACATTGCACGCTACAATGGCACCCCACGGTGACTATCATCGAAGCAATTTGAGAATCTCTACTACCCAAAAGGGGAAATCGTAGTTGGAACGGGAGTAGTCGTCCTGTAAATATACTAGTTGTTTTATTCATACGAATTGTACTCCTTTATTATGAACATCACTGTGTGTTCTGTTTACGCTAGCTTTCAAGAATTCTTCGTGCAATTCGTAGAATATTGTACATGATTTGTGAAGAGACATGCACGATTCGTAGAACGCTTAGGTAAAGGGTTCTCATTCCACCATTCTATGTCCAATCACAGGCACTATTCGATGTCCTAGCGTAACATATTGAAGATTGATGTTGTTTTTATATCGGAATCCATCCTCGATTGTATCGATACAGGCGTTATTCATAAAAGGTCACAATGATAGATCGTCCTGCCCGAAATTCCGCGCATCATCGCCCTTTCATATTCATCCTCCATCCCCATCGCTTACCCTTGCCGTACTCATAACCTGACAGAAAAATCTCTTTTCGAATTGTGAAAAATGTTTTAATCAAATACATGTTCCACTGTTTTATCATGTAGTAAATGCAATAGTTTGAGGTTCTGTAGTACATGTACGTGGCTGCGGAAGCAGAGAGTGTAATTACCACTATAAAGCAATTAATTTAAATGTGGTTTTCAATGGTTTCTTCTTGTGGGAAGAATCTGTTTAGGTTCACAGTTCTACGTACTTTATCCCTTTTTCGAAGTAAAGCATTTCGAAATTAGCAATAATTATTTATGTATAGTATGTTTCGTTTTTAACAGCTGTTGCAAGCGTTTCCATTAGTAGAAGCGCAATTAGACTATTTAATAGAACGAAATGGATGGAAGAAGTATTTCTATTAAATATCATCTTACAGCAATTCCTTCTTTAAAATCTCTTTTAAAGTCGTTAAAATAAAATCCATTAAAAAATATATTCATATCTGCTTATGATAAGACTTTCAAACAGCCTGTAATAAAATCTTTATTTTAGATAAGATTTAATAGATTCTTTTTAGAAAAATGTGTGTAATTTTGTAATCACAAACGGCTTAGATGACTTCTTAGCACTTTAAATTTCCAAAGATTGATATCTATAAAGTTGTGTCTGAGGCTCGCAAATCAAAACATTACGGTGACAATTATAACGAGACGAATGCTCGAGCTACCCTAAAAATTCGGTCAGTGTCGCTGCAATTGTTAGCCCGTGTCCAAAGAATTAGATATCTTGAAGACGTACAATCAAATTACTCATTTTTCCATCTATAGCTTGGTTGATTAATTTCACCAAAACAATGACAATGTCTGAGACTTTCCTAAAGCATCTTGCAGCCAGTTTGCATCATCAACTTTTAACACATATACACTACAACAATAGGTACTGAGAAATATTCAAGTAGAAATGTAAAGTTTGTATCACATCCTGAAGTCATAATTAAATTAATAGAAATTAAAATATAACAGATATCTCTGTAGAGGTATGTCTTGATATTTATCAGTTACAACTGCAAATTGGGAGAGACATTGCACTTGCATTTGCGGTTAGTCCTGGAGTAGTCCCTCACTACTCCTCCTGGAGTAGTAGTTCATTTGCTCCTTAAAAAAGTCACACTAACGTCCCTCGTGCCTTTCCTGACCCGTAGTTTATATTCAACTAAAAACATAAGTTTTTTCTTTACATTTTCTTTAGAATAACTGTACTGAGAATAATGTGTATTCACTGTGCATAATTGTTCTCCGTTTCGGTCAAAACAAATTATGATTTGGACCAAAAAAGATACAAAGTAGAACAATTAACGGGACTAAACGTGGCTTTTGAAAAATATACAGCCAGGAGACAAAACAGATCAATAACAGTACAAGCGGCCCTCGACTTTCGACTTTTTTTTTGGAAACTTCGATTTTCTGAAGATTTTTGTCGCTTTTTCAAAAAATGTTTGTTTCCATGCAGTCACTGCAACAGAGTGCTGTAGCTCGCATTCATTCACACATTGCCTGTGATTTTCTAACATTGTAATATCGTTTCTAGTATTGCCTACTAGATGCTAGAGAATCTCAAGTTCATGAAGAAACCACATTAACATACAATTTTTTTTTCTTTTTCCTGCATCTTTCTACTCTCGAACATTCCACATTCGAATATATTTTCAGGGTCCAATTACGGAAACGGAAATGGAAATGGAAATTGCTTACCGTCCTCGAGCGCGTTCTGAAGTTACTGATAAACATTTTATAATTTTCTCGCTAAAGGTCACGTGAAGGTCAACATATTGTACCTAGTTGAATTCGTTTTTTTATAAGCCATAAGACAATTGTAGAGAAAACACGCAATCCCGTTTGAAAAAAATACGATGACCTTAAAATCTCGAAAAAATGACCTTGAGAAAAAAATACGGCCCATTACCGTATTGGCGCCTCCAAACAGGATATTTTCTCCCTCTGGCACTTTTTTCTATCATACAAGTTAGGTCAAATACCCTGTATACTGACAAAAATGTGAGTGTCCCACATAATAAGTCCAAGTAAATCTTTCCGAAAGTTGACACGAATATTTTTAGATGCGTTAACCGTCTATGGGCCCTTGTGACTTTGCGGTAACGCAAGACACGTCTAATTGTATGCGTCTATTCTACAAAGTCAAATTTTTGATTGTGCCAAGTATTATAGTTTAGATCGTGAAAGTCATGAAATGCTTTAGAAGACAATGTATAAAAAACAAGTTTAATCTGTCATTTAAAATTATACGAGATCTGTTCAGAAAATACTAAACGGGTTTAAAAAAAAACTTCATTTTTAGTTTTACTTTGAATTTGCTTTGATATCATCTACAGACTTAAAACGGCATACTTTTCGCACAGATTTTAATTTGGGAAACAAGATAAAATGATAAGGACTCAGGTTTGACAAGTAAGAACGATGGGGGTGATCAGTCATCTGTTTTTTTGCACAAAACTCTCGAATTAACAAAGCTAAGTTGCCGGTGCTTTGTCGCGGTGCAAGAACCATGAGTTGGATCGCCACAACTCCGGTCTCTTTTTGTAGATTTTTTCACGTAACCGTTATAAAATGACTCGATAGTACATACGGTTTGGTGATTCGCCTTGAGGGACGCATTCATAATGCACAATTCCATGAAATTCGAAAAAAAACAATGATCATCACTTTCACATTGGATCGCGACTGGCGTGCTTTCTAGGGGCGTAGAAATCGGAAAAAAACAACAACAAAAAGACAAAAAAAAGTTGAAACGTTTCTGTCACAGTCTTCCCCAGTTTAACGCAAAATACGTTGCATCGTTATTCCAGAAAATCGCGCAATTCAGAAATCGACACACCACTTAAAGACGTTGCACTTAAATACAAATTGCACGAAAACTAAACGAGACATTAACAATCCAAAAATATGTGATGACAAAATGAGGATTGATCAACACAATGCTGACCACCGCAACGCTCAAAATATCACCATTGACATGTAATTCAAAAAGTTCGGTTTTATTCTGAACAGGCTTCGTATTTTTACGCTCTTCTAATTGTGCTACCGTAAAACTGATCATCGGATAGCACAAAATATTCAGACGATAGAGGTTTAAAACGCAAAGCCTAAGTATCTTGAGTTAAAAATAAGTAACACAATTGTTACGGACTTGTCTGCCCAGTGTTTATGGGTAGTTCGGTGTTAATCGCTTTAGCGCTGAAGGTCACCCGAGTCGAAATATTGAACTTAGTTTCATGGTATTTACTTCTATTTGAACCTAATATAATACTTTTCTATAATAAAACTCTTAATTTAAACCTGTAACTGTCCGAGTCGAAATATTGAACCTCATTTGAGCCTCTTCCTACCCAACATTTAGGAATTAAAACTACAAAAATAGGTCTAAATTCAATGTAAAATAAGATATCTTGAGTAGTAAAAGTAGTAGTAATAACGCGTATTGCACATTACGCTATAAAAGTACATTATTTACTTAACTCATTGAAGAACAGTCCTCTTAAAAGGCGGTTTCCAGAAGCGAAAATCTTAGGATGTTTCCCACAGTCACAACGATTTTATTTATGAGTTCATTGCAGGCACATATTGCTAACTTGCAAGGAATACAAATGTTATTTCGTATACGTTTTTAATTCTTGCTTCATTTGTGTTAGAATATGTCATATATTTCGCGAAGTACATGAATGTATGAGTGTGCATTTCGGAATGGATCGGGCGAAATCGGTTGACCCCGCGAAAAGATGAAGGTCGTTCGGTTCTTTCCTTCTTCTTGTAAAAGCATGAGTGATGGAGCGGACGTATTTTTGTGTCGAGTATTAATAAAGTGTGTTTAGTTAGTTTTATCATGCATTCGATTCATTAAAACCCAACAACTTAAAAACGACCGATGATTGTATCGCCACAGTTATTTCTTCGCTAATAATTCAGTTTATAAATTCATGATTCTTATGCAGACGTGATGTGATTTCTCGTTTTGATTAGGTAATGCATTACACATTTAGTGTTAAGGTTTACAACTTTAAGATTATCAGGAATTAATTACATGGACCGAGAGTTAGCTATTTTCGAGAAGTAATTAGTTTCTTGGACACACTGAAGTTCGTTGAATTTAATTCCGTGTACCAATGTACTCTTAATAACAACTGCCGTAAAAACTGCGTGTATCAGCAAAACTAAGTTACAAGCATAGTCTGTGCAAGAATTTTAATTGGTCGCTAGCTAATCAATAAAAAAATATTTTCAAGCCACAAAAAAGGCAACCGAGTGTCGACACTAAAATAAACCCACAAAAAAAATGCGGCAAAAGAACACGACTATCCCCATGACAAAACCGCGCTCCCTCACTCACCCCAAATATTCCAGCGCTGACGTTTCAGCAGCAATTAAACGGCATTTCCATGTGATATGACACACAGCCGTCTGCCGTTTTTGCAGTTACAATAAATTCATCTGAACGGACAAATTTCCACGGGGCAATAAATAACGTCACGTTGTCCCTTGTCAACCACTCAGCATCTCCCTACCATCAGCACCGTCCCATCATTACTCCCTCGTAATAACTGCTATGTAAGTAGGATGTAACAATTACGTAGATCAATGTCTGTAGGAAATCTCCGTTTCTAAGTTTCATTTTTAATATTTTTTTGCTTCATTAAATAACGGAAATACCCAATTTTATTGTTGACAATGTCATTTCTAAAATATATTTGGTGAAGTGGAAAGAAATGCCGCTTTTTTTCAATGCGAGCAAAATTTATATAATATTAGGTCATTAAGTATGAAACGTCCGATTATGAAACTAAAAGTTTGGTTCGTTATATCTCGAATAAAAAGTAACATAATTAATAAAAATATATCATAATAATATATATCATAATTAATCAAAATAAGTCGTTTCAAATGGCTTCGCTTCCACTACAGCTTTCAGTTGATCGTCATCCACCTTACTTTCAGGTCGACCGCGTGGTTCATTTTGAAGATCAAAATCTCCAAATCGGAATTTTTCAAACCATCGACGTACTGTACGTTCATTAGCCACATCCTTGCCATATACAGTAGAGTTCCGTTAAGAGCGCCGCCTAGGGGCTGTAGGGGAAATAATTCCGAGAAATTTCTGTCCCCACTCCTTAATATTTAGGATTTAGGATATAATATTTAGGATATTACTCCTTATATTATAGTACCAAGTATTAAGAGCACATAAGGTTTGTACTTTTAAATGGTTGAGAGTGGGGGACACTCTTCGCACGCATTGAGGGGAAGGCGCTCTTAGCGGATACGCTCTTAGCGGAACTCTACTGTACTTCGTTAACATTTCAACTTGTCTGCGCTGGATTAGTTCCACGACGGAACTCACACTCGAAAATAACGCGAATTTTTGTCCTATCCATGGCTTAAAATATTTAACCTCCATACGACAATACGATAGGTTATTAAAAATAAAAGAGTGCGTCTGAAAGCCAGATGGCGTACCTTCTCAATGCAAAAAAAACAACAAGGGACGGATGATGTGAAATATCGGAGATATCCAGCATCAAACTTGATGCTTTAGGTAATCGGAAATTTCATACTTAATGACCTAATAAGAACACACAATATTTATTATATTTTAAAGAGAAATATTTTCAAAATTAGATACTTGTTGGCAAACTAGTACTAACTTTTGAACGAAGTTGCATTCTGTGTTTAAATACGAAACGAAGAATAGGTTAAAGACTATAACGTTTATATAAACATTCTGGGAACTGTTAATTTTTAAAATTTCTGCTAACTGAAATTTTCTTAAAAAAAAATTTCACAATTTGCTTGACCATTTTGACAAGTATAGCTTGTAAGAATTCTGTGTATTAAAGGTCATGCGATAATCAGTGACCACTTAATACAGTATTATGAGATTGGGTGTATTAGATGTAAAAATAGAGAGTAAATGTGGGGTTTTTGAATAAAACCATATACTAATTGTAAGTACTGCTACAAAATAAAATATGAACTGTATCGTCTGATCGACAGAGAAGACCTAACTTAGATTTTTCTGGCGGGAGTACCAGCTAGTCAGAGCGAATTTAGCTTTTTGGAGTCATTTTTTCCTAAGTGATTTAAGTCAGACAAAGGGATTAATTTACAAGTATAAACAATGTGAAAACTGATGTATAGTGTTTAATAGCACTTAAACTACATAAAAAAGGTGTTGCAGATCAAAGTACGTCCCTGAGTCTCACATATGTAACTAAAATTTCGTTTTCATTAATTTTCGTCACACAGATGTTTCCTTGTTCAAGTAGCAGTCGCGCCTTGCAAATACATGAGTTTATTACCTCAAGATCAATGAGCTTTATGGGCCTATTGTTGTCAAGACTTCTTCAGGAAAGGTTCTGTCCTGTAAGAAGTATCGAGCAGGGACTTATTTCCCACGCAAGCTGGGGTTTTTCCTACGACACCGAAGGTTGAGATTCCTTTTCCCACCAATCACAAATTTAATTTTTTGCAAATTAAAGAATCTCCCAATCAGCAACGTTCCCGCTCTGCAGCAGTAACCGCTCCCGCCAAATCTTGACGGAAACGCGTTCTCATGCTCTTCAAAAATTAATCGTCTACAAACAGTGAATCAAATAACATCTAGCATTCCTAATAGAAGCTCCGTTCGCGAGGTTAAGACCCGGACATAACTTTAATCGTATACAAAGTGTAAATAAAGGCACTTAGACTAGGCAACTTTGGCCTATTTTCAACTTCTTTATACACAAGACCTTCGTACGTAGCTCAAATCGGGTGAGCCCGTTTTAATATGCGCTCACTCCAGAGGTGTCGCCAACAAATCGTGAGCAGGCATCAACTCGCGTGGCGTACATCCGTAACAAAAGGAAAGTTTTAACTTTTATAATCTTCCACGATCATGAATAAGATTATGTCGCCACGCCGACTTCTATGACAATTTCGAAATGCCGCCAGTGTGGCGGCACTAACCGCAGTGGGTTAAAATCGGGCATTCGCTTAGTATTTATACATCCATACATTCTTTCATGCATACACATATGCATCCCAACCTAAAAATAATGGCCGTAGGGCCTCCGTAACATGCATTTCCTAAACAATCGATTCTCAATAAGATAAGATGCCCAATAGCTGACAGTTTAAGAGAAAGTACTCAAACAATTTAAATAAAAAAATATTTGAAACCAATAAAAGCAGTCGCTAATATTTGATCAAGATTGATTGATCCTTTGTTTTTAAATTGACGTAACACAAAGCTATTTAAATTTTGTTAATGTTAAGAAAATTAAATAATTTAGGATTATGGTAATGACACCAATAACTGACATGGCCGAAATGTAGTGTATCCAATATTTGACATCTAGATCCTCCAACAGCTGACACTTTTATAAATGTAAGCAGAGATTATTCATTTAAATAACAAAATTTATTTCCACAACAAAATAACAGAACATAACGATAATTTATTTAAAATACATTTAAATTTGAACGTAAAGTTCCTCAGATGATGTAGAAGTATCACTTCTTCACCTCCATCTATAGCGTCTAAAGCCTTTATCAAACCTTCTGTCGCATATCTCATAGCTTTCTTTGCTTTTGATGCCATTCTGTATTCAAAATCAGAAATCGATATTTATTCAAATGTATCAATATCTGACACCACCTAGTAACTGACATCCCCTATCAGCTATTGGAAGTTGTAGAGATATGGTACTAAAAGTAATGTTTATTGATGAATCCTTTCAAATTAATCTGATTTTAATTTTAAAAAACGTAATGTAAAAATATAACCCTTTCGACCAATATCTGACATCCGTGTCAAATTAGACGGTTTATTTAAAGCTTTCGAAGAAAAAACAGCACTATAATCTTTAATCATAACAAGAAATATAAGGTTGCTCTCAAAATAATTTAATAAAATAAATACAAAGCAAAATATCATGACGTGTTTCTTACCTTAAATGATAGAAGAATCGAGCCGCTAATGAAAATTACGTGTCTACTTGTGAAAAACAATTCCACAATCTGGATAAGTCCACGCATAATGATATTCATAAATCGGAGATGACAGTGAATAATACACACTTCATTATACACACAATGAGAAACAGGCATTGTTTACAGATTCTTTATCAATTAATTACAAAGTTGAAAGTGTCAGCTATTGGTGCAGTGTCAGGTATTGGGCAACTTACCTTACTACATTATACATAAGTTTCTAGCGATATCTGATTTAAATAGATTTTTCGTTAAATTGTACAGCTCTGCGTCGTTTCGAATAGCTCTTTACTTCCTCCTTAAGCTCTTTACTTTCTTCTTAACTTTACCGGCCGGAAGCCTATTAATAGGCTTTTCGGACCCAACGCCTTTGAACTTTTAACTTATTAATTGATTGCCACTCCAATTAATAAATTATCAGTTATAATTGCGGTTACCTGTTTTAAGGACTCAGTGACGAGAATTTGTAATTTTCGAATAGATATCTGTATCAAGGTAGTATTTGTGGCCAAGTGATCGGTCAGATGGGGGTAGGATGTTAAAAAAATATCGGTCGGTAAAGTGTTAATTAGGTTTTTATTAATTAGAGTACTAATACTAATGCATTATATTGCAGCTTCAACTGTTTCGATGTTTTAACTTCGTAGGGACAAAGCCAAATATATATTTCAACAACAGGTGTATAAATATTCTCTCAAATATGCTATTTTTAAAACTATGTTCTTTATCTTTCCTTTATCTTCCACGATAATTCCAGACCTAGTGGGACTTCACGCACCATCATGGGCTAAGCTCTCCGCTCTATTTATCTTATTTTTTGCATGCGGCTAGACTTCTAGCACGGAGTGAGTAATTATTCAAACAAGTAAAGTTATGAAGCATCATTATCGTCCCGTCCCATTTTCCCTCTGTCACCTATTTTTATTTTTCTCCCTTAACAGGAGCTAGGGTAAACTTGGTAGCGCAAGACAGGGTACCTTATGGGTGTTAGGGTATTTGACGTCTATACAAGGTGACCTAAGCAGACAAAATTATACAAATGGGTAAGGATTGTGCCTCCAGGGTGAGATTAGCTGATTAAAACGTTTTGCGCCCATTTTCATGTAGCAGATACATCTTCGCTTTAATCTTTAGCCTCTAAATCCTTATAAACTATCGTGGGTTATACATTCCACTTCTTGAGGATACAAAACAAAATTAATTTGAGAAAATTATTTATTTTTATCACACAAGTGTAATTAATTTATAGAGAAAAATATGAATACCTTTAATGTTAAAACTAGATTTAATATTAAAACTACCAGTCATTTTGACTAGTTTGGTAGTTCTATTGTTAATATACACATGCGTACAATACAAGCGTGTTTTCTTCTTAATTTCTTTATATTATATGTAACAAAATATTCAATAGTAGATATTTATTCTTCTTTTTATTATTTTTAATGAATTCCTGATATCTTGAAAACAAGAATTGCCAGAACGCGACAAACTGTATGAGTATTCTGTATCCTTAGCTCGTAATGATGATGAAGTATAACTTTGAACTATCAACCATGAATAACTTCTAGACCATTCTAAATAAGCAAACAATGGTACATGCGTTGATAAAGTTGCAGGAAGTAAGTTACAGTTATACAGTGAAGGCTAACTCCTGTGAATGAAGAGTTATGTCGAGCAACCTTTTCTCCCTCATCGTTCTCTGACTTACCGACTGGCTCAGCGGGGATTAAAACATTGCTAACGCGAGGACGAGGCTTCTCCTTTAACTGAACCATTTGCGTCCACCCCCAAAGGGATTGCGACCCTATTGTGAGCCGCCACTGGTTGGTATGATGATAATAATGCACAAGACTAATTTTCCCAAAGTCTCACGCATGATAATGGAAGGAACAATTCGTCCTGGGAGACATTGCAAAGTGGAGGAAGGACTGGGAAATAGGTTTTTTGTAATTTCATAACGGGAAATTTCTACCCCTTTTTACTTTCGTTTGGTCTAGTACAGATAAACCACAAGAGAGTAATATATGTCCTTAATGCTAGATCTGAGGTAGCTATCAAATTAACGGACTCTTATTTTTCTTTTAATATTTCTCTAATTAAATAAGAGACAGTATAGTTGGTGTTCCAAGTGTATGTACCTTATAACACATGAATTAGTTAACTAATCGTGTTTTTTGCAAGTTGATCCATGTTTTTTCAAAGCACATGTATAATATATTTAAATATACCATTTTTAGTCACCGTAGATCTAGTGTTCAATAGCTTAGTTAACAAAAAAGAATTCCTACACAATTACGTAATGACAGTCCCACGCAGACAATAATAAAATAATACTAAAACAAAAGAGCGTTAGATTTTTTAAAAATGAATCTGTCGCGTTTTAAAGATCGAGTATATTGTTATTCTTTCTTGTTTTGTTTCTAATTATTGTACTATTTTATAAAACGTACTGCAGCTCTTTCCTTTACTTTTATTATTGATCCTACATTCGTAGTATTAAAGTGATTAATAAGGACAAAATCGTTATTATTCTAATTGCAAAGGGCAACGAACTTTTGTAGAATGATAATACATTGGTTCTTGATAATTAAACTGCGGAAGTTTAGGCATTTCTGAAAACACATATTCTTGTTTACGTTATTCTTCTGAGAATAACTTGTTTTAACAGTTTCATTGATGTGGAAGAACAATATGAATTTTTTGGGACCATAGTTTTACATCTCTTAGCAGTGTTGCGAAATATCATTATTAGTCCGCGGATTTTCATGCATTTGTAATAAATTTAACATTGCTAAAATATGCAAAAAGCATATAATATAAAAAAATGTTTTAGTTATCCAAGATACGACATTCGTTGTAATACTTTACGAGTGAATCAGACCTCCAATTGGATTCTTTCTCATTAACTGCGTATAGACAAGTTTCAATTTGTATACACATTATCGGTGTAATCGTTATAAATGATGTCCGCAACATTCATCATGATTTACAAATTATATTGTCCAGATGAAAACAATTCACAACTTTGTGATTCTGTTTAGCGACATTCAATACGTAAGGAAGTTTTTGAAAATTTCAAATCCCTTTCACCGGCAAACTTAAGCAGCGTTTATAAGGTCAGCTTTAATAGTGCCTTATCTTTTAACCTACATTTATAACCACTTCTTTGTTTACTGTATCCAACAATACTATAATATGTGCCAAAACTTGGAATCATTTGTTCAAGATACGCTGGATATGAAATAAAATAAAAAGCATCTCATTTATTATAAATTTGAGAAAACTTCAACAAACCGCACTAGTCCATAATCCTTCGTCATAGAACGCATGGTTCTAAATTAATCGAGAATACGAAGTGACCTTTTTGGATTTTGTTTTTCCACTTAACTCAGTGAAGAAAGACGGAATTCTTCGATCTCGACCCCGCTTTCTTGGACGAGCTCCAGAATACACGAATCTCTGTTGCCATACTAGCACAGAGGTCGACTGGAATTTTATTGGATTCCGTGTATTCGTTGGAGATTAGGGATTTCTTTCAAAAGACACATTACCCATTTTTTGACAGGATATTAAAGCCTCGGTGTACTTCATTGTAAAAAGGCTTATTACGAGAGAGGGTCTTTCTGGCAATAATGATCAAACTGTAAATATACCGTTTAACACTAGCTTTACGGATGTTGATTATATACCTATTTTTACTGAAGTGAGCCAATTTGACTCATACATAAAACTGAAGTTGTTTCCAAAGAAAATTATTTCCAAATCAATTTAAGTGAAAGGTTTATTATTAAAATATTCATTGAAAACTTTTTTTTACATAGAAACTCTGTTTTTTATGTACATTTTCACTAAAAATGCTCTGTTCAGGTCCGATGTACAAATCGAAATGATGATAGAAGTGGTTAGGTAAGAAAGATAACGTAGCGGAGTACCAGAAACAAAAGGATGGCTCTCACACAATTAAGCATTGTATGCAAGGAGAGAGAAATTAGAAGAGAAACAAATCACGTGCGGCTTGCAAGCCACAAGATACTCAGGTCTGATGTGAACTACAAATTTCATGTGTTATGCGATTAACTATTAAATCATTTTATGAGTCAAATTGGCTCACAACCGTAAAAATAGGTATATCACATTCGATAATGCGAAATGAAGGGGTCTACGGAGGAAACGAATCGACATTTACATATATTTCATTACGTAACTAAAAACCAATATATGTTTTTCAAAAATAATATTTAAGTTTTATATATATAATAATCAAAGTTTTAACACTAGAACTACCGGCGTGAAATCGATTATATTTTAATATATTAAATAAGTATTTTGAAATCAAAGGAATCGAGAGGTCGAAGGGGTGATCGATTCGGTGATTTATGTTTCTCTAGATAGACGTAGAATATTTATTCTATGACTCTTCTATAGACTTGGAGAATTTCTGGAGGAAACTATATACCAGTCATTTTGACTGGCTCGGTAGTTCTAGTGTTAATGAATGAAATTGGCCCACTACATAAATCTAGTGTTAAACATGGGAGTCTAATATATTATAGTTATTGTTATAGTATCATCGGTATTGAACTAGTTTGCTGAAGTTACCCATAATCTTTTTCGATAGATTGAACATTATAATACTTTCAATCAAACAGGCATACATAATTAATCAACGAGTTATCGGTTCGGAATTACTGTTACCATATTCATGAAAATTCCCTCGTAATTTTAGTTTTCCTGATAGAGTTCACTTCATCAGTTCGCCGATAGAAAATTGAAACTAAGTTTATCGAAAGTTTACTCCAATAGGATTATCTATTAACACACTTCGTATCTACTTCGTTAGAAATAGCTCCATCTTGATCATCAAATTATGTTCTCGTAAATGTTAACTTTCACTCATTCTATATTAAGTTGAAACTAAATCGTAACATGTATTAGATGAAGGTGTTATATCCTAACTCCAACTAATACACTCCGTATTATATCGATCATCACCACCATTGTAATCGCTATTATTATCATCATTGTTATCATTATCATTATCACCAATATTAATATTATTATTATTACTATTGATATTACTATTATTATAATTAACACCATTATTACTATTGTGGAGTCGAAAAGTCTTATTTTTATTTATTTTTATTATGAGACTGACGCATGGTGTTGCGAACATTGGTGAAATTCTATGAAACCACGCTAATGTAGGATATTGATAACAATATACTTATAAAAATATATATACAAGTGGAAAACTTAAAAACGTAAAATATAGGGAACGCTCTACTCTAAACACATACATACACACACACACATTAAATATAATTAACAAATAATAAAATAATACAACTATAAAATAAATCCGTCCAGTCGCGTCTCTACGCCTAATCCGTGCGTCTATTCACCTGTTCGTCAACTCTATACGTCTATTCTGTCGTCTACCGTCGGGCTCCACTATCGTCTAACTCTATGCGTCTACCACGTCTACTGTCGAACAAGTCTATCGTCGAATACGTCTACTGTCGAACTCGTCTAACGTCGAACTGGTCGCTCGTCCTCGTGTCGTCCTCGTGCCGTCCATGTTTTGTCGTCGATCGTCGTTTTTCCGTCAGTCAATTTATTCTTATTATAGATACGCGGGATTTATAAAATCCCCACACTAATATATATGTATATATATATTTATTAAGGTTTTTTTTTCGTTACGGCGACGAAGGCGAAGTCGTCAGACGACGTTTTAAACGTAAGACGAGAGTCGACGAGCAAAGACGTGCGACGATTCTATAATATTTCATAAATTTTCTTAACAAATAAAGAAGTGAGACGATTTTTCCTTATTTAAATTTTCCTTATTGAGTTCATTTCGTACTCAATTTGACTATTCACCTCTATCAGTGATTCTGATTTCACACTATTGTCATTAGTATTATAAATCTACTACTCTCATGTAAGATACACCTACACACATACACATAAAAACAAGCTGCCCTTTGGGCCCATCCTACTCCTCGCAAACCTCATCCTTATCTCCAATCCAACAACTGAAAGATGGCTAGGGAATGGCAGAGCGTCTCAATTTCGAGCATTTTCAACTGTCCATTCTCGCCATTTCATTTCTAGAATTCCCAAGCTCAGCCTACTAAAGTAAAAGACTGTGCGATGTGTTTACTTCAGGAGACTGGATTTAGGAATTCCAAAAACGAAATAGCGACAATGGGTGGTTAAAAACGAGAAACTTCGCTGGTCCCTTGCCATCTTTCAGTTTTGGGACTATACAAAGGTCCCTGACTCCCACTCCTAACGTCTCCCAACTTTCAGCAGCCACGACTTTCCTGAAAACTCAACACTTACTGATTTTTTTTTCAACGAACCACACACACTTTCCTATCTTACACACAAGTATTATTATAAAGAAATAAAGGAGATATTATCAAATATATTAAATATATATATAATATTCACGAGTTTAACACATTCCCTCGCAAAGACAAAGTGGTGCTTTTTTCGTAACAGAGATTAATACAAGAAAGGGTCTAGCAGAATAAGGGGGTCAAAAGTGCCCTTGAGCGGATTTTATTCGACGATCGGTCATTCGATAGGTGATCATGAAAAACCATTGTACACAAATTTTTAATCCGATACTTTCACCGGGAGGGTAGTTATAGGGTAAAATCGAAAAATCAGTTTTTACCTCATTTTCTCAAATTAATGGGGTGCAAAAATTCCAAAAAAATTCTGACATATTTTAAACATGAATGCACACGTTAGGGATTTTTTTCAGATTTTTTCTTTGCAAGTTCCACTCACGAAAAATGAAAAACCGAAAGAAAAATTGTTTAAACATCGATTTCGTATTGAAATCTTCCGAGCACAACTTTTTCCTTTTTACAGTAGCTGCCTAATGTTATCATTGTTATAGCCCATTTTTTCAGATTTTTTGAGTACGGTGCATCACGGTCGGAAAAATCAAAAACTGATTTCTCGGACACATTTTGTGCTGAAACTCGCACATTATCTGCCATTCTTGCATGATTTGAATACAATATGTTCATATTGTGACCTTCAATGTTTCTGCATAGAAATATGTAGATGTTAAAGAACAATATCGGGATAATTAAATAAATTGCTGATTGTATGGTCTTTATAACCTAGAATTTTAACCGTTCTTTCAAAAGCATCAATGGCGCAGTGGCTATGGTGTCTGCCTGTGAAATCGGTGGACACTTTTTTGTCGCGGGTTCGAATCTCATGTGGGACTTAAGTTTTTTCTGTAATTTTTTTTTGTTAAAGACATATGAACTGATTTTTCGATTTTACTCTATAACTACCCTCCCGGTGAAGGTCTCGGATTAAAAATTTGTGTACAATGGTTTTTCATGATCACCTATCGAATGACCCATCGTCGAATAAAATCGGTTCAAGGGCACTTTTGACCCGTTTATTCTGTTAGACCCTTTACAACCATTTGAATGATCATTCTAATTTTTGCATCGAATTTTCTGCAATTGCCATTATTAACACGTTCCGTGCCAGATCATTTTTTAAGATTTTCTGTTCAGGCCGCGTATGGCGTATACGACTTTTACGAATAAATAAATTTTTTTGCAGTATACATGATGTTGAGATATCTATATTTAACTTTACAATATATTTTTCACAATCAAATCTTTTGTTTTGCAATGAGAAATGCAAGAAACCTGAATGGAAAGTTTTGTGGGGGTCGTATACGCCCCACGCGGCACGGAACGTGTTAATAAACGTTATATTCTTTCTAGTACAACAGTAAAATATTCCATGGCGTTGATTAAAATTAATATTTGTAGACTAGATAAATTTCAATACACACAAACCTTCACTTTTAACCATTGCTTGTAAGATAAGACTCAAACACGTAGTAATTTGATCAATTCAATTTGTCGAAGCTCAGAAAATGTAGCCCGGTCTCATAACGGCTGGGCGGGTTCTCTATTTCACGCAATTACTTTTCATCCTCGTCGACGAGCAGCCCGTAGATCTCTCCTTCGCCAACGTCATACCAGAAGGGCGTGTTCTTTCGAGAGAGGAAGCGAGAATCTAAGAGGCTAGCCTTACAAGGGCGAAGGAGAGACAGGGATACCTAGAAACCGAGCAGGGTAGAGAAAAATAGAGAGAGACTTCAGCCTTCGATAAGCGCGATAGAACGAAGTTTCTTTTTGGCAAAGTTTGCCAAAGCAGATTCTAGGGGTGAGTCTTTGCACTTTTATCCGAAGGTACAAAATTAGGCCCCACCTCATCTTTCTACCCCCACTTTTTCTCCGATCATCTTCTGCCGTCTTCCCTCTGGCTTCCAATCTGGCAGGATCCCCTTGGTGTTCACCGTTTCCCTTCTTCCGTTCTTTCGGGGTGACTTACGGTCTTCCAGGTCACCGTCTCTTTTTCCCTATCATCGAGCTCGCTCTTTGATCCTTTCCCGAGACGCGTATTATCGTTGCGATCGATCTTTTCTTTTCTCTTTTCATGGTCACTTTCTGTAGATGGTTGAATCCTTACTGTCATGCCACAAGGACTCTTTCTGTTCTTTCCTCGCTGCTTGATTCTTATCTGGAGCCAGAGAAATATAAAACTGTGCTACAGCAGATTTGGTTGCACCGATTATAATCTCTAGATTTGACAATTTCTACACGAGAGTATTTTATAAGTACTGCAGGATCAGTTGTAGTACAGTTCCAGTTTAAAAGTGATTTGGCATATCTAGCTTTGTGATAGAATTTTGATTTAATTGTTATTAACTTCTGCTTAAACATTTTCAAGAACAGTTTGGTGAAAATGATAGTAAATATTGAAGAAATTATGCATCTCGATGAATTTGGTTATCGTGCAATGTATTGCAGAGAATAATACCTCGAAAATTCCATTCGTGTGGATAGAATCGGTAAATGGCTTTAATTTTTCAGGTATTTATAAAAATATTTTGTACCCTTTCAGATTAGCTTTGAGAGTTAACATTCACATATAGATTTGGTTACTCCAGTTATATTTAATAAAAATATTTGTTTTTATACTAAAATGTCTTTCAATACGTTTTTTGTTGCCATTTTTAACGTAGCATATTTTGCCGCGTAAAGGTAATAATTTTTTACCAAATTTAGCTACGGCTGGAATTAATTCGTCGTAATTGTATATATTCAGAGATTCAAATACTTTCAATTTGTGCCTGTATTGTTTTATCATAGAAAAATGTCAAAGAGAAGGAAATCAATGAACATATTGCAATGTACTTTCAAAATATGTAGTTATATGAATTCATAACAAAGTTAATGAATTGAATCAAAGGTTGAAAGTAATTTAATTAAAACGTAACACTTTAGTATTTTAAATACCACAGGGCTACCAGTGCTACTGAATTCAATGAAATTTCTTATGACTTTTGAACGGTAATATTCATGAATTCGCTATTTATTGGAAATAAAAATACTCTTATTAAATTCGCAAAGTGTCACTGAACACGCAACTGTTTTTACCTAAATGCTTTTTCTCTAAAAAATCACTGTCTTAACACTTTACCGACTGGTATTTTTTAACATCCTACCCACTTCTGATCGGTCACTTGCACGCAAATAATTCCCTGATACTGATATCTCTTCGAAAATTGCAAAGTTTCTTCACTGAATCCTTGGCACAGTTAACCGCAATGAAAAAATAATCATTTATTAATTGCCGTAGCGACCAATTAATAAGTTAAAAGCCCAAAAGTGTTGGGTCCGAAAATCCAATTAATCGGCTACCGGTCGGTAAAGTGTTCATATTTATTGTTGGTCTACCAACATATAGAGAGACCTTTCCGTTTTAAAGAATTTGATTAATGACCGAATGGAAAGATTACCCATTTGTACAGGGTATTTCAAAATTATATGTCATGGCTTGGACGGGTTGTTCTACACCTTCCATTGGATGGATATTTGTGAAAAAAAAACTGCAGCAAAATTCGGGAAAGGGTAGCAAATGTTTTTTATTGGCATATCTTATTCGTCTTGTTACGCAGGCAAAATGTCTGATTGTGAGAGGAACTGTAGGTCAGAAACGTACCGTTCTCTCGCAAATTAATTTTTAATTGAGCCTTCCGATTAAAATTTTGCCCATATGGCAGCCTTCGAGTCACCGACCTTTCGAAAGGAAACACGTGAGATACCCTTGCTAACTCTAATAGTTAAAGCAGAGGCAACATAAACGAAGGTAGAAAATGACTAGAAAAATGTGAATGATCTGCGTTCGGTGTTGGGTTCGATGAAGAGCCCACCCGAGGAGAAGAGCATAAACACATGCACTTCGCTTCTGGTTCGGTGACACAGTGCCCCATTTTCTCGCTTCGTTTACGTCACCTCTGCTTTAACTATTGGCAAAATTTTAATCGGAAGGCCCAATTAAACGTTAAATTGAAAGAGAACGGTTCGTTTATGACCCATGGTCCCTCTCAGACATTTTGCCTACATATCAAGACGAATACGATGAGCCAATGAAAAAATTTGCTACCCTTTCCCGAATTTTGTGGCAGGTCTTTTTGCAAATCTCCATCGATCCAGAGGTGTAGACCAAGAACAAGTGTAGTTCATTTATAATAATAATAATAACAACAACAACAGTAATATTGATAATAATAGTGACAATAATAATAATGGTGATGATCGATATAACGAGGTTGGAGTTAGGACGTAACATTTCCTTGCATCGTTTTGTTTTCTGCGGTCGGCGAGCGTGGCACGCCTTTCCAGCGCGAGCGATTAGTTGCGAATGTCGCCCCAACGCGTCACCATGCTCGTGCTAATAGGTCCGAACCTGCGAGGTGAAAGACAAGGCAAGCTTGGTTGGGTGAAACAGAACGGTTGGGAGAAGCAGGCGGAGTTGCTCGAAGGATCCGGAAATGATCAACTAGCTAAACTCCCTGGCGTAACCGATGAGTCCGACAGAGTTTCGGCATTGACTTAGCCCGAGTCGAAATATAGAACTCCATTTGAACCTATTAATGGTAAAAAAAAAAGTTCTAAGGGTTTATAGCGCTAAAAAGAGTTTTAAAAAGTATATATATGAATGATAAAAACAAACGTCATTATAAACCTCCAATTATCCGAAATGTCCACATTTGACATTATAAGGTTAAAAAAGACACTTATAAAACTTTTTTTAACTCTCCAACTTCTTATTTCCATAAAATCACTAATATGTGTTTAACTCTACAAATTCTGAAATAGTGTCTATTTAACCCTACAAATTTTCTTTTACGAAGATATAATTTACAAAGATTAAAAGTAAAATTAATTAATAATAATTATTTTTCATTGCAAATGAAGATTTTATTTAGAAATTCTACAAATATAAAATAACATTTTACTATTACCAAATGAAAAACATACGTAACGAATAGCCATAGCGAACTAAGAAACACTTGCTACGCGTGGTCATGTCGTTAGCGTCCGATGGACACTAATTGTAAGATATGGGACGCTAATTATGTGTGAATCGACGGTATATATATAGAAATCGGCGTGCGAAGTACTTGCGAGCAATTCTTTTAAAAAAGCACGAAATCTAGTGGCTGATCCTTGAACTAGGCAAGAGAATCATTTTAAATTGAATATCTATTTAAACCTTAACCACCTACTGAAAGAAGTATTAGGGTAAAACAGCTACTTACATTCAGGCGGCAAAAATGAAGTTCAAAGACATAAGTATTTCTATATTTCGACTCGAGTACAGAATTAGAAAAAAATCACTTAGAATATTGTCTTGTAAAACGCATTTCTCAAACACTGAAACCGACAATGTGTACCTGCAAAAGATGAATTGCCGCAATATCATTTTTGAAAGATCACTAACAAGTAATAATCAATTCAATAATTAATCTATATTCAATTCGTTAATAAATAATTATCTACGAAAAAATACATGAAAACTGACATTGTCAGATGGAATTATTTCATTCACGCTCTCTGCACTGCTTCTTTTATGTGAAATATTACTTGGTCAGAAATTCCGTAAGGCTTTTAGACTAAGCCATCACCGTGAACCGAAGTAACATGCCAGACACAATATCCTCGAGAAATTCGTCCGACAAATTCATTTCACCTCACGAGAAACACCAGAATGCATTTATATCGCTTGGATGAAGAGATACACGTTGACGGATATCGTGGTTCCCGCTTGAAAAACTGTCGATGTGTCTTCGAGCCATCCTCTCTTTCCACCTCTCTTTCTCAGTCACTTGTATTTCGTGAGATACCCACGCCACTTTCGCAGACAGCCTCTGGAGTCTGGCATATTAATGCTTTGTGGTAACACGGTGTATGTGGTGGTTATACAGGATGGTATCGGTGCATCGGTGAGACGGGAACCAGGAACTGAAAACCAGAAAGCACTTATCATTTTTTCCTGCGAATTGCGTCCTATGAAACGGCTTAATTATTTTTTCATGTGGATTTCACACTGACAAGGGGAGATGCCATTAAGGAATTTTGAAAATTTATGAGACGTGCACGTGCTGGTACAACGCATCGTTTAATCGTTCGGAACCTTTTAAACGAAACTAATGAATATAAACGATGTTCTCTGAGCTATCGTTAACACTTTACCGACCGGTATTTTTTACATCCTACTCACTTCTGATCGTTCACTTGCACACAAATATTTCCGTGATACTGTTATCTCTTCGAAAATTGCAAAGTTTCTTCACTGAGTCCTTG
Source organism: Cerceris rybyensis (assembly GCA_910591515.1). Taxonomy (NCBI): domain Eukaryota; kingdom Metazoa; phylum Arthropoda; class Insecta; order Hymenoptera; family Crabronidae; genus Cerceris; species Cerceris rybyensis. Next base: position 8,789,899 of record OU342789.1, on the reverse strand, counting down.
GCACAGTTAATCACAATGAAAAATAATCATTTATTAATTGCCGTAGCGACCAGTTAATAAGTTAAAAGTCTAAAAGTGTTAGGCCCGAAAAGCCGATTAATCGGCTACCGGTCGGTAAAGTGTTAAGAAATGTGTTACATCGGGCTGATTGTTAATAAAAAGAAGCCATGCAATCATGAATTTACGGAATTTGGCGCTATATGAAATATGAAATTGCATTTGATTATTCAGTGTGTATGATCAGGACATTTTCGTTTAAGGGGATAGTCGCCTTTTAGTACTACTTTTTAGATCTCTTGAAGTTATTTTGAAACATCGGAATAGAGCATTGTATTAATATTTGTGCATATATTTACTTAACAACACTATAAGTATATTATTTTTAAGTCAAAGTATACAAAATGGTAGTAGATATATAATATATCATTGAAGAACGCAATCTTTTATGAACATGTCGTGATGGCTGACACAATTCCAGCCGTTGTAGTAGACTGGAACAAAAACACGAGGTGCCATTTTCTTCAGAAGGAATGTGGTTATAGCCCGGACCAAGATAAATGTACTATCTTATTTTGTAAACAAATGAAGTCACCTTAAAATGAAAATTGAATATTTCGGCTTATTTTTGCAGCTATAACATAATAAAAACAATTGAAAAGTTTAAGGTAACTGAAACATTTTGGTACCGGGTGTAGTGAAAAATCTGGCGAAGAACATAATCAAATTTCATATCAATCGCACAAACATCTTTCGGTATCACGTCAGCCACGTTCGGAAACTTCGTTTCGAGAAAAATGTGCTTCAACCTAACGGTACAGGTGTTGGAAAGGCCAGAGTGCTGATGCTTAGATATCTATACCTTCGTTGTTTTTACAAATTCCAATTTCTTTGATAGAGATGTTTTCGAAGATATTTGCTTTTAGAAGATTTAAAAACAACTCGATTTTTTCAACATTCGAAAATACTACAGAATCCATATTGTATACAAGGTGCATATTGTAGGATCGTGAAACATAACTATTTTTATTTTCAACATTTTTGTAGAAAGAGTTTCACTTCAACAGAAATAATGATATATAGAAATATGTCTATATATATTGGTATCCAATTTGTTAATTTTTCGCACCTTCACGTCAACGTAAGGTAAAACGTAAGAAATATACATTAATTTGTATCTGTAGTTAAAAATCAGCCAAATAAAGGATAGAGTAAATCATTTTTCGTATGTCATTTCTAATTCGATTGTGAATAAGTCTATATTTTACTTCCTGAAATGTCCGACTAAAATGAGCAATTACTGCGTTTAAAAGAATCACTTTCTTTGTCAAAAATTCACTGAAATATTAGCCAAGTGATAATTATATTTACCAATGATAAATATCAGTGAATCAAGAGACAGCCACGAATTAACCACTCCATATTAAACGTCACCCCACGATAACGGTTACATAGCTCAATGAACAAATCTCTGGCATCGATATCGTACGACAGAACAGGCCATTTACTTGGATTTCCAGCTGGAAGCTTGGAATCCTAACCAATACCTAACCACAAGAAGGTCAGGCCACATGAGACGACGTCCGAATCGGCAGCAATTCACCAAAGCCGCGATTGGCAGGTTAATGGCTCGTTTCCTCGTAAATGGTAATCGTGAACGACCTGTAGACAGGATCAGTCTTGGTGCATCCTGTTCTGTTATCAAAGGAAGCCTGTCGAAGGTATCGAAAGGTCAGTCATAAACCCATCGAAGAGCAGAAAGTTTTTCCTTGGAATTCGCCTGACCAGCGAGTTTATGCACCATTTCCCGAGTGCCTACGAGCAATAACTTAAATGGTCCTGCATAGAAGTCGGCTTCAGCGATGTCCCAAATCCTTATCAGAAAGGTAGAGATCAATTTTCCTTTAGAATCATTTAAAGTTACAATAGTTTTCTGAAATTTATTTCAACTTAACCAGTTAACTGTGGCGACTTCTTTTCAGAATGCACACTTATATTACATGGGTTACGAAAATTAAGAGATAAGCTTAAATCTATCCCAATTTATTTATACTTTTTAGTTATTCGTTTTATTTCGGCATGGCCTGAAAATGTTCCAAACATCTTGAAATTTACGAATATATGCTAGTTTTCATCAAAATTATAATTTAAATAACCAGTGGTCGCTAACTTTTACGCATGACGAGTATACTCGTCACTACACAAAATTCTGCCGTTTCTGCATGACGAGTATACTATTAGGTTGGTGCATATGAAATGTCGGATTTTCTTTACATGTGAAAGTTTGTCTCCCTGTTTTCATTGTGCTTTTGTTTTTGGCGTAACCACGTTTGTAGCCGTATTGTCCATTGCTAGAGACACATTTCAGCAAAGAAGATTTTCTCAAAAGTCTTCCCTTTTACAATGGTTTGCATTTTCCGGGTTCAAGCCGCGTTGTGAATTGTAAAGATTCCAACGTTTCGCCAGCATTTCTGCTGGCGAAACGTTGGAATCTTCACAATTCACAACGCGGCTTAAGAATGATTTGTTGGTATATTAAGAGCGATGAGAATCCTATGAAAAAATTATATATTATTCTTATAAGTCTTCTGAACGCCTCAAGAAATTAGAAATTTTTTCACAAGCCCGTTCAAAAGTTATAACATTTTTTAATTACAACAAATTTACACGTACTTAAATGGGAAACATGTTATCAGGACAAGTTAAAGTAAAAAAATCATTGAAAATACGATTGGAAAAGTCCACAAAATTGTAAACTAGTAGATTAAATATCTACGAAGCACATAAGCAATTAACATTTAGTGGTTTCAATATTATTTATAGAGAAAAATAATAAAAATGAGTGATATTTATGGTATAATTAAATGCAGAGTGTAATTCACAATGAAAACGTGGCAACCTCGCAAACAGCTAGGGGAAATAAAATTAAACTCGATTATAGCAAATTAAAAATATGCTATAGGCCATGTTAGAGCGTGAATTTAAATGTTACTAAAATGCGTCGAAAAGTCGGAGCGAACAAAATCGAATCACTAACGACTACCAACTATTAAAATGTTGCGATGTTGTCACGTTTCAACATATAAAAATTTAACTTATTTTATTTAATTTATTTAAATAAAAGCAAATTTATGATTTTCTGTGGTAGATATCTGTCTTCTAATTTTTATTTAAATACATTGAGAAAATTTGAATTAGTGTTTTTTGATGTAAAAAATTTACGTATTTTTTTTCTTAATAGTTAAATTCAAGCTACAGCCACTACCAAGAATTTTTTTTGGATTGTGACAAATATCAAAAATTTCATTAAAAAATTAATTAAAATCAAATGGATTTCCATTTTATTAAAAATTTGATATTAAAAACAAGCTTGGGAACAAAAGACATTTTGTTAAAATGCCATATTTTAAATGATATTGAGAGATATTGGTTTAATCAAAATTTCACATACTCATGTCTCCGATTGTACCTACAAATCATCCTTAAACCCGGAAAGCGCAAACCATTGTATACTTGACGATGGCCGCGAAAGCCTCAAAACCTCGAGTCTTCCCTTTTGTTAGTTAGGTATTTTGAATTTTGTACCGATATTCGTGTAATTTTTTACATGAGTATAAACTTGTTAATAATGCTGCAAAAACCGCCATTTTTGGATCGCATTATTACTTGTGATGAAAAGTGGGTTCTTTTCGAGAATAGGAAAAGGTTTTCTCGGTGGCTCGATAGGAATGATGCTTGTGCTCGTACTCCAAAGCCATCACTTCATCCACGGAAAATTGTAACAACAGTTTGATGGAATGTGAGGGAAATAATTCGCTACTCATTCCTTCGAATTGGGGAGACAATTACAGCTGAAAAGTACTGCCACAGTACATTCATGGAATGCATGAAAAACTGAAAATTATACTCCCATCACTTGCTAATCGGCATGGCCCAATACTTCTACTCGCCAACGCTCGGCCGCATACGTCGTACAAAACAATTTCAAAATTAAATGAAATTTTTAATTAAAAAAAATTTAATAAAATATTAAATTTTGCAACACCCAGATTATTCATTGGATCTTTAGTGAACAGACCTCAATTTTTTTAAACATTTAGCACAGTCTTTACGGGCTAAACCAGGGGTCGGCAACCTGTCCCTCGCGAGCCGCATGCGGCTCAGTAGAATCATACTTGTGGCTCTTGATTTAATAGTATATATGTTTTGATTTCACAATAAATACATGTTTTACAGCAGACAACAGTTATAGTATTTTTTCTAATACATATTACCGATGTATGTACTTATATTTGGCTCGTTAAAAAAATAATTTATCACATCGGGAAGAAAATGGCTCTTAACTCTAAAAAGGTTGCCGACCCCTGGGCTAAACAGTATGAAAATGAAGACAGTCGGCAAAATTCCATATCAACGTTAATTGCTTCTAAAGATCAGAATTTCTTTAAAACAGGTATCTATGCATTAAAATGTCATTGGGAAAAGTGTATTGAAGCAAATGAACCATATTTTAATACAATAAACGGCTTTTGGAAAAAGATATGCAATTTTATATATTCACTTAAAAATCCGACATTTCATACGCACCAACCTAATAGTAAATCACAGCTAGCTGGTTGAATAGTATTGTTAAATTGAATTGAATGACTCTGCTGCAATAGTGATCAGATTTTTCTATCTTGAGAAATAATTGTACAGTATTTAAATGGTAATATTTTCATTGGCAGAATGATAGGAGCCTGTTCAGCTTTTTGTAATTTTACAAAACCGCGTCACAAATAGATGAACTTTTCTTCATGCTTCATCTTATCTGCTCCGAGCATAAACAAAACTTGATGTTCGTCACGCGAAGAAAATTTCAGTTAAATGCACCAACTAGTACCATCTAAATGTAAAATGATTTAAACTTCAAAGCATTATACCTGTCACACTTTGCACGAAATTTCAAATAAACGTTCGTTTGAGGTAACAGGCTTGATATTCAAGTCATATATTTTGCTCTTTCCCTAGTATGTTTGAAACCCCGCTTTGATGCGTAATTAAAACATTAAAGCTCTTGGAAATTCTCGACTAGAGGAACGTTTTGACGGAAAATACGAAAATCCCCCATACGTTTTCTGAATGTACACACATCAAGCTTCCCGAAAGTTTACTCGGAGGAAATTGGAGGAGCGTCTCGAAGAAGAAACGCTCGAACCGTGTCGGGTTTCTTCTTTGGCGCAAATATCGCTAATGAAAATTAGCCACAAGCAAGGGCTAATTGCGCGAGACGGGTGGCGGTACGCTCGTTAAGCGGCCTCCACCTTAAAAATGTTCCGCTAAATGGCACGTGGCCGCAGTGAAGACGCAGAAGAAGCAGATGAAGAAGAGAAGAAAGACGGCACACCGGCTGGGAACACGTCAGATTTATGAGGGCAGACCGAGTTAATTATCTGCCGGTACGGCGGAGCGCATAATAATTACTGGCTTCCTCATAACGAAGGACTTCTTGTCCTAATATCAACTAGTGGGGATATGAAACTCTGACAAAATATTAGGATGTTCTGTTCTAGATGCTATCGAGTGTTAAAGAATTATCCTAACCCTTTAACCTGTTAAGTACAAAAGATTCGTAAATCGTCGAAGAATCGAATCGTTAAGTATGCATGTGAAAGACTATCTTTGTTGCAGGTTGTCGTCGTTCTGGATATGCACATAGTTTACTGTAAGAGTGAGACCTTATCACACTGAATTTAGAAAGAGTATTCTTGACATTTTCCGGACAACAATTGGAAAAGGCTCATAAACTGAAGTTTACACCTATTTGTAGACACTGAATGTCGTGTGTTAAATGGTGGAAGCTACCTGCTACCGTAATCTTCTATATATGTAAATCTATATCTATATTTATATTGTCTATATATATAAAGCTCAAATACCACTGACTGACTGACTCACTCACTCACTCATCACGAAATCTCAAAAACCACAGAACGGATTGCAATGAAATTTGAAACATACCTTCCCTTGGGTCTTAGGTGCTCACTAAGAAAGGATTTTGAAAAATTCGAAATTTTAGGGGGGGTTTTGGGGGGTTAAAGTATTGGCCAAATTCATCAACGCAGAGCCGAAACTACTTGACCAAGAAACTTGAAATTTTGCATGAGCGTTCCTTCTAGGGTATAAGCACCCACTAAGAAAGGATTTTTCAAAATTCGAAATTTTAAGATTTCTTTTTAGTTTCGAAGCACGTAAAATATTGCAGGTTTTAAATGATTGAATATATATTTTTGAATATGGATTATCAACGTTAGACTTAACTTTTACTAATTTAAGTAGTCCTTAATCCTAATGATATTACACCGTAGCGAAGCACGGGTACTTTCAGCTAGTGAGTGATATAATTGGACATGAATGATGTTCGGTATTTAATTTTGAATTTTATATGGCAAATATAATTAATGCCCCTTAGCAAGTAACAGCAGTTTTGTAGAAATTGGTCGAAAATCCAAATACGTGTTCAATGTAATCAGTTTGAATGGATGAGGCGAATAATACAATTATTTATTAAAAAGAAACTTAACTCTAATTCATCGGTTACAACGTTGGTATATTATGAAACTTGTACTGGATTTATTAGGATGATTTTAAATAATATCAAGTTGTATTTTACAGTAATGCTGAACTGTTAGTTATAAATATCCAAAGCTCTTAAATATCTATTTCCATAATTCCGTAGTTTCATGAGCAGAATTTTCAAATCTAGTACAGTGTAAAGCTTCAATTAAATTCGTACAGTGACGATTCACGATAAACAACTATTAGGAATGGTAGAAATAATAATACAAAGATTATTTTAATCTGAATTGAGCTTTAATTACGAGACATATCCTTCACACTGAGAAACGTTTACCTATTTATTAAAACAAAATTTAGAAATACTTGACTCTTCGAGCTAAAACTAGGTCATTCGGTTCAAGGAAATTTACATACATAGTATTTTCGGAGTAAACCGGGGAAAAAAACAGTACAAGTAAGAGATACAGCAGTTGATTTCCAATCAATATGTAGTTATTTTGGTGTAATCATCTGTGACACTTTCAACCGTAACTAAAAGGCAGTTAGATGGTACTCGTTCGCATTTAACGAGGCATTCAACAGGATGGATGTTCTCGTTTGTGCATCCTTCGGATAGTTGATTTGGCACAACAGACCCATAAAATGGGCGATTAAACGAAGATTAACTCCTCCGGTTGCAGCAGGCCGAGGCAAGCCAAAAACCACCCTCTCCGACACCTCCCTGACTGCTATCGTTCGTAACATCCTCGTGGATTCGAAGAGTAGAGGCACGACCACTCTGCTGTGCCCTCATGGCCAATGGGATTTAAAGGATTCCGTTAATGGGGTTACTCTGCCTCGGCGTTAGAGGCTCGTAACTGCTTCCTACCCCTAGTCCAGCTCATAACACTCCCAAAGACCCTAATCGATGCTGAATTTCTCATTTCTGAAATCCTTCTGGCTAGATGCATTACGTTGACACGATACTGATCACGTTTCTTTCTGTAAAGTCCATTTATTTCGTTCTATCAGAGTTCTTGATAATCCGCGAATACCCTTAATCTCATTCTTCGTCTTACAGTTTTGTCTGTGCATCTGATGCATAGACAGAACTTATGTATTAGACAAACCTGATACATAGACAAAAATGATTTCTTTATCTTTTAGATTTGTCTAGTCTTTTTATCATTTTTTTTAGTGGTAGTTCTGCATATGTTGATACAGTTACTGATAAAGGTAATTGCAACTTTCTTTGGTTGTTTGTTGGAGTTTTTCAATTTTTTTATTATTTTATAATATTAGAGGCATCGGAAAGTAATGTCGTTTCTTTATATTAAATTCAATCAAATAAATATGTAACAAGTTTTTACTTTTAATGAATGATGTAATCAACCTCGTTATCAATAATCTTTTTCCATCTAATGTGTGTCGAATCACTTATTTATTTATAAACATCTAACAATGTCCCGTAATCCAGTAACATTCATTCTACTAGGTGCTGCGTAACAATATATATAGAACTGAAAATTACTTGACACAAACAAGTGCAAGAAGTTGATTAGCCTTGGTTATACCTTCAAGTTACTTAAATATTTTCGCTGTATACCTTAAAGGAACCCGCGTGTTCGAGCCGGCCGCGACTGTAGATTGGGCCTGTCCGCGCCCAAGGTTGGAGGTCACCGGCTGGTCTCGGTGATACTGCTGCGGCCGGTCCGGCGGGTGTCCTTCTGTTCCTAGGAAAGGGTAAAGGTGGTGATAACGCGCTGCGTTTCGTCCTGGGCCTGCTCGTGGACTCGTCAGTAGGGCTGATCGAACAGGCACTGCCCTAGACGCTGTGCCCCGGATGGGACGATGGTATCTGCCGGTTGTTCGTATATATAGATACCGATCGCCGTTGGAGGACTCGCGAGAGCGATCCTTCGGTGGACACGATGTCTAGCGGACGATCCTTGAACTAGGGGTGGCGTAGGAGTAATGGCGGTCGTAGATCGGTGGTGGCATTCGATCGTGCTGCCGCCACAACCTGTTACATGATAAGAAACTATGTATAATTAGTCTCAAAATGGCACTATTCTCTAATCTCTCGCAGAATATAATCAATCAAATAAAAAGACCCAAAACTTCGTAACGTTTATGCCCTATAAGAACTTCTATCATATGTTACAACAGAATACATTGTTCTTGAAACCAAAACCAGTGCAAAATGCTCAAACTCAAGGACGTGATACGCGATATAAAATTTTCATGAGCCTTAAAGGGTACCGCAAGGAAGTGGCCACGACTCCCGAAGTACTTCTTTTCCCTCATACGAAGCTTCTTCTTCCTTTTGGAGGAATATAGCGCCCTAGTAGACACATAAATTTCTCTATCTCCGCGCTCATTACAATTTTATCTTCGCTTGGTTTGATTTATTCCAAAAGTTCACTAACTTCCATTGTGCGCCTGCGGAAGGTTCGAGGAAGATTGCATTGTGCAACCAGGAGAAGCAAAGGGACCAAGTTTCGTGCACGATATGCTAGCAACCTCAGTCGTAGGAATATTTCGTCCCTTTATCTCTCTTCTTTCTCTCTTTCTCTCTCACTTCCACCCCCCCCCCCGTCTTTCTCTTTCCTCACTTGGTACCCCCTTTGGTTAGTCCGTAGAATTTTCTTCCAGTGTCTGGTGGATTATTCCGGCTCCGGTTTAATTAAAATTTAAGGTAAAGCCAGTGTTTGTAAGCCATAAGTCGGCGATGCTCGTTAAGCGACACCCGGCCAGGGTACCCATTAATTATTGTTACAGGTGTTTCCTATTAGTGATGCAAACTTAATTTCAAGCTCGTCGTGGCGAGGTTTCGCGCGATTTCCGTGGAATTGATGTACATAATTAAAACTGGCAACGAGTTACATTTGTACTTCCCAAGAGTTTTATTTTTGCGATGCTATTTGCAATGAGAATTTCGTTCTCGTTCCTGGAGACGTAATTGCAAAATCGCTTGAGTAATGTTTCATACTGTTGCAAAATTGAGCATTCCTTTCGATCTGAGAATTTTTCAAACACGTACATTTGAATTTGAATTTAAGGCACCGTCATATATCAATGCGGATCTTTTTCTCAAGCACATTTGAAAGGATATTCAAACTATTCAGGAGATTTCTAGGCTGAGAATTATGATTTCATTCATGATGAAAAATTTAGAACTATTACCATCAATTTCAGCTTAATTATTAGCAGGGAATTTGATTATTATGTTTTGTGCTAAGTTTAATAATGTTTATTAATTAATCGTGATTAATGAATAAGTCTTAATATTACTGATACATATATTCTAAAAGTATACGTACTAACACGAAGTAACCTAATCATGCAAACTGAAATATTATCACTAGACTTACCATGGTGGGCATACTGACTTGTACTGATTTTTTTGCAAATCCTCTTGAAATTTCTAACAGTATTACTTTTTCCCTTTACCGTCTAACTTCCCCCTACATTACTTTTGTTCCTCTAAGGTATCTATTTGCCATTTCTAAACGTGAACGTCATTTGTGACAGTGGAAAATGTCCAGTTTTTGAAAGAATTGTGTTTAACCCTTTGCGGTCGTATTAAATTTGGACATGGGTATCGTACTGGTCGGAATTAATTTCCGTCGAAAAAGCAGGGATACATAACATGCAAGATTGCGAAGTATAAACAAGATTTAGTAGTTCTTTTGTGAACTTTAGATGTATGTTTACACAATAAAGTGATCTAGTGTCACGTTTTTGTATAAAAATTATATTTTATAGTTTTCCATCGTGTGGTATTTTTCGAAGCAATCTCCAACATGCAGGCCTGATTTTCGATTGCATGTATCGCAAAAATAATTGGTTTGGCGCCTTCCGCCCTTAATCTTTCTGTTTGAACATACTGCGCAATCTTAACTTTTTACGTCTTCACAATGCCACAATATGTGCAGTTTTCCATTCAGTCTTTCCTCCTTATCTGAGGTCGATGGTTTTCCTAGTTTTGATTGTGCTCCATCACGATAACCATCAACCAGTTGTCCCACCAATTTTCGGAAAAAACATAAAATGTGTCATAGGCGTCCTGTTCTCTCTTCTAGCTGACGCCTTATATTCAGAGTCTGTATTGAAGGGGTCAAAATAAAACTCTTCATCGCTACTTTCAGTTTCACAGAACACTTCTTGCGGTAACTTTCTTTTTGCCATTTTGGAGTATTATTTTGAAATATTTTAACAAGCGAGAATGTCTTATTACTGTTAAACACCATTTATACAATATTCTTTGGAATTCTACAAGGTATCGCCGAACGTTGTCGATTTCTTTACGCTCAAAAGGCGACTGACTCGCCACAGCGCAGCATCTTGCATGGCGAGTGCGGGGTGACAGCTTTTGTTTAGATTGGATTTCGTTATCTCCAATTGATAGGAGTACCGAATTGGTTCGTGAATAGGTTCCTTAGGCATTTAGGTTCGCCTAGAGAAAGTGTAAACTGATAAATGAATAAATACAGTATAGGATTTGCATGGTTCCTTGCTGTGGTGGCTGAGAGAAGACATACGACCGCAAAGGGTTAAATTAGTTTTAACTAAACATAGATGTCTTTGTTTCGTATTTCAAATGACAAATTAGGGGATGAAAGGTCGTGTACAAACTCTCAAAAATGTCAACATAAAATGAAAGGGATTTGTATCATTTTCAAAAATAACAACTCATACATTGAATTAACCCTCGTTACATCTAGTGTTGGAACAAGTTCAGCTAAATAAAAATTCAATCATAATTCATCTTAACGTTAAACGTACCAAGCCGGTCAAAAGACCGGTTTCAGATTTCTTCTAAAAATTGTCTAAATTGATAGGGTAACCGTGAAGTATATATTCCACTTCTGTCTTATAAAACCAAGTTAATTAATTAATAATCTTCTTCACCTTCTTCGTTTCTCTTTTTCTACAGTGGTTATTAAGTGCATCTAAATTTTAATAGATCTAACATCGGCAGTTTTAGTGTTAAAAGAATCCCATTCATGTTTCTGTGCAACAGAAATGCCGATTCGTGATAATAAAAGCGAGTACTTTGTACGATGAATACTCAAACCGAACCGACACGTCATCTTTAACGATCCTGCAGTCGTAAAACCGTGTCAGTGTTACTTTCCAGAGCTACAGGACTAGCGAAACAATTCCTGTACATTCCCCTAACCACCTCTGTCCGAGCCCCTTCTCTCGAGTATTCGCACGGCAAAGTACAATACGTTGTGAAATATGAATGCACACCACCTAGAAAGAGACGAGGAACTCGAAGAGAGAGAAAAAGACCTGCCGAGAGAGGGTTGAAGCTTGACAGCCTTGAGGGTGGCTGACTGATCACTGTACCTATTAATTATTAATGTCTACCGAGGCGTTGAGACCGAAAGTTTCATTCTAGGCTTTTCATTTAAACTGCGACATCTACTTACTAATTGTTTTCATAGTATTTATTCATGAAATATGACATAATACATATATGACATATATACGATTTTGAGTAGCATGTTTGATAAGTCATGAGTATTTCTCGGACCAACATTTTTTATTATCTTTTATCAATTTACAGTAATGGGTTAATATTTATGATAAGATATGAGTCCGTGACGTGTAATATTATATTATATTAAGTTGTGTTACACGTTATTGTTATGACATCATATTATTGAAGTTCTGACTAATTCAATAACTTTAACAAGTTTTTGAATGAACCAACGACTTAAAAGCTGCAGGAATTATTGGTAGTAATTATACTACTTATATAGAAATGCTAGATATTTAATTCAATGACTCACAGTTTTTTGTATAGGTTACTGGAATAAATATATTTTATATGTGTCTTTTGTTTTTTATGGGTTATTCATTTCATGTATTTTTTATTTCAGGTAAGATGTTAACTTATACGAGCGACTCGCCCGAACAGTTTTTGGTGAGTGATTCAATAATAATTATGAAAGTATCTTTTTTTTTGTGAACGATGTTTTAATTCCGTTCTTTATTGAGGTGGCTTGGAATTCATGGATTATTGAAAAATGGTCTTTAGGTTTTCATGCGGTAAATGGAACTGAAAAGCAAAAACAAAAAAAATGCGGTATTAATTCTTTTAAGTTTTGTCTGAAAAATTCGGAATTTATTTATTTGTTACTTAAGGAACTCGTAATATTCTGAACGTTAGTCTAAGGTTGTATACGTAACTTTTTTCCAATTTTGAACTTACTACATTGCAATACGGTAGAATTCTGTTCGAAAAGTTTACGCTTCATAAAGTTGCAATTTACAGAACTTCCATCCAATAAGATATTCGCGGCTTCGAAAACTTTCGTCTATAAGGTATACAGGGTATCTCAGCCGATTTTGATATGTTGATAACTTCGATATTGTGGTATGTACCGAAAAATGTTTCATAGGAAACTTAAATGGTATGTATCGAGTGGGGCATATTCTGGTCTCATTAGTTTTTCCGTAGTTGGACGCGTGAAGGTCATATGAAGGTCAACTTTTTGTTAAATAGAATGAGGTACTTTTTTATACATCAAACAATGCAGCTAGACATCTTTTATAAAAAAGTACTTATGTATGTATTTCGAAAAGCTAATAGTTTAGGAGATATTTCAATTTAAGTAACTCTAAAAGTCGTAATTGGGTAATTCTCATGAAATCCCGAAATTCGGTCATAATAAATTGGCAAATAATATTGAAATAAATTTGTATTAATTTTCTATGGATTTCGTAGTACTAATATTACTAGATTTTAATTATATAGTGGTCCCCAGAATAAACGTGTTTTATGAGAATTATTATTTCATGTCATGTCTAACAATCTTTTTCGATTCTTACGCACATTCGCTGTTTTCTCTCTATATGTTTGGCTATTTTTCTTCCAATTTTTTCTGCTGCCTTCTTTCTCTGGAACTCATGGCGGATATATGTTTTACTTGCCCTTTTTCTTTTTTTCTTAAGTATTTAAGTCTTTCTTTTTCTCGAAGTATTTCAATACGTACAGAATTGAATTTAATTTTCTCCCAACGCTTCCTATCATATTCTTTCTTTTTTAATTTTGCTTCTTCTTCGCTTACCTTCTTTTTTCTTGGCATTATTTGACCCTACAACAAGATCGCAACAACAAATTCAAAGCAAGCTGACCCAGTCAAACATCATTCCCTCATAAATCATCATTCCCTCACTACTAATTTATATGAGGGAATGACTTTGAGGGTATGACGAAATAAAGAATAATAAAACAAAAACTCGTCACATAACCTTATTTTTAAAAAAGTTCTTTTACTTAAGTTTATTACTCCCAAAATCCTACTTCTCTATGCAATTAATAACAGTTAAAGTATATTATCTTTTTTTTTAGGTTGTGATGGAATGAAGATCAAAAATATTATGAAACAAAAAAAATAATGATATCTATTTGCAACACAAACTCCAACACGCTTACGTTAAATTCACCATATTTTAAAATTGATAATACTAGCAACTTTGAAAAACTAATGGTAGCGTTCATGTTTGATTGAAAATGCGTTCACAAATCGATTATCAGAAAAATGTGAAGGAATGATTTATTTTTATCGGACGCGTGTATATTTCCTTTTTTTAAATACATTTATTACTTTATAAACCAAATTAAGTTTTTTTTTTATTAATCTACTATATTTTTAATTAATCAGTCATACTTGCAAGACTATTATAAGATTTTTTTTGGTTCTTTGATTATACAAAAGTTATTGAATTGAAGCTTGGGACATAGTGAGGAAATGTTTTTAGAGATATTATATAGATGTATTTTTTTTTATTTACATATATGGTTCAAAAAAGGGTAAGTGAATCTTTTAACCACAGTACTGTATATTTCAAGGAAATATTGGTAAACGTTAAATGTTTGTTAGATTTTTGATAAAACTTTTAGGACAAGAATTTCGGAATTTCGTGAGAATTACCCAATTACATTAGCGTTTATTTACAGGTATGGTTCGATATAACGACCATTTGCATCGCAGCATTTTTGAAATCGATGAATAAGGACTGGCCTACGTTATTTAATGTATCGGCTGATATTTTGCCACATTCATCGATAACATGCTCCTTCATATCACTCACTGTAGTTGAAACTATCGTGTAAACTTTGTCCCTTAAATAGCCCCATAAAAAAAAGTCGGGCGGTGTTAAATCCGGTGACAGACAGATAAACAGAGCGCACGTTCTAGTGCGGCTGGAATGATGCCTTTGTATTACAATTATTTATACTGAAATATCTCCTTAACTATTAGTTTTTCGTCGTACATAGGTCAGCACTTTCTTATCAAGAATGTCTAGCTGTTATCTAGCTGTATTCTATTTAAAAAAACAAAGTTGACCTTCATATGTCCTTGACGCGTCCAACTACGCAAAACTTAGTGACACCAGATTATGCCCCACTTGATGACATTTAAGTTTCCTATGAAACATTTTTCGCTACATACCACAATACCGAAGTTACCAACATGTCAAAATCGGCTGGGACACTCTGTATATCAGCGTTATTCCAAATCAAGCGATTGAAAATATTTGCGGTTTAGAAATTTTGACTTTCGCAAATCCGAAATTTTCCAACATATCCTCTACTGAATATTTGTATCTCTGAAAATGTTTACTCGAGACGATCGCAATATTGAACATTTTTATTCGGAGAATGTACACCAGAGAAATTCATAATTTTCCGATTTTCATACAGTATGATTTGAGATTGAACTCATTGCGATTCAAATAATGTGTTCAATCTGTAGTTAATTGGTTAAAATTTACTTGGTAATACTGTCTGGTATTAAATATTTATTTATCTTTTAGGGTAAATATAATATACGCAACCTATGTATTATTTAAAACATAGTTACATCACCCTACTTCTCGGCTAAATATACAAAATACAGTAGAGACTCCCGTATCCGTACCCTCATTATCCGAATGCTCTAATTAGTAGGGCCTAATATACGGACGTTCTATTATCCGTATGTTCTGTCACCTGCACAACGTTTCGTAGTGATTAATGCTTGAAATTGAAGAAATTGGTGAATAAGAAGTAATTTCAGTCACTTAAAAATGGACTATGGTGGTTGAGGCACAACGGGGATGCAATTCTACGCAGCTGCTTACAATAAAGAATTGATGTAACTTACAATTAGCGGCTAAAAAGATGGGACCTGTAGATGTTGAAAGAACCTCAAGTTTGTTCATTTCTACTTGAATAAATGATGTTTAATGCAAAAAAAAGTAATTGTTCTATTATCCGAAAATTCCACTATCCGGCCACTTTTGTCTCTCTATTAGTTCCGATACGGGAGTCTCTACTGTAGTTACCAGGTTTTGAAATATAAATTCCTTTAATAAAATTGTACATATTAAAAAATTCCAACTAAAGTATCGTAATATCATTGTTTATCTTCGAAATAAGCGATTTTGATTAGTATTTTTGATAAGTCATGAGTATCTATCGAAACAACATTTTTTATCATCTTTTGTCAATTTACAGTAATGGATTAACATTTATTCTAAAATACCAGTACGTGATATGAAATATTATATTAAGTGGTGTTTTTCACGTTATTATCATATTGTTGAACTTCTGACTAATTCAATAACTTTAATAAGTTTTAAAATGGACTAACAGCTTGATTATACTACTTACCTTGAAATACTAGTATGGTATTGTATACGCAGATATTTAAATTCAAATACTCACCGTTTTTTATATAGATTATTGGATCATTAACTATTTTCCTGTGCTTTCGATGTATTAAAAAAATAATGATCCAATGAATATCGACCACTTATGAAAAATATGATCACAATCATTAAACAGCATGACGATGAAACAAACACAAGCGATATAAATTTCATTCCAAATTTTAACCCGTATAACAAGTTTATACAATCATCCCGAATGAGAGATAAATATTTCTCTTTTAAAAGTCGCGGTAGCCTGTCGGTCAATCGCATGGATCTTAATTAACTTATGACAATTCAGTTTTTCCTAAAACGACCTATCGATTTCTCGCCTCGCCAGTAACAAACATATCCATACAAGCTTAATTACAGTTTCCAATCATCTAGTCAAACGACGAAGCTAGCTCGTTTATGAGGAAAACGCATCGTGTACCAGAAACGAGGTAGTTAAACAGTCCGTGGAATTGAGCGGGTCTGATTGGAACTGTGAAACACACTCGAATCTCTACTGTGATTTGGGCCGAGTTTCGCAGTGAATTTCGATCGCTGATTCATAATGTAATGAAAACTCGTGACGAATGTATTTATGACATTCCATTATCCGGAAACATAGTAGCGAAAATCATCTCAAACAATGGAGACCATTAAATTTTTCCTAAAACACAACATATAGTTTCTCACTTTGAATAATTCCCACCTAGGGAAATGGTAAAAGTAACTTATGTTACGATTGAGAAAAAAATGAACACTTAAATCTTTTTTTTTGTTATGTATGATACACGAGATGTTGGAATTTATTTCGTAATCATACGGTTCTTTGCAGGTTAATTCAGGATATATTAAAATTGAAATATAAAAAATGTTCCACTTTTACATAGGAGAAAACACACATAATAATATCAATTGGAACAAATGTTACATTTAAATGTAATCTGAAGTTCACTAATTCCGATAATAGACACATTTAATCGCTACGCAATTAAAAATCTTGCTGTGAGATTTTGAGGATTATATTGGATATCGCCCGCTAAATCATGGTGGAAACGGATTTCCAATTTCGCGTAAACTAACCGTAGAGAAAAATCGCGAAAGCCCGTTTGATCATAACGGCGTAATATTCGAAGCGATAATTACTTCTGTCGATATTCCACGTAAATTGTTATTGCATTATTCGAAATGCAATTTTATGAAGTGCTTCGAATATGTTTTTCTCATACTTACGCGTAAAAAGATCTAAAACCGAAGTATAACAAAAATTATAATTATTTAATTCAAAAAAAATTAAAACAATGGATATGTTTCACTTATGCATGAGTTAGACTACTTGTAAACGAACCTTCAAAACTTTTCGAAGTTCTTGATCCATTAACACCGCTTGAAAATTTATCAAGCTGTTCAAAGCATTTGGTTCTTGGAAAATATTTTCTATGACGTCAATGCTTTTCGTAACGTCCTTAACAATTACGTTTTGTGAATCTATCTGTAATTATACAAAAACTTTGAAATACTTTATTAACCAGTTAAGTGTGGTGACTTCTTTTGAGTGTTCGCACCTACGTGGGTCACGAAAATCTTTGTTACGTCCTAACCCCAACCTCGTTATATCGATCATCACCATTATTATTATTGCTACTGTGGGGTTCAATGTAATAAAGAATAACATATTTAAAATTAAAAAATAGAAAAAAAAATAATTGAATAGGGGAGAAGGAGGCACATTAGCACATTTTTCATATTTGGACTCATAAAAAATCAACTGTAAAGAGAAATTGAAAAGACATATTTTTCTTAGCTTACTTACTCCTTTGTTAATATAAAAATGATGAAATGTTTGAATTTGTTGAAAACGTTAAAGAGAAAAATGTGTTTTTTTAAAACTCAAATTTGTTCAAATCTTCCTCCCCATGGGGGGCTCATTTGAATCGACATGGGGCAGTTTTGAAAAATGGGTGAAAAACCAGAAAAAAGAGAGGATAGAGTAATAATTTGTCTTTATTATAATGATATTTATTGTTATTAAAATATAAAATAAACTTATACGAAACTTCTAAAGTTAAATCTTGCATTACAGTAACAAAAATAAAAATTATAGTTTTTAATTGTGTCTGACTTCCTCCTTGTTAACAAAAATAATCATATTGCACAAGAGTATTAGTTTATTGTTATTATAATTATATAATACTGCCTCAGACGCAAAATTAAACATAAAATAAACTTAATATCAAACTTCTAAACTTAATAATAGTTTTTAATTTAGTCAGACTTCCACTTTGGTAACAAAAATAATCATGTTGCACAATCATTTTAAAGTAATCATCTTAGGTAGGTCCTGTCCTACCTATCCCATATGAAAGAAAGAAAAATTAAAATTAAAAGAAAACCTGCCTGCAGTTCTGGACGTACCAGGAGCATTATTAGGTGCTGGCAGTTTTGTTACTATATTCAAAATTGTAACAGACCATCTATCAACTTTTTCAGGAAAGTAAAACACATCTCCTTTTCTCTTCAAGTAATTCACAGTAAAGGCATTTAAGTCCTTTTCTTCAATTCGATCTAATAACGCCCCGTTCAAATCAGCCCCGTTTGCTTTGATCAAATCTGCCCCATGGTCACTTGGAAGATGAAATATTACAAAAAAAATAATGTGAAATAACTGGCAAGCAAAAACTACAAGGTGGATTGATAACTAATAAGTACTGCACAATTTTGTGAAAGAATTAGTTGGAAACCTTTACTCACGTGATTGTAACTCCCTTACAACATTTATTTTTATTTTTTACTTTGCCGGTACAAATACGACGACAGGTTATAACTCTTTTTGACAACGAAACACGCGCGCTTTGTGACTTGACGTTTGTCACAGCCTGTGTTGCCAATATTAAAATGGAGTTGCGGCATAGATTAACATAAAGCTGCGTTCAGAAATCAACATGTTCAAATCTGCCTCTGTGCTAAGGTGCCTCCTTCTCCCCTACAATGTGATTGCAATTGATACAATTTCACTCTGGCAACTCCTTACTAAAAGAAGGCTGCAATCCAACTGCTTCTCGCCACGACGTCGTTCTTAAGAGGCCCCGTTGTTATTTACGTTGAAACGACGCAGGGCCCCCGATGACAGAGAAAGAACAGATGTCGCATCCCTTTGCTACCTACATTACTATTGTGGGATCGTGAAAAAGAAACGAGAGGCGCGCAGCAACCCCATCCAAGGCAGCAACTCGGCCAGAGTAGCATAACGTCGACGATCTCCTGGGTCGGCGCGGAACCACTGCGCCAGCGACCTCTCCCTGCTGACAATTCCTTTTCACGTCCTTTTCTCCTAAATTCTTTTATAGGAGGGCTTCCACGCTCCGATCCTACACTATTATTATCAATATTACTATTGTTATTACTAGTATTACTGTTAGATATAAATGTACTATTCTCATCTAAGATACACACGCACACACATACACATGCATACCGACTTTCTTAAGGACCCATCCCACTGCTCGTAAACCTCATCCCCATCTATCGAGGCCCCTGATCCCCACTCCTAACATCTCCTAATTTTCCGCAGCCACGACTTCCATGAAAATGCGCCACTTCCATTTTATTTTTTCAACCAACAACACTTACATATTAGCTTTTCGACAAGCAAGGGGCTTAAATTTTATCTTTCCAACGAACCACACACACATTTTTAAAACACACATACACCCAGAAATAAAAGAGTCAACAAATACAGTACATTTATATATATAACATTTAAAAGTTTATTTATTACTTAAATCCACTCACAAAGATAAAGTACTTAGTGCTCGTTTCGTAACATCTTCCAGAATGTGTTGAAAAGTATCACACGCTTAAGGACTATTAAAGTTTTTTTTTAAGTTAAACCACTGCGCGAGCGTGCTCTCTCTGATGGCAAGTCTTTTTCACGTCTTTTCTTTTTTTTCGAAGTGCTCCCGTCTGATCCTACAATATATTAAATATATCTCTACGTTCGACATGGAAGCAGAGACAAAAAAAAATATTGACCCCTTAACAGTATCACCTCTCATGTGACAATTGTACTTTGGGCCTGCTGTGGTATATAACGTGGGAGATGACAAAACAACCCTGTCGAAATTCACTGTATGTGAAATGTGGACCGATTGAGTTGTCAATTAAGCATCAGCAATGGCACAATTAATATTTCCAGTGACATATCAATGCCTTCTGTAGTCACTTTTTAATATATTCAGCTCAAAAAATGAATAAAGAATATTTTGTAAACTATAGGGGGAATAGCTTGAAGGAAGAAAAAAAAAACAGTATACTTCTATGAAACGTGCAACAGAAATCCATTCCTTCATGTTAGAAATTATTTAAAAAAATATCATACATTAAAAACTTACAAATAATTATTTGATACTCCTTCAAAAAGTGAATAATTTCTAATACAAATGTTATTTTTACAATACTGACAATTTTTCGCATATTTAACGAAACGAACTGTAACATAATGAAGTATCATGTATAAAGAGCTAGCGACCGATAAGAGTTAAAAGTGACAATAATAATGTCTTCAATAACGTGTTCCAATCATTGAAGTCAATGAAACAACGAGTAGAAAAGGTGTAGAGACGGGAAGATAACGATAAACAGAGAGGAAACAGGGAATTATTCGCACGAAGCGACATGTCTAAAATCTCCTCGGACTAAACTAGAAGCCACAACTGAACCGAAACCGGAGTAGTCCTTGTCTCAGAACGGCTCTGATCCGATCCTGGTACATCCCTGTCCCGTACTAGAACAGTAATTGTCGCCCGTTCTTGAAAGGCCCGCGTCAGATATTGCGTGCTGTAACAATAGTAGCACAATAGCACTCGGCTGTTGCTTGGAGAATATTCCAGACCTAAGCCATCTTCATCTATCTGTCTATCTGTACGTTTCTCCCTGTAATTCTCTTTCTCTATTCCTGCACCACCCTGCTTCTCGGTTAGACAGACCGAGAGATAGGAGGGAGAAAGGGGAAGGAATTTGAGCTTCGTTATCCTGGCTATATTCGTGGCTGTTTCACTACCTGCACTGTTGACTGCACATTCGTTTTCTGCATTGATCGGCATTTAAGTTGTGACTAATTAAGAGAATATAAGTGTCAATGAAAATGGAAGGGAAGGATCTTCATACTTTTTTAGAGATGTAAATTGTGTAACTTGTTTTTTTAAGATCTTCTAAGGTCCTTACTGTATTAGGAATTGTTACTTGTTTAACGTAGTGTCAGTGTGTGTTTATGTTGTTACAATGATTAACACTGTTCGTGTTGTGGTATCTGCATCTATTTCGAGCAAACGTTGTTAGAAGATACCTTTACGCTTGAATGAAAACATCTTGAGAATTATTGTTAAAAACTAATTTCTGTTTAATATTGTTGCAGTAGAGAGTGTTGCCACACATTTACGTATGTAGCGATCTGACGATGAATGTGAATGAGATACAAAATGTGATGAGTGAGTACCAATATATGCTGACACTGTGAGATGAACGTAAGGATGTGTAATGGCGAATAGGGTTATTCGCCCCTCAGGATCCGCCAAACAAGAGAACAATTATACTTTCAACTTGTATATTATATATCTTAGCTTGTTCCGACGGAAGTTCGGTCTGATGGAAGTTCTGACTCTTCAATATTCAGTTTTCAATGCCATTATCTGTAGTCGTTGATACGATGTTCGATTCGGGATGATCGATGTCTCGCAGAATAAACTTATTAATCGATTCAATCATCGAAGGCAACTTCGCTTCATCCTAGCAATATATTTTAGTTTATCAGAAAATTAATTAAACACTGTAACATTATTGTTGATATTTATATATAATACTTTACTTTTATTTAGATATAAATGATACATTTTCACAACGCATATTGGACTCCATATTAACACAAACGGAAGTAAGTTAAGGACAATAGGGAATATGCAAGTATTTTATTTATATTTTTAATTCACTTTTTACATCGTTATAACATAGTAAGAAATATAAATACTGTTAGAAATGCTCAAATTTTTTTTTTAAGTAATATTTAAAACATTGCTTAAATTTGAACTGTTTGAACACCGCCATTTTTCGCGGGCTTTGAATGACGTCACAAGCCACGTCCACTGTTTGTTTACTATAAGATTAAGTGTTACTTTTGGTTGTTTTATACAGATTTTTAGGTTTAATAGCTATTCAGACCATGAAAAAAGCTAAAAAACCGTTTTATAGATATTGTCTTGTACCAATGTGCAAGAAGACTATTATAAGTACACCCAATAAAGTGTTTTTTCCTGTTCCAAAGATGCGAAAACACGAAAATATCTAAATTGATATCTACATCTCTATCAAATATTTGTTGTTTTTTCAAAATTTACGAAAGATCAATTTGATTTGAGTGAATGTTAATAACATTACGTATAAATACTTATAAATTATTATAACAGAAGCAGCAGCTTTAATGTCCGAAGATTATTTATAGATTATGTTTAAGTAAGTACTGCTGGGTGCATTTATGAATAAAAACCTCTATAATAAATTATGATATATCATGTATTATAACAATTAAAAAAAAATTAAACTCCTTTGATCTCAGTGGACGTAAAATCTGGATTTGATGCGAAGTATGCTGTCATCATGAATGCATCTATTTTTGGTAGATTTTTCCGATTGTGCTTTGACAAAACCACTTTCAGTCATCGTCCTACATGATTTAATGCTACCAGAAATTGCACTAGCTAATGGAAAACACTACAGAAACACAAATAAAAACAATTTTTCTTTGAAACACAATATAAACAGCAACGCCGATAAATCCGAAAATGTGGTATGTGAAGTCACGTTTCGATGCGACCAATAGTGATGCGTTTCGTAAATTTGAATCTCGCTCGCTTATTTTGCATTTTTTAATTACTATTTTATGCAATTAAAAACAAACTAAATAAGGAACTAATGGTTTAAATACAATGTTAGGACAATATAGATTCGGGGAAAAAAAAATCAATTAAAGGGTCTAGCCGAATAAGGGGGTCAAAAGTGCCCTTGAGCCGATTTTATTCGACGATGGGTCATTCGATAGGTGATGATGAAAAACCATTACCCACAAATTTTTAATCCGATACCTTCACCGGGAGGGCAGTTATAGGGTAAAATCGAAAAATCAGTTTTTGCCTCATTTTCCCCAATTAATGTGGTGCAAAAATTCCAAAAAAATTCTAACACATTCTAAACATGAATGTACGCGTTAGGGATTTTTTTCAGATTTTTCCTTTGCAAGTTCCACTCACGAAAAATGAAAAACCAAAAAAAAAATTGTTAAACATCGATTTCGTGAAAAACCAAATGCATATTCCCTATTGTGAATTGCCGGTGACGCCTGAATGATGCGTAGCCTCTTCCAGCTAGTTAAACGCAACGCGTATCAAACTCTATCAATTATTAACTGAAATATAACGTTATAAATGAAATATATCAAGGCGTCTTTTGATTGTTACGGTAGAGACAGTGTTAAAGTAGAAGATCTGTTGTCAGACAAACATATAAATGACATTACGCTATTTTAAGAATTTCTATTTATTTGGTAAATTTTTAAATGTTTTTTATTAATGTTTTTAATAAATGATGAGTTGAAACCTTTAATTTCTTCGATACTACACATTTAATAGTTTCGCTAAAGGTATAAGTTGTAATATAATAATATTCTTTCAGTTTCTGTTTCTCACTTATCAAGAACTTTTAGTATTGAACCTCCAGAGATGTAATAAAATCCATCACATAAACATATCAATTTGAAAAAGTAAAAAATAATCCGCAGAGACTAAGGAAATTCCAAACATTTACACTTGAACAATCTTAACTTTAATTACCCCTATGTCACAAATTAAATGAACGATTTAATGTCGATACCGTTAGATTAACATTAAAACTGTACCGTCTCTAAACTCAAGCATAGTTGTAATTATTCTAAACAAATAATTGGAGCAGAGTTACAACAAAACAGTTCCTTTTCTCGAAAGCAATCTCAGATTCGTAGATCGTCTCACGGATGACAACACGAAAATCGATTATCGATCGAATTACCATGGCATGGTGGTTGTCTCGTAAATTCCTCGGCATCTAATGCTGGTCTTTGGAAGATGAGATTCACAGTACCTCAATGAGAGTACATGCGAGAGGCGTTGCCACAGGATGAATTAATTGTATTACGAGACAAGCGTTCTGCTAATGAGCTAATCTATACCATTTGCTCCTTTGTCTTGTAATTAGGTACCTCGATGCCTGCCTTGAGAACCTACCCATTCTAGCTTTTCCTGTTTCATCCCTTTGCTTCTCAAATGCGCAGACACCTGCCTCGACTCAACGAGCTTTTAATACAGACCCGGGATTCCGCTTTGTAATTCGAGTTAGATCATCGCTATTGCTCTTTGGAATCATTATTAAACGATATTTCCATGGAATACCCAGAGGATCTCGAATTGTTTAAAATTTCTATTCTGTAATAGAAAACATTTGATTGTCAGACAGCAAGAAGAATTTGCTAACAATAAGTGAAATACAGAGATAAGAAGAAGTCTGATAGAAAAGCACAGAGACAAAAAAGTTTCTTTAATCCATTTGCGTCATAAGCGCATATATATGTACGTACACTTTTTTTGTCACTATCATGGTAATACATTTATGCATTCGCATTGTGGGCTGTTGGATACCTCTCTATTTTCGCCATTTTGTTAATACTTTGCGTACCATGTGTACCACTTTTGTTACACCTTAAACTTAATCTGTAGGCCACATGTACCATGTAAATAATACACGCAGACATATTTATTTAATGCGCTGAAAATATATGTTTTATAACAAATTTAATTGTGTAAGATATATTTCCACTAAAAGAATAAGGCATTACACGAAATGGATAATAGAACAAAGCACATAAATTGTTCAATTGTAAATAATTATTCATTATATGTAATGATCGTCTTTTTTAAAGCAAGGGATGCATAAAAATGACTTATTGGGTCAATCGCTGCAAAACGTCACTACTCTTCCAGTTCTTTGTTTTGCTACTTCAGTGTCATACATTTTTTACATTTTGTTAATACTAACATTTTCTAATTATCACCACTTTGCCCTCTTGCGTTTTTGATCACGTCGTTTCCTAGAGTTTGTTGCAATTTCCCGAGATAAATTGTTGTTTTCATGTGCACAGTAACATAAATAATTCACTAATCCTTTTCTAACTCCTACCATTGACACGGATTTATGTTGCTGAGTATTACACAATAACCAAGCATTTTAATTGATGTGTGTATTAGGGAAAAGCTCAAATGCTACTTATTTATATCATATGAAAGTTTTGTGTAAAAGGTTATTACATGCTGCCATTTTTAGTAACCGAACATTTTCGAATTGGCTGACTTTTACTGTCCAACTGACCGCACCGCTAAGTGTACCATAAATGGTACACGGTGTGATAACCTCTCTGAACAAGCTAATTACTTATGAATTGATGATCTAATAACACATTATGTGATAATACATCAATTTTTACTCAAAAAAAGAAATGGCCTCGAGATCCTGTCAGGTAAAAACAACTTGGCACGGGATGTGTTAATGCGTTGGGTCCCAGGGGAATACGACTTCCACTATCTCCCTAAGAGTGTCAAACTCGGATCAGAGCAAAACCAGAGATCGACAGTTGGGTCCTATTGCACTATCGTCATAAATTATGGAGGCTGTCTCACTTTTTCACTTCTTTCCACTTTTCTTAAAACCTTCACTTAAGTACCTTCCGGCACCTACATACTTCCCACTCTCCGATTCATCACCGAACTGATGTCACTAATGTGTCACTATTTGAAATTACCAGGTATATACAGTGCGTTGCATAAATATACTAACCCCCCATATTTTTAATAATTTTAGCTCTCGGTAGAAAATTATGGCCAATATTCTTCAATTAATAATGCATAATGCACAAATAATGAGTTATACACAAAAAAATGCCATTTTATTGTAAATATTAAGCTGAGTTATATAAAAGTTGATTTTTCAGGTGTTTCATAAATATACCAACTCTTAAGGAAAAACTGTTTTAATGTATTTTTATATAGGGTAAGTCCGGGGGAAATGGCCCTAGTAACTTTAAGACTCTATTGTGAAGGAATTATGACGAATAAAACATTGAATTAATATAGAACATAAACTTTGTTTATTACTCTTATCAAACATTAACGATAAATTACTTTAAAGAACGCAAACAATGTAATTTTAAACTTTTAAAAAAAACTAGGACTGGCCATCTCTCCCAGAGTGTCCGGGGGTGATGGCCATAGTGATCGGGGGGAGATGGCCAGTACTCTTTTTGCCTTTCCCTTTGCCCTTGAGATCTTTTAACTCCTTTTTTTTCTTATTACCGCAGTAAGAACACATATCCTCAAACTCGGTGCAGTTTTCATGCACCCAGAACATGCAAATATTGCATTGTATCTAATCTTCAGCTAATTGTGTCCTGTAATAATTATCACCACAACCTCTGCAGTTTTCTTTCTCCCTATCTTCAGATTCACTTTCAGAGGTATCATAGAAAACGATGGGAATTTCTTCGCAACTGCTATAAGACAACCTACGAATTGCCTTTCGTTTCTGAACAGTATTTTTTTTCTTAGGTCTATCAGTCTTAGTTGCCGTTTTTATTTTTGTTTTTTTTTACTTTTCTTCCTTTTTCTCTTTTTCATTTTCTTTCAATTTTCGTTTTTTAATATGCTCTTCAGATGTCAAAAGTGATCGGTGACTGATACTGAACTTTCCGTTCAGGCCGCGTCCAAATTTTATGGTCATCTCTCCCGTAAATACTATGGCCATCTTTCCCGATTGTCCGGGTGAGATGGCCACATTACTTAATTAAAGCAACTTCTCAATTTTGTAGTTAATTTTGAAGTTAGAACACGAGAAAGTTTGTTTACTTCACATAGAAAGCATGAAAACGGACAAAACTTTCAAAACTTCTTTGTGACCATTTAATATGTCAACCGCTTAGTTTAGATCGAACGTGTTATTAAAAAACAAAGTCAAATTTCTCACCTTTCCGTAATTGTTTCGCAAAAAAATCCACTAACACTTCTTGCCCGTGCCAAAACGAATCGATACTAAATTAAAGTACTGCCATTTATGAATTATTACTTGAAGTTTTTTCTATTGGCCATCTCTCCCGTACGGCCATCTCCCCCGGAATTACCCTACACAAATACAAATCTTAATAATTTATTGTATTTCCACCACCACGAATTACATCGAAAATTCGATTTTCCATACTATTGATGAGATTGGTTATTATATTCTTCTCTAAATTATTCCATGTTTCAACAATTGCCAATTTCTATTCATCGACAGTGGAATAAGTATGATTGTTGGAAAAAATTCTTCTTACTAATATTCCCCATAGATTTTCTATGGGATTTATGTCACGAGAACGTGCAGGCCAATCTAATAGTGGAATATTATTTTCCGAAAACCACCGCAATGTGTGTGCCAATTTAAGCATGGGTGCATTATCTTGCATGAAGATTACGTTTCTGTTATCAAATTTTGCCCAAAATGGTTTTAAATAATTTTCCAATGTATTTGTATAATTAGCACTATTCATTTTATGAGATATAAATGCTATGGCGCTTTTTCCATGTGCCGAGAAACACGCCCAAATCATGACCGAGCCACCACCGAAATTACGTTTCGAAAAATACTTAGCATCCTTTCGTATATCGTGCCAGTATCTATGAACGAAACCCATCAGGTCCATCCAAATAGAATTTTTTTTTAAACAAATTTTTATTAAGGATATATTAAAATAAACATCTGTTTCTTACAATTTTACTAACGTTTTCCCAATCCGTACTCATGTTTGCTTTAGCGAACGAAAGTCTTGCTGATTTATCCGTATTTTTTAATAGTGGTGCAGATATCATTTTCGCTCTAATAATGTGCGGAGATGCTGCAATGGTTCTGAAAATGGTACTTTTTGAAACATTTAATTTACATTCATCTCGCATTTGAATCAACGACAGTGTGGAGTTCGAAGCTGCTCGGAGAATTTTGCGCTTATCTCGACATGATAGTTTAGGAGGACTACCTGAACGCTTTTTCTGTCCATGATTACGCCTTTTACTTACATAACCGGTAATTGCACTTTTAGAACGATTTAATTGTTTCGCAATGTGACCGTACCCCTTGCCGTCGATGCGAAAAGCATCGATCATAGCTTTTTCTTTCTCCGACAATTCTTTTCCACGAGGCATTTCACTTTCTAACCTTCCTAACTGAATTGTATGATGCTCAAACACAAGAAATACGAAAAAAATGAAGATCACATAATGAATATGTTTTCTGATAAGGCACGATTGATGCCAACGTAAGGTAGATATTAAAAGTTGGTATATTTATGAAACGACTGAAAATCAGATTTTATGTGATCTAAGTTGGTATTTTTATTAAAAAAGCTAAGTTTGTGTTGTATAACTTATTTTTTGCGTGCTACGAATTAATATTTGAAGAATATATGTCGTAATTTCCCACATAATCTTACAATTAGATTATTAGAAATATCGGGGGGTTGGTATATTTATGCAACGCACTGTATTTATGTATGTGTGTCTGTATAAAACATTGGAAAATATATTTTTTATGTTCTGTACAATTAAGTAATGACATCTGATGTTTAAAGTTCTATTATAGAGAGAAAGACAGGAAAGATATTCTTGCCATCTGTATTGGACATGAAGTATATCTGCAACAGCTGTTTATATGGTGCCCAGTAATTTGCATCAATTTCATCAACTTAGAGCCAGTTTGTTCATATTGCAATTATTGGCCCAAACTATCTCTTACTTCATCTCTTTTCAAGTTTTGTAAAGGTTTCTTTTCTGATACTATGGAATATAAAAATAGCTAAAAATTTGTTTAAACATAATAGAAAAGATTACATTTTTAACCTCATTTTTTGCAATGTAAAGAAGTTTTAAAGACGAAAGATTTTTCAAATCCATAAGAGTAACAAGTCGGTGCATTATATTTTGGTTTCTATATAATATTTTAAATACGTTAATGTATTAAAAAATTCTAAGTTCTTTTACATATTGCAAGAGTTACGAGAAGTATTAATAAACACACACAAACTCATGCACGCCTAGTAGGTGCATTCGTATGAAGAACTTCCCTGTTAGAAATAGCTTTATTTAATCTTCATTCACTTCTTAAAAAAATCACACTAAAGTCGCTAGGATCTTGCTTGACCAGTAGTCTATTTTTTATTAAAAACACAGACTTACCCCAGCAGGGCTCATAATCGAACACGAATTACTTTAAGACCATTAATAGCTTGTGGCTTATTGGAATAAACAAGGGATTTAATTTACAATTAGTCCCACAAGTAAAATTAACGCTCACCAGTAACAGTTACAGTCGCAACTTCGTCATTTTCAAAGAAATAAAGGCCAATTATTCCTCCAGTAGAAAAAAAAAGACGGCAAACAATAACTATCTTTCGATACAATAATCGCTCATATATTGATCGAGGATTATCATTTCCCCGAATTCGACAATTTTCTTTATTGACAAACTTATCCATCCAAAACTGAAATTAACAATGTGAAGTTAACGAAGTACATGAAATGTTTGGAATTGGAACCAGAACTTTGATAATAAATTTTAATAATTTTAGCGCGTTCAGCAGCTGCATAACATATAACTATTAGCTTTTCGACATACTTTTTTATAAAGAATGTCTAGCTGCATCACTTGATGCATAAAAAAGTACCTCATTCTATTTAAAAAAACAAAGTTGATCTTCATATGTTCTTGATGCGTCCACCTACGGAAAAACTAATGACACCAGATTTTGCCCCATTCGATACCAGTTTCCTATGAAACATTATTTGCTACATACCACAATACCGAAGTTACCGAAATGTCAAAATCGGATGGGACACCCTGTATATATATATATCCTATTTATTTATATTATATCCTTAGTGTTTTGTGTATTCCTCATTCCTGACATTTAGTTCTTTTTTTAAAAATTTTATCCATGGCTACACCTTAGTCATATAAAATCTTCCTTATTGTTAGTATTATTTAGCCGAACCCTACTACACTCTGACGATCAGGAAATATACAATACTTTTTGTTAATGAATGTATTCTTTAAACACTTATAATGATATTGTCACAAATGGTCGTTAACAAAATTGGTCCTCTTCTGCATACTTTCAAGAAATTTTATTTAGTCAGTTAATATTAATATGTATTGACGTGTTGCCTTCTCTGTATTGTTAATCCAGAGAATTGAATACTTGATGACCCGGGAAATTGTATTGATGTTTAGAACAGCAAATTGACGTGCAAGTTCATTCTCGCTTCATCAAAGCTCTAAATGTGCTGGTACCAGCACAGACGATACAGAAACGAAGGATTACAAACGCAAATGTAGCTCCTACAGTTCAACGTCTAAGACGTCCTTTTCAAGGTAATCAGCTTGTAATTCAAAAACCCCAAATTGCAACGATTCTTGTATAAGTGGTACCGACATTGAAACGATATTCTGTGTATAGTAATTATCAACACAGATATTGAATATTAATATGTGAGTCGTTTATTTTGAAAGTGGGGCAAGTCCATTTTTAAAAAAATTAAGATAATGATAATTATAGATAAAACTTAATATGATCTTTTTGTCTGTAAAGAATTTATAATAAAAAAAAATTATATTCCCTAATATTTGGGAGACGGAAGTTTTAGCTATTAACGGTATTGTAAATATGTTTATTTTGAAAGTAGTGCAACTCCATCTTATTGTTAGGTTGAAATTATTTTTAACCGAATATATGCATAACGTTATATGTTTTGAAACAATGTTTATATTTTCTTCAATGCTTCGATGATTGAATCAAGGCTTCCACAATTTTCATAATGACGAAGTTAACATGTATGTTTGGGGTGAAATTATAGCATCCAGAGGATCACAAGAAGTGGCATGTTGTTGTTTAAAACACTTACAGAAAGTGACAACCCTGAAGCACATTGTACTTACAGTAATATGTGCGCTGGCCAGAATAGAAATATAAAATTGGCTTTAATGTAGATGAAAATTCTTCAGTCCAGTGATAATGAAATAAATATCATTGATCACAAATTTGTATTGTCAGGACATTCATTCTTACCAAACGATCGCGATTTTGGAGTGGTAGAAATGGCAATCCGGAAAACCAATTCCTTGTACATTCCCCAAGTTTATTATAAAGTAATACGGCATTGTCGAAAATATAATAAATTTTTAGTATACGAAATGAAACGCGAAAATTTTTTTTAACCCAAGCTTTGGAAGAAGCGGTTTTAAGAAGAAAGAAAAATACCGATGGAGAAACTGTGAATTGGCTAAATATATGCTGGATCAAATTTACAAGGAACGCACCATACAAAATGTTCTACAAAACTTCGATGGAACGACATTCTGAATTTCAAATTATCGATTTATTACCACCACGGCGAGGAAGACCAACTAATTTTGGAAATATAAAATTACCTTTTTTGTATGAAAACAGTAGATTTATTACATCTGACAAATATAAGGACATGATGGATTTATTACCATACATACCTCCTGTTCATCATGAACATTTTAAAATGTTACATCATAAGTAAAGCTCAAATTACATCTGAAATTCTTAATAAAAATAGTATTTTGTTTTTATTATCTAAAATAGGCTGATACAACTGAAATATTATCACTTTCATTAACGATTACAATAATTCATTAATTTTGAAAGTGAGGCAAGTCCATGTACAGTATAATAAACCCTTCATATTTCTTAGCCAGCACTATAAATGCTATTTCATAATAAACTTACATTATCTAATAGCACAAAATAAAAAAGATATCTCTATTAGTACTTACCAATATTTTTAAATTTATTGCAATGCAAACCTTTAAATATCTCAAAATGGCAAAAAATGGACTTGCCCCAATTTCAAAATAAACGCCTCATATTTTAACAAGAAAATCCTTATTTCAATATTATGGTATTTTATTTACAATATTAATCTTGTTTAATATTGAAAAATCTCTTTATCTCTGAAAATGAAAACTCGACATGAAATTAGTTGCTAAAATATTCGACATCATTATTTTCGTATCGCTTCAACTGTCCGTCATTAATGTGTTTTCCAACAGACTTCTCATTGGCGGAATTGCCTTCAAACTTGCGTAGAATCTCTCCGGCTCTTGGAGTGAGTTATTCGCTGTGTAGACTATTATAATTAATCATAATTATGTCAGTGACACACCTTCCACGGTCTCTCGCTCTTGGCAAATGTGTAACCCAGATTTGTCACCGCCCGCAGAATTATACGTGATTCTATGTAGGTATGTACGAACCTGTGTTATTATCTATATGCAAAAAATGTTTTTAATTCCATGATTCGATAAATATCCGTGACTTCGTTCAATGAGAAATTGAAATTTCATTCGAAAAAAGTTTAAAATTTGTTGGAAGAACAATACTTACAGGATATTTAATAAAAGGAGGTGATAATTCCTTGGAGGCGAATATTCCAGACGTGAGACATCTAATTTTATATTGTTTTTGAAAATCTCGTTATAAATATACAGTGGTACAATAGAAATACTTCTGGAACTGTTAGATAGTTTATTATATAGCAATTCAAACAATATGGAATGTTGCTCTTTTGCGAAAACTGCATTTTACGATAGTTACGGTTTGTTTTATTCTTTAAATTTCTTTACAAAGAGATTGAAATAGGAGTAATATGCTAATGCAGATTTGAG
The DNA here is from genome assembly GCA_910591515.1 of Cerceris rybyensis. NCBI lineage: Eukaryota > Metazoa > Arthropoda > Insecta > Hymenoptera > Crabronidae > Cerceris > Cerceris rybyensis. The sequence goes on along the minus strand of OU342789.1, from coordinate 8,756,818 downwards.
CCGCAGTATATTTATGTAGTGTTAACCCTGTACAATTCAGGCTTGTTAAATACTTAATTCTTTCAAAACCATGAAATTTTCCGAGACACTGCCAACAAGGGGTAGCAACCCCTTCATAGGTGATAACACCACCGTCGATAAATTCTCGACCGTGTAAAATGAAAGTCAGGGAGAGGAAGTTCGTCGAATAATTCCTATCATGGCGGCAAATTCATAACCTACCCCTACGAAAAGGACACAGGAGCCTCCTTTAGGAAGAAACCGAGAGAAGGAAGGACTGAGCTTGAGGTAAAGGCACTAAATCTTGGACTGCACTTAATTACATTCTCAGCCAGCCTCTTCCACTCTCTCGATTTCTCCCTTGTTTCCTCGAGGTATGGGTTAACGATATTTTTAATGCGCAGACTTAAAAAGCCACCCCTTGAATACCTGAGACATATTATAATAAATATGTAACTGCTTATCTCTCTCACCGAGTTTTTTCGTTCAGAAGGAGAGCGCCGAAAATGAATGAAGTTTTGATTGAACAACAGATTGATATCGCAACCAAAATTGGAATAAGCACTTTCTGATTAATATCGATAAAAAGATTATATGTTACTTTTTATAACTAAAAAATTCAGCGAGGAATTACATTCAAATAAATATATTTAACATATGTAGAAGTGTTTTAATTTGTAAGGAAGAATGATTTCCTAAATAAAAATATCCAATCCATAAATGTAGGGCCGCGCGCATCGAAAACCGAGAGGATCGCGGCAGCGACGCGATCGCCCATTTTTCTAAAATACGAGAGTAAAAACCAGGCAGCGGTATTAACAGGTTGAATGCCACCGATATTTCCGTTATTTCGTTAGTTCTACTGAAGTGAACCTTTTTTTATGAAAATCACGTATTCATAAAACAGAAATTTTAAGGACACTGATTGATCGGTGTTTAGCAGATCTTCATCTTCTTAACGCCAAAATTCAAATATTCAATATGTTAGAAAATTCATAAATATTGCAATTTAAACGTAACATAAAATTTCATTCAATTCAATAGCGCCGGTCACCGGTGACCCCCATGGCACTCAACCTGTTAAGGAAAACAGTATGTAAAGAGCGAGGAAGATGATAAGGAGAATTGTGAGAGAATTGTGAGAACAATTGTGTGAGAATTGTGAAGATCAACCGTTTTGTTACTTTATTGTTATTTTTATAATAAAATTCTACTAAATCGAACCAAAGTCCCACATAAATATGTTACTACTTTTCATACATTAGGAAAGATTAGCAAATAATATTATCAATATGATTCGCTTCTCTAGATAACTGGAAAAATGGTGCAGTAATAGCTCTAAGAAGACGCTGATAATACAAAAATAGAAATTTTATCATTTTATTATTCTAATACAGATTCAGCTTTTATAAACCTTTCGAATTTTTTAGAAATTCATTTTCTAATAGAATTGATGGACAGATTTACAAACGACTATATTACTGATTGTGAGTAGAGTGTACATAAATATCATCGTTTCATAATTTTGGAATGTGTGATATTGTTCATGACAATTTATATAGTGGAAAAAAGTGGAACTTCAACTTTTAAACGGGTTTCAGCATATAGTGCCTGGTAACGAAGGTAGAATTTTATTTGTAACTTTATACCGTAAGTATTGTGACTTGTAGCTTCATACCGGTTACTTCAATTAAAGAATTAAAGTAACAAATGTCTGATGTACTCAATTAATTATTAACCTTTTCCGGTTTTGTGCCGAGATATAGTTTATATTATTTTCTGTTTTAGTTAAGCTTCTGCCAAAACCATCGGTTTTAGAGTTCAATAATAATTACCAAATTACTTCCACTTACTTGGCAACGGATCAGGACCATTAATTTGGATTGCAACCTATGAAATTTCAGTTCAAGATTTAAATATATTTTTTTTTCTGATATAGCAAATTTATGCAATACAAGATTAAAAATAATTTTCAAACTTTAACAACATTTAGATGTCTGTATAACAACAAATTATTTTGTCAATATTTTAAAGATATACGGGTCATCGAGTGGCATGCTTAAGCAATAGTTTAAATAAGTGCGATAATTTAAATAAATCACCGACATTACAAGGGAGATGTTCCTTGTAATACGTTTTTGCAATCAGATTCTTGGGCGTCATAAATCATTGGTAGGGAAGGGGAGTGTTAAAAAGAGGGCAACGTTATCGTCCAACCTGTATAATAAATATCCGATCTTTCGACGTCGAGAAATATGAGTTAAATCTGACGGCGTACGATGCTACGGGTTACAAATTTATTGCAACTACGATGAAATTCTCCTGCTTGAAAATCTTGTAACGTATGTTGCATTACCCCCCTCACCATCCTTGTAGGATCAATGGTCTACCATCGTTCTACGTTAAAAAGAATTTAAATGTCGAAATTGATGGCACCATGTAGATTTCGCTTTGTTTAGACCGGAATATGAAATCAGTAGGCGCAATTTTTAAAATTTATATGATTTCTTTTCCTGATTCGTACTATTCTAAAATAAATAATTGTAAAATATTACAGTCGCAATGGAACTTCATCGAAGATAAATTTCTTTACTTTAATAATTGATCATTTACTTCGTTACAATTAAAATTTTAACTTCTTGATGAAGTATATAATATCTGTTCTCCTTTCATATGTATGAACTAATATTGAAAATAGGGTATATCTGAAAAAATTAGTAGTAACGGAAAATTTATAAAATTTCATAGATTGAAGGTAAAGGCACTAAATCTTAGATAATTACATTCTCCCTTGTTTCCTCGTTAACGATGTTCTCCGCTAGCCAGGTACCAATTGCAGCTCCCTATGTCGTCGACTTTTAATGTCGATCCTTCAGGTGAAGGATCGTCGACCTTTAATGTCTCAGCTGTAAACCAGTCCGCCTATAGTTTTTTTGTTCCTAAGAAAACTGTAAAGATGTTTGTTACCGCGCCTGCGTTTCCTTTTGTGCCTCTCTGTGCTGCCGAGAGATTTGTGCAAGAATAGGCCCACGGTATACCCTGCCTGTCGTAAGAAGCGACTAAAAGAGTGAAATGAGTTTCGCGCGTGGAACCGTGACGTCTCTGTGGTCCTCACGGAAGCCATTGTAAAAGGACGTCAACATTGATTTAACATATTGCATTCACATGGTCATACTGACATTAGATATTCGTGGAGACCCTTAAAAAACCGGCCTACTGTGTTTATGGACAAGGAGGCATTTTTGGTTTTTTTCAACGTCCGTTCTCTCTGGTTTGATATACAAGTACAGTAGAGTTCCGCTAAGAGCGTATCCGCTAAGAGCGCCTTCCCCTCAATGCGTGCGAAGAGTGTCCCCCACTCTCAACCATTTAAAAGTACAAACCTTATGTGCTCTTAAGAGACACTCGGGTAACAATTCGAGCTAGTGCGGTAGTGGGGACAGAGATTTCTCGGAATTATTTCCCCTACAGCCCCTAGGCGGCGCTCTTAACGGAACTCTACTGTACTCCTCGCCAGCCCAAACTAGACTTGCCGGTGGAAGACCCATTTCGGCAGGGTCTGATTCGCCAGGCGTCAAGGGCCATGCCTCTTACATGAAGTCACGTCACGTACATGAAGGCACGTCACGTTCTACATACCTCGCAATTTGTTAAAAAAGCTACACATTCAAATCGAACAAAAAGACGAAGAAAGAGAACGCTGCGGATCGGATCACGGGTGTTGAGGCGTAATTGCAACATAAATTCTTTATTTTAGTTTTGCAGCTGTGTAGACCCGTCCATCTGTCAACCACTTTCGAATATCGAGGGATTGCACGTGGCTACCAGACTTGCACTCAAGAATTCCTGCGCTAGATTTATGACAGGTGTCATAAATGTAGGATCGTGAAAAAGAAACGAGAGGCGCGCGGTAACCCATTCAAGGCAGGAACTCGGCCAGAGTAGCTTAACGTCGACGATCGCCTGGGTCGGCGCGGAACCACTGCGCCAGCGACCTCTCTCTGATGATAATTTCTTTTGACGTCCTTTTCTCTTAAGTTCTTTATAGGAGGGCTTCCCCGCTCCGATCCCACATAAATCAAGCAGTTTTCATCTACACCTGGGTCACCCTCGCGGCCCAAGGTCTCCCTCTGCCTGGGCCTTCCGTGGGTTTTGGCAAAACCAATGCCACCTCTGCATTTTGGTAACCACCCACGAAGCCCAGGCAGAACCAATAACATTTCACCAGGGCCTAACATTTTCCACTCTATCAAACCACCCCTTCCTCCTCGTAGGGTTTGCCGACAGAGGAAGGGGTACTTGCAAAAATGATAAAGGGACTGAAAACCGAGCAAATCTTTAGATTCTCTCCCGCAACCAGACTCTCTTCGTAATGACAAAGTTTTCTATACACGTTTGGCTCGCTCGTATTTATATTTGTTATCTGTTTGGTATTCTCGTTTTGTTATTATTTGTTTCCGTGTACATACTTGTTTCTTGTTCTAATAAACAACACTAAAACCATTTCGTGAGTGTAGTGTTTATTTCTTCCCGAGAGAAGAACAAAACCAGACTCCAACGACTTAACTGTCCGACGAGTCGCAACAAAGGGAGATAACGCGATTTGGCTGGGGACAGTGAAGGACATCGGTGTATACACTAAATTTCGAACATCAGTATAGTAAAAACAAAATGATTCCGGCAGAATTAGTCCCACCATATGGAGAGAATGTAACATCATGCATTTTGGTTCTTTGTCGAGCATCGCGTTTCGTCAAGGGGAATCTCCCATATGTAGGGGATAGATATTCTCTCTCCTCTTGCCAAATAAATAAAAATATTTCTACTACGACTTTGTCAAGTGTTTACTGCAGGAGGCTGAGCGGACGGATTCAAAAAAACAAAATGGTGTGAATAGGCGGTTGATAGCGAGAAGGTCCGCCGCTTGTGAGTCTAGTTTGGATTGTCGAGCGGTAACTAGTAGGTGAAATTAGATGATGATAGATAAGTAGGCGAGATTGTATGAACTGTCCACCTTAGAAGTCATGGAGTCGTCTATATGGTCGAACAGGCCATGTCCTATACTGTGTGCTCCACGTGGGATTGTTGATACCGTAACAAAACCCGGCCTACTGCGTTTACGGACGAGGAGGCTGTTCACGAACTTGAAACTGTTCGTGAGCAAAACGCTCCTTTCTGGTCGCTGATTTGGGCGTTTGTTGATATAGTAAGACCAGCTTATGTGACTTTTTTATGTACTTATGTTTTTATGTACTTTTGACTTGGACTGATGTGTCACAGTAAGTGGCTGAAGCGACTCTGCGTACTCAGCTAAGCCATCGTCGCCTCGTCACCCTTCAAGACCCCGAGCTTGGGTCCTGGGTGTTCAAATCGGCACGAATGACATTACCCGCATCGATGGGCAGCATACATTCCAAAACATGAGAAACCCATAGTGCCGCCGCGAACACCCAAAATTGGAATTGAGATTGCGCTCCATTGAACCCAGCTGTGGCAGCCATATGCCAGAAATCATTTTTGTACACAAATGGCATAATATTATGATTTGAATAAAACCAAAACCATGACTACAACCATAGTTTTCATGTGTTTTATTTCGTTTTAACCCTTTCACTACTACGGATGACTATAGTAACCGGCCACAAGATACCTCCTATACCCGACGGGTAACTATAGTCACCCGTAGTAAAAATGAAACCAAAAGTTAAGACAAGTGCTATATAAAAATACGTAGATACATGAAAAAATTAGTAATACATTGATACGAACACAAATCATTTTGTTTCTAAATACAATGTAACAACGTCGTTTTTGAGACAAAAGAGTTGGCCCCGAATGCTGAAGACCGCGCGCTCTTAATGTTTCCACTTTTGGCGCGGCGTTCCATAGCGAAAGGGTTAAAGTTCCATACCTCTAAAAAAACACCCTTTATAATTGCTGTTATCGTGTGTTGAATACCGACTCAGTTCATGTTTTTTTCCAGATTCTTTAACAATAAGATAATACAACACATGAAATAGAAACATACAACTAATGATGAAGGATTTTACGTAATTCATATTACATAACTGAACACAAACTAAGAAAAATAATCTGGAAAATCGTCGGATTAGACTTAATGAAATCGTCGCACAAGTAGTCCGACCATTCTCACGAAATGGCCATAAATTTCCGGACACATCGACGAGGGTTAATACATTACAGGAATCAGAAAACAGCCATTCGTCAGAAGGGAATAGAATTTCTCGCAAATTCGAAGCAAGTTGAAGTTGGAGAAACGATCGGAAATAGAAAAATTGTCCATAAATAAAACGTTTGTATCAGCACTTACACCCTTGACGCATGAATCACCAAAGGGACGAGGAATTGTGTGGGCATGAAAGAAGAAGGAGGGCCAGTGTTATCGTCGGCGAGTATAACAAATATCCAATCTCAGCTTAAGAAATACGAGTGGAATCTGACAGGGAGACGAATCTACGAAGTCGGAAGTTTATCTTAGAGAAGGCTGCCGCTTCGAAAGTTGTAACACATGCCAGTTTTCCGGAAAAGTCGAGCCTGTGTCGAGACTGAGCCGGCCATAAATCGCCGAAAGAAATTGCGAAAGTGTCGCAGTTTTACGCTTCTGGCTGTTCCTGGCGACGGCGAGCTTTTCGCATGGGAAATCGCTTGAGGAACATTCGAAAAAAGTTGGCGTAATTTGAGAACTTAATCGCGAACGACTGACGTGTTTCCGTGAGAATTCTAATGGAAGTTGGAGTAACGTTTAACGAAAATATAATAGTAAGGGTGGAAATTAATATTGCTGAGACTGCTATAATTGTTAATATTTTTGAAATTTTCCAACACCGTCTTTTAAGAGAAGCTCTTTCCAAAGAAACGTACGTATGTATTTGTACAATAGGAAGTTTTTGATGTATAAATGGCAATAGGGAATATACATGCATTTTTTTTATATTTTTAATTTACTTTTTACATCGTTATAACATAGTAAATAATATAAATACTGTTACAAATGCTCAAATTTTTTTTTAAATAATATTTAAAACATTGCTTAAATTTGAACTGTTTGAACGCCGCCATTTTTCGCGGGCTTTGAATGACGTCACAAGCCACGTCCAGTGTTTGTTTACTATGAAATTAACCCTTTGACTGCTAAAGGCGTATATATACGCCTTCACAAGTCCATCAATATATACGAAAGGCGTATATGTACGCCCTCACAAATCCATCAATATATACGAAAGGCGTAAATATACGCTCTCTGTATTTTTTTATTATAACACTTTTATTATCCCACTTTAACTATAATTCTCAATACCTGAATCTTCTAATTTAATTTTTAATTATGCTCTGTACTCTATTTACTATATAAGAACCTTCCTCTCTTAATTACTCTGTATCAAAGGGCATTTGCCCGTTAACTTAAACAAATAATAATAATAATTATTGTTCTACCGACTGATTCAACATGGAATTTATTATCTGCAGTAACAATAGCAACTAAATATCGGCAATTATTTCAATATCGTTCCGTCAATTGTCTTCGTATTACACTGCTCTTGTACGTACGCTCTCGAATAATCTTTTACAATCTCTTCGCATTAATTCCTGTAAACCTGTTTCTTAAGATTAAGTTACTTAACCCATTCGAGACCAATTGCACACCGTGTGTGCAATGGATTTCCGAGCCAAAAAGACCGACTGCACACCATGTGTGCAATGATCTTGAATTGCAATTATCAGTGATTATAGAAAAAATAGCCCTCGAAATAAGACTAGCTTAAAATCAAAGGTATCTTACAAATGTGTAAACATTACATTTGGTATTTGGTTCAATTTCGACCCTAAAGTAGGTGACCCAAAGCCACAATCATTAGAAATACAAGTAGTGGTAAATATAAAGCGAAAAGTTGTCGGTATTTCTGGATAGCCTCCAAAAAAATACACAGTCTCGAATGGGTTAAGATAAATAAAAAAAATGATATTTTTAATTTATTTCCCATTACTATTTTGTAATCCTAAGAATGGTATCAAATTTCCGGATACTGTTTCAGTCACTAATCAGTGGACAATCAGTCGCAGCGACTGACATGCGAAAAATGCACCGTCTATATTGATGGATTCCTCCGAGAGCGCGCCGCAGTCAAAGGGTTAACAGTTACTTTTGGTTATTTTATACAGATTTTTAGTTTTAATAGCTATTCAGACCATGAAAAAAGCTAAAAAACCGTTTTATTGATATTGTCTTGTACCAATGTGCAAGAAGACTATTATAAGTACACCCCATAAAGTGTTTTCTCCTGTTCCAAAAGATGCGAAAACACGAACATATCTAAATTGATATCTACTTCTTTATCAAATATTTGTTTTTTTTTTCAAAATTTACGAAAGATCAATTTGATTTGAGTGAATGTTAATAACATTACGTATAAATACTTATAAATTATTATAACAGAAGCAGCAGCTTTAATGTCCGAAGATTATTTATAGGTTATATTTAAGTAAGTACTGCTGGGTGCATTTATGAATAAAAACCTATATAATAAGTTATGATATATCATGTATTATAACAATTAAAAAAAATTAAACTCCTTTAATCTCATCGGACGTAACATCTGGATTTGATGCAAAACATGCTGTCATCATGAATGCATCTATTTTTGATAGATTTTTCCGATTGTGCTTTGACAAAACCGCTTTCAGTCATCGTCCTAGATGATTTAATGCTACCATAAATTGCACTAGCTAATGGAAAACACTACAGAAACACAAAGAAAAACAATTTTTCTTTGAAACACAATATAAACAGCAACGCCGATAAATCCGAAAACGTGGTATGTGACGTCACGTTTCGATGCGACCAATAGTGATGCGTTTCGCAAATTTGAATCTCGCTCGCTTATTTTGCATCTTTTAATTAATATTTTATGCAATTAAAAACAAACTAAATGATGAACTAATGGTTTAAATACAATGTTAGGGCAATATAGATTCGGGGAAAAAAATCAATTAAATTTAAACCAAATGCATATTCCCTATTGATATCACCACCTTTGGTTTTACATATTATGTATTCTTCGACATCCAAAACTTGACTCGCCGAAGGAACGCCTGTTTCGGCAGGATCTGATTCGCCAGGCGTCAAGGGCCATGCCTCTTGTCACACGTACCGTGCGGCTCGTCAGACGTGTCACCTAGGAGGTAAGCCTGTTTCGGCAGAGTCTGATTCGCCAGTCGTCAAGCGTCATGCCTCTTGTCACATGTACACGAAGGCACTTGACGTTCTATCTCGCGATTCGTTAAAAGAGCTACACAAACAAATCGAACTAAAAGACGAAAAGAGAGAACGCTGCAGATCGAAGCAAGGGAGACAACGCGATTTGGGTGGCGACAGTGAGGACATCGGCGTAGGCACCAGATTTCTAACATCTCTATAGTGAAAACAGAATAAAATCCGGCAGAATTACCCCCACCACATGGGGAGATTCTCCTTGATGAAACGAAGCGCTCGACGAGACAACAATGTAATACAATGTCTCGCTCCTCCAGACAAACTAATAAGAATATTTGAATGCTACGACTTTGTCGGGTGCTTCCTTTAAGAGGCTGAGCGAGTGGACTCCAAGAAACAAAATGGTACGAATAGGCGGTTGAAAACGAGAAGCTCCGCCGCCCAGGTGACAAGCTTGACGAGCCGCACGGTACATCAAGGCAGTTCACGTTTTACCTCGCAATTCGTTAAAAAAAACATTCAGATCAAACTAAAGGACGAAGAGAGAGAACGCTGCGGATCGGAGCAAGGGAGACAACGCTATTTGGGTGGGGACATTGAGGACATCGGCGTATGCACCAAATTTCTAACATCACTGTAGTAAAAACAGAACAATTCCGGCAGAATTACTTACACCACATGGAGAGATGCGTTTTGTTTCCTTCTCGAGCATCGCGTTTCGTCCACGGGAATACCTCACGTGGAGGGGATAGATATTCGCTCTCCTCCTGCCAAATAAATAAAGATATTTCAATGCTACGACTTTGTCAAGTGTTTACTTCAGGAGGCTGAGCAGGGCCGATTTTATAAACAAAACTATGTACCATTCATCATTTTTTTGTGAAAATTAATAAGTCTAAATGCCAAATACAAAATTTATATAACAATTTTTTAAATTGAAATACTTTATTTCATGTATATTCTATCAATTTTTTTAATAGAACGGATGTTGTGTACAGTGTAGTTGAATAATGCTTTGTACCGTTGATCAACAGTACAATACTGAATGTGTTAGTCCATTTTAAATATAAAGATATCCTTTATTGTCGATATTACCCTTTAAAATACTGAATACTGGCGCTGACTAATGAAATTGTGTATTTGCGAATGAGTACCTCGCTTACACGATATGCAAAATACACGTAACAAGAACTGCAATTAAAATTCGATAATGAAAAATAATTGAGTGCAAGCAAGTAATCGATTTATACTGATTTACATTTTGGTGCTACCGTATGTAATGACAAGTAAAAAGTAATGCGTATTGTTTTAACTACTATTAAAACACTGCCAATAGTTATCAACTGCCAGACAAAAAAATCTTAATGTTCTTTTGAAACCCAACAAGTGACCTCTACAGTTAATAAGATAAATAAAAAGATGGCAATTTGAAAATTAAATAAATAAAACGATTACAAAAAGAAAATGGCACATACAGTTTCATATAGATACCTATGAATCGGCCTAACTTTGGAACTTTTTTTGGCCCACTGCGCGTGAAGTCGAGGTATAATATTTTGTGAACAAATGCGGTTTTCTTCCGTTGAATTTTTTCGTGCGACTAAAAGTTTGCGCCGTGCTGTTCGTTCATCTTTCAGTCAAAAGATGGTCATAAATATTCCGTCCCTTATCCTTGAACTTTACGTCTTACAACCTATCTTAACGACTAGCTTGTAACGTAAATGGCCTCGAAGCTTCCGATACTACATATACATTTATTTATGTACCTCATCAGTATCTAATGGGAAGAGTTCAATACAACAGTATTTAGAATTCAATATATCTCAGTGGTAGAATAACATGATATAATATATATTATTAAAAAAGAAAGATTGCAAATCAAATTTCTGCAGGTAATTGAATTTCATTTTTAATTATTTTAACCCTTTGCACTCCGTTGTCGCCGCAGCAACGACATTATTATTGAAGCTGATAACTCCGTTGTCAAATAAATCCAGTGTATTTTTACATTTCTTCATATTGTAAAATGTAATTTTCATATGTATATGCTTCTTTTTCAATCACAAAGTAAGATTTTCAATTTTCCACAGTGTGCACTTGTACAATTTTAAATAGTCTTGCAGTACTGGCAGCCCATACAAAAATGACTCGGAGTGCAAAGGGTTAAACTTTAACATATTGAATGACTCGATGAATTTTTTTAGTATAAAGAATCGCGTTAAATCACACCTCTGTGTCATCGGTTAATAATATTGTTACGCCAACTTCATATTGGCGTATAGAACGAAGCTGTTCCCTCGAACCCGCTGGATTCGAGTATCGAATCGAAGTCGATGGATCGATCGGCCGGTCGTTGCCTGACGACCGGAAACGTTTATACAGGAAGTCGCTACCGAGCTTTCGTAGAGAACAGACGTTCTATTTCATACTGTATTTGTAATTGTGAAATAAAGAAATGCCCAAACGCGGAAGACCCTCCGCCAGGTGTAACATTGGTGCCGGAAGCGGGATGCTGGATAGAGGGGAAGAAAATTCCCGACCCACTACGCCTGCGGAGGAGCCGGACCGTCTGGAAAGACTTCTGGAGAATCTGAGTTCTCAGTTGCGAAGACAACAAGAATTGTCGGAGGCACAACGGAATCGAGAACGAGAGAAAGAAGCGGAAGAAAGGGCGGCCGAGAGAGCAGCCCTCGATAGGAGGTTTGGAGCGCTCGAAGCCCAGCTACGAGCGCTCACGATACAGATCGGCCAGAACGCCGAAGTTTCTGTTCCTCTTGTTGCTGTGGAGAGTCGTGATCCGATTCCTACGGGGGATACACGGATCGCGGCTCCCCTTGTTTTGCAGCCGATTCCCCCGCGTACGGAATTAGGGTATACACTAAAACCACCTATGTTTAATGGAACTTCTTCTTGGGAAGAATATAAAATTCAATTTGACGCAGTGGCCTGTGCGAATAATTGGGATGCACCGAAGAAGGCTTTAGCCTTAGTGGCGTCCTTGGAGGGATCGGCTCGTAGTATTCTAGTTTCCCTTTCTATTGCCGGACAACCTTTATATGAGGACTTAGTTTCGGCTCTTCAGGCACGATTTGGAACCAAAAATCTATCAAATTTAAATTATTTCCTCTTCCAATCCTGTCGGCAGCGGAAAGGACAGTCAATCTCCGAGTTGGCCACGGAAGTGGAGAGGTTGGCTCATGCCGCTTTCGGCGACTGTCCTGCGGAAACACGGGACAGACTCGCAGCCTCTCAATTTATCTCTTCCCTGGAAAACGAAGAGATGAAACGTACATTGAGACTTGGCGGTTTCGCAAATCTGAGAGCCGCGGTTGTCAGGGCTCTTGAGATAGAAGCCGTGGAGTCTATTTCTGTAGCTCCAATACAAAAAAGGACACAGACTCGGTCTTCTCCATCTTTTAATAGATTTCCTCCGAGGACAACGGAAACAACGACGACGGGATCGTGCGTCAAAGAAAGAGCTTCCAGCAACAATTCCGTGAAGCGGCCGATAGAATGTTGGACCTGCGGGAAGAAGGGACATATAGAGCGGAATTGTCCCAAGAAACGGAAGAAGACTGAGGGAAACCACACAGAGCCAGCGTAGAACGGGGACCACCGACTCGAAGTCTTCCAATCCCCGTCGTAGTTGGGAGGTGTTCCACTAAGGAAACTACATCCGTCGTGGGACGCCTAGAAGAAAAGGAAAAAGTCTCGGATCACATCCTTAGGACTATCTGCGAAATAACGGATAGAACAGATTGGAAGAAAGCGCAGGAAGAGGACGAAGAAATTGGCTTCCTCTTACATAAAAAGATCGGAAGAATAAAGCCTACTTGGGAAGAGATCTCCGTGTATCCACCTGTAACAAAGTACTTGTGGAAGGTATGGGATTCGCTGGATGTGAAGGACGGAATGCTTTTCCGAAGATGGGAATCCGCGAGCGGAGAAGATGCATCGCACCTCCTACTGGTCCCAAAAAGCAAGGTCGAAGAAGTGCTGCGCGGATGTCACGAGGCTCCTGCAGGAGGACATTTCGGCGTACGCAAGACTCTTGCGAAAGTGCGACAGAGGTTCTTTTGGCCCGAACACCGAATGGATGTCGAAGAGTGGTGTCGCCGCTGTCACGCTTGCACGGCGAGGAAGGGTCCGAAGGAGAAGGGTAGAGGACCCCTCAGGATTTATAATGTCGGGGCACCTTTTGAGAGGGTGGCGCTCGACATTGTTGGACCCTTGCCGAAATCATCAAGCGGTAATAAATACGCGCTGGTAGTGGTGGATTATTTTTCCAAGTGGCCGGAGGTGATTCCGTTGCCAGATCAGCGCGCGGCGACAATTGCTAAAGCTCTCCTGAGAGAGGTGGTGAGTCGACATGGTGTTCCTCTAGAGCTCCATTCTGATCAGGGTCGAAGTTTCGAGTCGGCAGTCTTCAAGAAACTAATGCAGTTGCTCGGAATCAAGAAGACGAGGACGACGCCACTCCACCCTCAGTCGGACGGACTCGTAGAGAGGATGAATAGAACTCTGCTGCAGTATTTGTCGTTCTATATCGCAGACAATCAAAAGGACTGGGACCAATGGATTCCGCTATTCCTCCTGGCATACCGATCTTCTCGGCACGAAACGACGCAATACACACCGGCTACGTTACTTATGGGTCACGATCTACGTCTTCCTCTTGACCTTTTGAGAGGGCCAACCCCCGTGACTATAGAAGATAACACCTTCGTCGGGGAGACAAAAAGAAGACTTCAAGAAATTCATAAGTACGTGCGCCAACGGATGCGTCTTTGCAGCGAGAAGATGAAGACCTGGTACGATTCACATTCCCAGCCAATTTCCTTCGTGCCCGGAGAACAAGTTTGGTTGTACTATCCAAAACGCACGAAGGGAAAATGCCCAAAATTACAAGCCAATTGGGAAGGCCCATACGTAGTACAGGCACGTTTGAACGAACTAATCTACAGGATTGTTCGTTCTCCAAAAGCGAAGCCGAAGGTGGTGCACGTGAATCGACTTGCCCGTTTCGAAGATACCCGCACACCTTCGAAGGAATTAAGAACGCAAAATGGATTTGAAGAATAGATGGGACAAGATTCCGCAAGAAAATGAAACGGAAAAGGATTCTGGAAAGAAAAGAACTTGATTACCGAATCGATGAAATGCCACCGTCTCACTCAAGGTTTTTGGGTGGTTTTCCCTTGGGTCGGAGGACAAATGTCGAGGCGTTAGTTTGATCGGAGCCACACCAGTAGACCAGTTATCTTTGGAGTTGTCTACTTCCTCTTCAAACTAAGGCATCGGGTTCCCAAGCAGTTTTACAAAGGTTATGGATTCAAGAAATAACCTGAAAACTGGGCTCTCCAATTTGAAGTCACCGCGGTCGAGACGACCGCTTTTCGAGAGGAGGGGGCAGTGTTACGCCAACTTCATATTGGCGTATAGAACGAAGCTGTTCCCTCGAACCCGCTGGATTCGAGTATCGAATCGAAGTCGATGGATCGATCGGCCGGTCGTTGCCTGACGACCGGAAACGTTTATACAGGAAGTCGCTACCGAGCTTTCGTAGAGAACAGACGTTCTATTTCATACTGTATTTGTAATTGTGAAATAAAGAAATGCCCAAACGCGGAAGACCCTCCGCCAGGTGTAACAATATCATAGTATTATTTTTGAATTTTGAAGAAAATACAGCAAGAATGTATATATACTATTTAAGATTGAAAAGATCATAATTTGAGGAGTGTTTTCAAAGTACGTGACAATACAGTTTTTCAGGAGCTACGACAAATAAAGAAATGAAGGCTTGTTGTTATCATTGGGCTTTAATCCTCTGGGAAATTTTTCCTATGTGATATTATTAGAGTTATGAAAGGCATACGATAAATAAACTTTTAATGAGAGAGTAATTACAATATTTCTACATATAACGACACGACGGATAAAACAATAGTGAGCTCTAAATAAATAAACTAGTTAAGAAATAAAAACTCAAACGAAAGATAAACTATAATTTATTCCTCATCTATTTTTCAAAATACGGACGTATTGCATGTGTATCGAGAGGTTAATAGCTATGTATACCTAGTTGCAATTTTTCAGAACCTGCCAATAATATTAAGAGGGTCGGAAAGTATTTAACGTCGTTTCTCTAGATGTTTTGCTCAGAAATCAATTGATTTTTATTGCTCCGGCATTGAAAATTTTTGCACTAGATGAGAAAAGATTCTTGGTAACGAGGACGATTACATCGTTCGTTAAAAATAAAATATCATTTCAAGAGTCATATAAGTCATTTCACCGTAATGAAAAATGGCAATTTTTAATGACTATAGGGCATTATTCATTCTGATAAAAATACAAATATGCAAGATATTAAAATTTGTCTTGAAAATTTACATCCGTGTTTTTAAAAACATTATTCTAATTCTAATTCTAGAAACATTAAAGGTTTTGTTCGATGTTGCTGGAGATTAACTTGTTGATTAATTTATTCTTTTTGGTTTACGATTTTTTGTAAGTGGAGAGAGGCCGAGAAAATGAAAGTTTTGAATGGAGTGTGCCTCCACGAAGATTTTTACCTACAATAAATTTTCTCATTTATTTTAGCGTTATGCTGCTTCTCCCTTTGTATGAGATAGAAGAAGGGAAAACAAGTTCCAATAGCATACTTGCCCCATTTTTCCTCATTTTTCTTGTACTTCTAAACGGAATAACTATTTATAGCAGTTGAAACCGAAAAAAATGCAGAAGAAAAAGAAATCTTTACTAATTTCATATAATTTGCAGTGCGTAAATTTGTTCGCTACTGTTTTGTTGAAAAAGTCCTCTGCCATGCCGCATATTGTACTTTCAGTAATTTTAATACACCATGGTTAATATAGGTGTTACACGCACATGGAATATATTAAATATGCCAACAGAACCATTTACGCAAGCTGCTTTACCTAACTTTATAACTTGGATTAATTCTCATGCAATTACAGTTTTATAAAAATATTCTCAACAAAATTGATATAATTTTACACTGTTGCGAATAATAAATTAAAAAGTTGCACTTTCATAAATGCGGGTGATGCTCTCGTATTTGTGGTAAAGAGAACGAGGATCCCTTCCCGTTTTTGTTATAAGTCACGATGGTATAATCATCTATAAAGTTACTAGTAAGCAGTTATGTCAATGTATTATAACAATAAGTACATACTTTCAACTTTGCTTCTCATTAATCAACATGCGAAAATCCATTCGTAATCAAGGTAATCTAATCAACGTACAGTAACATTGATTGTATTCTTTTCGATATTATGAAAGAGAAAAGAGTTCAAATTTTTTTATGTATTGCAATTATTTGTTTCTTTATACACTAAAACCCTAGGTGAGTTCAACCACCTACCCCATAAATTTCCAACGACGGATAGTGATCCAACATTACAGATTAGACGCTCATTTGCTAAAGAATCAATTTCCTCATATCATGTTTTTTCTTACTTTCATATCGATTCCCAAAATGTTTATGAAATTTCCGAAATAGCAAAATTTGTGGAAATTGACAAAAATTGTAGTTGCAACAAACGTTTAGTGTTGGAGCTTTTCGTTGAGACCATTTTCTATCGAAGGACGACGTTGTCTTCTCCGTGACATTTTAACGAATCTATCTTACATTTTCTAATGTCTTTTTCCTAAGTGAAGAGAATTCTTCTACAAATAAAATTCACATCTTGAATGTACAATTAGTGTAGGATCGTGAAAAGGAAAGGGTCACGCGGTAACCCATCCAAGCAGCGTACCTGACCTGAGTAGCTTAACGTTGAGATCTCCTGGGTCGGCGCGGAACCACTGCGCCAGCGACCTGTCCCTAGTGACACTTCTTTCTCACGGACTCTTCTCCTAACAATAAGTCCTTTTTAGGAGAGTACCACTCCGGTCCCTCATTAGTGAACGTAGTTTAGTAAAAGATTAATATTTAATAACTCATAGTAAATCGTCAAATTTTGACAATAAATGTCTTTTAAGTTTTGTGCTGCCCCTTACTTTTGTCAATTCTGTTAGCTTTTTTATATATGATCATACAAAAATATTTCGATAACGCGACTGTCCACTGGTAGGCGTTAAAGAGATCTAATTTAATCTTATTTAGTTCAATGCAAAATTTGAAGGGTGTTAAGGATCAACCACCGCTCGCTGTGCAATACTCGAAAGAATATGCTTGAAAGTTTTGCTTAATACTGAAAATCTGTATTTTAGCGTATTTGTAAACGCGTATTTAACCAAATAGTACTAAATGTCTTTTAAAACTAATACAACCTAAAAAAATACTGAAGCATCGTGTACTAAACGTAGGACGGCTGCATAACCGACTCCAATATGTTCATTAATACAAATTTTAGAATCTGTTCTTATTTTTCAATGTATAATATAGTATGCTTCATCTAAAAGGAGCGAATCACTGTTTGAAAAAGTGGGTTATGACCGAAAAAAGGTGGAAAACAGTGTGTCATATTATTGATATAAAGAACGGGAGCTGACGTGTTTCCTTTCTGAAAAGGAGACGGCGGATAATTTGTTTTCGGGAAGGCCGATCTATCTAAATTCCGAGAAATCAAAAATGTTTTTCTTAATTTTGTAGATCCACAAATTCCATTTTATTTACGTTGTCTCCTATAAAGTTGGTCTACCAACGTGGTCAAAATGACGTGCTCTGAATTTTTTTTAAATATCGGCGATTGAATGAACTAAGCTCCATCATTTATTTCATTGTGACATATTCATTTGACAATTTTAAATATATTGAATTAATCGTCGGTAACCTATAGTCGGTAAAAAATATATTTTTGATGTGATATCAAACTATAGTCATATTATTTTAGTGTTTTTATATGTCAGGGTATTAATCAATTTGAGACTGGTATCATATCAGGATATTTGGGTGGTGTTACCATCACTTTAAAAATGTATTGATTTATGGATCAATATTCGTTGCACCATCGTATATGGCAGCAGTCGCCATACTTTTTGACCTCACAGACCAGCAAATTCATAATTTCAATCCCGCGGACCATGAATAGGATTTTTTCAGTGTTAAATATATTTATAAAAAAATTTGTGCTCTAAGAACACATAAAATGTATTGTTATGAATTGAATTATGTTGCAATGCATCTTAAAACAGAACTTAACGTAATGAGTAAATATATTTGTTGAGGCGTAATTGCAACGCGGGCCTTGAGGTTGCGAGGGCAAAATTTCTAAATTCTTTATTTTAGTTTTGCAGCTGTGTGGACCCGTCCATCTGGCAAACACCTTCGAATATCGAAGGATGGCACGTGGCTACCAGACTTGCACTCGAGAATTCCTGCGCTAGATTTATGACAGGTGTCATAAATCTAGCAGTTTTCATCTACACCTGGGTTACCCTCGCGGCCCAAGGCCCCCCTCTGCCTGGGCCTTCCGTGTGTTTTGGCAAAACCAATGCAAACGCTGCATTTTGGTAACCACCCACGAAGTCCAGGCAGAACCAATAACATTTCACCAAGGCCCAACATTCTCCTCCCTATCAAGCCATCCCTTCCTCCTCGTCGGGGTTGCCGACAGAGGAAGGGGTGCTTCCGAAATTTATAAAAGAACTAAAAGTGAGCCAAATCTTCAGATTCTCTCCGTAACTATATTCTTCGTAACATCAAGTTTTTTTTCATACACATTTGGCTCGCTCATATTCATATTTGTTATCTATTTGTTAATCTCTTTTGTTATTATTGTTTCCGTGTATATACTAGTTACTCGTTATAATAAACAAACACCAAAACCATTTCGGGAGTGTCGTGTTTATTAATTCTCCGAGAGAAGAAATCAAAACTAAACTCCGACGACTTAACTGTCCGAAGAGTCGCAACAATATTCCACATTTTTCTGGGGACCAGCGAAATTTTCTCGCGGACCACCACTTTGGCGACCACTGGTATATGGTATAGAATTCGTTATGGTATAGGGGTAGTTCCTTTAAAACTACCTCTCTAACACATTAATAAAGACGACATTTTTTCTATCAATACCTTTCTGACAACCTTTTAATTCATAAATATTCTGACCGCATAAGAATATAAAATATCTCACCTCTTTGTTTCACAATATTCCTTGTCTTCAGAAATAACGAGCAAATCGCTAATACTTCCTGAACAATTGCCGACTTTCTATGATGAACCACAAGCGAGAATAGTGCGGTTCAATCAAAAGTGGATGATCTATAAAAATACTATTAGAGTGTCGCGATCGTTCGCTAATAACTTAAGCGAATCACACGGCCTGCAGAAATCTTCTGCAGGATAAACCTGCCGATCTGTTGGCGTCTGTTCTACAAGGGCCGTTGAATCAGAGGGGTGGCGGAAGAGAAAAGGGCGGTTATATTGGCTTTGCGAAGAATCGCTCTCCAATGAAAGCGTTAACGAACCACGTCGTTCCTTCTCGTTCTGCTCAACTGCTCCATTTTCCGATGGTTTTTCACCGCCTTTCTTTTTCCGTCCAACCGTGCAACTCTCCCCAATCCCCTCCTCCTCTCTCGTGTGTTCGTGTACCATATGCGTGTATCACTAAGTGTACGATGCATTAATCCAGTTTCAAGCAAAATTAAAGGTAGCGTTAATAAAGTATTCATTTCGCGTTTTTTCCCCAATCGGTTTCGTCTATTTATCGTGGTTTTTCAGACGTTATTTTACCTCGTAGCGCGCGTTAAATATTTTCTCCTTTACGAGGGGACTTCATTACACCGGAAGCAGTGTGTTCTGGATTTTAAATTATCGAGGAAATTCAAAAAATCAAAAAGGACCGTATAAAGATTGGATACCGTACAGGTCATATCAAACGTTGGGAGCAATTTTCACATTTTTTCGTGGATAGATTTAATGAAATTAATAAGTTTTAACAAGTCATGTAGATTATAGGAGTATACGGAAATATAGGAAAATTTTAATTAACAATCCACAATTTTACATCAAAAGTTTTAACAAAATTCATATTTATAATTGGTCAGAAGATATTCAATGCTTTTGTCTGAAATGGCCAGGAGTTCGTTCACCAGGGAAATGAAAGAACTCAGATATTTAATTTATAAAACATCGTTTTCGAGTAGAATAATTCACGTCTAATATGAAGCACTTTCCTATTCGCGCCGTAATTTATTCTTAAAGAGTGACATTAGTCCTCAACGAAAATGTTACACGAAGTTTTTGTTATTGTGAAATATTTGGAGAGTTATGAGAAATATTGAAAAAATCACAGATTTCATTACAATCCCAAACTATTTTTTGAGTTATTACTGCCGACCCTGTAAATAAATTTCTTATAAGCAGTTTTTTTAATGTAAAAAGCAATAAACATGAATGTATGAGTTTCCGAGATATTTAATTACACAAATATTTAGAATTTTGTAAACAAATTTCTGACACCAGAAATTTGTAATTTATAACTACATGTTTTTTTTAATTGCCAACAAAATTACAATTTTTTTATAATTATCAACTTTCTGATACTGAATTGTGGGGCGACAAGACATGTGTTAATGTTTTTCATGAATCAAACAACGTGTATACGAAGTTTCATTATTTTTCGACTCTCAGATTTTCTAACTTCCCTTGTACCTAAGTAGCAAATAATATTTGTGACAAAAGCAAAGAAATGTTAAACTTTAATTAAATTGTCAAATACAATTCAGCACTTGTATGAAATAATTTAAAGTGCAGATATTTTAAATAAATAATATTCGCGTTAGGAATTATCAAATTTGCCTATAACATCACCACAATCTGGCTGTGTTCATGTTATGGAGTTCCTCTCCTGTAACAGGCGATAACGTATACGCGTATCTATTATTATGGCGGCCGTATCATGAACAAAGAAGCTATCCGTTACGGTTAATTAACTCATGGTAATTAATAGCGGTTGTGACGATGCCTTGCAAACTTAATTGCATTGAATGGCAATTAATAATTTGGCAGTTTACTCCACGTAACGATTATAGTGGTTATATATAGAAATGTCTTTTTCCATTGGACAAAAAGTTCAATTACATCTCCATGACGAGTGAATTTTAATGGAACGGTTTCTATTTTGTCAATGCACAATTTAACGCAATATCGCCAAATGCATTTTCATAAATTTTTCATCAACCCCCAGAAAATATTCTTGCTTGTTCTGAAATATTTTCAGAAATAATTTTCCGAGAATTCCTCTCTGAGAATATTTTCGAGCGTCTTTCAACTTTTGTTCTCTCAGTGACGAGCGTTTCTGTGAAAGAAAAATTTCCCTTTCCACCCTCGTAACTTCCGAGACGTTTGGAGTAACAAAAGAGTAAGAGCCGAGTGTAAAGCGTTAATTAAATTAGACAGAGTGCGGCGAGATCCAATAGTCCTTGGCAATTACTTCAAATGCATTCGTATTCGCTTTAAATACTCGCTCGATAAAGCATGATTCCTATCCAGGAGAGGATTCGTCTTACTATAATGAAACTTCACACTCCGAGTAAAGAGTAAAGAGTAAATAAACGAACAATAAATCGCTAAACTTACTAATCTTGTCCATAAAAAAAGACTGTGTGGTATGTTCGGTTTGAAAATACTTTTTCTTGCTATGTAATTTCTTTTACTGTTTTCAAACTCAAGTAATTTAACAATACTTCAAGTTTAACAATGTAAAGAGCTTCAAATATTTTACCTAAATATGAAACGTATCCCGTACAGTTGAGTATATTTCAAATATCTCATCAATCATCATTCGCAAGCCCATATTAAAATCCCTTATCCAAAATTTTAAATGATATAATTTTATAAATAACTCTCAATGTTCCTACTATCAGTAAATTCCAACATCATTTTCTTCCCGTAAGAAAATTACTAGCAAGTGTAACTCAAACTCGAGCATCTAAAATACAAAATAATCTTCAAAGTTTCTATCATCAGTAAATTCCAACAGCATTTTCTTCCCGAAAGACAAGCGTAAATCAAACTCGCTCTGCCAAAGTAATGCCATAGCGTAGTCATAACCGTACAGATATGTCGATATGAAACAGCTCTAGAATGTACAGCCGCAGAAACGCTGCTAGGTTTACGTCACGTCGCGTTACGATAGTGAGCAGCCTCGACTGTAACATTATTCATAAGTGGAGGACTATGCACACTTCATATACATGACGCATTGCGTCCCACCCTTGTTCTCTCAACTGGGCCTGCAAGTGTACGTGATATCGAGAGCGTCGTCGACAGGGGTGAAGGGAGGATGATGAAGAGATGGCTGATAGTAAAGAGATCGATGATAACGTTGGACGAGGTATAGTAACTGCTGGAAGCAATGTCGATGTCTGGACAATAGACGAATCAGGACGACGTTCGATCGAATTTATTTCAACGACTTTCTTGCATGATGTACCACTTTTTCGCCCAAATTGATTCTATCTGAACTTTGTGACTTAATCGCGGATATCAAATCAGTTAACGTTTCTCACTAACCGAAGTTTCATAAAGACTTTTTACACCCTGTTACCATTTTGTTTTCCGTTTAATTTGGAGAACATAATATCAGTTAACAAATTAACTGTGGCGACTTTTTTTGAGAGTGCATACGTACGTTTGTCACGAAGATCGAGCGATGACGAGTATATTTGTCAATCATAGAGTAAGTTCCGCTGTTAAAATATTGAATCGTAAGGATGGTTTAGTTTTATAAATTTGTTAATTGTATTACTAGCATTTACTTACTTATTTACTTATAATAGAAATGTATTATGTTCATAATAGACAAAAAACGCAATAAAAATGAACTACGTATAAAGTAAAAAATCGTCACGCATTTGTCCCATGACGAACTGTCATTGGAGGAGTCCTATCATAAATCACTCTCAGGCTTTAGCGCTAGACTAGTTGGTTTTTGACCTTTACTTTTGCAGATTTTACGCTAACATCCGAAAAATATTATCGTCCTATATGTATAAACTGGTTATATGTATCCATAATTATGAAAGTGGTCTAAGTAAAAATTTAAAAAAAATGAGTTTATCAGTTGTTTCACGCCACATTATTATAAACTAAATTAATTCAATGTAATTTTTATGATATTGTCAAAAATGAACTAATACATAGTGGTTGTAATTTGAACATTATATGGAATTCATTTAGTGTTAATTATGAAAGTGGTCTAATTATAAGTCAAAAATTTAAAATATTATATAAACATACCCTTATATTTTTGGTATCTGGTGATTACTTTCTACCGAATGACCGCGATTTTGGGCTAATAGAAATAAAAATAAAAAAAGTAAATTACTTATACAACCTTGAGCATTATTGTGAATTAATAGAAAAGTGTGGAAGAAGAAATGCATTTTCGGTAAAATGAATGACCCAGCCGGATTTTATTTCAACGAAACCACTAGAAGAGTCAACGACAAGAAGAGTAAAAAATACCGCGGGCGAATCTGTCTCTTGGTTGCAAATTCAATGGATAAGATTCTTACAAAATGAACCTTACAAGATTTTCTATAAAACTTCTTTAGATGATTCTAAATTCCACGTTTTGGATCTTTCACCTAAAAGAGGGAGACCAAAAACATACGGAAATATTAAATTAGTTCCATTATACAGCAACACTAGACCAGTAACGGAAGGAAAAACATAAAGATATTATGTGTTTACCACCATAAATCGCTCCAGTTTTTCAGGAACATTTTAAGAATCTCAAGAAACTCAAGAATTTTAAGAAACTCATAATGATAAAAGCCTCAAATTATAAAAATGGATTACTTTTTAAAAATAATTAATAAATGTTCATGAATTATTTCATTAAAATTATTGTTTCTAATAAAACTCGTAATTTTTGTATCGCTTTAAGTCATTTATAGGACATTCAGTTAATTTTGAAAATGGTCTAAGTCAATTCAAACTTGAAAAACAACATTTCCATTGAAAATTCACGCAAAAGTTCATATTCATAATAAATTTCCATTAATCAAGACTAATAAGATTCTAAATTAAAATGTTGCATAATATAAAAATATTTTTTAATTCATTCAAATGCAATACATGAAATATCTCGAAACAAGAAATATACGACTTATTGTTACACCACTTTCATAAATATGGGCACATATAAAGTAATAAGCAGCTACACGATGCGTAAATCTATCTCAAATTATTTATACTTTTTAGTTGCTCGTTATATGTCGGCATGGCCTCAAAATATTCCAAACAGCTTGAAATTAACGAATATATTTTAGTTTTCGTGAAAATCGGCATAAACAACCAATGCTCATTGCCTTTTACGTATGACGAGTATACTCGTCAATCACAACTAACTGGTTAATAATACGGAAATGTAACATCGACGTATTATTGTTTCGTAGAGAGTGTGAATCAATATTAATTTGTTCATTGTTTGAAAACCTTGATGTGACATCAAATGAAGTATTTTTCACAGCTATTCTGCAGATGAAACTATGCAAAAAAATTATGCATCTTCAATATTATTATTAGGAAAAAATAAATCATCTAAAAAAGAAACGAAACCTTTGAAATTTCTGATTGTGAGGACAATTCTCAAGTGAATGCTGACAAAAGCAGTTAAAACGTTTAAGAGTCGAGTAAGTCTATGGATCGTTTACACGCATTACTTTCTCCGATGGGATTTCGCCTTAAGCTGGGGAAATTTATTCGAACTCTTCACGCGTCTGCCCGTATGCCGCAGGATGCGACAATAATTTTGAGAAACGCCTACCACCGGTTACCCCGACAATTCCAACGCGTAATGTCCCCGACAATTCATTCCCAAATGGCCCGAACGGCAATTCTTAGTGGGCGCTGCACAAATCTTACGTGCTCCTCGCTTACAGCCAGGGAAAATACATTTTCTGCAGGCGGCTACCGTTTTCCCACCTACTAATGCGAAATTTTATGTGACGCACACTCGTATGTTTCTTTGTGTGTGAGATTCTTCAACTGTTGGAGAAAATTTCAGGCGAACTTTATTTCCCGGATCGTTTATTTCACATTTCCTGGTTTTTGCTACTTGGATTTATTGATGGTTCCTATTTCGTTTAGCGAAGGAGTTTTTGCTCTTTTGATATATTCTTTTACAATTAATAATATTAACAGTAATATTGAGGAATAGGAAATTGTATATTTAAGAGATTTTCCTGCCTTCATATTACATTACTACGGCGATTTTTCTTAACTTGCTAAAAAACGTGTGTTACATCAAACATTTACTCTTTTCTGTTCGATCTTCCTGCCGAAAAATTCGAATGACCCTCATATTCCATAAATAACTAATTAAAATTGATCTAGTAATATTTTATATTATCAAATTCTTTTGTTGTGTAACTGTCATACATTAGTTTTTGAAGATCGAAACTGTTCAAAAATATCTCCGACAAATGTAAATATTAGATTCCATGCTCGATTCTTCATTAGTAGAAATTATCTGTGATAGTATATCTATACACTTAAATTATATCTCGTCGAAAGGCCGCAGAGAACTGAAATTTCATTTATCCAAATGATTAACAAACATAAAACTTCAAAGATCGAACACTTTACCACTTTTTTTATCTATTGATTTTCGAAATTCAATTAATATTCAATCAAATCCATAACTTCAAATATATATTACCATTCAAAGAGTACTCGCCACGATTCCCAGATATGTATAATAAAACCTTCACAAAAGGATGCGAATATTTATTTTAAATTCCGATGCTGGTGCTGCGCGTAGAAATTCATTTAATTAATTTCCCGGTTGTGTAGGCAGTACCATGTTTGGAATGCATATTTCTTACACCGGGGAAAAGGGCAAATGATGTAAACGTTATTGATACCGTAGAGGTCATATCTGAGAGAATAGAATGCTCGCACAGTTTTGAATTACTGGGATGAACGTGGAGGGAAATCCCACGATGGCTGACCCAGCTGCTAAGCTAACCATAAACCTCAATTATACATACAAAATGTGCCTGTACGCGCAGGTACAAGATACCTGCATTTATATAAATGCGTATGCATACCACCAGCAGGTAGGTGTTGCTGAAAGCTGGTCTGACCTTTGACCTCACTGCCATTGTGGACCGCAAGGGTCGTTGACCTCAAGGTCATTAAGAAGAAAAGACTATCTTAAATAGTTTTTCGATACAGCTAAAATGTATAATCCATACCTTGGATATTTGCAAAGAGAAAACAGCTGTTAATAAGCCCGTTTTCATGTGAGTTAAGAGGGTACTACAGTTTTTCTGAATCAGAAAGGGCGACTCTAAAAAAGACTATAAGAGTAAGTTATTTGAAAATTTGTGTGCGTTTCAGTTACACCTTTTTTGAGTTACACAATTTTTTTTAAGGTAATACACTTAAAGATACTGTTTAAATTAATGGTGTACTAGGATGATGCGAACGTGGCGGTTGACATGATATTTCGCCTCCCTCATATTCTTCCGGAATGAAAAATTATAATGTGAATTTATTCTATACACATGTAGTTATTGTTCGATTTACAATCAAGAGAAAACAATTACTTTGCTGAGAAACGATAACAGTCTAAGCCCAAATGCTCGATTTTTCTACAATGATTTTCCAAATTTTTGACAAGTAGGATTTGGTAGTTTTTATAAGACTCTATCTTAGAGTGCAGATAAAAGTTCAAATTTATCGGCTCAATACTTATTTATGATTCGTGTCATGTAGCTGCAAATAAACTGTTCCCAGAAAAATGCATTTAAAGTTTTCTCTACCGCATACCGCAAAGTATATTAACCGTTTTTTCAAAGTTTATAACTTAGAAAATTTTAAGAATTTTAACTTAAAATTTCGTAAAGGCATTTCTATCAAGTTAATGTACAGGATCCAGTAAAAAAAGAAGAATTAAATTTTTTTACCATGAAAATATGAGTACCCCTGTGAGACATTAGCCGCGATCATGTTTTGTTGATTTTGCTTTCTCTCAAAGAACATGTGAAGTTATACATTAATAATTCTTTTTCTGTATCTAAATAAAGTGTTATGTAGTTCAAGACAATTCTCTTTCCGAAAAATCTTTTCTTTCCACAAAACACCCTGTCAAACCTCTTAAGCTATCATTGCTTTAAATATTAAAGCATTTGCTAGAAAGTTTCACAATGATGAACTATAATCTATTTTGAGGAGATTTCTTGTTATCATGAAATTACGAAGATTACTTGTTACGAAGATATTACTGAATCGTGTTTAACGGAAAAGATAATTCGGTTTAGGATTCAATCAAAAATTAATACTGCTAACTCAGGCTACCGTTAAGTTGGATTCCTTCTTTGCACAGAATATTAATTTCACAAGTTCTGATTGTGAGTGAAACCTTTACAGCACCACTCACAGTGGTGACCTTCTAAACATGTTAAAAAAGAAGTTAGAATTAATGAACTCCAGTTTTAAACGGTTACTCGTTCTATTTTACTCGTACTTTCAACTAACATCTTTACATCAGAAGGTGTAGAACAACGCTTGATAAGTCATGGAACAGAATTTTAAAACACCCTGTACATATAATGTAGAATATTTATCACAAATATACTTCAGAGATATATATATATATATATATATATATATATATATATATATATATATATATATATATATATATATATACAGGTAATACTCCTATAACTCGGTAGACAAGTTCCTAAAAAATGCCGTGTTGTGTGAAACCGTGGTGTATGAGACCCAGAGCAAGTACAAAAAGAGGGTTTACGTTCTGAAAACTTATTAAACACAATTTTTTTCTTTAAATTCTACATAAACAACTTAATTTTTATTAAAAATATTAATCCCTTAACGCACAGATCTTTTGAAAAAAAAACGGCCAAAAAATATCAATTCTTTTTTATGTAAAAAACACACTTTAGCACATTGTCTTGGCAAAAAAAAATAAAAAAATACGAAATTAATCAAAATTTTTATTTTAATTTTAAATACAACGCCGCTTGAATTATCTCAAGTGTGCACAGTTTGGCCTGTTGATCGCGCTCGAATTAACTCGAGCGCACAAGTTAAGGGGTTAATGTATGTACAAGACAAAACAAAAAATATTATTTTAATTTAATGCAACTATAATTTAATAAATTTCTTCATCGTCACTGCTCGTTATAATCAATCGAGAACGTTGTTTTGGTGGAATGATATTGCCTTTAATGTCAGAACTTTTTTCTTCAATTAAAGTTTGTGTATCTTCTTTCCTCTTTAAAAATCTGTGATTTTACTTTGCTTTCTGATCCTTACCTGGTCAATGTTAATTTCTTCTTAATATCTTAAAGACGAAAAAGTTATTCTTTAACACATCGTGACTCGACGCAGACTACTGATCAGCAGCGTGAAATACTTTTGTTTTCAAGCCACGGAGATGAAATCAAAATAGTTTACACCACACTGTATCTTTAAAACGGTAAGTCACGCCGCGGCTATAGAAGTACAGTGTTGTATAATGGTTTTTGCAATTTTCTTATCATGTTACAGCGAAACCGTGTTATAGGATGCCGTGTTGTAGAAGGGTTTCCGCAATTCATAAATCGTGTTATAGCGAAACTGTGTTACAGGATACCGTGATGTACGGAGGTCTACCTGTATATATACAGTCGGTCACGAAAATATTCGGACACCACTATAGTTTTGAATATTATAGTCCGTACTTCAGAAATGTAAACAATGAAACCAAAAAGAGGTTCACGTATGGTACTATGCAGTGTTTAGTTTACAAAAACATAAGAAATATTTATTTACGATATGTGATTACATAAATAATAAAAGGAAAATGGAAAATATGCTCATTTTCATGTCACAGAAATACATATTCGGACACCTGCTATATTTCTCAAGTTTCCAGGTTCCAGGAACTGACTGAAACAATGTTTCTAAACATATCGTTCATACCATGTACAGAGTATGTTATAGATCGAATATTTGTCAGTCTTATACAAAATTTGTGCGACATGGGTCGGAAAAGTAAGAATACATCGTTTGATATGCAACAATTAGTCATTTTTCATCATTAAAAAGGGAAATCGATTCGCAAAATTGCTGATTTGTTAAATATTAGTAAGAGCACGGTATGGAATATTGTTCGACGGTACAAGAACGAAGATAGAATTGAATCTATCCCTCAAAGTGGACGCAAACCGATACTAGACATTCGCGATAAACGTTCCATAATTAGGAAAATCAAATGTGATCCTCGTATAAGTGCTCCAAAGTTAGCAGCTGAATTAAATGAACACCGTGGAATATCAGTGCATCTGGAAGATGAACATAAGATGAGTGTTAAGATCAGAGGGCTATAACAGAAGAATAGCTCGAAAGAAGCCGTTTATTAACGCGGCGAATAGGATGAAGAGACTGAAATTTGCAAAGGACTACATTAGAAAGGACATTGAGTGGTGGGAGGACGTAATTTTTGAGGACGAGTCCAAATATAATATTTATGGAAGCGACGGAAGAATTAGGGTATGGCGGAAGTCGAAAGAACGGTGATGGGTCTTTCATAGTGCGGGGCTATATTTCAGCCCATGCAGTCGGCGAATTAGTTTTCATTGACGATATTCTTGATAAAAATAGATATCTACAGATTTTGCAAAACAATTTAAAGAAAAGTGCCGATAATATGGAACTTCAAAATGGGATAAAGTTTTATCAAGATAATGACCCAAAGTACAAGTCGCGAATTGTGCAAGAATTCTTATTATACACTTGCAAGAATATCCTCCATCCACCACCGCAATCGCCAAACTTGAATCCCAGTGAAAATTTATGGGATGAATTAGTTCGCCGAATTCGGACAACTCCCATAAACACAAAAGAAGAGCTAAAAAGGCATCTGCAAGAAGAATAGCTACGTATTGGGCAAGATTATTTTAAAAAAATAATTTGTAACATGCCAACGCGATGACGACACATCTTAAAGCAGATGGGATACCCAACAGAACACTAATTAATAAAAACAAGACTTATATATCGTGATATACACTTAATTTTGATAGTGTACGAATACTTCCGTGACATGAAAATGAGCATACTTTCTGTTTTTCTTATATTATTTATGTAATCACGTATCGTAAATAAATATTTTTTATGTTTTTGTAAACTACACGCTGCATAGTAACATATGTGAAACCTCTTTTTGTTCTCCTTGTTTACATTTCTGAAGTGCGGACTATAATAGTCAAAACTATAGTGGTGTCCGAATATTGTCGTGACCGACTGTATATGTACATTTATATGTATGCACAAGTGGAAACATAAATGTAATATGCAATATACGGAACGCACTATTCTAGATCACACACGCACTCTAAATGATAACTATGATAAGTAAAATGTAAACTATGAAGTCCATCTAGTCAAGTCTAATTGTCTGTCTACTCGTCTAGTTTCTATTTGCGTCTGTAACTCTATTCGTCGGTTCGTCTATACACGTTCGTCTGCTATCTCGTTCGTGTGCTGTCTCGTTCGTCAACTCTCTAACTGTCCTCTTGTCCTCGTTCCGCCAACGATCATCTTTTCGTCAGTCATTTGTTTCATGGCGGATCGTCCAGAATCTTCTAGAACAATCCGCGCGGTATTTATAAAAGAACTCCCACATTTAATTATACTATGCTAGATTAATTATCATTGTCCACAATTCTCCGATCATTGTTAATTATTAACAGGCGTGACAGAAGCAATCATTTGCTTTTATAGGGAATAAATTCACTCTCTCGTCTCACAGAAAATAACTGCCACATTGACTGAATAAATTCGCTCTGTGCTCGCCATTAGAGAACATTTCAACGGACTATACTTGGTACTGTTGCTTTGAAACAGCGAACGATTGCGAAACGCTAATACCAACGTGAAAACAAACACGTACATTGGGAATCATAAGTGATTTCCCGTGGGATGTCACATCGTCCTTCGCATTCCAATTCCCAGTCGTTGTTGGAGGACTGAGGGTAGAAAGTAGAGAAAGAGAGGAAAGTAAGGGCGGTGGGAGGAAAGGAGAATATGTCCCAGTTGTAGATAGGCGAGGAAAAATAGCTGAGACAGAGGTTCGCGAAACGACGACGTCTGTGCCCCCTGGGAAGAGGAAAGGGAGGAGGATATACAAGTCTCGATGCTGAAAGACGACGCGCGAAACTTTGTTTGAAGCTTAGACATGTTACTTGATTCGAGAGTCTCGTCCAAGTAATGTGTATTTTTCTTCTGCGACTTACTCATGGAAGGTTACTTTTAACTTGATATACATATCTCGTAGCATCGACTTCATCATTTTCATATGATACATTTAGATACAATAGAATTCATTATGTAAATATAAATGTGCTGTGTTTTTCTTTATGAATATCACTTTAATTGGTAACAAATCTGATGTATATCAAGATTTTTTTAACAATGAAACTTATTCTCGTACAAATGTACAATAATACCCTATTTAGAGCGGGAATACGTTCCAACAAATTCCAGTACTAAAGGAAACAGTGTTAAATAAAGTCGCTTCAACACGTAAATAATGGGGATAGGTGAAACAGAACAGAGCATAAGAAAATGTATTAGTCATTTCTTATTTTATTTTATAATATTCATTGTTAAATACTTTTTTATTACATTAATTATAGATTTATTTATTGTTAATGTCGACTTTTATCCATAAAACAGTCACGAAAATCAAAAAAGTTTGAGATAAGCAGTATTGTTTATATCTTTATATCTAATACAAAAAAGATGTGCTGGTACTGTAATGCAATTGCAATTTCAGGGAACACTGTTAGAATCTTTGTTCTGAACTGACAAACAAGAGTTACTGCACCGTTTATGATTGGTGTATGACCTTCATGTGTATATACATGTATGTGGGATATTTATTACAAATACATATACTTAAAACAGATATATGCAAATGGAAACTTAAATTTAATGTGCAATATAAGGAACGCATTAGTGGAAAACACACATATTCTCTGCTAATATAAAGTATGAATATATATAGTATAAAATCTGCTAATATTATAATAATAATATATAATATATAGTATTAAATCCATTTAGCCACGTCTAACTGTCCGTCTATAACTCTACTCGTCCAGTCATCTGTAACTCTATTCGTCTATTCGTCTATACACGTTCGTCTACTCTATCTACTACGGCGTTCGTCTACTCTCTAACTGTCCTCTCGTCCTCGTGTTGCCCTCGTGCCCTCTACATTACGTCGACGTTCATTTTTTCGTCGGTCAATTGTCTCATGGCGGATCTTTCTAGGTCAGTGATAGCGAACCTTTTTGAGAAGTGGGTCAAATTTTGCTCAATATGTTTTTAAGTACTACCGTAGGTCAATTTTTTTGCTTGTCAGTTAGCCACTGTCTACTGGGAAACATTGTTTTATAAATTCGACATTATAGATATTATAGATTCGATTTGACCCGCGGGTCATAGGTTCGCCACCACTGTGCTAGATCATTCTCACGGGATTTATAAAATTCCGACACATACAACAAATACCGGTATCGTGTGCGAATTCGCGGACTCCCAATATTACTGCGAAATAAAGAAACAGCGCTAAGCGGAGCAGTGTTAACTCTTTACGGTCGGAATTATTTTGTTAATTTTGTAGTGAGCTAAATAAAATCAAATTCACAACATTTCCTATCATTAGTTATTCAGTTCCTTTAATGATATCAATAACTACAGACACAGTAGTACCAGTTGAAAGCTGTGTTGAGTACAGCTGGACATAGGACTGCGAAGGGTCAATCGGGGTCTTATGTTAGTGTTATGTATAATTACCATTGTTATATACATTTTGGGAAAGCTGTCCCCAACAATTTTCAATAATATTTATGTCCGGAGAGTGAGCTGACCATGGAAAACTAGATATATTATTGTCCTTAAAGTAAGATTGCACGAGTTTTGTAGTGTGAACAGCTGCATTATCTCGTTGAAAAATAAATCCTGGTCCAGAAATACGTTCTGCATGATTATTTAATTGATCTTTTATTAAATTTAAATATTTCACACCGTTCATTCTTCCGTCAATAAATTTTATATCAGTCTTCCCAAAATACCCAATCGCCGCCCAAATCATTACACTACCACCGCACATTTGTCGTCGGATTTTTGTTAATGTCTTGTTTAAAAAAAATTTAATCTAAACGGCCGGGATGGTTTTTAGTACTATTTCCATGACGTACGAAAACAGATATTAAAAAAAATCCGACGACAAATGGGCGCTGGTAGTGTAATGATTTGGGCAGCGATTGGGTATTTTAGAAAGACTGATATAAAATTTATTGACGGAAGAATGAACAGTGCGAAATATTTAAATTTAATAAAAGATCAATTAAATAATCATGCAGAACGTATTTCTGGACCAGGATTTATTTTTCAACGAGATAATGCAGCTGTTCACACTACAAAACTCGTGCAATCTTACTTTAAGGACAATAATATATCTAGTTTTCCATGGTCAGCTCACTCTCCGGACATAAATATTATTGAAAATTGTTGGGGACAGCTTTCCCAAAATGTATATAACAATGGAAAACAATATAATTGTTTCAGGTTGACAAGTGTTGGTTTAACAGTTTCAAAAAGTGCAGCGCTCGACAACAAAAGTAGGATAGACTTTTGCTTTCTTCGACCTTCCTCTTTTTTCATAGATCAAAAACAAACACCCTCATGTTTCTTGACCATATGAATGCTGAGTTTTATTAAAATTACCTGAGATGGAATATTTATCAAAGGAATATTTAACATGTATTTTCATTTATTGATCTCTATCGGTATTAACACTTTAATGGCCGCTCATACAACATGTGTGTGATGCTACCGCCGAAAATTATTGGCTAGTATCACACTCTCTGTGTGATGAGCTATGAATGTAAACAAGTGTGGATATTGCTATTAGCTTCGTAGTTCATCACTACGTCTTTGATTTTTTTATTCTCTTACTTTTCTTTTAATTTTAATAAAGTTTTTTTAAATTAATTCTTCAAAAATATTGCCGGCCCCTGGTAACATTTGACTGCGAAGACGTGCAGCCATTAAAGTGTTAAGGTGGTGAAAATGACTCCTTTTACAACGAAATCTATTTATGTAATTTTTTGAAGGCTACGAAGATGTTAATGATCTGCGTTGGATGTCAGATTCGCTCAAGGACCCTCCTGGGAAGAAGAACATAAACACTCGCGCTGTCCTTACTAGTTCGGCGACCCAGTCGTCCATTTTCTACTTTCGTGTAGCACTAGTAAAGATATCTCGTGTGTTTTTTTCCGAAAGGTCGGAGACCTGGAAGCCTGACTTATTCAACTAAAATTCAATTGTGAAGATACAATTAAAAGTTAATTTGCGTGCTAATGGTTCGTTTTTGGCCCATGGTTCCTCTGAGACATTTTTCTTACGTAACAAATAGAGCAAATTTTGTACCTTTTCGCGAATTTTGCGGCGCTTTTTTTTTCAAAAATCTCTATCGATCCAAAACAACCCCTGTAAACCATGACAACTCATTTTTAAACACCCTGTACATATTGGTGACAAGGTTTAAAATACTTCAAAACAATATCTGTTGGCTATTCTTGTTTTGCGGTATCTATTAGGTCCAAAAAGATTAAATCTCGGTTCTCAAAATAACGGTTAACAATTAGGCTTTACTACTTAATTAGGCATACAATTTCCTTCATTTTATAGAAGAGAGGTTGATGCAACACTTTATAGTTTTGTTGCCTGAGTGATTTGTCATGAATAAAAATAATATTTGCACCATTTTATATGAATGTTTGTTCATATTGTTCATATATACATAATGGTTGTATGTATATACAGGTAACCCTTCTATAACACGGTAGATAAGTTCCTAGAAAATGCCGTGTTGTGTGAAACCGTGTTGTATGAGACCCAGAGCAAGTATAAAAATAGGGGTTACGTTTCGAAAACTTATTAAAAACAAATATTTTTTTTAATTCTACATAGATAACTTAATTTTTATTAAAAATATAAATGTATGTACAAGACAAAACAAAAAATATTATTTTACTTTAATGCAACTATAATTTAATAAATTTCTTCACCGTCACTGCTCAGTATAATCAGTCGTGAACGTTTTTTTGGTGGAATGATATCGCCTTCAATTTCAGAACTTTTTTCTTTATTTAAAGTTTTTGTATCTTCTTTCCTCTTTAAAAATCTGTGCTTTTTCTTTGGTTTCTGGTCCTTACCGGGTCAATGTTAATTTCTCCTTAATATCTTAAAGACGAAAAAGTTATTCTTTAACACACCGTGGCTCGACGCAGACTGCCGATCAGCAGCGTGAAATACTTTTGATTTCAAGCCACGAAGATGAAATCAAAGTAGTTTACGCCGTACTGTATCTTTAAGACGGCAAGTCACGCCGCGGCTATAGAAGTACAGTGTTGTAGAAGGGTTTCCGCAATTCATAAATCGTGTTATAGCGAAACCGTGTTACAGCATACCGTCTCGTAGGAGGGCTACCTGTACTACATAGAACAAAATTAGTGTCGGGAAAATATTCTATAATGTTTAACAAAAGTATTACAATTTGAGTATTTGAACGAGGCTGTCATTTTCACTTTCGCATAACAGACTTCCATTGTTTTGGTCATACGAGTAATATTCTTACACGGTATATATTTATGGTAATTCTGCACAAAAAAATATGACTCCTATAAATAGTAAAATGACCGTTATTGCGTTTTACTATTGGGTTGTCGGAAAAGTCGTAACGCATTTTGCGAATAGATGGCGGTCGATCATTTTTTAATTGATCGTTGGTTTGGCGCGGTTTCAGCGCCATTTTAAAAAAACAATTGAGTTATATCGCTGATTTTTAGAGATTTTACAGTAAGAGTAAGATGTAAGACCAAAGTGTGCATTTTCGTCATATTTTGCTGTTTTACTTCCGTAAAGGGAAAAACGCGTGTCGAGCTTGTGAAAAATTGCGTAAAGTTTACGGTGATGATGCTCTACAGGAACGTCAGCGCCAACGATGATTCACAAAATGTGGTCCCAAAACGGTCTTGGTCCCGCCATGGTAGTCCGCTTCGAACGACATCGAAAGCAGACATGTATCAGAGAAAAGCATTGCTCTCAGTGTGGTGGGATTTTAAAGGTGTCGATTTTTCGAGCTCCTACCAAGGAACCAAACTATTAATTCGACTGTGTACTGTCGGCAATTGGACAATTTGAACGAATCGATCATCCAAAAACACTCAGAGCTTGTTAATCGTAAAGGAGTGGTGTTTCATCACGACAACGTGAGGCCACATACAAGTTTAATCACACGTAAAAAATTGTTGGAGTTTGGATGGGATGTACTGTCACATCCAGAATACTCTCCCGACCTTGCACCATCAGACTTCCATTTGTTTCGTGCTCTACAACTCCTTGCGTGGTGTATCTTTTAATTCCGATAAGGCGGTAAATCAGCACCTGTTCAGTTTTTCGCTTATAAAGGTAGGTCCTTCTATGAACGAGGAATTATGAAACTACCTGAAAGATGGCAAAAGGTCATCGAACAAAACGGACAATATATCATTGATTGATCTTTCTTCTCTATATAAATAAATGACTTTGAAACACATACAAAATATACGTCATGACTTTTCCGACCACCCAATATGTAGTATGTTGTGTCGTGCGTATAGTTTACATTATATTAGCTGCGTACATTTATCCATATTACATTCAAACTGTTACCAAAGTATAGATATAATTGTTCCAAAGAAATAGACTCTCTGTAACTTGCATGTAGGTGTAGTTCAAGGGTTAATTCCTTATAAACTTGTTGAAAGATATTTTGGAAATATCTACCGGTTTTACAGTTTATAGTTTGAATTTGGACTATAACTTGAAGATATAAAGAAAAATGTCGTATTAGTTACATACTGCCTGACAACGAACGATACGTGATACGACAACGTATCGTGGTTGAGCACGTACGTACTTGGAAGGGGGAGGGGGTGGAGGTGTTATCATGGCAGGGGGCATTCGAAATTCATGGAATTTCGCGGCGAGCCGTGTTAGCCGAAGATTGGACAGCACCTCGATGTCATAAGTTCCACTCTGCTTGTGCTTCTTTATGAATACTTTAAAGCGATATCCCATTTCTAACCGATATTTAGGTGTCACAGAATTCTTCCTGTAAGATTTGAATATCCTGTCTAGTTTTTGGAAATACGTTAACTTGGTCTTTAATTGAATGTCTTTTATTAAAGTGACGGCATTGTTTCTACGTTTCTTCGGTTTCATTGAAAAATTAGAATTTACAAATTTCTGGTAACTGAACTGTTTGTTAGTAAATTAGAAGTAACTTTGCAGCACTATTATCCATTCGATTTTTTGACCAAGCAATTTTCCAGAATTTATTCGGCAAAGAATGTATTAAATAAATTAATGTAAATATAACTGTAGGCTCAGCATTAACCATACTTTATATATTGTTACAATTATGTTTGTAATTCGTAATTTAGTTTATTGTTAGTAACATTAGAACTACCGTGGCAGTCAAAATGACTGGTTGCTATTTTTTTCGAAAAACCCCATGCTTATAGGAGAACAAAAAACATAAGTTACCTGAATGAACATTTTCTTTGTCGCTTGAATGATCCTTCTACAAAGTTCTTATTGAATATTGTTACGAGTCGACCGCGCACACATTATCCTTTCGGACATAATTAAATAGAATACAATTTATAGAAAAACTGAGAACGTTTATTTAAAGAAACTCATCCGTCAACAAGGACCACCGACTGAATGTTATCTTTTTATTAATAACAAACAATTGCCAAGTCTCGTTACCCAGTAACATTTAGGTACTCTACTGACTGCTTCGTAACAATATATTCAAATATAACAGATTTAAAGCTGATAGTTATAGTGTTAAAAGAACAGAAAGCTTCTTGAAGAATGTAGTTCAAAAATGTTTCAATTTGTTTGAATGATTTCTTACAATCATTTACACTGAACGATAAAATATTACAGAAAATTTAGTTTCAATTAAATAAAATTATTCGATCTGAAACTGTTTAACTTGGCTGACATAATTAAATAGTTGTCAATAGTGAAAGTTAAAAGATCACCGAGGCACAAATTTCTGCTACCTAACGGGGAATTGTCTATACCGCTTTCATTTCTTCAAACTCATACTTTAGTCCAGTCAAATAAGACTTTGAAGGTTACAAAAATTCCCATAGAGCTAAAAATTGGTATGGATGTTCAGAATACTATTATAAATGAATTGTGAAAAGTCCCCATCAATCCCCCTTGTGCAAAAAATTTTATTGATGGTGAAAGTTTGCAAAAATAGGGTTTTCGCGTTTTTCAGTTAAACGGTGAGTTTTACAGCAAAACTAGTTGAGACAAAAATTGTAGATCATCCGATTCTCTACAAAAAATGTATCCGCACTTTTTTTCATAAGTATTGCCATTTCCGTGATACAGCGGTTCAAAGAACTGAAAAAATTATTTTATTCGTAATATGCACACGTTTCCACACCACCTATGAGGTAGTGTGCTTGGCGCTTTTTTTTAACGTGGTTTCCCCGGTAGGCCTATTCCACGATCTATTGTGATCCTATTGAATTCAAATTGAGTATTGAAAATGATGAAAGCTGTGTAAATTATGTAATATATAAATGAAAAAATAATTTGGAAAAATAATTCGTCGGATTCATAATAATCCAATGGAACTTCTAGTGTACTGTCTTCGTTTTCATCATCTTCTTTTTCTTCATCTTCCTGCTGGATACAAATATGTTCTAAAAGTGATACATCATATGTCTCATCACTGATATCGTAATTATCCTCATCTAGTATCGATTCAACATTGGAGCACGACTGTCCTTGACAATTGGTACATGCTAAAGAACAAAACAGTCCAACCTTTTTACAGCCGCATTTAGAATTGCAACCTTTTTTGCAATTGCAAAAGATGGTGTTAAGGAGTTTTTCTGGTGCAGGTGGGAGTAACGTATGAATTGGTTCCAATGCATTGTCAACTAACTTCCAACCCCAGTCTTCTGGATCCATTTTATTTCCAAGCCACACTTGAACTTGATAATATACCCGGAATAGATGTTGTTGAGCAGCAGCAGAGGTTGGGGGAAGACAAGCTAATTGTACTTGTTTTTTATTATAAGTTTTTTTTTGCAAAATATAAGTATCGGAGTTTATCCAAGCAGGTAACTTTTTTTGGAGCTCCGTACATAGAAAGAAGGAAGTGAATTCCATTAGTGATTATAACTGCACATGAATTTTTACAGATGTCTGGTCTTTCAGGTACTCCGAAAACTCATCACCTCTTTCAATACTTGCATCAATTAATGCTTTCATGCCGCGATCAACAGTAACAACTCCACTTTCAGTCAAAGGTTGACTACAAATAAAGCAGAATTGCGACATTTTTTTTTAAAAACAGTAAAATGCACAAACTTTGTTACAAAATATAAGCGATAGCCACGAGTTGTCACTACGAAGGAATGCTTACGACTAACAGTATTTTGTTGAGTATGAGACCTTTGAAACGGAGCAGGTATACGAGCATCGCCACGCTGACAATTGAGTGGAAGACAAATGTTACTCAAGGCCATGGGACTAAATTAAAATAGGGGCGGAGTTTTTGACGTTCATTTATATTCTAAGAATTTTATAATTTGTATGTATAAGACATAGGGACTCATATTTGTACTCGTATAACGGTTCAAAAATGTATATAAAAGTACATTAACGTGCATATTACGAATAAAATAATTTCTTCAGTTCTTTGAACCGCTGTATCACGGAAATGGCAATACTTATGAAAAAAAGTGTGGATACATTTTTTGTAGAGAATCGGATGATCTACAATTTTTGTCTGAACTATTTTTGCTGTAAAACTCACCGTTTAGCTGAAAAACGCGAAAAACCTATTTTTGCAAACTTTCACCATCAATAAAATTTTTTGCACAAGGGGGATTGATGGGGACTTTTCACAATTCATTTATAATAGTATTCTGAACATTCATACCAATTTTTAGCTCTATGGGAATTTTTGTAACCTTACTTCTATTTTAATGATTAATTTGACTGGACTACTTCCTATTCTCTTCGCTGGGCTTTCAGGCATTATATAAATTCATTTAATAATCATTGTAAAAATATATACTTAATGTAAAGCTGTTTGTGGAAAGAGATGTACAAAATCACAGTTAACAATGAATCTACCGCGAGTAAAGTTACTCAATGTAATTAAATTATGCTGACCTAATCGTTACATTTGACAACAATTTTCTCAGAAGTAAAAATTGAATAATAAATTGATACAAGTCTTCGATTAGGGCAGAAACGATTACAAAATAGATTGTAAGACGACAAAAATTAAGGACATGCATCAATAAATTTGCAAGATCTATGAATTCGACATCGGAGTTCTACAAACTTTATCCCCTGACAAAAAGACGATAACAATATACCCCAGATAAATGTCGATAATCGCGTTTTATTTAAAGCTTTACTATTTACCGACGAAACTTGTTATTGGCTAATTATTCCATCGGCAGGACAGTCTAATTACTTAAGTAGGTGGTACACACTGTGGTACGTTGAAGAGGGTACTTAAACCTCCCTGTGATTCAGCCAGAAGAACCAGTCGTTGTCACAAAAGTCTCACCCCTTCCTTCCAACCGCTTTACCATCCTTTATTTCCCTTGCTTATCCATTCTCTGTCTGTTTTTCCATAGCTTGCAGACGACTGTCTCGTTCTGAAACCTCTTTTCGCCACCGTGGTTAAACTTTAAATTGGCAGAGAGGGTATCCGGGAACAGTTAGATGTTGTCTCAAGGGAGACACGTGTTTCCAAAATTATACGAATTTTCCGTGGAAAATACAGGGTGATAAACGGACAATAAAAAGACGCGATTATTCAGTGAAAAATACGGTGTTTAATTGAATGCACAGCAATACAAATTTCAACTGCGAATAAAGCTTGTAAATATGTAAACTCTAAATCGAAAATACTTTCGAAAATTAAACTTTCCTGTTGAATTTCCAATCGAATGATGTTTCCGCATAAATATGGAGAATCCGCTTGAAAAATTCAATGCGGAATCGCGTAAACCTTGGTTTCTTCCAGAAAAGTAGTAAAGATCTTTACTATTTATTCTTAATTATTCTCAGAGCATTAGTAGTAATTCATCGTAGTAAGTTCACTAAAATACTATAGGGAGGATTTTGGAGAGCGACAATTCTCTTATTCTTGTTCTCAACCTTCCGATAATTCCTGATTACATACGAGAGTCCAGTCGCATGGCTGGGTGTGCGATTTAAAAGTAATTATGGCCGCCTTATTTATGTCGCCTCGGTATCGGCTTCGGGTCGTACTATTTCATGGGGATTTAGGGCGGGCAATTAACAGATAAAATCTCCCGCTATTTTTCTACCCTCTCAGCCCCCGCAGGGAGTTTTACTTGCCGGGGATGTCCGGCAGTAGAACGTTTAGGGGCTCCAACAACAATTTATACAACGTTAAACAGCCCTGCTTGAGCCTTTTTTCTTCCCGGTCTATCGCACGCCCTCCTTGACTCTCATTTTCTCTTAAATGTCCTTGGAATCCTTTCTGATTTATTTCGTATTTTAATTCGGTTTGGTACGTCCCCTACTGCCGAGGGGACGTGTTTTCTGATGGTTGTTTTGTGATGTTAGATGTAATGGTACTTTCTTAAGGTATAGTAATGACGTTTTGTATCTCATTGTATATTATAATATTAAAATGTTGTAATTGTTCATTTCAATAGTAGCAATGTAAATAACGTCACGTACATTGTGTCCTCTAGTTTTTGAACTATTGAAATGTTATGAACTATTGATCTTAGGCAGAAATTATTTTTATAATAAGCCATCTTTATCGTACTGCAGCTATTAAAATAATCATTTTTTCTAAAAGTAAGATTTGATAGAGCCGTAAAAAAATATTCCTTGTAAGTGTTTGTTCGATAGTTGCATTCAAAATGTTCATTCAAATTTTATATTTATTCAATATGTCAGATTTATTCAATATTTCATTCAAATATTACATTTATTCAATATGTTACAGTACACGAGATAGAAATCTTGAAAAAGACGATATGAAGGGGAGAAGAACATCATCTTTTTGTAACCAACCAACTGTGTGACCCTGTGCAGTCGTTTTCTGTTGCGGTTTTAGATAATTGATATAATTTGATGTGGAAGCAATTACCTAATTCTTTTATTGTTGGTTGGAACAAAAAGTGATTTTCAAACGTTACACTATATTTTTTGAAAGTTAAATAACTGATTTAAAAAAAAAAACATATGTCTTGGACTGTCTCGAAGTCACAGAAAGTTATATAGGATTAATCTATTTAATCCTTTTCAGTTTTTAGGATAGACATAGAGTCGAAAGCACTGTTATATTTGAATGAAACTCCTTTTATTAGTACTGGATCCGTATAGCTGGTAGTTATATTATACTATTTCACTTGAGGAATTATTATTTCGCCAATCATTACATAAACATTACAGAAACAGGCATGAATTGTTTGTACGCATTTTTGATAACTCGTTCAAACATGTAGATGCTTAATATCACGCGAAATATTGTTTCCAATGACTGTTAAACACAGAAACTTTCGGTATGCCCTGCACTTACGACCCGTAGGTACGACGATAAACCATTTTCCCGAGTTTTTAGTAATTTCTTATTCTCTTCTTCGAGGGCCATTCGGCATCCCCTCTATATTTTGTACACATAAAAAGACCGAATTCATCGCATCGGCCTCTTTCTCTTGTTACTACAAATTTGTCATAGAACTTTACTCTTCCGGTCGGAGTTTTATGGTTCCGGTTAGATTTCACCAATTATTGTTCTTCGCTTTAAGTGTGAGACGCGCAACGAGTCTTTTATCTGGTAATGTAGAGCGGTGCCTGAAAATATAATTTAAGTATTTATTTTTCCCGTTGGAGCTCCTTTATTCAAAATTA
The DNA here is from genome assembly GCA_910591515.1 of Cerceris rybyensis. NCBI lineage: Eukaryota > Metazoa > Arthropoda > Insecta > Hymenoptera > Crabronidae > Cerceris > Cerceris rybyensis. The sequence goes on along the minus strand of OU342789.1, from coordinate 8,713,583 downwards.
TTCGGTACATATCTCCCACGCAAATGGTGTTGTCAGAAATGTAAGAATCCTCTTCTTGAGATAACATAACTTTTGAATGTATAACTAATTGTTAGAGCCATCATTTTATAGCTGATAAGCAATTTGATATTTCATACTATGCTAGTTAATAATTACAAGAAACGACACTGTTTATATCTATGTAATTCAATGCTCAATGACACGTACGGCGAGAACTTTCATAAAAATAAATTAAGCTACACAGAAAATCGTTTGATAGAAAATTAAAAGTTTTATAGATCTAATAATAATTTGAAGTAAACATTAAAAGTAGACCGAACTGGGTTTTACTCGGTATGACTGAAGCTCCTATTTTAAATTTCCATCATAAATTTAATTATTATCTAATTGGACAGTTTTTCAGATTTTCCTCTCCTCTAGTACTATCGAACTATTTTCATTCCTTATACAGTATACCATAAAGTCGCTAAGCCACTCTAAGCGAAGCATCTTTTGTCCACTTCCCTCGCCGATTTAATGTTCGTTTCAATTGTATCTTGAATACATTTTTACAATAAAAAGGATGCAGTTGCCGTAGCTTTCTGTGAGAGTTAAATTAAAGACGGACCGTGGGATCCCTTCCCTATTACTTCATCCCTTCTCCCACCTCGAAGAAGTCGTCCGTGAAAGATGCAGCTCGTTGCGGCTCGAGTATCTCATTTTTGAGCCACTCGACTCGAATTTGAGTGGTGAAGGGCCGAAAGGATGGGGAGTGTGGCATCCTCGAGGCTTGTAATTCAGAAATAACTGAGCAAACGTCTCCGGGATTTCTTTTCGGCGTTGAGACTGTAGAAACAGATGATGTACTCGTTAAACGGGACAGCTCGATAGAAGTAAGACATCACAAGGAGGAAATTTATTTTAAGGCTCTACCCTCGTTAGGGATCTCTATAAAAAATAATTGCAGCTGTACCTTCAGAATCAAGATATGAGCAGTTTTCTTTGAAAGTGGTATAAGTTCATTTTATGTTATATGGAGAGATTTTTAAGGGTTTGACCTCTCCGTGGACATATTCGAATACAATTCCCACATAATAAAATATTAAAATGTAGAAGGAGACGTATCAAAATAAGGGTTTATTTTATAAATACTTATCTGAACCACTCTCCGATTCTAAGATAATATTATCTATTTTGAATATTATATAATATAAAATTCATATTTGTTATGAAATTAAGAATTAATAATTTTAGAGGTAATCGTACTTATTTACTTGAAGTTAAGTGAAGAAAGAGAACACACTATTAAGTTTCATGCTCTACAATACATTGGGGAAGTAAGTAGGTACTAAAATTCCAGTGAATGTACGAAAATTTGTATGTCATTAGCAGTATATAAAAATGAAGTAGAAAAATTATGTAGTACAATTTTTCAACTAATTGTTATGTCTTTGCAACATACATGTTTTCCATTTCATGCTGTTTTTTTTAAAAATACTCTTTATTTCTTATAAGGCATGTTATGACTTTAAGAATTTTGCGCTGTATAATATGTGCACGCAGCTGCAACTGCATTTTGAACACCGGAAAATTGGTGTCTATTGTATGCATTACTTTAATCCTCTTCTGCAAGTGCTTCTAGCTTTCAAGTTATGGTAGTTTAAAGTATTGTAACTGTATAATTGCAGTTATGTTTTGATCACATACCACAGAAATTTCAATGAAAAATCATTAGTCCTATGTTACATTATATAAAAGTTATAAGAAAATGCTTCTTCATCTCTTGTCAGAAAAAAAATTGTCCGGGATTTTAACGTCAGTAAAATTTCATTGGACTACCTGAAAAGTTCATAGTACTTCTCCGAATGTAGTTATTCATTTTTTATTGCAGACCGTACCTATTTCTAGCTTTATATACCACTATTCCGCTGTTAGTTCCCTATTTCGCGATTCGCAGTAAGACTTTCGCATTAGTTTTTACGAGTTGAATTTATAACGCTTAAATAATGATTTTTCATATTCCTATATTAGAATTTAATTGAGGTCGTAGTTGAACACAAGCTGGCCAAAACGTTAATGCTGTACACACAGAAGGCTTTATCGGCGAGAGCATGGCTCGAAAATGGTTTTCACTATTTAACACGCTGACTACCGCAGCGGTCACTGGTGGAGCATTTCAGCATTAAATTACATTTAACCAAAAATGCTCGCGTTGTAATTTTTTGCCTTTAATTTATAATAAAGAAAAGTAGGACACTCCTGAAATTATATAAAAAAAAAAATGGTGAAATTTAATAATGGAATATTCTTATCGTTGTACTAATCAGACATATGTATGTAAATATGTGGCAGGGTTTTTGTGGAAATAAAAATTTTTTTGGAAAAAGAATTGACTTAAACTACATAACACTTTATTCAGCTGCAAAAAAATTATTAATATATAACTTCACATGTTCTTTGTGTGGTTTCTGGATGCCAACTGAAAAACAATGACAAGAGAGTATAAACGACAAAACACGATCGCGGCTAATGTCGCATATCTCACAATATCTAACAAGGAAACTTTACACAATTTACATGGCAACTTTACTGTATCAATACTAACAGTACCGACATTTTGTAACGTAAAACAGATCTTGTGACCGGTTAAAAAATAATAATAATACCTTTCTGACGGAAGTGCAGGAGACCGTGAACTTACGAAGGAACATATCGAACTCGTGCATTCTGATTTTGATGAATATTATGAGGTAGGGGTGATAATAACCCTCAAGCTGTAGCGTTGAAAATGTTTGTTGTCGAAATATTTCCGTGATTACAGTATTATATATATTTTTTTTAAATAAAATTAAAATTATTATTTGTCTCGTTGGATTCAGAAGCTCATTTAAAAACATTTCTCTGCGTCCTTTAATCGCGGAGATACTACGAAAAAACAATTAGAAACACCAAAGTTTGAGAACTATTATCGCCCCTTCAATGTGGATGATTGCTGATATAAAAAAATACGTGTTAAATACTTTTTCGAAAACTATCTACCATACCATTTTCTTCAAAATCGGCTTGCACTGGTGTTACGAAACGAACTCCACTTTGTCTTTGCGGGGGATCGGTTTATACTTGCAAATATTAAATATATAAGCATACTATATTTGATGACTCTTTTATTTTTTTGTAGTAATACTTGTGTGTATGATTTAAAAGTTTGTGTGGTCCATTGAAAACCAAAAATGTAACTGTTTTGTTCCTTGAAAAGGTAAATCAGAAGTGGCGAATTTTCATGAAAATCGTGGGTGCGGAAAATTAGGAGATGCTAGGAGTTTATCTTACATGAGAATTGTAGATTTAAAATAGCAATAGTATAATAACAATTACAGTAACAGCAACAAATATGATGATAATAATAATAATAATAATAGTAATATTGATGGCAATAGTGTAGGATATGGTGGTGAAATAAAAAAGAAGATGATGTGTTGTGATTAGGGATTGCAATACCGGTATACCGGGATACCGAATACCGGTATTTTGAGCCATTTGTATAATTTTGTAATACCGGTATTCACAAGTCTAAATACCGTTTTTTTCGGTATTTACTAGATATTTTTTAAATCGTAAAATTTTATCAAGTTTATAGTAAATTTTCTTAAAATTTTTTACCCACAAACCTATCCACATTCAGAAGAATTCGATACAGTTATTGAAAATGATGATGGCACTAATGTCGATAGTGAAAAGGAATTGTCTCTTGAACAAAAATTAGAATTACCGATAACTAAAAAAATTTCAACAAACTAAAATATAATACAGAAATCAGTTATATCCAACACCATCCGACGAGAAATCGATTTATTTGAAGATGAGGGATATAGAGGTAAATACTTCGAAAAAGTATATCGCGCATTGTTAGCAGTACCACCAACTAGCGTAGATGCTGAAAGAGCGTTTTCGACAGCTGATAATTTTTGCACAAAATTACGTTCCAGGCTTTATGACAGTACAATTGATGCGCACAATTAAGAGCACATTACAAAAATTTGTAATAGTACCACAGACTGAATAGTGATATTTACGGTTGTTTGTGATTTAAATACATAAGATGTTCCTTGTTCCTTTACTTTTTTTGCGATTCTTTATATACTGTTATAATTTATAAGTTTCAAATGATTTTTTGTGATATTTACTCTCTCTAATAAAACTGGCAAGTAAAACAAAGAAACACCTGTGTTTTCTTTGTATTTCTAAAATTCCTACCACCGGTATTAAAACCGGTATTCCGGTATTAAGATCTAAATAATACCGGATACCGGTATTGAACTTTTGGCCCGATATTGCAATCCCTAGTTGTGATTAATAATGAAAATAAAACAAAAATTATTTATTTAATAATGGAGAATAATAGAGAAAAAAACTGACAATAAGCACATTGTATAAGGGATCGAGGAGAACTGCCTCTTCGTTTCTTCTTGCAGCTACACGAGCTCGAGGAACAAACGATGATCGCATTCACACATGCATACACATCCATACACACTCCACAATCATACACTCACGCGATACTACAATAGTAACAATAGCAATGATGGTAATGATCGATATAATGAGGCTGGAGTTAAGACGTAACAACTGGTTTGGCATGTTCCCTTGTTAGTGTAGGAAACAACGTAAAAAACAGTCTTTGTTTCATAGTACAAAATATTATATACAGTAATCCTCCCTATAACACGGTACTCTTATAACGTTTTCATATAACGCGATTTCATGTCCCTCGTATAACACGTGTTCTCCCCCATATAACTCGGGGATTTCCCATGTTATATTTCTGTAGTGTGAAATTTATAATGAATTTGTACATAATCAATTTCGCGTACGTTTGTACATTATATCAATTGTGTTCTTATAAAATTTGTGACAATGTAGATTTTTAAGAAATGAAAAATTACAAACCAGTTGAATAATGTTAAATTTTTAGTGAATTAATAATTTTTGGTTTTGAGAACTTTTATATTCAGGTGACTGATGCCGAATAAAAAAGATTCAAATTGTGAAATCTTTGAACATGTTATTAAAAAAAGATGTCGGTGGAACGTTATTTCGGATAGCTCCGACAGGGAATAAACATGTAACATAACTATTTTTGGAATTATGTAATTTTTTTTTAAATTAATTACGTCGGTGAGAACTTTTGATTTCAGGAATTAATTTTGAATCATTACACGCCCAGTCAGAAAAGCAATCGTAGGTAAAAGGGTTAATTTTTTCCTTTTGTGTATGACTTTGCACTTGGTCATTTTAATTGTGAATTACGATATTGATATTTTAAACGATGTTAATGATTATAATCATCAGTTTTTCATCATTTTAATACGTAATTAAAAATATCTCCATTTGTTGAGAATAAACTGCTGTATCAGTGGACTATTAATTTCATAATCGGCCTCAATTTCAATTTGGTGTTACGACACAGGAGTATCAAATGCCTATCAATACCTATCGCGTCTCACAATCAGAGAGGTAGATTAGATTAGGTTACGAAGAAAATTTATATTGTCTTTCCTAATTAAACATTTTAAATACATTTAATATTGCGTCTGATTAAAAATAATCCCATAAAACCAATAACATAATTAAATGTTCAGAATTATTTCAATGATGTAATCATTCAACTCGGTATGCAAATACATCACGTCGTTAACTCCGACAAATGTTTCATGTATGTTATGTGTAGATATATGTATCTATGCTGTAATAATTGTTAATAATAATTAAAAATTCACCAGAAGTAACAATAATGTTGCTAGAATTGAATGTATCATGTCACCGTAGCATGCCATTCCCTTAAGGAAGGAGAGTTATTAAATCAATATTATGATGAATCTTTTTCGTTCATTTGTGAAAAGTCGAGTTGTTGATCTGACTGAAATTCGTTTACATGTCAAACTTGAACTATGAATTTTCGTCGGTTCATCATATTTTACATTGTTTTTCAAGAGTTCATACACAAACGAGGGTACAAAGGGACTGAGATACGTGTTAAAAATATAAAATTTCATGTAAAAGTACAGTATAATTCATGTCTAGAGACTGTAATTATACTTTAAAAAGAAAACAAAATATTCCCTTTAATTTAAGTATCTAGGATAGTGAATAGTTATACAGAAATTGCGTTATTGTTTTATATATACAAAACTGCTTAAAAATTCTTTTCATCATCGTAAGTAAACGATTCATTTTTGTTAAAATCTTCGAAAAATATGTCACACAATATTTCTCACAATTCTTGCGGTATTACAGCATCGAGAAAATTTGGTGTTTATTTAATACGATAATTGCACCCCCTGAATCCGAATTACGGCACGAAAAATGTCAATGTGTGTTCCAGATATTTTAATTAGAATGCTGACTACTATTATAGTAATGTAATGTTAGATAAACTAAGATAAAATATATGTATGTTTAAATAATCGCGGTCGGAGGGGGACGGCGTGCTGCGTGGCGGATGTGAGGTAGCTAAGCAAAGAAGTAATAAGGCTGATGGCGCTCCTTCTTCTTCCGGTTGCTTGGGCTGTACGGTGACGTGTAACAGTGAATATCTAATAAAGGTCTAACATGTAATAATATCGATTGATATTGCATCTTTATCGCCCACTCATTAAAACTACTGACAAAATTTTGAGAAATTCAAAAGAAACAAGTGTTGGTGAAATATGGAAATCTTTTTTAAATGCGAACTCTAGACAAGATAACTGAAGTACCTACCTACTACAAAATAAACTCAATTTTTTTTAGTTGAAAGAAAACATTTGACCACCTTAGTGTAAAATGGGAATGTGTTTCTTACAAGACAACGTCCCGAAGTGTAAATCACTCAGATCATTATGAAAATATAGTATGATATAGTCTTCGTTAAAATGTTTGACACGTATTATTTTTATCGGCAATATTGCCATTAGCGTGTACCATTAATGGTACACGCTAAAGAGATGAAAACCCCCTTCTTTGAGGTTTCAACTCTTGAAACTTTCAAGAGTTACTTATTGAATATCTCGGAAACTATTTGAGACAGGGAAATTCTTTATAGAGTGAACATTAACGCCTCCTAATGGCGAATACCAATATATTAACATTAAAAAAATCCGTTTGTTTAAATATTATGTTAAAAAATACATTAAAAATATGTTAAAAATAAAGTTTTTTCATTATTCTTCCTGTTAAACTTCAATCAAATTTCTTGAACATTCGTTTGTAAAAATTATACAGTCAAACACAAAATACGGATAAATTATAAATTTGATATTTGTGTTACAAAAACAGTTATTGCTTTGGAAATACAGTATCTTATTTGAGGAACAGATATCAAATCTCTAATTTATCCAAATTTTGTGTTTGACTATATAGTTTTTACGAACAAATATTCAAGAAAATGGATTAAACTTTGACTGAAAAAATGATGAAAAAAAGGTATTTTTTTACATAGTATTTATATTCGACAAAATCGGGGATTTCACTTCGGAATGTTCCCTTGTTAAATGCATAAGATCTAACTTGACAAGATCTCGAAATTCTAGTACGTTGTGTGCTATTTCATTTAACAAATTACGATACAAAAATTTCTTTTCTACGCAATTTCAAAAATAAATTTTTGTGCTCATCCACCACAGGTCTTTGTATCTGTGAAAGTTTTAAAAAATTAGAATCAGTCGGGAAAATCTTGTAACACATTACTGCCACCTTATAGATATACAAAGAAAAAAGTGTGACAATTTTCATTTATCATAGTAGTACAAGCACTCATTCACAAAATCAGTTATAATGCGAAGGTCAACTTTCAGTATGTAAAATTAAAACACTCCCGAAGGTACACTTTTATTGTAGTTTGCCATTTCAAGAACGTCAATATTTGCACGCTTATCATTTCCTTCGAGTATCCTTTTTTCCACCCCTTCTGCATCTTCTCTCTTGCTCAGTCTGTCGAGGTTATCGGCGATATATGTATATCGTCAGAAAGGGATGTTAAGGATATTTTCACTGAAATTTTTATCGACTCTGACGACTGACGCTGTATACATTACGAATGTATCACGAAACTCTTCTTTTTCTAGAATACTAGTTGTACTTACAATTACAATGACGTAGAACCTAACCCAGACGAAGAACGCCTACTTATTGTTAGAATAAAATGGAGGATCCATTGTATAATTCGTAAATTTTTTTATTTGATACAGAGAATTTTTTTGTTTCGTAAAGTAATATTGAATTTTGAGGGTTAATCCTGCAGCAAATATTTGTATACTACAGAAGCTCTTTCCTCTTGTGCTTATCTTGATTCTTTGGAATTTCAGATATATTTCAAGTTCCTCAAGATTCTTTTACGTTACAACAATAAATATTCAAACAAGAAGATGGTTTGTGGCTGTAAAACATTACCCTTTATGTTAAATATTTGACACTATAACAGTATGGAAATGAAAATTTGATGTAATCTTCTCGGTCGCTACGTTATTCTATAATAGTTTCCGTCTAAAAATCGACTACCTTGCGAAAGTATATATCGAGAGACCATGATCTAAAAAAGGAAACGATCTTCCTCTTAGATACTTATTTTCAGCACCATGATATCTTTGCCAATGATATCGTTGTGGCCAATAAAATTTATTATACCGTTACGAAAAGCGCATGGCTTTAAAAAAATGGCCAATCGTGCACGATGAATGCACGGGGATTTCGAGACTACGCGAGAACGTTTGCCATTTTTCCCTTCTTCTATCCCTTCCACCTCTCCCCATCCCTCCCATCCCCCCCCCTCCTCTCACTCTCTCGCGGTTGCACGTTTCATAAGCACGCTACGTACAATTACGTCGATCTGCATGTAAATGGGAAAAGCTAGCTGGGATATGGTACCCGCACGGGCATAAATCAAAAAGGTAATTTGAAAAAAGATATTCGCCCTCTCTAGCCAGCCTCACAGTCAGCCAATGAAAGGGTTGTCGAATGGCTAATCCGCTGGAGTGCCGTTACTTGGAGATAGTTTCATTGGAAACGTCTCTTTCTTTCGTGATTTCTCTCAGCAAGATGATGTTCCATGGAAAATGGCACCTTCCATGAAAAGGAAGATTCTTTTCTGAATGGGAATGCAATTTTGCAGGAAACAATTCGCTTCTATGAGACCGCAGAGTGTTGTAAGGAAATGGTTTTTCGACGTTGAACTTGTTGGTGACTTTGGGTTAGTACCATTCTTTGAAATGATAAAGATTGCTCTATTATATGAAATGAAGTACTAGTAATAGCTGGCAAGTATCAATATAAATATTCGTTCTGTTACTAACATAGTAAATTTAAATAATGTAATGGGGTATTAAGTGTGTGTAAATGATGTCCACCTGAACGATATTCGTATCACTGTTTGAGATTTGCAGAAACTCTCGAAAAAGGTGATGCCTAATGTTTGAGAGAAAATTCTTTATTAAGGTAGTTGCTCCACGCAGGTACCGTCGCTAGATCGGGTTCATCCCCCCATAGAAATAAAATTAGTATTTTCTACGGAATGTATTAGGAAGTTGTTTCAAAATATAAAATATTTCATTTTAGAGTTTTTGATATTAAGATAAAACTAAAATCCAAAATTAATCATAATGCAAGTTTAAAAAAATTTTTAAATCTGCACTTTAATTATGCTACGTTATTGAAACACACATTGTGCTTATTCCGTATATGTACACACGTACACAACCATCCATTTATTTGTGACGAGGACTTGGCACTATCTGTTTAACCTGTACATATGTATACTGTCATATGGTATCTATAGTAATATCCCCTCCTCTACTAATAATTATGAAACGAAGACTTTATTTTTCCATATTTATGAAAAACTAACTGGTAACAGCATGTTTTTTTTTTCTAAATGATTCAGAATATATTATTCTATTACACTGTAGTTTTTCGTTTCAACGTTGTTTATTTTCGCCACAATAAAAATTAATATATACTACTTTCCCACGCTTTTCCAATGCAGTGTGTACAAAAGTATCATTTTTAATTGCAATTATTTAGCGTATAACGTGGTGAACGGTCATCAAATTTCACTATCATATGTATTACATATCTATTTACATATAGTTCAAGTTTGAACAACTTCTTGTTTATTTCGAATCATGAGACAACTACCTTAACACTACATTTACGAACAGAGCCAATTTGACTCATTAAAAATATATGAAAATATTAAATTACTTACATTATACACCACCACTAAACCAGTAACGGAAGGAAAACATAAGGATATTATGTGTTTACTACCATACATCCGTCCAGTTTTTCTCATAATGATAAAAGCCTAAAATTATAAAAACGGATTATTTTTTAAAAATAATTAATAAATGTTTATGAATTATTTCATTAAAATTATTGTTTTTAATAAAACTCAGAGGGTGGTCACGGCAGTCGGAAAAGAGAGTTGGTTAAGAGTACAACTGTGTGTTGCTGCTTTTAGATTATATTTTGTATTGTATTTTCTTTTACTTTATTATTTTAATTATATTTTTATCGTAGAAGAGGATAGGTGTATCGTTCATCACATACCTCTGCACCACTCATTCCTACATGTATATCAGAAATAGAGTTTCTATGTAAAAAAGGTTTTCAATGAATTTTCTAATAATAAATCTTTCACTTAATTTTATCTGAAACAATTTGCTTTGCAACAAACTTGAATTTTTTGTATGAGTCAAATTAAATCACTTCAGTAAAAATAGGTATATAATCAATATCCGTAAATCCATTTTGTACTGAAGAATATTATGGATAATTTTTGTATATCAAGTTTAGATGTAACAATTAATTGCACTGTGCTCCGTTGCGTTAATTACACTATAGCTAGGTTATCTACATGTGTTCTTATTCGTAATTTCTCTATGGACGTGTAAATAATAGAATTCTATTTTAATTATCGGTATTCCTTTGTCAACGAGTTTGGAGTTCGATACACTTGATTTAATTAGTCACCCCGAATAATTAATAACGTGATTAATTAATATATTCATTAATATTTCTGCAACATCGGTTATCGCATTAATATGAGAAACGCAATCCTATCACCATAAAAGGAAAATATTAAGCATTACAATCTCAAATAAAATTAATGTGTTTGAGAAGAAGGACAATGAAGTTCAAAAACAAAGGACATTTTTTGATATGTGGGACTTATCAAGATTGAATTATAAAGATATTTTATGTTATAATTTCAGTCGACACTAATTTGTACACAAATTAATGGTGAAAATGATATTTGGATACTTCATTACTCTCTATCATGTGTTGATCTCTATGACTAATAATAAGAAAATCCATTATAATCCTTTTTAGAACATGATACAAATTTACAATTTCAACAATACGTTTCGCAAGCCGTACTTGTCTTAGGACTTGTAGTTGTTAAAAATCAATCGTAGAAATGTTAAAAAATGCAGATGACAGAAAATCGAATAATTCTCCATATGTTACGGCCCGAAGAGTACAGAATACATCTAAATTAACCCTTTCGCTACGGGCGGGTTCTCCGCCGCGGTACTTCTGCTGAACGGAGCGCCGCGACATCACTGCACGCTACGTGACGCCGATCGTCAGCGAGAGTACCGCGGCGGAGAACCCAAGCTGCTTGAATGTTTTCGAACGAAAAAATTTTTCTCCAAAGGGTATTTATAAATAAAGAGTATTCCAGGGTATTTATAACGTCTTAGTATGCGCTCTTTAATTTATAATATGAGAGGAAGTAACATTATGCAATATAATATAATATAATAAAACAATATAACATATTATAACAAAATTCTACAAATAATACAACATAATATAATACAATTCTAATAATGTAACTGCGTATGATATTTTTTAAAGCATGGTGTTACACACAGGCCAACATTGCAAATTTCACATTGGTGTCGCGATCTCTTTCTCTTGTCATTTCTTGAACAAACTACACACTTTCGCAGCTGATTTTTCCGTCTTGGATTTTCATTTGTGTATATTTGTGTTATTTCGGTTGTCAGCAACAAATGGTGCAAAAAAAAACACTATCAGTGCATGCCCAGAGTCAGAAACTTATGCAAAACGGTTGGCCGCAATAGCTCAGTGGCATCTTGCGGAGAGCCACTATAGTGGCCCGTAGTACCTCAGTGGCATTTTGCGGAGAGCCACTATAGTGGCCCGTAGTACCTCGGTGGCATCTTGTGAAAGGCCACTATAGTGGCCCGTAGTAGCGAAAGGGTTAATCACCAAAATTATTATTCATGGAATTATCAAAGCAGTTTTAATGTAGTTAAATCTCTGTATCTATACAAGCTGAATTTTATTATGCAGATATCTACCTGGTAATAAATTGCACAATAAAATATTGATGAACTTAACAGAATGACATTTCATTTCTCGAATAATTTAACACGTTATAGCTAATTTAAAATTTGGTACTATGTATTGGTATACAAATAAAGCCGGTACCTACAAAAATAAAACCAAAGACTATAATATTTTAAAGGGAAATTATAACATGATATAGCAGAACAAGTTAAACGTGTACCTGACGAAATGTGCTTCGCACCGAATCTTAGGCTCAATGTCGGACTCATCGAAAGATTTTGTTGCTTCTAATTAATTTTTTCCTTCTCTTGGAAATAAATCTGGCACTCCAATTTAGGTTATGTATGTTTACTTTAAAATGATAAACGAGTGTATACACGGAAATGAAATAGCAACGAAGATTTAACTGCAAGGAAGGTTCCATGCAAATCTGATCGTCATGTGTCAACCGTGTTTAGTCATCGAAGGTGTTTGCCAGATGAGACAGGTTTGCACAACTACAGAAATAAATAAAAAGGACCAGGTTATAAATTACGCCTCAATAGTACGGTAACAAGTAGTTGAGAATAAATCAACCACATGCTTGGGCCAGCCGCAGCTTTCTGACTGGGCCCATCCACGCCAGTGATGCCAGGACGTGGGATTTTTCCCACCCATGAGCATTACCTAATCCTCAGTAACGTATATACTTCACTCAAATATGGGGTATCGTTAGACCCCTGTGACAATTGAAATACGGTAGAAATTACAGGAAGAGGACATTTTACTAGATACGTCCATGAAAACAACCGCCGCCGAGCTGTGACGTCAGCATGCGCATGCGCACGACGGCTCCCACGTGAGAGAAAATCCCACGTCCTGGCATCACTGATCCACGCCCGAGTTGAGAGGTCACCGGCTGGTTTCGGTACCTCGGCTGCGGACGCCAGTCCGGCGGATGTCTTTCTGTTCCTAGGAAAGGGTAAAGATGGTGGTTTAGCGCGCTGCGTTTCTTCCTGGGCCTGCTCGTGGACTCGTCAGTAGGGCTGACCAAACAGGCCCTGACCTAGACGCTGTGCCCGGATGGGACGATGGCATCTGCCGGTTGATTGAACACAGTACAACCCCGCTTTTACATTCCCGGATTTTACGTTTTCCCGCAGTGTACACCGTTTTTTTCCGGTCCCTTCAATTTTCCTATGTTCATAATGTTAAATTCGCTTTTACACTTTCGAAATTAAATTTTTCCTGCCGTTTAGACTTTTTGAAGTCGTCACGGATCTGTGAACGCCATTTTTTCATGATATTTTTGCTTTCTCTCGTAATGTTCTCTCTTGCAACGAGATTTATCTCTTCAGCATCCTGAATGCACTTCATTATATTGCAAAGGCGTGGAAGGACATGAGTCAATCCACCATAAACAACAGCTTCAGAAAAGCTGGCTTCTTCCAAACCCATGAGGAAGAAGTAAGTGAAGAAAAAGAAGATAGTGATCTTATTTCTGCATAGAAGAAATTGAAAATAGATTATGAAGTTAAAGACTTCTTCCATTTTGACGATGAACTTGCAACTGTGCAAACAGTGTCAGTAGAAAGTTTGATCAATTCAGGTCAGGAAGAAAGTGACAGTGACAGTGATCTTGATGATGATGATAATGATGAAGATAGTAGTGCGCCTACTTGTGCAGAATTTCTGTAATAAATCCTATAATAAAATATATTTCTGCAGCAGATGGTGACGTTAATGGTTTTGACCATGTGTATGAACTTGAAAAGCAAGTTGAAAGAATTCACCAGAAGAAGGCAAAACAGTCATCCATATGTAGGATCGTGAAAAAGAAACGAGAGGAGCGCGGAAACCCACCCAAGGCAGCAACTCGGCCTGAGTAGCGTAACGTCGACGATTGCCTTGGTCGGCGCGGAACCACTGCGCCAGCGACCTCTCCCTGCTGACAATTCCTTTTCACGTCCTTTTTTCCTAAGTTCTTTTATAGGAGGGCTTCTCCGCCCCGATCCCACACATATTAGACTTTTTTAAAAAACAGTAGAATTTTTATATTTTTATGTAATATACACTACTTATTTAATATTTAAATATTTAATAAAAGTAAATTGTAAATTTTCAGTATTTTATTACATATGCAGAAGGCTTTTCCCTCCGTTTACACTTTCCTGCGATTTGCACCATTTTTTTTTGATCACTTGAAAAGTGTAAAAGAGGGGTTCTACTGTATATAACTAGATGCCGATCGTCGTTGGACAACTCGCGAGAGTGATTCTTCGGAGGACACGACGTCTACCGGACGATCCTTGTACTAGGGTGGCGTAGGACTAATGGCGGTCACTGATCGGTGGTGGCACTCGATCGTTCTGCCGCCACCAGAGGAATATCTGCCTAATTTACTTCAGTTAATTAATACATTAATATGTTACAGTAAATGTGATTAATCCAGTTTATCTTGTTATTCGATGAGTCTGAGTTACTTCTGGCTTCTACCCTTCAGGAACAAGTCCAGCTCGCTGGTTAGATACGTGCTTGGCGGACTCGGATTTGTCTAAGCCAGGAGACGACGAACCTATAATGGTTCCACAGGGAAAGAGTTAGGAAGCATTAGCCCAGTGAAAGAAGACACTTAATAATTGGTTTGCTCTGATTCGCCCGACGGATAAAAGCACCCCTCGTCCTCATGTATTTTCCATTTTAACGCGCTATTGGCAGAAACAGCCACACATTTAAAAGTGTGGGTGGGAGTAGATGGTGCGAAAATAGTCTTTCCTTACCCGTACCTCAAGCCAAGTGAGTTCACCAGCTTAACGACTTATACCTCAGGGGCCTGACCAGCCCGATGCCTCAGTTTGGCGAACCCCGAGTTACCTGTGCCACATGGAGGGAAAGCCTGAAAAGAGTTTAGAGCGGAGTGCCTCTTGGGCCTGTTCAGCTTGCTGGTCTAGGTCTTGGGACTTTGATCTGATTCTGGATTAGACGTCGCACAGTGGTCGATTTTGCCAAAATCCTGGCCAAAACCCCAAAATTTTTTTTTAGAATTTTCAAAATTTAGCAATTGCGTTTGATTTGTAACATATCAGAGCATTGTTTTCCATTAATAAAAATTTTTATTGAACAATACTCTTAGAGATATGCAATGTCAAAGTTGGCACTTAAATAATGTAACGTTTTCACGTCGAAATTGAGAATACGTTTTCAATGTGAAATTAAAGTTTGATCCACTTTTTCAGTATTGGTA
This sequence comes from Cerceris rybyensis, assembly GCA_910591515.1. NCBI lineage: Eukaryota > Metazoa > Arthropoda > Insecta > Hymenoptera > Crabronidae > Cerceris > Cerceris rybyensis. Next base: position 8,698,027 of record OU342789.1, on the reverse strand, counting down.
GCTATTTATTATACTTTTAATTTATAAATATCTTGGTTTCATTTTTTTATTTAATATTTTACAACTGTGATGGCACAGAATGTAAATCCTATATATTTTTTTCCTTCTGCTAGTGAAATAGTTGTGAATTCCAAAACCATCCAAGCTAATTTTTTTTTTAAATTAAACTTTGAAGCTTCCCGAAGAAGACCTCGTTGAGTTTTCTTGCGACTTTTTGCGATTCTTCGAGTAATTGTTATTTGTTTGTCGCGCGCGCCATGCTCGGGGAAGTGCATTTATGACATAGAGCCGGGCTATCGTGCTTTACCTAATGAATACTGCTAATCCTTCTCTAAGATCAACCTGGCAATTAAGGAAATAATATGTTTATTTCATGGGGTTAAAAATCGGAATGAGTTTAAACAAGCTGGTGGCCTATTGTTCCGAGGCAACAATAGATAGCCGCGGCTACCTCGACCGCTTACCGTCATAAACCGAAAGATCTTTGACGATTCTAATGAAAATCCGGCTAGTTGCAGGTATGAGGGAAATATTTGTTCCTTATAATGTTTCATCTTTCTCCTTCGACCGAAATTTTTATTAAGCAAAGGGAAATTCGGAGATGGAACAGCAATGACATGCTTGTATTAGGATACAGGGACTGCTGCAATAAATATCATTAAAACTGCAGAAGTCCGTGGAATAACATAATATATTTTTTTTTAAATTAAACTTTGAAGCTTCCCGAAGAAGACCTCGTTGAGTTTTCTTGCGACTTTTTGCGATTCTTCGAGTTATTGTTATTTGTTTGTCGCGCGCGCCATGCTGGGGAAGAGCATTTATGACATAGGGCCGGGCTATCATAAGACTACTGATTTTCGTGCCGATCCGACAATTTTTCGATACTCGCACCCACCATATTAAAGCCGCCATTTTGTTTTTGGAAATTCTGAGTTCGGATTCTTAATCAGCGACCAGAAAAACATAAGACTACTGATTTTCGTGCCGATCCTGTAATTTTTCGATACTCGCACCCACCATATTAAAGCCGCCATTTTGTTTTTGGAAATTCTGAGTTTGGATTCTTAATCAGCGACCGGAAAAACATAAGACTACTGATTTTCGTGCCGATCCGACAATTTTTCGATACTCGCACCCGCCATATTAGAGCCGCCATTTTGTTTTTGGAAATTCTGAGTTCGGATTCTTAATCAGCGACCAAAATAATACTAATATACCAATTTTCAGCTAAATTGAAAAAAACCTTATATTTTTGGCCAGGATTTCGGCGAAATCGACCACTGTGCGTCGGTTAGGTCCGGAAGCTTTAATTCGCGATACTCCTCGCGATACCAATCCAGTTGGTCTCTCGATATTCATCCAGCTTTATTTCGATTCCCATTTTCTTTAAGTGTCTGTGGCCAGATGATTCGAGGATATCTACAGTTTCAGATATCTCTTGAAGCGATAAACTTTGCCTTTGATCCACGAGGTTACAAATTCTGTCTTCAATTAAAGATATCTGAAACTACGACATTCGTTTTAACTTGTAGCAAATGGAAGAGTTCTCTATTCGGATTTTTCTTTATTAGCTGTGTTTGTTCAAACTTTAAATTTTCATAAGTATCCTCAGTATATTCGTTTAACTTGATAATAAGGGTAAAAGTAGCAGTACTTGTTTTCATAGTCGAATATACTAAATATATATACTTAAAAGTACATAAATACTAAAATGACAGAAAAGATATACCCTACAAATGACGGGGTAGAATCAAGATTCGACCCATAAATATTATTCAAGCAATTATGATTTAACCGTTATAAATCAACAATGTATGTTATCAGTTCGTTGAATAACTTCTTCAAGCCTGGCAATATTTTTTTTGGTATTCGTGCATTTCAATTATTCTTCAGAAAAAATACGAATTACGTAATGATATTATACAAATACATTAAATATTTGACCTGAACCTTTCCATTTTAAGCAACTCTTTTGTAGACATACAATCAGGGACAAAAATAAGTGAAGAATCAGAACAAATCGGTAGCAGCTTAAGGGGTAGTTACATGTAAGCTTAAGGATGTCATCCCACGTGACAGCTATCTCTTTTTGCTTCATTTGGGTAATTTTTTTGACGAACCATTAAAATGTACCAATCTTGGAATTTTTACCGCACATTTATTGATACTTTTGTAGTCCATTGGAATTTTTGTGAGCAAAGATAACAATTTTAATTGACTTTATACCGTTGGAAATACATTCATGTCTCACGACTGCCATGACTCCAGAAGTTTCGCTCATCTGAAATAAAAAAATCAAACGGGATTTTAATTTGGAAACCTAAGGTTATCCTCGGAACTAGAATAATTCTAATATCTATTTTTCAGTTGAAAACGCCGAGAAAATATGACGATTCTTGGAACTTACAATTAGTTTTTAAAGTTTGGCCAAAACGTCAATTTCCGATATTTTCATTTTTTATAGATTTTTTTATTTCAGATGTCTGAAACTTCTGGAATCATTGCAACCGCCAAAAATATATGAACATCTTTCCAACGATACAATGTCAATTAAAATCATTATCTTTGCTTGCAAAAATTTCAATAGACTACAAAAGTATCAATAAACGTATGGTAAAAATTCCAAAGAATGTACATTTTAACGGTTCGTCAAAAAAAACTCCCAAAGGAAAGGAAAAAAAATAGCTGTCACATGGGATGACCCCGTTAAGTTTTATTTATTATGTGTTATTATACTATGTACATCATTAACACTAGAACTACCACACCAGTCAAAATGACTAGTACACAATTTTTTCCAAAAATTTTCCAAGTTCATAGAAGAGCCATAGAACGAAAATTCTGCGTCCATCACAACAGACATAAATCACTGAATTGATCATGATTTCTGCTACTCGATTCCTTCTTTTTCAAAGTACTTATTTAATATATTGAAATATGATAGATTTAACTCCGGTAGTTCTAGTGTTAAGTTAATAATTAAAGTTCACATCTACATCTTTGTGTAAACTTAATCATGATAACTACAATGTAATTATTGAAGACATATCTTATTGCGAATGTTTTACTCCCACAGAATAATTGAAGAAAGTAGTAAACTTAATGGAAAGTTTAATATCGTTGAACTTTTACGAATATTTGGGAATAGAAGTCATTCGACCACGATCATTGCAGTACCGCGGATATAGCGCGTGATTCCGCGGACTGTTTGCACTCGCCTGTAAACTGTTCTCCCGGGTTGATTTATTATTCGTAGAAAATTTATTATTCCCAGCTAGTCGTATGTGAATACGCACACACACGCATACATCTGCACACCGGAGGACAAAGGTAAAATCTGCCATGCGATAAATTTCGGAAATCAGTGTGATTTGCGAAGCACGAACTACGAAGGGGAGTCAATAAATTATAACAATATGCTGAAATTTCTTTATTGTATATTTCGAACTATTGTTCACATGCATTTTCCCAAAGTATCCTTTATTTTTTATGCTCTCTTGCAATCAGTTTCGAATGTACTGCATGATCTAATATTATAACAATATATTTATAAATATTACTAAATTAAAAAGTTCAATATATTATACGCAGTTTTTCAGTGTTCTTAGAATGTTATTGAAACAAAGCATGTTACATTTAATTATGTTGAAGATATAGCCCTGGGGTAATCTGAAATGTTCATGTTATTTTGTGTATTGTTTTTTATTGATTTTAATTGTGTAAAAAATGTGTAACATGGCAGAAGTCTTTGACAGTATTGTACTTCGTTATATTTAATTAATTAATAACGTTACGTGTATTTACTTGATCAGAATGCAGCGCTTCAAGTTTATTTCAAAGTTCCAAAGAAATATATTTTTCAATTTTAATATTACCAGTAACTTCTTTATCAGTTTTTCTATTTGGGTATGCAAAATCTAATTTTCTTTTAATGCTAAGAAACAATAAATTATAAGTATGATGCAAGGAAGAAATATTTTCAGAATTTCATTGATCTTCACCATATTTTTTATAACTTCCTCCGTAAACTGAAACAGGTAAGACTAAGGTAACTTACTCTTTGTAATATTTTCAGGATATTATTTCAGGTCATAACAAAATGCTGAAATTTAAAGCCACAAGCATATCTCATTAAAATCTCTGATCTCTACGTTCGAACTGTAACGTAACTTCACGTGTCATCTATTGACGATTCCGTGACACTTTGACAGAGAGGGCTTTGCAGACGAATTCCTTGTCTCTGACCATTATCATTATACACGCGCAATTTACCCGGGGTGCTTTCGCTTCCTGCTGAATTCCCAGTCTTGCTTTCTAACACTTTCAAGGCGTGTTCGCGAATTCACGGCTCGTTAACTCAGCCTGTTGTGGAAACTCTACCCGAACCGAGACCCATTCTTGACGTCGAAGCCGAGACGACTGGTCGTTGGTAATAATATTTCCAATTACTATTTTTGAGAAGGGACCATATAAAAAAAATCAATTTATCAAGATAACCTGTCAAAAAGAGAAGCTGACGTTTAATTTCTGAGAAGAGCCAAGCAAATATTTACATTTATTGAGTTTTTCACTCTCAATGGAATTATATAAGAATTAATTAGTTCTGGAACACAAGTTGTGATTTTTAAAGGTTCAAGCGTAGAATCTACACTTTTCCGTATATTGACTTTAATATGGAAGAAACTTTAAAAGGAAACTGTGATTTTCTCAAATTTTTTAAAATAATTTTTTTGAAGATTTTACTATATGAGAAGACGAGAAGTAACTTTGTACTACAAAATATGATTTGAAATATTGTCCGACAGTTACATTTCATTATTTCAACCAGTTTATATACAGATTATATAAGCTGTTTACATCCCGAAACATTACGTGAACTACAGTTTACTTACTTTGAGATCTAATAAACCTGGACTACGAGTATGTCTACACGTTGAAATTATCCAGGACAAAATCAGATAGTGTTACGGATGTCCACAGTGTGTAAGAACGAATTACATTTCCTGTAGCAAGATATGAACTATTATATCTTGAGTGTTAATATTTCAAGATGCTACCATTAAGAAATAACTCCAGCACAAATATATTTTTCGCTCTACGTATATACCATTATTTAAATAGTAGTATTGTTATAGACATGCCATTAATACTTACTCTATTTAATTCAGAAATCTTTATAAATATAAATGTTTACAAAATCCTCATACGAATAACAAGCAGCAGATTCTTGTGAGGAGCACTCTCCTTTACCAGAAGTAGTTAATATTTCGTTAGAAATTATAAATTAGTAACTACTAATAATTAACACGTATGAAACAACGGAAGTGGTAAGAAATTAATGTGACCTTATAATTATGGGAGTAATTTATTTTTTATCGAAATAAACATTTCGATCACGCCGTGTATACATGTTCTCCAATGGTATCTCATATTTTGCTATTTTCCTGCTAATTTGATGCTACTCTCCCGCGCGTACTTTCAAAAGCCAGCTCGTCTTTCCAAAGGCTCCGCGAACTTCGCGAATTTACAGTTCGTTAACTCGTCCTGGTGCTGGAATTGCGGGGGCTGAATTTCAGTGCTCGCAATTCGCTCCACCATCGTTATTATAGCGGCTTTGTACAATTTGCAACGTCGGCAATATATCATTACCTATAAATTAATCAATATTATTCATATTAGCATTTACATGTTATTACTATTGTTACTATTCTAATAACAGTGGCGCGTTTCGTGTATGTTTAATGCGGAATTTTGTAATTAACATTAACCGTTTACGTACCACGGGCCACTTTCGCGCTCTTCAGATTTCGTGTCGAAAAAACCCAGCGCATTTCGTTGATACTGACAACTGACGACGAGCTCATAGTTTGCCGAACGCGCTCAACCTTTCAGACGCATGTTCGTCGCATCGGTTCTACAGTAGAAATCCGCTAAGAGCGTATCCGCTAACAATAAGAGCGCCTTCCCCTCAATATATGCGAAGAGTGTCCCCCACTCTCAACCATTTAAAAATACAAACCTTATGTGCTCTTAAGAGCGCCGCGACTAAATTCAATTAAAATCGATTAATTTTAATTAAATGATCTAAATAAATATAATCGCAAAAAAAAACATATTTCAATTTCTGATAAAGATTATTAATTTATTAATCATAACCATTATAATTAAATAATAATTTATTTATTCATATAAAATATTGAAACTTTCACTTAAGAATGCTAAATCATGGGTTTTATTATTGTCATCTGGTACTTCTTTGCCATAAACAGCTATTTACTCAATAATATTTACCATACAACAGGCATACGAAAATTTATTATGTAAAAATAAGTTCTACTAGTTAATTATGATAATATTATCTATACAATTATAAATATACTTACTGTAATTTATAACAGTAATCTACGTATTTGTAGTACACATATAAACAACTGACTTTCATGTCTGATCGAACTATTTCGACAGTCTGACGGATCTCTGCCCGGCGCTCTTAAGTGACACTAGGGTAACAATTCGAGCTAGTGCGGTAGTGGGGATAGAGATTTTTCGGAATTATTTCCCCTACAGCCCCTACGCGGCGCTCTTAACGGAACTCTACTCTACTATCAGTAATCCGATTAATACATTTCGCATTTCGTTGTCACCTATTATAAATTAATAATATATATAATAGTATTTTATAAAATAATAAGTTGCAAATTAAAAATTGAAAAATTTGAAGAGCAAATAATATTTTATTGAAAGTTTTTTTCATTTATACTTTACAACATTGGTGTTTATGATACATGTTGGATGAACTCCCTTTTGACAATCCACATAAATTAGATGCGATCTTTTTCTCTTATTTTTAGTGCTACACACTACGCAATTCCGCAAGTTACGTTCTGGCAACTTTACTAAATGTCGTGATATTATTTTAACAGAGGGGCTTACTGTGCACAGGGAAAAGTAAGTTAAAAGTAATTGTGCATGTTAAAAACAGCGATTACTTCTTTTTAAAGATATCGAATCATTCTGAAAGCCTTAACATTTTTTTCGGAAAGTATTGGAGATTGCAATAATATTTAAAATATGAATAAAAATAAGATAATTAAACACAAACTTATCGCTTGTAGTTTAATAGAACGCATGTGTGTGCGAAATAATGTATTTTCGTTTGAAATCGTAAACCGTCTATTTATTATTCTTGTCAAACAATATTTTAATAAATCTTATTTAATAATTCTGTTCTGTTTCTGTGGAAATTGTACAATTATGATTTGTAGATTGAATAAAGTAGTAAGAATTGTATTTCATTGTGTCATCACGGTGTTCTTTTCTCCTTCGGATAATGATTTATACATATTTAAGTAAAAGCCGCTTAACTACATTTGAATACTCACAAGTATGTTGAAATGTAAATTTGAAAACTTCTAAATTAAGTAACGCTAGATTCACCAAGGTATTCAACGTATTATTCCTATGGATTATTTTCAAATTTCCACAGATTCATAACAATACAATTCCTTTGACTCTCTTTTTCCGGAAATTGTAGTCGATTAAATTAAGCAAATTTTTCCTGTTATTAATTCCCATTTTATCAAGATACTTACGCGATACTTATTAACATATCCAATTATTCATAAACGGTTCGAGTAGTACATAAGAGCCATTGAACAATTATTTGTAAGCTTTTTCTTGTAAGAATTAACTTTATTAAACTAAATATGTGCCGTTTTGATCGATAACCTTTTGCCATTTTTCTGGTAAAACCATTATGCCATCACTGTAGAACTTCTGTGATTTCTGGGCGAAAAGTTGAACCAAGTGATTTTGTCAGGCCTCTTTTGAAGCCAGCTTTACCCCATTAAGATAATTTTGGAAAGAGCAAAATAGGTGATAATCGGAAGGGGCAAGATATGAACTATACGGCGGATGCATTAAAATTTCCCAGCCGAATTCTCCCAATTTTTTCCTAGTCATTAAGGATGATTTGTAGGTACAATCGGAGACATGAGTATGTGAAATTTTGATTAAACCAATATCTCTCAATATCTTTTAAAATATGGCATTTTAACAAAATGTCTTTTGTTCCCAAGCTTATTTTTAATATTAAATTTGTAATAAAATGGAAATTCATTTGATTTTAATTAATTTTTCAATGAAATTTTTAATATTTGTCATAATCATAAAAAAACTTTTGATAGTGGCTCTACCCTGAATTTAACTATTAAAAAAAAATACGTAAATTTTTTACATAAAAAAACACTAATACAAATTTTCTCAATGTATTTAAATAAAAATTAGAAGACAGATATATACCACAGAAAATCATAAATTTGATTTTATTTAAGTAAATTAAATAAAATAAGTTAAATTTTTATCTGATGAAACGTGACAACATCGCAACATTTCGATAGTTGGTAGTCGTGAGTGATTCGTTTTTGATCGCTCCAACTTTGCGACGCATTTTAGTAACATTTAAATTCACGCTGTAACATAGCCTATAGCATATTTTTAATTTGCTATAGTCGAGTATAATTTTATTTCCCGCAGCTGTTTGCGAGGTTGCCATGTTTTCATTGTGAATTACGCTCTGCATTCAATTATACCATAAATATCACTCATTTTTATTATTTTTCTCTATAAATAATCTTGAAACCACTAAATGTTAATTGCTTATGTGCTTCGTAGGTATTTAATCTACTAGTTTACAATTTTGTGGATTTTTCCAATTGTATTTTCAATGATTTTTTTTACTTTAACTTGTCCTGATAACATGTTTTCCATTTAAGTACGTGTAAATTTGTTGTAATTAAAAAATGTTATAACTTTTGAACGGGCTTGTGAAAACATTTCTAATTTTTTGTGGCGTTTCAGAAGACATAAGAATAATATATAATTTTTTCAAAGGATTCTCATCGGTCTTAATATACCAACAAATCATCCTTAAAGAGGTGTGCGGTCTAGCAATGTCGTGATGGAAGACAACGCCATTCATATTGATGAGTTCTGGCCGTGTTATCTCTATTGCGCGTTTTAATCGCATTAATTAATGACAGTAGATATTTGAATCAATCGTCTAACCGAGTTGGAGCAGCTTGTAATACACAGTTCCCTTCCAATCCCACCAAATGCAAAGCATTACCTTATGACGCGTCAATCCGGGCTTCGCCACCGTTTGTGCAGCTTCACCAACCTTGAACCACGATCTTTTTCGTAAATTATCGTCATACGTTATCCACTTTTCATCACCTGTTAGCAGTCTCTTCAAAAATGGCTCGTTTTCATTTCGTTTCATCAGCGATTCGCAGATGGAAACTCGGTCTATTAAATTTTTTGCTGTAAAGTCATGAGGTACCCAAACATCGAGTTTTTTTTGTACTCAGCCTTGTTTAAGTGGTTCAGAACGGTTTTTTGGTCGATTTTCAGTTACGATGCGATGTCACAGGTTGATGCGTACCGTTCTTTCTCAATTTTTTCGAAAATTTCATTCACTTTTTCAATAATTGTTCGACCAGAGCGCGGCAAGTCTTTAATGTCGAAATTTCCACAACGGAAACGAACAAACCATTTACGTGCTGGTGATTTTGATAAAATATCTTCACCGTAAACACTACAAATTTTTTCATAAGCCTGCAAAGCGTTATCGCCGTGGTCAAAGTGGTACTGCAAAATACAGGTAATTTTTTCAGAAGGTTGGCACATTTTTAGAACGCAATAACTTTTGACTAAATAAATAAATGTCAAATGTGTTTTTTTTTTTAAATAATCGATGTACTGTCACCTTAAAAACGCGCTATGATATGCATTGATAATGTTTATGTTACTATAGTTATGCAACTCTAACACGATCTGTTGCAAAAAACGCCACGAACTTTTTCCTTAACCTATTGCATATACTTCATAGTGATGTAGGAATAATGAGAATTTAGTGCTTTTTGATTTTTCATGTTTTAAGCTTCCACTTATTATTCATAACTGTGAAAATTTGCCTACAATACAACCTTATATTCTCCTCGTATGAATTATCAATTCTTCCACCTGTGTAATCAATTTACATCAAAATCGTTATTATTTTTTTACACAATCAAGTCTTCATCTCTCAACCTTTGATGTTTTTTTTTGTGAAAACTTTGATATTTCCACCCTCCATACAGAATGTAAACCTAACCGAGAAAAATGTATTTCTTACTCTTACATCTACAACGAATATTTCATTTATAAACGATTATGCATTTATCAATCGATAACATCTAGCCAAATTAACCCCTCCATACAAAATCAGATAAGGGTCACTTTGCCATCAATTGTTTCATCCTTTATCTTAATTGTATACAAGACAGCATCAAAAAATCTTGTAATTAAAATATAAAAAAGTTTTTTTCGCAAAAAGACTGATTGAATTTCGTATACTTTATCCAACAGAGTTAACTTAGCCAACAAATAAATATGATAACAACAATTAGTTTAACTAAGATCTACCACTGCGCAGTTAATTCTAAAGCATGGAATAATACAGAAAGAAGAATAACGAACATATTCGATTGCATTCATATGTGAAATCAAAGCACAAGTTTTCACGCATTAAATCGGGTGCGCTCAAAAAGTTCGGTTCTCTTCACCTGAATGAACTCGGCTGAGTGCGTTAAGGGGTTAAGAAAAGCTCTGCACTTCAGATACCCCTGAATTGAGAATTGATGCTCATTTATTGGTAAAAAATTTGCAAAGCATCGAATTAACCGAACCACGAGGGAGTTATGCATCGAATAATAAACTTTCTAAAATGGAATAAGTTCATCTCAACAGCGGATATGTAAGAGGCAGTGGAAAATCCTAGACGTGGATATTACCCACGAGGCCAACCATAAGCGAGGAAAGAATATCGTTTCATTTTACTAAGGCACAGCCTGTATCCATAAATCCTTGCGTGGTCGCGTAACAACGGCAGAAAAACAGAAAAAAAGTGGGGGGAGAGGGGTGCAAGTAAGAGGAACGAAGAAAAGGAAGAAAGGGACAGGAGGAAGGCGCTCGAAAGATAATTAAAATGTCTTGGCTTCCTGTGTGGGGTGAAAGTTATGGCGCAGAGTTGCCACGATGGCATAAGCGGGCCATCCGCACCCTCTAGCTACCCCCTTTTGCTCTACCACCCCCTACGTTGGAGAGAGTTAACGAGCTGTGAACTCGTACAGCTCACATTGTCGTTGCAAGAGGAAGGTTCTGTTTCTCCCAACAGAGATGGAACATTTTCGACTTCGAATCACTCGTAAAACAGGCTTTAAATTAACAAGAAATCTTGAAAGTTTTATTTACATTTTATAACAAATTTCTAGATTTGTATTCAACGTATAAATAGAGATTCTTTGATTCTATGCAAATACACCGAAAGTTAGTTTATGTCTGAATAATTAAAATTCTGCTCACCGCTCTTCAAAGTATATATTCATCGTATTCGGAAAAAGTAATATGAGAGAGTGATACATATAAATTCCATGATATACACATTTCCCTTTTGTGCGACGTCTCTCGTACATTATTTCGGTGGATCTGGTGTGCGGCTAAACATTTTTGCGCACTCTGATTGAATCTGCGCGCTAATTTCGTGCACGCAAAAAGCACACAGTAAAGCTTCGAGTCGAGGGTGAGAATTAGCTATGCTAATGTGCAAAACACGTTGAGAGATTTTTGCATTTGGAATTCGCTCTGTAGCGTGCGTCGAAATATCTTTCATGGCGGTTATGGTTCGGTACAAGTAAATCATATGGAATTACTATGGATTATTGCTATGGCTGAACAATGCGACAATTAACGTACAGTTGTAATTATCCTAATAATTGAATTATAATGTACTTAGCGCCAATTAAAACCTACATTTATATTCTGACCTAGCTGCTTGTCGAACGAACGAACGAACGAGGTCATGTTAACGTGATATTCGAGCAGTGCCCAAATAATCATTAATTAAATGCCGAACGGTTAGCGCATGCAAATGTTGCAGACGTATAATTAGCATGTAATTTTAATGAGTTTTCGACTGTGCCATCCAAAGTAGAAAATAATTCTACATGAAAAGTTCCTTGAGCGCGAAGTAGTTGGAAAAATGTAACGTCATACATTCTGAAAGTTTGTGCATTTTTAATTGTCACGGGAACGTGGAATCCGGTACGACTGGAATTTTGATAATTATCATTACGCCGTTATACTTTGTTCCTAAATAAAATAATTCCTTGGTCTAATTTAATTGATTATATATGATAACACTTTCATCATAGAACTTATCATACTCGTGGATATAACATTATTAATATACTTACAACACTTTTATAAAAATGCAACGAATAAAATAATCATTAAATAGATCAACTATTATAGATATTTTTAATAATATGGATTCAATGCGTGTACACCAAATCAAAAGCCGGTCATATCGATACTACCATCATCGGAGATTACTACACTTTGTTTAACACGTTCCGTGTCAAGCGGATTTTGTCCAGGATGATTTCGAGGCCATTCGTTAATTTGACTAAAAATTGATATATTATCACACAATATGTCATTACATCGGCAGTCTATAAATAATTTGCTTGTTTAGAGTAGTTATCACGCCGTGTACCATTTATGGTACAAAAAATGTATGGTATAAAAAAGTAATATTTGAGTTTATGCTAATATTTCTAAAAATATTTTATAACACTCACAATCAATAGCATAGATCTGTATCAATAGTAGAATTTAGAAAAAAATTAGTTAATTGTTTATTTTACTACGAGGGTGAAAACAAGAATTTATCTCCTGAAATTGCGCAAACTCTAGAGAACGACATGAAATTAAAAAGCAAAAGGGCAAAGCGGTGACAGAAAACATATGCATTTCTTGGTCTATACAAAATGTCAAAAATGAGGGTACTGAAGTAGCAAGGTTGCCTGAATAAACCATTTTTATGCATCATTTACTTTAGAAATGTCAACCATTACATGTAATTACTGATTATTGCATAATATATAACAATTATAGAAATTTATGTGCTTTATTTTATACTGCATTTTGTATAATGCCTCATTCTTTTAGTGGAAATATATTTTACAAATTTAAATTTGTCATAAAACATATGTTTTCAACGCATTAAATAAATATGTTAGCGTGTACCATTTATGGTACACATTGCACGGACGGTGTTGAGAAAGAGCTAATATAAGATTCAATTCTCACTGCATGCTTTTAGTTGTATGCAAAAGTTTTAATCTTCTTCTCAAGCATGTACATAGAATCACTTTTGATCAATAGAATTTTCCTCCTTTCAGTGTATTTGTTGTATTGATATTGATTTATCTAAAATGCCAGAAAAAAAAAAGAAAAGCTGCATATTCGATATTGCATTCAATATTAGCTGCAGCAAGGAAAAAACGCCCCTAAAACATATCAATCAATTTGTTTACTTCTTGAAAAAGGTACTGTATCTCAAAATCTATAATCTATGTATTATAAATATTGGTTTTGTTGTTTTAAACACGGTACGCCACGGAAGTGAGAAACTGATAAGTTGGAGGCATTTTTGATAAATGATCTGTTGCAGACGCAAGAACTATTCGCATAACAGTTGCGAGTGGATCAAACAACTTTTTTTAAGACGGTTACATTACTTAGGTTATGCAGAAATAAAAGAAAATTTTTAAAAAATACAATTTTTGTATACACCTACTAAAAAAGAAAAGGAATCAACTCGAATGCTTTCATTTTTTTCGTGTACTAGCATTTTGAAATTAACGTGTTCTTTAAAATGTATAAAAGTGAAAAACCAGGGTGAATGTAAAGTATAACTAATCGGATTTTTGTTTATTAAAATATAAGTTATTTTTTGAGAACGCTGAGCAATGCCAAGCACTTCTTTAAATTCCAAAGAAGTCAGAGTTAACATCTAGTTTCTCTAATCTTAAAAACGAGGAATGTTACCAAGAAATTAGCAAAATATATATAACAAGATATCCTACCAGGCGATTTGAAATATTTCGAAATTACGAAGTTGGGATCATCAAAAAGATTCTTCCACAATGCACAATTTCATTGTACCAATTAACCCGTTTGGTGTGTACTGGAAATACAAGAATGGACCAAAAGAAAAGCATTTAAGGAGGATTTAACCTACAAGACAGGATGGAAGATAAAGAAGGAGCATCTGAACCCTTGCAGGATCAACGAGGGAAGAGAGAAACAAGGAAACGGGCCATGGAACTACGGCAAAGTCCCTTAGGACGCAGTCTGCCCTCTGATTACTGCATTCAACGCAATCTTCGCCATTGTTTCTGGGCGCAGCTAGCGTGGAGAACATATTAATATTACGTACCGGGACAGAAGATGTCCATTCCGTCCTAAATAATCCAAAGCAACTTCTGTTTCCGTGAAACACACAAATATAACGTTGATATATTCATGCGATTTACAACATCTTCTCATATATGTTGAAATTTGTAGAAGAACACCAGAAAATACAAGATATAAAATGTATTTATTACGAAAATAACAGTAAAAAAAAGAATTACATAAATAATATACTCTCATGCTCGACGGTCGTATACCATTTCCATCTTCCATCCTCACTCATTCTCGCATTCACTTGTTTTAGGATATCCACAAGCACACCTATCCACTCACACTCTCATTTCTTCATATATGTATACACATACATACATTCATCTCAATAATTGATCAGTCTCTTGTATTTGTTGTCTTATGTTGTCTTAATACACAAAAAAAGTTAAGTGAAAATAAATTATTAATCGTGCTGTTTGAGAAAATTTCAGCTATAATATTATAAATTGAGGTAATTATGTCGGTCAGGGCACGCCTCTCTAATTGTAACGACTTTCGTACATGCTATTAGAGTCATGATTCTGCATTTTACAAACTATGAACATATAGTATGTTCATTTTCCCCTATAAACCAGCTCAAAACTAGTCTATGCTAAAGTAAAAAGCATTATTACATCAATATCAGTCAGATGGATGACGTGTGCTCTGACATATCAAGACTTTCAACAAAACAAGAAACGGCAATATATATCGAGATTTTTTCAATTCGAAATAGATTAGAGATGGTAGAAAAGCGTAGAAGGAAGAGAATCAAATGGTTAAATGAGAAAAGTGAAATTACAACATTTGCAATCATCGGTTCACAAAAGTATCCCCGATTGAGAAACGACCATCATAAGTGATATTAAATGCCCCCATTTGGCAATAAACTTTCACGTCACGCGATATTTCCAGCACCGTAGTAGAAGAGATACTATTCCATTTATTGATCCACGAGGAGAAAGGTTGAACCCGTGAAAATCAACCGCCCAAGCAAATTGCAAATAGCCGATAAAACGTTTGAGAACAGCTATCTCAAAGTTTTCTGACTCTATTGGATCTTTCTCATGAGGCACCATAAATCATACCATGGAAATTGCAAATAATAAAATAATCAGGAAACAAAGAGAGGCCGAAGTTTCTTGCTGTTCTTGGACTTTTGTTACGAGATACCATAAATCACTGTATCATATCGATGATTTATGTTGTTCATTACATTCACCATAACGCAGTAAATCTTAGCTCCGACTCGCCTAACTGGCTGAAATTGATGACCATGCTGATCTTGTTAGTGACAACTCCAATCTCTGCGATCTATCGATGTACTACTTATCTTGTATTTTCAATCGTAATTGAATCTTGTCCGTGAATATTAATTATCAAATACTTCATTACCAGAATAGAATGTTGTCTGGTTGACAAGGACACTTCGATCATTTGATCTATCACGATATTAAGGGTGTTATAATTCTTTTATGATATGTAATTATAGTGATTTAATGATAGATGTTAACACTACTTTTAAACAATTCAGGCACGAATATAAATGCTCTAGAAATAAGCTTCTGCGACTTTAAAACATTGACTACCAGAGCAGAATCCGAGATATGGCCCCAAGGGCCGAATACTTTTGTTGTTCTTATACGTGAATTTGTATTTGCTTCGTACAATTCTTAAAAAATTATTGCGCTCTTAACTTACATTATTAAAAATAAAGTTGAAATACTTGTACACTTTTTCGTTTTTTACACGTAGGTCATAGTGACGGGTACCAGATAGACACATGTCGTACATGTACAGTCCGACAACTGAAAGATGGCTAGGGAGCACCAGAGCATCTCGTTTTCAGCCGCCTACTCTCTTTATTTCTTTTTTGGAATCCCCAACCCAGTCTTCTAAGGTAAACACTCTACATACTCTTCGCTTTAGGAGACTAAGTTTGGGTATTCCAAAATAAAAATTGCGGGAGTAGGAGATTATAAATGGGAGGCCCCGGCGCTCCCTAGCCATCTTTCAGTTGTCGGACAGTAAGTATCTGTATGTACATGTCCATGGCATGGTGGTTAATGTGTTAAAAGATTTTCGAAGGTGCGCACACTTGAATTTGAGGAATTTCGAAAGAATAAAATGTAAGAAAGCCGCTTGATTAACCATTAGGAAACCATTACAGAGTCGTGAAATTAGAAATCTTTCCAATCTCTTCTTCCACAATAGTGGATAATATTTGTCATTCTATTAACCTATTTGTGCAACTACTTCGACTGTTAATACTTACTGAACGGAAAAGGAAATTTAGAAATTTGAAGATTGTACTTAAGATAGACGTAGTAAACAACTGCAATTATAATACAGCCTGAAACAATTTAAAAAAAAAGTTCACAAACAGCTATTTCAAGTTCCATGATAGATCTAATGCTTATGTAAGAAAAACTTTCAATAATTACATTTTCCAAAACTGTTCAAGCAAAGCTAAAGCATTGTGATTTAATTGATGGTTAAAAATTTTCAGATATTTAATCTTCTCTAACTATCAGTCAATAAACATATACTTATTAGCTCCATTAAACAAAATTAAAACGAATTATTTTAGTATTACAATTGAAGGATATTTCACTGGAAACAAAACAGACAAACACTCTGAAGAATGATTCGTAGCAATGTTTTATTAAATAAGAGAGCACTATAAAAAGAGACAGTAAAATGAGACTGTTTCACATTCCACCGTTGGCAAAAAAGAATCATTCGCTTCTCATGCTCTAATAAAAATTCTCGTAAATTTTCCACTGCTCTGTATTTTACCGCCTCAGTTGAGATCTCCGGTTGTCTCTCGTGTATTTACCTCCGCTGCATCCCTATTCTCACAGACGACTCTATGATCATGTTACTACTAACATATTTGTCATTGTCTTTGTTTCTTATCATATTTTCCACTATGGCTACTTTCATACGTACATTCTCCAAATAATGTATATTCTTCGCAACTTCGGTTACTTATTATCTACTTTTCTACAAAAGAGAAATGTCACATCGCATTTTAGTACATTTAGCCTGTAAAAAATTGTTATGAAGCATTTTTTTAGCAATGTATTTTCTACGAATGACATTGCATTGTCAACAGAGACGTAACTTATCTAAGATACAAGTATCTGAAATACAGATACAAGATACAAAATACGTATTTTCATCTTGTAACTATAAAACTTTTTTAAAATTTATTTCGTATCTTGTATTTAAATACCTTTTGTTTGGTATCTTAGTATTTTGTATATACTATGTTTGCTAAAATACTTTTAGTAATAGATAACTGATTCTATTGTGACATCTTAGGGGACATTAATTTTAAATGTCAATGTTGTCGTGAAAAAACTTGTTGTCGAAGAAAACTTAAATAGACGTTTTAAAAAGTTTTTGCCGTTAGAGCCTGCAGCAAATGATGCAATATTGGCCTCAATGTCACATCCGTTCTTTAAAATGAGATGGGTACCAAAAGCGCGGAAAGAATATGTAAAAGAACTTAGCCTGACTGAAACACGAAAAATTAATCGAACTGAAAAACAAAAATCGGAGGCTTTAGACAATATTGAAGGTGATATAAAAAAAGTCAAAAGATGAATCTGATTACATGTTTTTAGAGGATTCTGATTCTTCTGTTGCAAGTGCCGAAAATACAGGATCTACTGGCAGCACCGCAGACTTAGAAACATTGCAATTCTTAAATAATAAAGATACCAACATAAAGAGCTTAAATGTTTATCCTACAATAAAAAAAATATTTTTCAAATACAACACTTGTTTGCCAAGTTCTGCCCATGTGGGGCAACTCTTCTCATTTGGAAGCATGCCCATGAGGCCTCATCGAAGAAAAATGAGTGATAAACTGTTTAAATAACTGGTTTTACTTAAGTCTCAATTAAAACCTTAAAAATATAATATTATGTTGTGTCACGTTTGCGCGATCAACGCGATTTACATGTGAAAAAATTAACTTTCATTCAAAAAAATGTTTTTTTGCAAAAGTATTTTATCTATAAAAAGTATTCAAAAGATACGTATTTTATATCTAGTATTTCAGATACCATTCCAGAAAGTTATTTGCATCTGATGTCTGAAATACTTAATTTAAAAGTATTTTGCATTTTGTATTCCAGATACTTTATTTAAGGTATCTTGTACATCACTGATTGTCAATTATTTTGTTTTTCAGATATAAAGATAAAAAATTGTAATACTTTCTTTACTTTAGTTCCATTAATTGTGAACGCACGAAATTTCATGATTTTGAAGTAAATAAAATGGTGAAACAAGAAACTTGTTCTTACATTAGAAATCGTGATCTTGGAACCATCATTGCAAAGAAAGAAATGAATCATTATTGTCACAGTTTTTTAACACTACATTTACAGAAGCCCTCAATTGGACAGTTGCCTACATCTTTTTTAAATATTTCTAAAATTTATAAAGAAGCAGTACAGTAGATAATTCACTTCCCTCTTATAATACAAAAGTTACGTAATGGATGGCATCTTTACCGATTAATCCCTCTTTTTTCAAAGCCTTTATTAACATTAGAACTATAATACCAAGTAAGACAAAATGACTCGTTGACAATGTTTTCCAAAAGTTCTCCAGTTTTATGGGACAGTCAAAGAGCGGGTATTCTACATTAATCTTATAAAATAAAAAATTGCCGAATCGATCATTATTTCCACCTCTTAATTTCTCTTTTTGTAAAGTACGTACTTATTTAATATTGTATATTGAAATATAATAAACTTGACGCAACAGATTTCACGTCGGTAAACATAGTGTTAAACGTTATGATGTTATTATATAGCGTTTTAATACAAAAACCTCACTTATTATTGTTACGAATTGTATTGAAATTGCCTCCCCTATATTTGATATCGATTATGAGAATGATAACAACGAATTGCAAATATTTATATTGATTTAATAGAGAGAATAGAGATGTCTTTGAGCGACAAGTTTGGATCCGTTAAAATAGAGACATTATTTTGTAATATTTGAGCTGTTTGATTATGAAGCGCCGTTACATTATCTTGCCCAGTTATGACTATTGTTATAAATATCGGTATGAAACTTAGTAGTTCTAGGCACTTATCATTTTTCGATAGATTTCCTTAAAATTTTAAAAATATATTCTTCATGATATTTTATAATTATAACCGGAATCCCAACGAATTCGTCCACACGGTTTATGAATAAATCGTGTTTAAAAATAACATATTTAACATGGGCCTTAGGCCGGTGTCATACGACGATACGGTGTTACACTATCCTGTGCAGCGGTTGCCGCAATAATCAACTGAGAATGTTGTCAGTCTCCCTACAGCTACGGAGGCGGGCGGACATAATGTTATCAAAAATTAAATATGTTTGTGCTCTTGAAGCTTGTGATTTGTTAAGTCCTCCTAGGCAAAGACGTTATTGGGTACACCCTTTTCATCGTGGTAATGATGGATTTGAACGATTTAAGTCTTTTTATTTAAGTATAAGACAACACCCCAACAAGTTTTTTGGGTATTGTCGAATATCGATAAAATCTTTCGATGAACTTCTAGAAGTGTTGAGACCTCACATTTCGAGAAAGTCTCGTTCACTTCTACAAAATCGTACCACAAAACAAGACAATGTGACTGCTGCCACTTGACTGAATGGTCCGTGGCGTCTATCCCGCAGTCCTGCAATGCCGCTTAGCAGCAGCACCATCCTGCAGTTCTTTGCGGGTGCCGCGCCGCGGGATACTGTGACCGCTCGCACTACAGACAATGTACCGTGCGGCTCCACGGCCGTGTCACCTGGGCGGCGGAGCTTCTCGTTTTCAACCGCCTATTCGTACCATTTTGTTTCTTGGAGTCCACTCGCTCAGCCTCTTAAAGGAAGCACCCGACAAAGTCGTAGCATTCAAATATTCTTATTAGTTTGTCTGGAGGAGCGAGACATTGTATTACATTGTTGTCTCGTCGCGCGCTTCGTTTCATCAAGGCGAATCTCCCCATGTGGTGGGGGTAATTCTGCCGGAGTTTATTCTGTTTTCACTATAGAGATGTAAGAAATCTGGTGGCTACGCCGATGTCCTCACTGTCGCTACCCAAATCGCGTTATCTCCCTTGCTCCGATCTGCTGCGTTCTCTCTCTTTGTCTTTCAGTTCGATTTGTATGTGTAGCTCTTTTAACGAATCGCGAGGTAGAACGTCAAGCGCCTTCGCGTACGTGTGACAAGAGGCATGACGCTTGATGCCTGGCGAATCAGGCTCTGCCAAAACAGGCTTACCTCCTAGGTGACACGGCCGTGGAGCCGCACGGTACTCCTATCATGCCCCAGTACAGGTACGATTCTGTGGGAACGACTAAACGGCGTAGTATGTCACCGGCCTTATGGAAACAAATTTTTGCTGAGTCCGTAAAATCTTTTTTTATTTTTCTAATGGAAAAACGAGTCGATGGATTCTAATAAAAAATTAGCGATGTATTATTTTATGCTTTTGGAATATTATTGAATTTTTTCATAATTTTTTACTTCATAGTTATAGAGAAAGATGTTTTTTAATGTCTAAAAAGTGAATGAAATGACCTCCGTGAAGTTAGCCCCTGCATTGATTCTTACGCAATTTTTTTCATTTCTAATGAAAAAAGAAACTTTTAGTTCTGAATCCAGCTAGAACTACCTTAAAAACACATATAGTTTGTATATCCATATCATCTAAAAAGTGTTTAGTGTTGAAAATGTGTCCAAGTATTTTATCAATTATCCTTTGCCCTTATCGTTAGTAAAAAATATAATTCTTATTGTTAGTATTCTTTATGTTCATTTTAATGCCTAGTTAACTCAATAAATCTTTTTCCTTCACGAAAAAAAGAAATCATGCAATAAAGTTTCAAAAAATTCACATTTTGATTTCTAGACAAATTTTAATGTTTCATACTTAAAGTGCATATCAGATATTTTTGTATCGTATTTGTATGCGTTTTAAAACACCAACAGTCTTTAATTCCCAATTCATTTGTTACATATTATCTATAGATTATACCATATTACCATTAGAAGATATAATTCCATAGGTAGTCTTATGTAGAACAAACTAAAGTAAGGTCCTCCACCAGACAAACCCATAATCATCAGCAATTAGCACACACACTCAGAAACAATGAATTCACTCTCATCTAGGGCGACACCTCAGGTGAAACAAAACGGGATATTTACGAGGCAACAAACTAAGCGCACATCCGAGTTGCGTTTCTAGTGGCACGATTCTCCCTTTGTGGTGGTGCAAAAGGGGGTTGAAGGGATAGCAACGAGAGAGCAGCCTTCGGGGAGCACTTGGCGCCCCTCAGGGCTGGCAGTGCGACTTTATTGCAGCAATAAGAGTTATCACCCGGTGATAACTGCCCCTATAACTTCCCCACACGATGAATACATTCTCTCATCCCCGTGTCTCCTATTTTCCTTTGTCTTTCTCTCACAATCTGTCTCTTTTCATTGTAAAGTTATCTGTCTCCCTATAGCTGGCACTCTATGGTGCGTATTCTCTCCCCCCCCCCCCTCTCTCTCTCTCTCTCTCTTTTTGTGCCCCTCTTTTCGTGCGTTGTACCATGATACAAGACCTCCTTGTTCAGCATTCTCTAGCAGTTAATCGGAAAATTATTTTCATTGTTCAATTTGTTTGGTCAAATTGAACAGAAAATTAATAACTTGGTTGGCTATTTCTTTTAGAAGTTCTTAAATATTTGTGACCTGTAAGTTGTGTTTTAAGAAACAGCATTTTTTAACATTTCATTTAAATGGCATGCAATTAAGAAAGAAATAGAAGTTTGAGAAGAGAAGTGTTGTAATAAATTCATCGGGGAGGGTACGTAAGTTGATGGGGAAATTATTATTGTTGAAATAGAATTACTATTCCAAGTCTAATAATCGGTTTACTTATTTAAAATAGACTTAAAAAAGAGAGTCATACTTTATACAAGTGTGAATGTACTATACATAACGATTTAGAAGGACGCCGTAAATGCTTGAAAAATATTTAGTGATTCAAATATTTCAATTTGTGGATATCTGAAGGCTGAAATATCACGATTCTTGAATACATAAATAACAAAATTGTCGGATTTACTAATAAATGATAACTTTTAAATCACCCGACTACTAACATTTAAATCACCCGATTTTCAAGAACTTAGACTTTCGAATCTACGGATATTTTAATGCTCCGTTGTTCAAATTTACACGTATTTGGATTTACAAGCATGCGTATTTACATGGTTTAGTTTTACTCGTCGTGCTAGAAACATTTCCACTCGGGACACCATAAATATTTCATTTGTTTCTCCTTTTTCCGTTTTTCCTCGTTCTTTCTTCTCTCTGTTTATTCTTTTTCTGACAAAGAAACGCTCGATCTTCTTCCGTTCTTTTGTCCTTTGTCCTCGCCTCTTACCCTTACCCACACTGTCCCCTGTTGCTCACTCCCCTGTAGCAACACGCATTCCGACTTATTCCTGTTCAGCACGCAGCTGACTGTTCTCACATCCTCCAACGACGGATGAGCGAGCAATTCTCTGCTGAACAATTCCTGGATGCCTTTTGAGATTTTGCTGAATCATAGCGAATGACTTTAATTAGCGATTTATCGATGAGAGATACCCGGTATTCTATTATTAGACGCTTAACACGTCCCGTGCCACGTGGAGCGTATACGCTCCCACTAAATTTTCCGTTCAGGTTTCTTGCATTTCTCATTGCAAAACAAAGAATTTTATTGTGAAAAATATATCGTGAAGTTAAATATAGGCATCTTAATATCATGTATACTGCAAAGAAATTTATTTAATCGTAAAAGTGTGGGTCGTATACGCTTCACATGGCCTGAACGTAAAATCTTAAAAAATGGTGTGGCATGGAACGTGTTAATATCATCATCGTGACAATTAACCCTTTGTGATCTGAATAACTCTTTCAATCTGGTGTCATTTGATTGAAAGTAATTTTAAAATTAATTCCAATATCATCCTCTTCTTCTCGATATCTATATCTCTTTGGTAATAGCAATAACTATATCTGTCTTAATACTGTTGTTATATGTACAAACTATTTACGTTCTCCGAAAAATTGCATCCTCAAAATATAATTGAAGCAAACTTGTAATAGTCACTAAAAGTAAGTAATTGCTAGAAGACGATGCTCAAAGAAGTTTTCCATTGCCTGCTTATCTCAATTTTGATTCTCTGATTCTGATACTGCAATGTAGGATCGTGAAAAAGATGGAGAGTCGCGCTGCAACCCAACCGAGCAGCGTACTGGGCATGAGTAGCTTAACACGGGAGACACTGACCCACTGTGCCTTTACGTCTTCTTGGTCACAATTCTTTTTCATGACTGTTTTTCTACGTCCTTATAAGAGAGACATTGCCCGATCGAACGATAATACCAATTTCAAATTTTATTTCTGTTGAAAAGTTGAATCTGACGCGAAACGACGAAAGAAACAAGCCATTGAAATATTGTGGCGAGCCTTGCTTTTGATGTATTTCGTTATAACGATCAATACTCCTTCTATTCCATGTTTCCTTATGTTATTCACGAAACATATTGTTATGCAACACCCGGTAGAATAAATGTCACTGGGTAACGAGCTATGGCAATTGTTTATAAATAAGTAAATGAGGATTCTTTGGTCGATGGTCCTGGCTGACGAAATGACGATGGTCTGAATAAATTGTTCTTAATTTGTCTATAAAAGTGTATATCATTTAATTATGTCCAGAAGAATTATGCGTGCGTGATCGGATCGTAATTATATTTAACACTAGATTTACGGATGTTGATATACCTATTTGTCTAAAATGGGCCAATTTAAATTATACAAGAAAATTGAAATTTGTTGCAAAGAAAATAGTTCCAAATCAATTGAAATGAAAGATTTATTATTAAAAAATTAACCAACCAATATATTATATATCTATGTAGTAATCAAATTTCGAGTGAGCCAAATCGGCTCCATAAATCTAATATTAAATATGTTTTTACATTATTGATATAGAAAGGTACAGTTTATTTATTTTCTCACGCGAAATTCGACATACGGACTTCTAGCCTCTCCAAGAACTACATAATTTTGGGAATAATCTAATAGACTATAACTTAATTCTCAATATATACCTATATATATATATATTAGGTGTAGAAAAGAGTTCTTTCTGGTGAACTTCATGTGATTGCTACACTCATAAGCTGTAAAAGTTTCAATTTTCTAACAATTTCAACTTCTGACTTTGACAAAGTGGATTCTTTATTATAACATGAAGAGAAAGAGATCTTCGATAAATTCTGACCAGTCTGCGACTTTCACTGCAAAATCAAATGTGCATCCTAAAGTTGTTGTCCATTTGATGTGATATGAAAGAAGTTTCATATTACGTACTGCTAAATGTGGAAAAATGGAGTCCGCAGAACATTATCAGCGACAATTAACAAAATTAAGCAACAACATCGATAATCAAACAAAAAATACAATTGTATTGTCAAGGAAGTCGTAAAATTATTATACTTACGTTATCCAACTTATTCTCCAAGTATGGGGCAATCTGATTTTTCTTTATTCAGATCTCTTCAACATAATTTAGTAGAGATGCACTTCAAAACGTAGGATGAGGTATGGTTAGGTGACTTAGGTGACTTTATTGATTCTAAGCTACCAAAGTTTACCGCACAGGGATCTAGAAGTTGCCAAAAAGGTGGCGAAAATGCATTGATAATAAGGGTGAATGCTGCGACGAATGGGGTGTGGTATCTTTTCTTAACCCATTAAGGACCAAGCATTGAAATAACAGAAATATTTTAAATGCGACTATTTATTTGTTATAACATTTCATAAAAGTAGATATAAATATTATAAAATTTTTTTTTTATTTTTTCTCCAAAGTTTCAAAAATTGTAGGACTTAAGGTGATGAACAATTAGAGAACAAAAGTGCATAAATTAAGCCTTTGATATGTTCTTTTACTATGACATAAGTTGAAATATAAATTAAATTAATCCGATTCCCAGAAAAAAAAATTAGAAGTGAAATGTTGCGTTAACGCAACTTTGGGCCTTAATGGGTTAAGTAAAGCTTTCATTTAATGAAAAAACCTGAAAGAATTTATTCCTACACCTAATACATACTTTCTTAGAACGAAGTACGTTAAAGGGATTACAGTCTTTAAAAGATATATCAGGTGACCCCATTTCAATGCAGCAGATTCAATTAATAGTAGTATTTAAATGTGATTAAACTTGGTTACTTATAGACGCACATACATACACACGGAAAAACTGTTTATTACCAGAAAAAATAAATGTCTCCAGCATAAGAATATATTTGACTTGTAAATAGAGGGTGTGCATTTAATTATCGCATTGTGTATACTTGATTAAATGCGTCACGAACATCGTTTCACCGTGGAGAAATTGCAACTTGTGTTTTAGATATTGAGATAACATATGAAGAAAATTTTCACGAGTACAAAAAGGAAACTTTAATCGCATACAAACCGATTAAAAATTATAACTTCAAAGACTCTTCGTAGTATCTATTTATAAATAGTCACAATTTACTTGAATAGAAATGAGTTATTGTAAGTTTCGTTAGCAGTATTGAATAGGAATGCAAATATAAAAGATTTGAATATCCGATAGTCGAGAATCTAATACGTATCAGGTATTCAATGACTTTTCTGCCCAAATATTTACAAATTTGAATATCCGGGTATCCAAACATCTACGGATGTGAATACTCAAATATTAAAATATTCTCATCGTCAAATCCAAATATTCAATTATTCCAACAAGAAATCTGTGAAGGAAAGGATAGGCATTGAAAATACAAGTTTTGGAAAAGTTCCATGTAAAAATTTTCAGAATCGTATCTTATCAGCCAAACAATTATCCGAATGTATCCTTTAAACTGATACACGAATGGAATTATATATTGTTTTACTTTCCATTTGTATTACTCTTCCCAACAGGAGTTAAAATCTCTATTTTTTCCACTTTAATCAAACATTTCATCTCTTCCATTTAATCCGAAACCATTTTTTCACAATATTGAGTTGCACTTAAAAAAATGAAGTGAAAGAATTCGCAAGTCCAAAAATTGATACATTCAAAAATTCCATTATAATATTGTACAATTCATACAAAACTTTCATTACCAGAAATTCCATATCTATCTATGTTATGCGCATCGATAATAGAAATTGTAAAGCCAGATGTTAACTGTTACAAACATTAAAACTTACACAATTACTGTAGAAGGTTTCACAAACCGCAAATACCATGTACCACGACGTTAATATACACACTCAAGTGTCAAAATCAAATTAAATTCATTAGTTCCAGTTATCAATATTTTAACATTATTATCTAGAAAACTGATAATATGTAGAAGTATACGAATGAATATTTATATAACGTCAAAAGTGGTCGCACTTCTCTAATCTATCCTTAATAGGAGGATCTACCGCGCTTCGGCATTCTTTATTATACAAAATTATTAGTACAACACGAAATCGAACGTGTGTCCACTTCGAAAGCTCAGTAGCGACTTCCTTTCAACAAGACTTCCGGTCGCTAACGCAACGAGACCGGCCGATCGATGAAATGCTTCAATACTCGAATCCAGCGGGTTCGAGGAAACAGCTTCGTCCTGTACGTCAACTTCATATTGGCGTAATATTACTGTAACCGAATATTGACTTTGATACTGACAGATCACAGAATGAGGAATAACTTTCTGTCGTCCAGAAAAACCGAAAGAAGGAAGGATCCGACGGAAGCCGCGTGTACAACAGCGCCACAAACCCGACACTTACGAATTTTCCTACACCATTTCAGTTTTAAATCCACACAATTAAAAATGCTCTTTTACAATTATTCGTCATCAACCATGAAATAAAAGCTTTTGTAATGGCGAATTCCGGTTATTCGCACTTAAGGTCCGCCAAACAAGAGAACTTTGTATTTCTGAGTTTTATATATGAAATGTCGTGGTTCGATCGGACAGCGATTCGGCGTGTTGTAAGTGAAAAGAATAGTCTGATGAGGACTTCTGAGAATCTTGAGTTAGAGTTAAGACTTGGAATTTAGAATTAGAAGACTACTCTTACAATTAGTTGGACTTGAGTGATGATGAGTATGAACTATGAACTAGAACTGAGTTATGTCTGTGAACTGGAAGAGAGTTGAACTAATGAGACGTAGGGTTTTTAAAGGTGTTAGAAGAGGAGAGGGGTAGGACGACGGTATTTGGGAATCTAGGGGTAGTAATAGGAAGGTATACCTTGGATATGGATGATGACTCGTGGATGAGTAAGGTATGGTGGCTGTGTTAAGGAGTTGTGGATCAAAACAAGGATTTTGGACTTGGACCATGATTCGAGTATGACTAAGGATGGTGATGAGTGAGCGGCGTACAAAATATTTGTGTTTATACAATATTCTCTAAACCAGTGTTTCCCAACCTTTTTTGTGCCATGCCCCACCTTAGCCTTTCTAAAATTCGTATGCCCCTCCCCCCCCCCCCCCTATGTAACATACATAATTTTTAATATTAAAAAATTGAATTGTTCACGTAAGAAACTTAAATGATAGGTATTTTAGGAAGAAATCACTAGGAAATTGTTAACGAAACACTGTAAGTAAATTTTCAAAACATATAATGAAAAACTGAAATTCAAATTCCAAATAATTTTAATCAAGATTTTTCAATATTAATTTAATATTTTAATTTAGTGAGATCCTTGCGCAGGGAAGTTTACTTGACGACGCCAATCACCCAGTTGATATTTTGGTCTCGTCAAGCGAAATTATATCTAATAATTATTTACCGCAATTATTTAAGAATTTGCTTTTTTCGTTAAATTTGGCACCGAAATCTAGCATTGCATTTAAATGATCCGGAGCGAAAGGGTTAAACTCGTGTCGAGTCCATTTTCGAATTGCCCACCTTAACAATCACCCCCTGTGGGGCGTGGGCCCCACGTTGGGAAACATTGCTCTAAACTTATCTTATATACTAACTGATCGAAGGGTCGGTACATTACACTTCCTTCACACATGATCTACAATTCTTAAATGTTAATTATTACACTGTGTTTCATCATTATCATCCGGAACCTTGCACACAACTTATTCTGTATTGAAGAAATGAACTGTCAGCATGAAGCCATCATCCAAATAGTGCACCAAGAAAACCCGAACGACAGGAGTGCACGGAGGTGTCTCGAAAGCTTATAAGTTCAGGGCCAGCATTGCTGTGTAGTGAGCCTGCAGGATTGCACATGCTGTCACGTGCGCCAACGAGTTGTATCGATATTAACGATGACAAGTTGAGACCACGCACCCTGGACACGCGATATCCCGTCACGGAGATCACTGTACTTTTTTTTCTCTTCTCTCACTCCCTTTTTTCCACCTCTTTCCCTCTTTTTAGAATCAGCTTTGTCGTTGTATCACAAACAGTGTAATTATTTCCACGGCACGTTTCACCACGCGATAAAGAATAATCTGATGATGTTTTTTCAAACGTTCCTGCGGGGTGTAATTGTTTTTTGCGTGACAGGCGTTATACAGGCACTCTGCGCGTTTCTTTCGACCGTTAATACGTGATTTTATAATTGCTATCCTGGTCGTGCTTTTTCTCACGCTGTTTCTAATTTTTGCGTGACAAAGTGCTTTAATAATCTTTTACGGCCGGCGCGATTTTGGGCATTCATAGCACTTGAAATTACCACCATCCGAATAACAGCTCCGATTAATTCAAAAAGGGAGATGCAATATCCGAAATTACGGTGCATAATTCTCCCTCTCTTTCATCTCTCCCTTGTTCCGGTTCTTTCTTTCTCACCCCAGGTTCCAACAGCTTCCTTATTTAGTTTCCTCTTTTTTTTTCTTTCTTTTCTACTGCGTGACCTGCCTCCCCCTTCCTCTTTTTTCGATTTGAGACTCTTTCTTTGACTCTTTTCCATCTCCTTTTTCTTTACTTTTTGTTTTGGCACTTTCTCGCTTGTTTCAGCCTCTTTTGATTCTATCTCTCTCACTCTCTATCGTTCTAGCTACGTCTTTGTTATTTGGTTCGCCACTTTTTTTGCCTCTTTTATCCGCTGTCTCCCTCTTTTTCTAACTTTCGTTTCCTCTCTCCACTTGGCTCACTCTCTAAAACTTTCTTTGTTTCTATGTCACTCTTTTCCCAGCTCTTTCCATCTTTACTCCTCTTTCTCTCTACTTTTCCCTCATGCCTCTCGGCGCACTGTTCTATTCGCAATAACGAAGAGGAAACGAGGAAACTCGGTGCGCGCAACGTATCCTACGATTAACGAGACGTTGTTTCCGCACTTTGTTTTGCAGCCGCGCCTCGCAAATTTTCGCCACGTGTATGCCTGTCTGGCATGCATGTGTGGATGCGCTCGTGAATGCGAATTACGCGCTTTGCCAGTCTTTTATTAATGCACCCAGATCGTATTATGCACAATGGAAAATTATGAATTAATACTTCAAGCGGTTTATCGAGGGAACAATGAGAATATTTGTAAATATTGATACGTAAGAGCCTGTTGTTAAAATATATTGAAGATGCTATTGTTTTATTCCATTTGATCTGTTTAACCGTTGCTTCTTTTATTCATTTACTGAAAGTTTCCGGCTGTTTAAACACTTCACAGTGTTATTAATTTGTATCCAATTTGCAACGATTTGTTTTAATTTATATGGCGTTTTAACACAATTTACATTTTGGATAATATTGCGGCATTTTCGAGAGATTATAACATAGTGAATGAAGGATTATGATGCATAGTTATACTTTGAATATTAAATATGCTGGACACGTTCGTTCGAGAAATTTGTAGCTGCTGTTACGAAAACGAGGAAAATGCGATCAAAACCGAAATTTTTAAGGTACATGGCAGTAGAATCGTGAAAAAAGTAAGAGCAACGCGGTAACCCATCATAGCAGCATACCTTCACCGAGTTGCTCAACACCGAAGTTGTTTTCTGTTAACCTCTTTTGATAGGAATATTTCCTGCCAATCACACATTTCTTTTGCGTATAAATAACGTTTACGAGAAGAATTCTTGGTAATGCTGGGACTAAGACTTGAAATTTTGTAAAACAAAGTTTTCTACTGTGTTAGTGCCATTCCCAGTAATGCCGAAAAGTGTCGTATGTTTTGGCACCCGATAATCCATGCAGTGATATTGCAATATTAAAAGTTCTTTTCCATCATAACACATTCTTCCCGCTAACAAAATAAATGCATTTTGAAAGTTTTAGCTCAATTTTGTTTACCGATTTTCCAAGCACTTCTTAAAATTGAAATTTTAGCGATGAATTTGAATAATTTATTTTATCTGAATTTCTTTATGATCTTACTAATCTTCTTGTTTATTATTTTCTGTTACAGGTAAGGGATATAACTTGTATACTGTTTCGATAACATACAACGATAAGAGGTAACAAATTTTATAATATTGAAAATCCAACTATTTTTTTTTAAATTCAATTTAATCTATTTTCGCCATTTATTACTTAAACATCAGCATGCTGTGATTCATATAAATAAAAAAAATAATAATATGACCATATGCAGAATAGCCCGTATGCAGGAATATTCAAATCTGCGAATATAAAAAATACCGAATGATTCGTCAGGCAACGTAAACGATAGCAGAAATAGCAAATATACTCGTGCGTTTTGATGCCTTTATATTTGAGTTTCGATCGTTTGAATTTTTTGATATTGCAGAAATTATTATATAATGTCGAGGAGTTGAAGAATTTATACGAAATATCGAAGTAGGCATACCTGTTGTAGTTTCTATAATTTTATTAAAAAGGAAATACTTTTTATAGAAAAGGAAAATACTCTGGACTTTCAGATAGAAAATGTAAACGCACACCGTCAAAATGACTAGGTCGTCGTCTTAACTATCTGAGAACTACGAACGCAATTGTGTAGTCTAACAATAAGAAAAAAATCTGGTTATTGTTTATCTGTGGCATACGTGGAAAGAATTGAAAAACTGAAATAAAACTTTCGAAATATGTTTACACGAATAATCATTTATAATTCGAATATAATTAACACTCTGACTTTCTAATAAAAATATATTTTTTGATCCCTCAATAAATGATTTTCTCTAAATATTCAGAAATGTGACTGTCCGCAAAGGGTTAAGGACTCTAAAATAATACGGTACGAGGTTCGGAAAACTCTGAGCCTTCAGACTAATTGTAAGATTCCAAAAAGCAAATGCTTTTGATACGACATGCCTTCATATGTTTAAAATATTTGAGAAAAGTGGTAAATCAGGAAGTAACAAGAACAAAAACAGTAACGAAATTGGTAGGTTGGAAATCAGCAGTAGGTCTTGTTAGGAAGTGGAGTTACTCTTAAATGCATTTTACAAAATATTCAAAATGAATTTATTAGTATACTCATATTTTAAAGTCCAACGTCGTGGAGCCAACCCCTTAGCTTCATCTTTTTAACTGATTTCTGCATAGATCTGATGAGCAAAATAAACGGGTGTACAAAAGTCTGTGAGGTAATGAGAATAAATCTGTGCAATCTGGAAAATATTGCTGCGCTATTTAGAACCTAAGAGAATTGGCATACAACATTTCCTTATTATAAAATTTCTAACTTTTAGAAAACTGCATTCAGTGTATCATTGCATAGTTAAGCGATTGCAGAAATAGTCTCAGTTTAGTCGATATTAAAGTCCGAGCTTATATTGACAAAACTTTCGCGTGTCACTCAGTCACTACGTAGGTCGTACTCATTGTTAGTCTCGTGGAATGAATCATGAAATACTTTTCTTTCACAAAACAAAACCTTCAGAAGAATCCATTGACGGATAATTTGAATATTTCAAATTTGGCAGGGTTAATATATTCGTGCAATTATTCATCTAAAACTTGGATTCAATGAGAATTTCAAAATGAACAGTAAATCAAGGTATTTAACTCTCTTTGTCTTCTAAGTTATTTCACAAATGTCCAAATATTATATTATCAGCGTACCTGTTACCTGAGACTTATATAATTATTAGGTTGTAAAATATGAAATGTCCGATTTTGGTTTATCATTATTTTAAATTCTGTTCTGACAAAAATTATTAAAATATTTAGTTTTGCGTATACAACTAACCTTACAATTTAGTGCTTCGATTTACAACATGAATCAATGTGATTTTCTCGTACTTTTCTTGTACGAGTGGAAAAATGATAACAACGCATCTGCAGCTGCTCGAAATATCAACGCTGCATTTGGCAATGATGCAGTCAATGAATGTACAGTTCGTCGATGGTAGAAAAATTGGAAGCCGGAGATGAAAATCTTGAAAGTGAACCTCGTGGAAGGCCAGAGCTGAGCATTAATGACGATCATTTGAAGCTTGCAGTTGAAAAAATCCTCGAACAACGGTCAGACAACTTGCCCAAGAATTTAACGTAAGTGCTATGATGATTTCACGCCACTTGAATTTGATCGGGAAGAAAAAAATGTTGGATAAGTGGGTGCCACATAAATTTAACGATCGGCAAAAGCTTCATCGTTACGAAATATGCAATTCTTTACTGATTCGAAACCAAAATGATACGTTTTTATACCTCATTGTCACATGTGCCGAAAAATGAATTTTGTACGAACACAGACGGCGTTCTGTTCAATGGTTAGATACTGAGCAGCCACGACATATACCGAAGCCAGCTTTACATCCAAAGAAGACAATGTTAACAGTTTGGTGGTCAATGAGCGGTGTGATTCATTACAATTTTTTGAACCCAGAAGGAGTTTTTTAAACATTTAAATCATTTTCTAAATGAAAAAACCTTTGGAAATCAAGCGAACATTGAAGACACAGTTCGAGAATTTATTAACACCAGAACACCTGATCTTTATCAAAAAGGGATTAAAAAACTAGAGACTTGTTGAAAAAAGTGTGTAGAATCCAATGGTTGTTATTTCGATTAAAAATATTTATTAATAAAAAAGTTGTGCTCATTTAAAGGTAACCTTAAAAATCGGTCATTTCATACGTTACAACCTAAGAAATTCGACAAGATTGAATATTTTATAGCTCAACTATTCAACTGTTATGGATCTTAAAAGATAAAGAAACATACCTTTATACATGAAATTCGAAGGAATTAAAAATTTGGTTGCAGAAATATCTAAATACTTGCTAAATTCCTCGGTAAATAAAATCAACACACGCTTCCTACCGTGTATTACCACATAGCAGTAATTAAATTTCACTCTTAGCCAACCCTCGGTGCATTTTCGTACGGATCTGCTTGAGCAAATAAAATTCGTCTCGCTTCGAATTTTTCTGGATGCTCGGCTACTTTTCGTTTCCACTTTAGACAGAGCAAAAAGCCACCCCGTTTCCTTTGCGTTATTACGCTCTAACTAGAATTCAAGGCGATTTTTCGATATTTCGCTCGAAAGGATAATGATATCCCAGCAAATAACCGAGCCACGTTCCTTCCTGCCTCACATATCATCCAATTATCCGGGATGCGTTGAATACTACCGGAAGACTAAGTTTTACTGAGGAAGAAAAATGACTCTTGCCAGAAATAATAGCATATAAGAAAAAACTAAAACAGTTGTGTCGGGATGAGTTGTTGGTGAATAATTTGAACTTCAAGTTCCCGTGAACAAAGCCTTTAATAATCAAATACGAACTTAACTGGACGAGCGCTCAAAATATAATGACTAAGAAACTATCTAGTTAGCTCGAAGGAGCCGCTCCCACGCAACCGGCGAATTTTCCGTGGCCGCTCAGCCAATCGGAAAACAAGAAAATTAACCGATTGCGCCCTCTTTTCCTTACGCCCTTGGCGCGCTTTTTAGGAAAAAGAGGCGAAGGTTTTGGCGGCAAGTTTTCGCTGGCAAGGGGTCGGTCACGTACGCATTTCCTCCGCGCCCCCGCTTCGTCTTGCGCGGCCCAAGGTTGTCGCTGGGCCTGCACTCGAAGGGACATCGGAAACGCGTAATTTATGGCACTTACAAGAGCTATTGAGAATGTGCAGAGATTCTAGAAAACTCTAAGTGAAACTAAACACAAAAGGCACTTCTCTCAAAAATAGCTGTGTTGCAGCAAATGACATAAGCCATGACAACCGTTTGCACGAGAGTAGAAAAACCCTCTACGTAGGTGGTCGTTACAGTTGTTAATTGATAATCACTTTTCCACGGTAAATATGTACACTGATTGATAAATGTAGTTATAGCGAATGATTCCTATGTATCCAATGTTTTACACTGAAACTACCGACAGTAAATCCATTGTATTTAAATATATTATGTAAGTACTTTCGTAAATGGGGATGAAAAGGTTGGAGTTGGTATAAACTTGGAAAATTTTTGGAGAAACTTGGAAACCGATCATTTTGACCGACTTGGTAGTTTTAGCGTTAGTGATTTTATGCCAACTATGATATATATCGTATATGTGAGATTATTATACAATTAAGAATAATAAATAGTTTATTAAAATATAAGGAGTAATATAAAATATGAAAAATATAAAAAACTATAAGAAGAGGAATACACAAAGCACATATAAACTCTAGACTACGCTATTATAAAATTCACTGTAAGATACGCCGTTCGCTGTTATAAAAAACACGCTCTATTTTCTGTAACGCTAGAATGATCTATCTATTCGCTGTCGCGTTAAAACGTACTCTGGGCCTTCTTATGCATTCGGTTTTTCCGAAGGCCCTACACCCCACACACACAAATATACACAGTCATACACCCTCATCATCTCGCAGACACGTTTTCTTTGTACAACCCTCTTTCACTCTCTCTCACACATACACGCTCCTTCGTTGCTCTCTCTCTCTCTCTCTCTCTCGCTCGCTATCTATCGCATTTATTCCATCACGCTCTCGCAATCCTAAATAATTAATGTGTTAGTAATATAGAAAAAATTTAACGAGAGAATTACTCCTTCGGTACGCGAGGTGATGGAAGTGAAAAGAACTTTAAACACTTATTTTAACTATTAAAATATAAACTATATTTAATAAAAACAATAATCAAAAAGAACTATGAACGAAACTAAACTAAATGAACTATAACTACGTCTTAAAAATGTCGTCTTAAAATATATTCGTCTTAAAATTCGTCTTTAGCGGTACGTCTTAAAATCGTTCTTTCTTTCGTCGCGTCTTAACGTCTTCTCTCGACTGCCGGCGACCCTTCGCCAGTCGATACTCTACTCGCACACTCATTCGCTTAATCTAAACATCATATAAACATATCGTCTTAAAACCTAAGCTAGAGACTATTCCTACAGTAATAATGACCAAGCGAGTATAGTAATAATAGTACCGAAACGTTCTTCGTAACATCGTAAATAGTAAGATTACATTTTCAATTAATTAATTTATAATACCAACATTTTCTGACCTCTTTAAAAAATGGCACTCAAATTAATGTTTGCTTTACCTTTCTAGCAGTGAATAAGTAAATCTGTACAAGATGTGCAGTTTCTTAGATTCAGTTGTGTTAAGAAAAATATTCTGTAAGCAATATTCAAAAAAAGAGAGGAGGAATGATGAAACTTGATGTACAGATAATGGCTTTCGTGTTTAGCACATATTACTTTTTGTGTGTGTCATAATTCACAGTGGTTGAATTCCACCTTTAAGAAAGTAGTTAATTCTTACGGTTCATGTTGCAGATAAGTTTAAAAAAATGAATTTTTTCTAATATTCTGCTAGCAATTTTGTAAATGCGCACAAGCGAGGCAATTTTTCTTTAAACATTTCTTTTATATCTTTCCCATTTTCGAGATATATTGACATGAAGGCATTTTTTATTTTTTTTTTGATGATACGATTTTCCGCCCTGAAAGCAATCTGTGGTATGAACAAACAATATTGTATTCTACATGAATTACTATATATACGTACAACAAATAAATTGTTCTGAATTACACATGGTTCGTATTGGCTAACTGTAAGTTAGAATCATTAAGAATCTAAAAATAGAATTTCTTGGAAGGATATGGCTGTATCGAACGGACAATTATCCTTTTCCCCGTACATACTGTTTCACCATCTGGGAATTGCTCCAACATCTTGTCTCTCTATAATCAACAAGTTACAAATATATTATTATGTAATTGCGAAGCTATTCACTTTGATATTTCTCATAAATTTTGACGTTAATATCGCAGTTAATTAATCATTTAATTAAGAGGTAAAATTTGAAAACCGTCGGTGGAAGATTAATTACTTGTAATAGCGGTATATGAAGTTATGAAAGTACGTTGTTAATCAAGTGAAACTTCAAACGTACTAAAATATACGATACAATTTTCTTGATAAAAGATTCGGAACAAGTAGGAAAAGAGAATTTAAATATTTTTTATTGAATGTGCAACGAAGACATTGAAAACTTGATCAATACAATCGGTTGAAAAACAAGAGAACCCAATATTCGAGACGCAATTTCCGTAATATAAAGGAAAGACTGTAGCCAATAGGGTTAGAAACACGTCGAGATTCGTTCACAGTTCGCGTGCAGATCCTTTGATGTGCTGCATCGTCAGCGAACAATGTTCGGGAGTTGTTCGCGAACATTAATGTGGGCGCGGCATAACGCCCTGCCTTTTACAAAGAGAATCTCTTCGATGTTTGCCACATGTGGATGCATCTGAATATAGATAAAGGAGTAGTTAGTGTACTCGTAATACTTGGATTTTTGAATATGGATAGGTAAATGTTCTAAAACTTTGAAATTTTCAAAGTTTCCGTTATGATTACAGAATTTTTTTCATATATTCTTCCTCTTGCACCTGAAGAATAATCCGTAGAGCGGAGAAAGATATTTTGCGGGATAGGAACCTCAGAGATAGCGAAAATTTCTGAAATCCCTTATTTCATCTATTGGACGTAACTTTCATGGAATTGAATTTTTAGTAACATTTTGATGATATTAGAAAAAAAAACATCGTACGAAAAAGAAATCTTTGATAGTTGTCTTTTTTTAAAAAAGACTCTAATCCATTTAGACTAATCCATTAGAGGGAAAGAGTTAAGTATTTGACGTCCAGCGAATTAATCAGTTAGCTGTGATGAACGAGTATAGTCGTCATGGAAAATCGGCAAAAATTTGATGTATTGACGTGTATACTCGTCATGCGCAGAAGTTAATGACCATTGATTATTTAAGTTGTTATTTTTATCTAAAATTAAAACATATTCGTAAATTTCAAGGTGTACGGAATATTTTGAGGCCATGCCGAAATAAAATGGACAACTAAAAAGTATAAATAATTTGAAATAGACTTATACATCCTGTTGCAGTTTATTAGTTTGTATAACCAGTTTATACATGTGCGAATATACTGCTTTTTAGATGTTAGTGAAAAATGCACAAAAGCAAAAGTCGAAAAGCAAGTAGTTTTGGGCTAAAACCTAAAAATGATTTATGATAGGATTCCTCCAACGACGATTCGCCACAGGACAAATGCGTGACGATCTTTAACTTTATAATTAGTTGAACTTTCTTGCATTTTCCGTTTATTATATATGCAATACATGTTTATGTTAAATGAATAAATAAATATTAGCAAACATAAGTGGTAAAATAATTCATTTTATGGAATAAAACCATCTTTTTGATTCAGTATTTTATCAGTTATTTAACAATTTATTTTCAATTTTGATACAATATTTTAATCTGTGATTGCCTCAGATGTTCGAAAAAGCAGTTTTAGCACTAATCATACGGACAGTTCATGAATATTTATTCTTGCCGTAGTATATTTTTCGACTGATCATGAAATAACAATAACACTTTTCCGAAAGAAAAGAGGGGACTATAAAGTTACCTTATCATCTATTGATTATCGATTTTTCGATATCAAAAATAATTTTGTATCATAACATAAAGAGCCAGAGGTGCTTTCAATTCTTCCTTGTGTTGATAAAAAATGAATACTCAACATTACGCAATTTTTTGAAACTACATTTGCTTATCTGACCAAAAATTAGTAAAATAATTCGGAGCGTAAAGAGTTAATACAGGAAAGAACGTATGTACAAAACAGATTTTACTTAACACATCGCTTAATCTTTTGCGCTCCGAATTTGTTTACTACCCTTTACCAAATAAGCAAAGGAAGACCCGGAAAATTGTCTACTGTAGATTACCCATTTTTAATTAATACTAGAAACAATTGTATGTATTGCTAGATACTGATGTTAAAATGCAAAATTATTGTTAATTTCGAAAAATCGATTAATAGATGAAATATTAAGTGCCACAGAAAGCTGTGCCGAGTGTAGTAACTCAGCATAGGGGTGTAAAAATTAAGGATCACGAAACATCAAGTTTCTACCAAACTGGTCATCACGGCTGGCTTATGAGATATTTCGTTTATCATTTCTCATATGCACGTTGGTATTGACAAGTGAAAAAATTAAAAATATATTGATTGTTTTACCACGTTATTCAGGGAAGGAAGCCTTGAATATTCTTATGACAAATACTCAGCGAAATAAATAACCCGATATATAAATTGTACCATGTCTCTGGAGTGTTAAAAATCTGAAGGTCTTGCAAGCATGTGCAATGTGTTAATAACACAGAAAATTACATTTGTTCATTCCAACGAACCGGTCGTCTGTCCGATTTAGTAAAGTTAGCTTTAACCCCTTGCCTTACAATATATAGAAAAACTATTAGATTGAAAATATTAGTCGATCACGAGATAATAAAATTATTTTTATACTAGTAATATTGCAATAAGTAATACGTTATATCAGAAATCAGTGATAATTTTTTATTTGTGCAATTAATTCCAAGTTATTGCACGTTCAGAGAAAACAGAAGTCGTAGGGCAAGGGGTAAGGTAAGCTGGTAGAATATTAAACGTAGGCAACAATGGTAACTATGGTGTAAATGTCAAGTGAAAGCAGAGTGGAAGCAAATAGAAAAATATTCGGTCAGATATGCAGTCTGTGATCTTATTTCATCATCATAGAAGAAAAGGAGCTGCAACAATTACATGAAAACCGAATAATGTTCAAATTTGTATGTCCAACTACTTGAAAACCCTACATCCAAATGTCTGACATTCGAAATTTTGAACTTTGAACAATTCAAATATGTAATCGCTCGGAAACTAGAAAACTTAAAATCCCAATTATATCAAATGCAGTCAATAATTAAAAATACTTGCAATTAGCTATTTGGAAAATAGAGTATCCCCGTATTCAGATGTTTTGCACTTCGTAGATTCCATCACACGGAATGCTGAAGTTCAATGATCATTCAAGTGTTCTTTAATTAAAACACACGATTATTTGGAAAATTGGAATAACACCTTCGCAGAACAACAAGAAGATCGGAGTATTCCGAATGAGAAAGCAGGAAGGGGATGAAAAAGGAAAAGCGTCAAGTGCTAGCCGAGGGAAGCAGCAGCAGGAATATTCTCTCAGGTATGCGGGCTACGGTGCTAGTAGAGATGATACAACAAAGCGAAATGGAAGAAAGTATTGTGCAACGGAGCTTTCCCCTTGCAGCGGAAAGAGGTGCGGGAAGACGTCGAAGCTGAAAGAGACGGAGAAAGTAGACAACGTTTAAATGCTTTTCAATAGGAGAGCGAGACGGAGAGATTTCATCAAAGCGCAAATTCCTGCGAGCTCGAGGGAGAAACCACCCTCCACGGGTGGAAGGAGGCCCGTTCCTCGACCAGGTACTACCTCTCCCTCTTCCTCTCCCTGTCCCTACCCCTCCGCATAGAGGATAGAGGGCTCCTAGAACCCTGGGAAGAGGCAGGAGAGGGGTTAAAGAGAGAGAGAGAGAGAGAGAGAGAGAGGAAAGAGTCGAATATAACGAAGAGAGATACAAAGGGTTGCTGGTGGAGAAGGAAGAAAGAGAGAAAGAGGTTGAGGTGGAGTCTGATTGGGGGAAGATAGCGAGAAGGAAGCAAGCTGGAGAGTTAGAGAAAGAGAGGGACAGAGGAAGAAGCTGAAAAGAGGGGGTGCACGCGGAAGGGTAGAAAGGAAGGGACAACGACGAGAGAAGGTGAGGAGCTTCGTGAAATATCGTTAGCAAGAATGCGACGGAGTATCATTGGGAGATAGTTTAGTGAGAGAGAATGCGACAGAAATGGCTCGTGTCTGGCTGAAAACGGTAGTTGGAGAGAATCAGAGTGACAGAGAGAGGACAGAGGAGAACCTAAAGAAAAAGAGAAGCCTAGGGGAAGAACAAGAAACAGAAAGAGAAAGGTGGAGAAGAGGAGCGGTGAATCCCGGAGAAAGAGGTGGAGTAGAAGAGAGACAGAAATGCCTAAAAGTAGAGGGAGATCTACAGAGATCTAAAGAAAGACAGAGATAGTGGGAGGGTGGTGATGGTAGAATTACGAAACTGTGGGAGGAATAGAGGGAAACGGCAAGAGTCATTGGAGGAAAAGGGAGGTTTCTGTCGTACCGACACACTTCCAACCCTTGGAAAGACGAAGTACGAGATATAGAGAAAGGCGGAGAAGCTGGAAAGGGATGAAATAGAGGGGTTAGAAGAAGAGAGAGAATAAGGAAGGGCGAGAGAGTGGGATCCAGTGGATGCAGCGGCGGAAGGGGCACGAGCGGGCGTGTTGGGGTGGCTGCTGGTACGGTTTTCAAGAGGAAAGAGACGGAGAGGGGTGAGCAGCGAGTGGTTGGTGCATTATTGATCCCAGTGTGTGCGGACTGGGCAAAAAGAGGAGCCTCCGGCTCGGCTCGAGAAAGAGACAAACCTATACGCCACCAGTGTATCAGAGAGATGGAATGAGCGATCGCAGACAGATATTAGAAATGCGTTTGCCTCTTATCCGCCGTGCACCCCCTCTGACGAGCAGCAAGGGTGCAGAAAGGCCCAGAGGGGTACGGGACTATCGCGATGCGGTGAATTCACACCTGGATGATTCGACCGGGGATATGGTATATGAGGATATCCCTATTGCATCTCTTTCTCAGACAATTTCCTCGTGTTGAATTATTGAACAAGAATTGCCAAGACTTTTGAGGATATATTTGTAGGAAATTCTTTCGTGCTATTGTTGAGGAATGATCATTTTTGAAGAGGGAATCTGGAATTTCTGGTATTTATGGATTGTAGGAAAACGATATTGAAAAGAAGTAAGGCAGTGGTATTGAATGTGCTTTTTTAATCCGTTGCCGTACCATTTCTTTTGTTACTGAATGTGCAGTGACTGAGTGTTAATTGTTGAAATAAAAATCTATCCCCGATTTTTGATACGTCGCGACCTGTAACTGAATGTAATATTAATAGTATAGAAATAATTTTATTGTTTCGGGACTCAGTAATATTTTTAATTTAATAACTTTTGAATAGTTTCGAAATTTCCGATTACATTTACCGCGTAACAAGAGTCACTCGTTATTGCACGGCAAGGGATTAAAAGGGAGCAGGTCATTTTTTGAAGAATTACTTTATTCATGATATTTCTATGAATTAATAATCAAAACTCAAGAATTTTAATTCGCAAGAAATTTACCGCCATGTCAAATTTCTAAAATGTAGAAATTATAATTTGCAAATAGAATTTAAAATGATTTAAATCGATCATCACGTAAGTAATACTGGGGAGATATTGGTATACCAAATGATCGGGAACAGAAGTGAAAACGAGATAGTTTATAATTCATTCGAGAAGCTACTTTATATCTGCAATACATCGACCAGCTTGTTTGTCAAGGTTTAACCGTGGAAACTTGTATTTCTCTTGTAATTTCATTTTCTTAAATATCAGACTTTTCATCCAATTCCCTCTATTCGCACCTGTAGCAAACTTTTCAACCTCTTTTTCCCCGATTAATCATAGATACGAATCGGCGAAAGAATCGAAAGCTACGGCTATTCTTTCAGTTATTTATTAAACGTCGAATTTAACGACTCGTATCCGGAGTCAGTCTCTTTCTCCCTCGGCACGGTTAAAACGAGTGAGCTTATCGTTATCAGTTTTCCAAGCTGACAGCTCATTTCTTTCTCGTATCGGCGGATCTCGATCCTCGAAGCCGTGCTGCGAAACCTGGAAATGATTTGTCTTCGTTGAGCGGGACCAAGAAACGGATTCATTCGATGGAACTGTGTTTTCACATATTATTTCTTGAGATTTTTAAACTAGGTAACATTTGTTATCGAAAAGAGTGGTATTTTTTAGCATCGGGAATACTTCATCGAAAGAATTAATTCCCAAGTTACAAATGGAGCATTTGTTGATATGGAATATTGCAATTTGTTTGTTATTACTAGACTGCGGATTTTTATGCATTTATGGCAAATTAAATACGGCTAAGATATACAAAAAGAACATAATATAAAAATATATCTAAAATATCCAAAGTATGGTATTTGTTGTAATATTTATGAAGTGCAATAAATCCCTAGATAGGTTTTCCTGTCTTACCTGCATTTGTGAAACTCGAAATTTGCATAAACATCCGCAGTCTAGTTATTACCTATAGTAGAAAGAATGTCAACGACAACAATTATAAAAAATAGATACTTTCCAAAAATCCGCTGCTGCTGGGGCAAATGCCCTCGTCAAAATGCTAAATCATGGTCGAACAGCTGTAACTTATTTTTTTAATAACATCCCCTTTATAGTTTTAATTAAAATGTGTCATTTTAATGAAGACTTTCTCTCAAAGGGAAAACTATTCTGCTTTGAAAAGTAGAATTTGTTTTATAAACATATTCTGAGAAAAGTTGAATTTGTATTGCG
Organism: Cerceris rybyensis; assembly: GCA_910591515.1. Classification (NCBI taxonomy): domain Eukaryota; kingdom Metazoa; phylum Arthropoda; class Insecta; order Hymenoptera; family Crabronidae; genus Cerceris; species Cerceris rybyensis. Next base: position 8,654,886 of record OU342789.1, on the reverse strand, counting down.
AATTTTTGTCTCTGTTTAAATATAATCATGTTAGTACATAGACTTTGACCTGTTAACCCTTTACAATCTACATTATATCTTCGATGTATTGTTAGGCAACAAAAACTTGTTCGATATTTTATTACTTTTCCGCCATTGAATCCTCTTTCACAGTAGAAGTAATTCACATATTGAAACATTATTGAATGACCATGCTCTAAAACTATAGAAATAAAGTTTCCTGTAACAATAAGTCATGCCAGTTTTTTTGGTTTCGCTGTCAGCTCATTAATGATTTCTAATTTTTATGTACGAAAGCGAACTGAATATGTGATCTAACATGAAATTTTTATTTTCATTGCCAATAAGCTCTTTTCTTGCTTATTAAAAATTTGTTTTGTACAGATTTATTTGGCAATTTTAACTATAAGATTTGTCGGCAAATGTAATGTTAATCATCGATAACCTGCGAAAAGAAATCAAAAGTAAGGCAATAGGCGGCAAGAACAATCATGTCGAAAGATTTTTGTCTTTATTTACAGGATATGCACAGAAACTTGACTTAGAATAATTGGAAAAGAGACGCGTGCCTATGAAAATAATTCCGAGTATTACGAGGTGCGGGGTTAAAGCATTTTAAACGTTCGTCAAATAAATGTTAGGAATTCCAGAGACGCCAGAAATAGCCACTAGAGGGTTGAAATTGTCCGCTCGGATGTGTCAGCGTCGAAAGTGTCCCAGGGAATTATTTGAAATTCACGCATGTTCCCCGATCGAGCTACGGGAGATGAAGCGGGGGTGGGTCCATGTAGAAATCGGGAAATCAGGGGCTGTAATAAAGAGGAAAAATAGAGAGAAAAATTTTCGCGATTAATCAGGAGGTTCGAATGGGAAAAAGAGGAGGAATTTTGCAACGTCGAATTTGTTCGAGTATTTTGCAAATCCAATGAGAGTTATAAAACCAGGTACAGTCGTAATAATGAAAGGTACGCCGCACCGCATAAATAAAATCCGTTTAATATTGAACGCAATTCCTCCGATTATTCCAAGCTACCTATCGCAGAAAGAGTGAACACTTTTTTGTTTGAAAAGAATCCTAAAACAGAGATTAAATAACCGGACCTTTTAACAAATTATATTCTTCATAGACGTCCATATTGTGAATTTTTTTCAGGCACGGTGTCATTACTTTGTTACGAAATGCTCAAATTATACGATGAACAACCGGAGGTTTATGGGTTTGAAAGCAAAAAATTTGGAAAATTAGTTTTGTCTTTTGTCGCAAGGAAGAATTAGTAACAGTTGAAATTAGTTATTGAAAAATTTTTTAGAGGAATATTTAATTTATATTTAAAAAGAATCTTTTACATATAATACTTCACGGATTCGTCAAAACAATGGAATCCCGTTTTCTTTCTCCCACATCGGAAATATGTAGCTTATTATTCAATCTATTATCCGCCGAAGATGTGGATGGACGCGCTCTCGATTAACGAAAATCACTTCTCAACTCATCAATAAGTGCATTAATAAACTTGTAGTGTGTCATCTGTGTTTGATTATTTTTTTAAGATGCGGTAAATTATGTAGGAGTATGATATTTATCAAAATAATATCATTGTTTTGATTTTTACACTTGTTAGATCTACCTATACCGCTCGACGCTTCAAACCAGACTGACATGAGCTCAGCTTTGAAAATCGTTTCCTCCAGTTTTAGATTTGTTTATTTATATTTATAAATCTCACTATACAGTGCGAGGTATGCTCGCATACCGAACTTTCTTCTATTTACAAACTCTTCTTATCGCTCTTTTCAAGTGGCGCTGAGAAGTGATCGGACCGTCGTGACATTATTCTATTATATATCTTAGTAATTTTACGATATTTTGATTTGATTTCTTGTGCCATTTCAAGAGAAAACTTCAGGGAAACATGCATGTCTCGAAAAGTTGCGCTGAAATAACTCAATTCTCCGTAATCACTAATAAACTTGAATGTCCCCTGAGAGGGGACAGCGGAGTGCAAAGAGTTAAATTTTGTACAAAATTGTTCGTTTACAAGAAGGTCCAAAAATGGCCGTTTCTTACCACTCTTTTTAGTTCACTGCAGAATCGCGTGCAATGTAAATTTTAATTGTTCAGAAATATGATTGCAATGTTTGGTTAATTTGAAAAAATGAAATATAAGATAGTCATGGCTAATGACAATGCTGCTGTTTGCAACAATATCCTATCTGCGATTTACATTCAAGTGCAAAGAAAACAAATAAACATGGTGGTTTTGGTGCGATTTCGGTATTAAAGTTTCAGCAAAATACAACTTTGTTTCCCATAGATATTACGTACAAGTAACGGTATTCAAGAGGACAATTTCTATAATTGGATAGAACTGAAAATAATTGATGGCATCCTCAGGGAAAAAGTTCTTTTCTGTCACGTTTCTGTGGCCTCATTAAAGAGAAAGGTTACAGCGATGTGATTTACAGCTTGAACGGACACGAGATCAAGTTACAAATGTCTGTTTGGTAACGAAATGCTTACACAAATAGATTGTATTTTTTTAAACGCATAAAAATTCGTTTGAGGACAAATGCAGCTCAAAATAAAGAATTGTTAAAATAAGTGAAATTCTAGTATGCACGAAATCAGTGACTTTCTTTCATTAAACCGAATTCTTAAAACTAAAACTATCAAACCATTCAAAATGACGGGTACACAATTTTTTCAAAGAATTTTCCATGCTTACAAGAAGTCATTGCATAAATATTCTACGTCCATTTCAAAAAATGTAAATCGACGAACCATGTTTACCACCTCTTAATTTTCCTTTTTTCAAAGCACTTATTTAATATATTTAGACATAATCGATCTAACACGGGTAGTTCTAGAGTTAACCCCTTACCTTACGATTTCTATCTTAACAGTGTCCGCAATAACTCAAAATTGATTCCAGAAACAAAAATTTCTCCCTGATTTTTAACATTTGGTACAGTTTACTATAATATTAATATTGTAAGAAAATGTCACTGTCTCGTGACCGATTAATATTTCCATTTAACACTAGATCTATCAAAATGGTCAAAAATTTTTTGAAAGTATTCCTAAACTTCCTGATGCTGTTTCTTTTACAATTTTCTACCACTATCTTGCAAACTGTAGGCGACTAAATTGATCAAATGTTTTTCTCTCTTTATCTATTTCATTGGGATATATTTATTTCATAATTTGAAATATACTATATCAATCATCGGCACATCTAGTGTTAATAGTTATTGAAAATCTTCAAGATTTTACATTCAACATAATTTTTTGTTTTTTATTTATATTAAATAAAATGACATGGATGAATATTTCCAAAAAACTGTTCTAGTTCCTTTAATAGACAAATATCGACTGATAATACATATTACCAAATATTCATTATACTGCTGATTTATATTCAATTCTCGGTATTACCCACAAAAAACAAGAATCGATAATTGTATGAACTTAAATATCATTCTACAATTCAGTCACAGTCAGATCTCTTACTATCGTAAATGCCTTCAAAGACCAACGGAGACAAACGAAATGAGAATAGAGTAGCGGTGGAAAAATCAGAGCAACGTGGGACGGGGAGAGAGTCAGAGAGGGATAACAAGGGATGAAAGAAGCGAGGAAAATTTCGCAAAGAGTTCCGCAGTGCACGCACTTGCTTCACAAGAATTTAGGTCGAAGATGCAAGAATCCAAGCGTAGCTTTATGCTTTTGTTATTGGAAAAATAGGTCGAGATTTTCGAGACTATAATTCTTGAAGTGATTTCAACATTTTCTACCTGCTCGACAAAAGTAAGTTGTTTTTGGAGCAGCAATGCTACAGTTACTAAGAACAATACTATCGCTCGTATGAAATTTACGTGTGTCCAGCAACCCCGTAACTACCCCATAAAATGCCGGAAGCGAGGCCCCCTTCCCTCTTAGGGAGGACACTCATTGTCAGTAAAGGTTCTGCAAAGGGGTAGAAACATGGTCAATCGTAAACTACCATTGTCCTGACGATAATTACTTAATGAAGTTAATTATAACAGCAGCGCGAAATGGATAATTTAGGAGAAGATCAAAAATGTAGGATGAAGGATAGTGGTGCACGGACCGTTGAGTAATTTTTATCATTTTATAATTATTCCGTAAGGGTTGCACTTAACCGGGAACAACACAACGGATGAGTAACGCGTTCAGATGAATTTTATTCAGACACTAATATTGCTTCAGCATGAAATCAGTGTATTATATTTTTGGTAAATTTCTGCAAATATCGAATAAGATAGTAGCAAAGAATTTTACTCCACAGAATGCACTAGATATCAATGTCGTAACAGTTCTATTTTCCTTAACATTTTACCGGCTAATAGCCTATTAACACGTTGAACGCCACGGGTATTTCGCCAATCACATAATTTCTTCTGACGTGAAACCTTTTCTATTACAAGCATATCTTTATAAAGCAGAAACTTCAAAGGCACTGATAATTATCTTTTTAACACCAATAATATAATATTTTGTATATCCGAAAATTCATAAATATTGCAATTTAAAAGTTACATGAAATTCTATTGAATTGAATAGCGATGGTCACGGGTGAGGTCCATGGCAGTCAACGTGTTAACCCTTTGCGGATGGAGGCATTTTTGAATATCAAGAAACAATCAATTATTTAGCGATGAAAAAACACTTTTTCATTTTTTTTCTCAGGGCGCATATATCCGCCCGTCGTCCTCAAAGGGTTAATAGGCTTTTCAGGTCCAACGTTTTTCGACATTTAACTTATCTATTAGTCGGTTACCATGGCGACTAATACATTTTTATTTATTATCGCCGTTTACTGTGTCAAAGACTCGGTGACGAGAATTTGTAATTTTCCAATGGATGTCAAGTCAAGTGACCGGTCAGAGGTGGATAGGATGTAAAAAAAATTCCGGTCAGCAACGTGTTAAGTTACATAAATCACTTTCTTCTTGGATTCACCTACTAAAATCGTTCTGCATCAAAGCTCCGGCAGACATGAAATTACACAATCTTGACTTTCCGAAATGTCCACTGAAAGTATCCAAAGCTTTTACATGTACGATGAAAATTATATAAAAACTGTCAACAATTTGCCTTTCATTTGCATATTCAGATTCCATACTTTTTCAACTGGCAGGTCAATAACTTATTTCTTACATAAAACTCTTATTTTTCTGATTCTTTATGGAGAAAAGAGGGAAAAAATCCCTGATTTTTCAAGCCCGCTTGGTAGAAAGTAGTCAGAGGTCAGGCGCGAAGAGGTAAACATCGCCTCATTATTTAATTACCCCAATGAAAAAGTGACCGAGCAGATTCGACTCACCTGCGAGTCCATTCCCCTCTCACGAAGTATTTCACCGCGAAAAGGGGGGATGGAACACTCGCATCGTTGGGGATGCTCGCCGCAAAAGAGCCATAAAAGTAAATACACTTGGCACGCAGGCAGACTGGAAACCCAGAGGCCAGAGGGGTTGGGGTGGAAATTACGAGAGGGCTACCGAAAAAGGAAAAAAAGAGAACGGTAAAGGGAAATGGAAGCATGACAGAAGGGTAGAATGTGGAGAAATAGTGAAATGCTGAAAAACATGGCAGTAGAACAAAAAGTGGGATTCAGGAGTATAGGTATCGATGATTTGAAAAGATTTATCATTGTATGGACATTTTTTTTAATTTAAAAATTAATTAGTAAAGACTTAATCTAAAAAGTTGAGAAAATTTTAGTTGAACGAAGAATATAAATTCACAACGTATAAATAAAAATGTAATCTATTATTTTAATTTATTCCATAAGTTTTTTTCTGACGTTAAGGGATCTTCTAGTGTACAACTGTAATTTTTTTGTCTATTTAGGAATTTTTTTTCCGATACGAGCATAAGTTTTTTAATATAGACATATTTTTTATTCGTCCTTTTGCAAAGATCCACATCGGTTTTCAAGTGAAAATAACCGAAATGAATTGAATTACATGCCATGAAACAAGATTCTTTAAAAATGTGTCCAATGCCTAAGACCAGTGAGTCTAGCTACTTGATCATTTCGGCGTCCTTCGAGCAACTCCGCCTGCTTCTCCCAACCGTTCTGTTTCGCCCAACCAAGCTTGCCTTGCCTTTCACCTCGCAGGCCCGGATCTATTGGCACGAGCGTGGTAGCATACTGGGGCGTCATTCGCAACTAATCGCTCGCGCTGGAAAGACATGCCGCGCTCGCCGACGACTGTAAACAGATCGATGCGCGTGATGCATCGATTGAGATTATACGTCGAGAAACAGTTTCAGATCGCACTACGTCGCATATATCATGTACCCATTATACACGGTTCATTTAAAAACTGAATAACTAAGAAGTACCGAAAGGTACCGGATTGAAATTTCTCATATGTATTCAGTAATTACCGCAAAGATTTCGTTCGTCTATCTGCTCTTCTTTGTTCTACCTGCCTGAAATCTTAAAATCTATCAGCAAGACAATTGCGGCGGCAACAATGTATTGTTTGACGCGAGGGCTAACGTTCTTACAACGCTGAATTTTCCATTTATTTGCGCTGTAAATTAAATTATATCGCCTGAGACTTAGATCTTTAAGACATATCTGAGCATACTTTTTTACGAATAACACTGTTATTTCATCCTACACGCGACGTAGTGCGATCTGAAACTGTTTCTCGACGTATAATCTCAATCGATGCGTCACGCGCATCCATCTGTTTACAGTCGTCGGCGAGCGCGGCACGTCTTTCCAGCGCGAGCGGTTAGTTGCGAATGACGCCCCAGTATGCTACCACGCTCGTGCCAATAGATCCGAGCCTGCGAGGTGAAAGGCAAGGCACGCTTGGTTGGGCGAAACAGAACAGTTGGGAGAAGCAGGCGGAGTAGCTCGAAGGACGCCGAAATGATCAAGTAGCTACACTCACTGGCCTAAGACGATTTCGGTCATTCTGCTTATCTGAAATGAAAAACACCGATAGATTCTTCATTAGTTCGATTGTAATTGTGATGTTAAAGAAGGTAAAAAAATTGTAAAAACTGACAAAACGCACAGAACTTTGAATATTGGATATCGACTTTTTTGAAATTACCATATTTAACGTGTTAAAAGAAGTAGTAAAAATTCTTTTTTTTTTATAATGTCGGTTCAGACGCTAACGATATAAACACTGAAGGAGTATGCCTTTGAAGTCAATCGGTTGACTACAGTTTGAGATATCGTATGTGCTACACAAGAAAATGTTTAAAAAAAATGTACTTAAAGTTCCTCATGTCAGTGGTATGTAGTATTCTGCGTCTTTTATAACCACCTATAATCTTACCAATTTCACGAATTTGAAAAATCCTGCTGCATTTTTATTTTTACACGTTTCCACTTTGAGGAAATGCAAAAAACATCTATTTTTTGAAAAGTCTAGATTAGAAGACCTTCTTAAATTATTGTATTACCGTCGCATTGGAATTAACGACTTTAAGTTATTCATTATCTTATCGATCACAATTAAGAAAATAATTTTTAATTGCCCGCCAGTAACAATTAAAATTTGCTGTATCTACGATACGATTTTTATTGCATTTTATTGTAAATTTTATTATTATACAACCAAATGGCAATTGAAATCAGTTTGAGTTTATCGATATAGACCAGTCAAGTAGAGGGTAGTATTTTTATACGAATGCTGCGACTTTATACGATAAAAATTTTATTCGAATTGAGATCAGTGCAAATATCCAACAGTATATTCGCACAAATACCGAGAGACGTATTTGTTGCAATTTTCTCCATGTTAATTGTATTCAAAACTATTCCGAATTTTTATTCTGCATGTTAAATAACGTAGGGATCGCCGGTGACCGACGCTATTCAATTCAATAATATAATATTTCTCACAATTTTTATTAAAACATTTAACTGTCGATATTCAAAAAATAATGTACTGCTAAGCACACATCTACCTTTACTACTTATACAACCATTTCTGCAGAAAAGATGAACCTAACAAAATCTGAATGAAATTCCACATACTAAATTACTCTAATATTCCACGATATGAATGCTTTATATCAAAAGAATAAAGAGTTCATTTGTTTTAACTATCCGACACAAACATAAAAAGAATCAGAAGTAATGGCATATCCGAACGGAATTTAAAGTTATCCTCTTATCTTCTCGATAACCTGTTGTACTGCGACGTTCACTGGCAAAGATAGGAGCAGCGCGTAGAAATAGAGGATTGGGTGGTTCTGGGAGGGTGCAGGGTTATCGAGAAGTGATCAATTTTACGACCTGATCATCTTTTATGAGCTCCCATAGCTGACTTCCTTGGCCTCCTTCGGCTTTTGCCCTGACATACTTATCAGCCGATTGTCATTCATGGCGGACCACCACCCTCGTAAAGTATCCGCTTCCTGGATCCTAGATCCTCGCGTGTCTTCCGCTTCTTTGCACAGTTATCGCCACCCGGGGTTGCGTCAGCAACTGTTTTTGTCAGTTCATTCTCCTCGAAAGCGCTAAGTTGACGAAACAGGATCGACGATTTGACAGAGTTGCATTTTATACCTGCCATTTGCCCGACTTGTGCTTAAATTCTCTGAACACTGAACACACTGCGACTAGAGGAAGTTATCCGTGATTATACCATCTTACGAATAATTGGCGTAAACCTTAATTTGTTCTTTCTGCTGGTATGCCTCTTTTTAGGTGATTTAAGGCTGGAACTATTTTTACTTGGGATAAATTCTAGTAGGAGTATAACCACTTGTCTGACGATTACTATTTTATTAGGGGCGCCGGAAAATAACGTCGTTTTTTATATTAAATTCCAATAAATAAATTTGTACCAAGTTTTTATTTGTAAAAAATAATATAATCACCCTCGTTATCAACAACATTTTCCCATTTAGGGTGCAAATTTTTAATGCCGGTTTGATAGAAATCAATTGGTAATTAATCAAAATATTTGGCGGAACGATGTTACTTTTCGGTCTCTCTAATAATTGCATACGCAATAACTCGGAATTCTTTCCACACATCAAAATTTTTCTCTGATTTCTATTATATCGTATACTTGAATGCAATATTAATAGAATAGAATTAATTTTAGCATCTCGCCATCGATCGGTATTTTCACTTTAACACTAGATTTACGGATGTTGATATACCTATTTTTTTGAAGTAAGCCAATTTGACTCAAACAAGAAAAATAAGGTTTTTGCAAAGAAAATAGTTCCAATTAAAAAATGAAAGGTTTGTTATTAAAAGATTAACCAGCCAATATATTATATACATACCTAGTAATCAAATTATTAATGAGCCAAATTGACTCCATAATTCTAGTGTTAATAGTTTTTGAAAAATTTTAAAATGTACCATTCCATTTACTGCGTAGCGAGTGTCACACGATAGTACCATTATTGCGTCGAGCATCATTGTGTAATATTATTTGCTATAGACAATATATAGTATTATAGCAGTAAAAAATACATACAGGATGCAATACAATGTAGGGATGATAAATGTCTCATTTAACACTAGATTAACGGCAGCCGTCAAATTGATGGGTGCCTACATTTTTAAAAATATTCCTCTTATTTGTAGAATAACAGAACAGTAGATATTTCACGCGTACCTTATAATATGTAAATTACTTAATTAATCATATTTTTTGATCCATCTTTTTTCAAAGCACTTACTTATATTTAAATATACCAAATGTATGCGGCTGTAAATCTAGTTAATAAAATTAGCCATTTTTCTATTTTTTTTTAATCACTTTTGTACAATATCGGTTATCAATATATCAACGTAAAAATATGCATTCGAGGTATTATCTTAGAATTTAAAAAACAATTCATATCAGAATCGTCAAGACTAACGGAATTTCTAAAATAAAATATTATTTTACTGTGCAACGTAAAATTTATGTGACGGCTTGAACAAATTTTGCTTCGTTTTTTTCCTTCTAAGCTATTTAAGCTACAATCATCTTTTAAGATGAATTAGCTGTTATTTCTTCTGGGATTAATCGGTATTTCACGTTGGAAGACCTTCATTAAAAATTCTATCTACCATTTGTAATATGACCTGCTGCGTCTTTCTTTAAAATATATCACTGTATTTTCTGTTAATTTTGATTTCTCGATCTACAATCGAACTACAATCCAATTTTTGGCGTATGTTACAATGATCATACTTCAAAGAATTATATATTTTCCATTTTATTCCAATACCTTTTGTCATCTTTCTGGCAGTAGCATGATTTCGTGCTCATAAAAGTTTTGATCTTTGCTGGCAAAAAAACTGATCCAAGCCATTTTTGACGTCCTCATTCGAAGTAAAGGTTTTGCCGTTTAAAAAATTTTGCGAATCAGTTTTGGCCCTGTCGGTTAATGCGACCTCTCCATACACATCAAAAAATTGTTTTCTTGCTTGAACAGCTCTTTTACCTTTTCAATAGTAAAAAAGTAAAATATATTGCTGACAATGCTGCTTTCGACTTTCGATCTTTAATAGGGCACCGAACAAAAAATTGTATAGAATCAAACAACTTCTTTCACAAACAAGCGTTGCTATATCAACTGCCAAAATATATAATGGCAATGCGAATGAAGTGTGAAGTATGCTGTAATAAAATATAATAACGTTCTCCGTTCGGAAAAAAAACGAAATTACTTTCCGAACAACCTAACATTTCTCATAATTTTTGTTTTCTTTAGTCTCGACTGAAATTCACGTTACTGAATAATTCTACTATGTGTATCAATAAAATCACAATTCCTTGCAATCGTAGCTGTTGCTATTTTAGCAAAATTTCTTAAATCAGTACGTTATTTTATTATATTAAAAAATTTAAGTCCCATTGCGCTGGCCAATTCTCTGGCAGACAGTTATCAGTGAAACGTGCCAATCCTTTCGCAATATTTGAGGAAGAAAAGAAGAGAGGATGGGAAGCGGTATTCGGCACGTAGCCGACACCTTCTCGGAACAATGAAAGGCGAAACGAAGCGGAAGAGAACTCAGCCAATATCCACGGTATGCTGGTGAAAATTAAAAGCAACGCCGGCAGATGCGTCGCGACGCCCGCGAATTGCCCAGCAGGGGTGCTCAGAGGATGTGCAGAGCAGAAGGACGTTAAAACTCCCGAGCCGTACCGAGGCCACGGGCTAAAAACAACATTACCCTAAATCGGGTTAATTAGTAGAATGTTGGAAGTTGAAGGTGGAATTTCGCGCACCAAATGTTTTGGAAAGTAACTGCCCCTCTTCTGATTTCTTTTCTCTATGTCTCTTTCCTACTTTATCCTTCTTTCACCGATGCTTTTTTCTTATACGTGATAATTATTCCAAATTATAAATCCAGTCGTTTAAAATCAACTTTCGTTCTCATTATGCAACCACGGAACCGAAAATTGAAACGTTTGAATCTCTTTATTCTAAATCAAAACATGTATGATGAGCGGATTAATACAGTAAAACCTGTTTTTCTGCGGTCCTGTTTTATGCGATTTGTTTTGTGCGATTTATTTTGTGCGGTATATGAATTCCATTGGTGTTGGTATTATACACTGTTGCAAAGTTTTCTATCAGTGTGCACATGTACACTACAAAACGCTTTTCGGATCCAGACGCTATGTTCATTTGTCATCAGCAGAATACGCATCACAAGAAGATGCGCGTTTTGACTACGACGAGCAGCAGTAAATTATGTATATTTTGAAAATTTCTCCATGTGTAAAATGAGAAATTAATTTTTTTTTAAACGTTTCCATGTATAATTTAATTATTACTTTTGTTTTGAAAGTACTTTCTCAGTGTTTCATAAATCTTTGTCATACTTTTCAAGCGCGACTTTTTTTATGCGGTTCCTTTCCACCGCATAAAAAACAATTTTCTAATATGGAAAAAATTATTTGTTATAAGTGTTTATAAAATTTTTGAATATTTCTTTTTTTGCGCGGTTTCTTTTATGCGGTCCCTATCTACCGCACAAAAACAGGTTTAACTGTACATTTAACTTTTGTGCATTACGTAGAGAACATTTCTTTCTCGACTGATATGAAATTGTATTATACAATGGGACATTGATGATATGTAATGCTGCTAAGAGAGAAATTTTTGAAATGGATCGAAAGTGACCGAAATGATGGATATATAGCGTCAAGAATAAATCAATTTACATTCAGAATATTACACTTGAGACGATTTTCTGAACTAAATTTCTCTTTCAATTAGTATTCTTTTACCGTTTCTAATGAGTCTACTTAGGGATATTGTGCTGTATCGAAATACACCTGAAAACAATTTCACTTAATGAATTTTCAAAAATCAACAGAATATTGCATAATCGGATTACGCTCAATTTACTTCTTCAATGAAATTTTGATTGTAGGAAAGCTTTAACTATTTTTATCAAATATGTAATTGATTATATTTACAAGGTAGATTTTATTTTGTCTAAAAGTCACATTAAAAGTTTGTGATAGTTTCTTGTTGAAAATACTTCCATACATTTTCCGTCTGTTTAGATCTATTAATTTCGTGTTAATGAAACTTGTGGCGAATTCTCAAGAAGATCAACGAAAAGAATAATTAAAAGGTACATTAAAAAAGAAATCTTACATTTATGATCGTCGATAATGACGAAACGAGGGCTGCTACTCAACTTGGAGGATCGTAAACAGGTAGACTCTTAACTGCGCCATCGTAAAAAATTTTAATCGGGCATTCTCGATCGGTCGGGAATGTTTTCAGTGCATGTTACACCTATAAACTTGCTTCGCTATGATCGTGAAATGCAAAGGTTTTTTTATTTGACGAGCCAACATTATGTAAATTAACACAACGCAACCGTAAGTTTGATTATTTGTTGAATTTAATTGAACTCAACTTAATACAATGCACTTTTATACCCTCTTTTTCGAACAGTCAAAAAACTTTTAAGTCTTATTGGGTCCAAATGATTCGAAACTTTCGTTATTCCTGCTACGACGTTGCAAATATTATAATTATGATTTAGATAGTTATTACATTTACAATTAAAAATATTATGTTTTATCTTGAAGCTGAAGAAAATTCAACGTACACAGAAGAATTACTCATAGAGAAATTTTCTTGTAAAGATATTTTTTAAATTAATATGTAAATTTTTTAATTTATATAATTAATGTAATTAATAAAATAATATATTAAGCTGTTTTAGTTAATAATTTAAAAAACGAATAATTCCATTTAGCGAAACAAAGTGACTTTCAGAAGTTCTTGTGTTTACGCACCTGTTATATTTCTAGTTGCAAAATGTTGGTTACGGTCTTCACTTATTTATATTTGCAAACTTATACATTATTTAAGTAAAGTTAATTGGTTAAAAAAATGGTTACTGATTTAAAGCACAGTACTTTACTCTTGTTGAACGGTTAGTTTTATTCGCCGCAATGAGAGGTATTTCAAAATTTAAATGATATTTTGATACAATGCTCGAGAGAAGGATTATTTTTCAAGAGGATTAGAAAGCAAATTTTGATTAAAATTGTTTGTTGCACCCATCATTATGGGTGTTAATATTATCGCACATAAACAAATTCTGACGAAATTAGAATATTCATGATGTTATATTATTTGAGTCGCTACTTAACACAAAAATAATGGTTGAAAAACCTGAGACATTCAATATTATTAATATCTTTTCGAGTGATTGCATTAAATTTGATTTCATTTTACATAACTTATTATATGAATAGTTATGTAATTAAGACATCGGAGTATCCACTTACTCAAATAAATGTACATGTGCTGTTAAACATATTTTGTTAATCCAAGGAAGTAGTTATGAAACCTTTCAAAAGATGACATTTAATATATGCAACATTTGTTTGTAGTTATTATGATTTAGTCCACACGTAGTAAATTAATTAACGTCGAAATTGTTTTAAAGATTCACATTAATGGAAAAAGAGTAACCATTACAGAAAGTAATTAACGTCGACAAAATGATGGATAATACATTTAAATAAATAGTTTAAAGTCAAAGTATAATTTAGTTTCCTTTATTAAATGAAGTTCTTGTGTTCATCAAATGCAACAATAAGAAATTCAATGTAACTGAAAAGAAGAATGAAAATTGGTGATGTCGTTGCATATTTAAACTAGATAAATAACACTGTGACAGAAATATCTTTATCACATTACCAAAGACAACCGTGTAACAAATTATAGGCCGACAAAAGAATCTTAAGTAATTTATGTTCAGAAATAATTCTTTTCAGTGGAATCTACGACTAAATATTAATTGACTTAATTTCCACTTATTAATTGGAAATTAATCTGATAAAAAAAAATTAATTAGAATATCGTTGAAAGGATTCATTCATTCAAATTACTTCAAAATATGAAATCACATCGAAATGCAACTATATACCATATTCATGCTAACAAGGGAACACCCCGAGGTGTACGTAAATCACCGATTTTGATGAAATTTTAGTATGATATAGATCTCGTCATAATATTTGACAGGTATTTTTTTGTTAGCAACCGTCCACGTTAACGGGGCGAAAGCCACCCTCAAAGTTGAAAAAAAGTATTGTTTATCATATTGTTTAAACAAATGGATCTTTTTAAAAAATGTTTATATCATTGGATTCGTGATCGAAATGCGTTAATTTTCACTCTGTACAAAATTTTCGTATCTAATAGTTTCGGAGGTATTCAATAAAATAGTTTTCTTTACCCCAATTTTGGGGGCGGTTTTTACCCCCTTAATTTCGTTTTACCCCTTTAGTTTCATAAGAATTTGGTGATTTACAGTTGGGGATAGTCATACATGGAATTAATGTGACTATACTGCCGAAAGACCTGAAAAATTGAGCAATTCTGGAGAAGTGTGCTTTATATATTTACAATTTGCGAACATCAACTGCTTTAAGTGATTATAATATAGTTGCTTTAGAATGCTTGTGGTGTAAGCAAATATTTGTTATGCAAGTAATAATGTATGCCATAATTGTAATAATTATTTCGAATTATTAATTAATCAATCATATTTATTGAATTTATATGAAAACAATATGTATATCTGACAATAAAATCTGACCTGTCAGAGCAATCATACATATATATACGAAGGAATAACTTGACAAGTACGCAAGCATAAGAATTGAAAACACAATAACTTTTTTTCTAACACAAATATTAAATTTCCAATTTATCCGTATTTTGTGTTTCGATATATAGTAAGTATTCACAAACAAATATTCGAGAAAATAGATTGAAATTTAACTGACAAAATGATTAAAAAAGTAGTATTTTTTTGCATATAATCTAAACATATGGATTTAAAAAAAAATTATACCATTGGATTCAACGTCTGAAGTCTTTAATTTTCATTCTCTACGAAATTTTCCCATCTCTAATAGTTTTCAAGATATTCGATAAATAATTTTCGGGACTCCAACTTTGACGGTAATTTTCACCCCTTTAACGTGGACGGTTGCCGATAAAAAAAATACGTGTCAAATATATTAACGAGATCTATATCATACTAAAATTTCATAAAAATCAGTGATTAACATCTCCGGATGTTCCCTTGTAAGTGTACTAAAATCGTATGAAAAACTACGACGTTAAAATACAGGTAGTCAAAATCACTGTTTTAAATTTCTACAATAATTTTTGAAATAATAAAACTCTGATTGATTTAAGCCATTTTTCATGATCAGTTTCTTTTTCACTCTCCTTGTAAGAATATAATCATCCAATACACCCAACTGTGCCGTATTACACTGCACACAGTTTAGGAATTAATGACTTCTTGAAGTGATGTTTAATATACAAAAAAATATTTATAATGAAACCTCATGTAAGGATGGATTTTTATACCCTAATTAACATTATACATACAGTGGCTCACAAAAGTGTTTAAACGCGAGTAAGTAAAAACTAAAACAAAAGATACATGTATGTTAAACTTAAGTCTCGAAGGTAGTACTGTAACTACTGTCAGACACAACTATCAGGATAGTACATATAAAATTTCAAGGCAATCGAATAATGTATGTAGGAATTATGAAGCCTTTATTACATAGATGTACAGTAACAGAGTCACAAAAGTGTTCGAACGGTCGAAATTATTTATATCTTACTCTATATTAATATTTAGTTGGACCTCCTTTCGCCTTCATTACGTCCGTAAGACGTCTTCCCTTGCTATATACCAAGTTTTCGGTTACTTGGGGCTCAATGGAGTTCCATACTACTAAAATTGTTTGTTTCAATTGTTCTTTTGAAGTAATAAAATCAAATTGTTCCCAGTATTTAGGTTGACAAAATATGGTTAAATTTTAAAATTTTTATTCACTCTACATGTTTCGACATCTTACGATGTCCTCTTCAGGAGTTTCTGTGTTATGTGTGGTTTGTTTTATCGCGAAACTTATGTGTTTCCATAGTTTTTCGGGTTTTATTCTGAGTCAAGATGTTAATTTGAAAATTTGTCTTCTACATACTCGGTCTTAATGTCGAGTTGCTGTGAAGAAGACGAACCACTTTCCGTAACTGATCGCGATAAAACAAACCACACATAACACAGAAACTCCTGAAGAGGACATCGTAAGATGTCGAAACATGTAGAGTGAATAAAAATTAAAAAATTTAAAAATTTAACCATATTTTGTCAACCTAAATACTGGGAACAATTTGATTTTATTTAAAACAAGGTTGAAATATAAAAATATACTTTTGAAGTAATGTCATAATTGTTTAATCTTCTCCCTATTTCCGCCCACAAATGTTCAATCGGATTAACATCCGGACTTTGAGCTGGTGTATGCAGTATATGTGGTGTATTGTATAGTAACTACTCTTGTACAATCCTAGCCTTATGCTTAGGATCGTTATCCTGCTGAAAGTAAAAATTGTTTAATGGGCCTAATTTTGAGGTACTTTCTCTCAAATTGTTTTTTAAAATTTATAAATATTTGAATTTGTCTAAAATTGCTTCTATAAAGACAAGATTTCCTGTGCCACTTGCTGCTATACACCCCCAGACTATCACCGAACCACCTCCGTACTTTACTGTTGGGCGTAAATTATGCATATTTAGTTCAGTGTTCGGTTTCCACCACACATAACGTTGTCCATCTGACCCAAATACATTGAATTTGCTTTCGTCGGAAAAAATAACTGGATTCCAAAAGTTATTGTCCTTATTTTTATATTCTTTTACAAATTTTAATCGTTTCACTTTATTCGTTTGACTTATGAATGGCTTCTTTCTTGGTACTCTACCACGAAAATTATTTTTTCGGAGTATTCTGCGACATCATTCGGGATGAACACATTTTCCAAAGTAGTTATTGATCATTATTGCAAGTTTTGTTGCCGAAGTATTCGGATCTTTTTTTATTTCGCGAACAACAAACCTTTCTTCCCTTACACTTAGCTTCGTCGGTCGACCTGTACGCACTTTGTTCCTTATTGTACCTTCAGTTTTCGACTTTTTTACAAAAAACAAGTACAAAAAGAAGTGGACACACTTCTATCTATACAATTAACAATTTGCCTATAGGATTTTCCGTCTTTATGCATTTTCAGTATAATCTGTCTCTCGCACATTTGTGTTTCTGTTCTTCTTGAATTCATTGCCATTATAAGCACGGTGATAAACAATTAACAACATAGAACTTACTACACGATGTCTAGAGACTAACTGAAGCTACACAACGTTTGTTTCATCCAAGAAATGCACATCTTTTGTTTCATAACATTGTTTCTCCTACTGATTTCTACACATTCGAACACTTTTGTTACCCCGTTACAGTATATCTATATAATAAAGGCTTCATAATTTCTACATATATTATCCGATTGTCTTGAAAATTTATATATACTATCCTGATGGTTGTGTCTGACAGTAGTTACTTGACTAGTTACTGACAGTAGTTTTTCTTTTTACTTACACGTGTTCGAACACTTTTGTAAGCCACTGTAGTTTAAAGTATTGTAGGATATTAATTATAACTATACTTAAATTAGATATATGCAAGTGGAAACTTTTTAGTGTGAAATTTAAGGAATGCACTCTTCTAAAACACACGTATATACACACACTTCAATTATATAAACCATAAACTATAATATGAAATCCGTCTTGTCACGTCTAATTGTCCGTCTACTCGTCTAGTCTCTCTGTTCGTCTAATCGTCTATAATTCTATTCGTCTAGTCTGTAACTCTATTCGTTTATTCTTCTATATGGTACACGTTCGTCCACTTTCTCGTTCGACTATTCTTTAACTCTATACGTCTATTTACTCTCTAGCTCTACTGTTGAACTCGTCTACTCTTGCACCGTTCTCTCATCCTCGTGCCATCTACGTTTCGTCGTCGTTCTTCTTTTCATCAGTCAACTGTCTTATGGCGAATCTTTCTAGACCATTCTCGCGGGATTTATAAAATCTCTACAGTATAAACTAAATATATTTTGGGTAACCAGAATGAACTCTTATTGTCATAATATTATACATTAACCTCTTACCCTACAATAACACACTCGTGATGTTAATGATTTACACCCGTAAATGGGATAGGAAATTTTCAAGTTTTCCGAAACTTATTAAATGGAAAACATTGATGAGTTGCAGTGTGATAATATTATTTCCATAACATTAATATTATGTTAAATTATACGACATATCAAAAATCACTGGTCAATTTTTATTTTAGCAATTAAATTCTGAATTGTAGCGGTACCAGTCACGTAAATCGTAGGGCAAGGAGTTAATGTAATTGCTTACTATGCACTTCATAGGTAATTACGGTATTGCTATTTATAACAGAAACGGGGAGGATTCTTTTTATTTTTACCATAAATATGAGTTCGCCACTTGTGTTATTGGAAGTGCAAACTTTAAATTTATCATTCTTAACACGTTGACTGCCATGGAGGTCACCAGTAACCGGCGCTATTGTGTTCAATGAAATTTCATTATCGTTAAAACGATAAAGATCTGGCGAATATCTCTGAATATCAGTCTTTAACGTTTCTACCTTGCAAAGATGTGATTTTAATAGAAATGATTTTACGTCAGTGGAAATGATGAAACCAGCAAAATGCCGGTGACGTTCAACGTGTTAATAGAAAATATGTGACACAGCACTTATCACACCTTCACTTTTGCTTCTGAATATTTCGTAAACAACAAAATGATTGTGTTCAACTATTCTTCAGTCACGATATTAATACCAGACTTGGAATTGATTCTTCTAACGTTATTTTAAAATAAACATCCGAGTAAACAGAATAGGGCAAACGAGAACTCTTTAAATAGGATTGCACTCAAACTCTGTAACGGCATAAGACTTTATGTTTCTCCACGATGAATTAAATAACACTATGGGTCGGTTAGATGACAGAAAAATGTGCGGCACGTTTGCAATTTTATCTTCTGATTTGTTTACTTACGTTTCTTCTCGTATTCCTCCCCCTGGGAAACGTGAATTTATTCAAAAAGAAGACGCCACTGAGGCTAAAGGAGGGGTTGAAGGGGTGGCAGAAGCCTCGGTGCTCTATTTTTAAAATTCTTTACGAGCATCCCTTCGAACTTCCCTCCCTGCCAACTGTAGCTCGAATGAAAGGTCACGCAACCAACTCCGGGGAGGACGGAAAGGAGGGAGGACAATTTCTCCCCTCTTTCAGGTCCGTTATCTTTTTTACGGACTCGTGGAATGTAGCAGAAACATATCCCCATCCGGCAGACGTTTGTCAAGCCGTCTTCGTTTTTATTTTCCAACTTATCGGCCTGTTGCCGCTCGCTTTCATCCACCCACCCCGTCTACGTGAACAAGATGAACCCCCTGGCTGAGGGTGCACGTGGAAATCGTTCAGTTTTCTTCTATTTGTAATTGTTTCATAGACCAAATGTTCACATTAGATTAGATAGGTATTTTTGAAATATTTTTTCAACAATGTTCGATGTATTTTATTTAAAATTTCTTTATTTAATTGGTAAAGGTGAACTTTTCTGTTGATATGAGCTTGAACTAGTGAAGTATAAGTGATGTATTCAAAGCTTTTTACAGAATATAGGGTAAGACTGATTCGTCAGATTAATCATACATAAAAATGTTGCAAAATGTACAATTTTATTCGGGACACATCTGGATAAATCAATACGGCAATAAGATTTTATACAATATGTTATAAATAAATGTAATAAATATAATAAACATAAAAACGATGGCGAATTTTGTACAAATTGAAGCATTGTGAATTTATTAACAATATTAATAGGACCAAGAGAAATTAAAAAATTGAACAAATTTCGAAATTTTATGAGACATATTTCTGATTTAAAAAAGAGATCGATAGGAATGGAGACCGAATCCGTGAAATGGTTATTATAATACATTTTGACGCGGAATTGAAAGAAGAAGTAGATGTGGTCGGTTATTTGCAAGAATTAGAACGTGGTCGGTTATTTGTAAGAATTATGAGCAGGAAGAAACAAATTTTCTTCTGCGAAACGAAACTTCTCGTTTGGTGGAATAAGTAGTCTTTAGTCTTGATATCGCTTTAACGAGTGAAGCCGCGATATAGAATTCCATAAATTCCACATCCAGAGATTTGTGCGGTGGCGCAAAGAGGAAAGAAAAAAAAGGGAAGAAAATTGCAGTAAAAATGAATATGCATGACGTGCCAGATTCAACTCTGCTGCATCGTTCAAGAAAATGTATTCATTAAAACTACTCATAATTTTTCCAATTTCCATTGCGTTCTTCGGGCGTTTCTGGAATCTACAACATACATATATATCTCATAATTAATTGCGAGATCTTTTCATCTCCATTTCTGTTTGGTTAGTCGTATTTGCTTTCTTCGAGAATCCAAAACGTACATTATAAAAATTCGTGAAAGATGTAACAGCAATTAAGGTAGTTGCTCCACGCAGGTACCGTCGCTAGATCGGGTTCATCCCCCCATAGAAATAAAATTAGTATTTTCTACGGAATGTATTACGAAGTTGTTCCAAAATATAAAATATTTCATTTTAGAGTTTTTGATATTAAAATAAAACTAAAATCCAAAATTAATCATAATGCAACTTTAAAAAAATTTTTAAATCTGCACTTTAATTATGCTACGTTATTGAAACACACATTGTGCTTATTCCGTATATGTACACACGTACACAACCATCCATTTATTTGTGACGAGGACTTGGCACTATCTGTTTAACCTGTACATATGTATATTTGAACAACTTCTTGTTTATTTCGAATCATGAGACAACTACCTTAAACTATGCAAGATACGTAGAATAGGGTGGGTCGAAAAATTTTTTTTTTTGAATCGCTATAGTGCGAAAAAGTTGCTATTTAATATTAAAAGAAAATTGACGTAAAAAAATTAAGAATTGATCGATATCTTCCGGTCGCGCATCGTACTTAAAGTTTATAGAAATTGACGAAATTGAGCATTTTTCTTTATTTTTTTAATATTATATAAAATTCAATGATCGTCATGCTATATTTGATTGTGTTTACTTTGTAGTTCAATAAAGTTAAAAAAATTATAACATCATTAATATTTCAATGTTATCCGGTCGCGCAATGTCCCCGAAAAACGGGGATTTTCAAAAATTTTGCTAATTTTATTGCGCAGCTCTTCGCACGTTTTGTCAATGCATAACGTCCCAGAACTCACCACGAGGAGGTGGCTGCACGTTGAATTCCACCCTAACCCTTCCCGGCCAACCATCCAAAGCAGGTGATGTTTGGGCATGTGTTATTTGCATTTACACTATAGTTTATCACAATTTACAACAAATTGTTTTCGGCATTCATTGGTTTCTTCTCAAGATAAACAAGTTTAAAGTCTGACTTTCGATTAAAACTAGGCATAGCCTATCTTGAAAGAAGCGTTGATCTAATATAGCTATCTCTAGCTTCATATCCACACACTTTAGTTGAGGCCTCAGTTACAAGTTTGACACATCTCTCTACTGCCTGGGTGTGACAAGGAAATTTTCTAATGTCTTTGATAACCTTCGTGTCGAAATTTATAAGTAATTTAATATCATCATCACTTACTCCTCGTAATATTGGAGGACTATACAATGGACAAGTGTACCAGTCAATAATTTCAGTATAATCGGTAGCTTCAAAGTTTATCTTAGGTGGCACAAAGTTTCTAATAGTTTTTCGCCTATTGGCGTCTGAAACATGTTGGCTTCCTGGTACTGTTGGCGCCAATAGGCGTCCGGAGAAAATTTTACTTGTTTCACGAATGATTGCCGTTTTAAAATTTTATAATTGCTCTTATGTAAATCAAAACCTGAAAGTCGTAACAATGAGCCTTTCCGTTTGTCGCAAAGGCATTTTCCGTCTCCATATGAAACTAATACAGCAATTCTGAAAAGTGCAAGGCGTAAATGTGTAGTGATTGCAAAAAATGACAAGAGAAAGGATACACATTACGAATGCAAAAATGTAATGTAGGATTATGTAGTCATCCATGTTTTGAAATGTATCAAACGTTATTATGTTATTAAATTTGATTATTAAATATTGTGAAAAAAGCTTAAAATTTATGTTCACTTTTTAGTACGTGCCCTAACAATTTAAAGCAGAATATTAATAAATAAATAATTTTCGTTTAATGTAATAGAATTCAGTATTTTGAATATTTTAATATACTTCGTCAGAAATGCATGCCTAACGAAAAACTTCGCTGTTCTCGGTGTACGACGCAACTGAATGCCTACCGTACGATACTGCCGTGGCCGGCCGGTGCGTGTCAAAGTCTGCTGTAATAAAAGGTTTAAAATAAGCGAAGATTCTTTCATTTTCACCAGTAACGAATATAAATCAATAGTATTCGTTCTTTTAAGAGCTATCAACTACTCACGAACAAGGACCGACCCATGTAGACACTCTATTTCGTGCGTCGACCGGTACAATTTCAAGCTTAATCACTTTTTTTCTGGTGAAAAAATCAAATTTCCGATTTATCCGTATTTTTGTAAAGGACATATAAGTAGTTTCTATAAACAAAAACTCAAGAAAATTCATTGGCATTAAGGAGGGAAAACTAACAAAAAAATTCGAATTTTTCATATATTGTTTAAACAATTTGAGATCTTGCAAAATATTTTTTACCATTCTCTTGATTATTAGTAGACGCAAATTTCGTCAATTTACGCAAATGCTCTATCTCTCATAGTTTTCGAGATAACCGACGAAATATACTTTAGGGCCCTAACTTTGGGGGTGGTTTTCACCCCTTTAACGTCGACGATTGCCGATAAAAAAAATACGTGTCGAATATTCTAACGAGTTCTACATCATACTAAAATTTCATCACAATCGGTGTGTGGCACCTCGGGATGTTCCCTTGTAAGTACTTAATGAATACACAGCGTGATTTGTCAATTTTAAATATGGCTAATATGTTTGTTGAAATTGTTCATAATGACTATTGTAATGGAAAAGAAACATCAATGGCAATAGCAATTCTTCAATTCGAAAATAAACAAGTATGTAACGTTAGTTAAAATTAAATAATTTAAGCTGCTACGAACGACGTAACTCTTAAAAAAAAACTTGACATACAATTACATATAAAAGAAATTCTTTAATTCGAATAATATCTACATTTATTTTACCTCGATCAAGAAATATGATAAAATAAAAATAAATTGTCCACCAACTTTCAGATTCCACTTCTACAAAAAGCTATTTCAAATGTAAGTCCATTTTCAAATTTGTATTTGCTAAGAGCAAAAATACATAAAAGTTTGTGGAAAAAACGAGTCACTCCTGAATTTTTCGTCAATTCGCGAGAACCAAATGGTTGAATTCAGCTGTCGGGATATTTTTGAAACAAACACAGATCGATGGGAGATTGTGAACCATGGCAGAGGGTATTTCGCCATCTCGTTGAATTATACGGACGAATTGGCAGAATAGAAGGACGTATTCGCGGACATTCTCGAGCGTGATATCCGAAAGGAATACATCGCCATTCCTGAGGCCCAATGATATGCCTGAGGCATGCACACGTTCCATCCGCGCTACGGGTGCATATCTCGCTGCATTTCGCGCATGACTGATCAACGCAATGGATAATTTATCCGCAATATCGCCGCTATAAATTCGCAGGCGACCATCGATGTCGTTTCTGCAAGTTCCTTTCTCGAGGGAAAATCATAAAAGTAATCGACATTCCTGGAAACACTATTTGAACGACTTTGCTTTGCTTTTTGGCCCAATGATAGATTGAAATTTTAAATTATTTTTTCAATTGAAACAATTTCTGTTCTTATATCAAAACCATTTTTCGTTTAAATGATGAAACACATTGATAGTAATTGAGTGGATGTTAACATTAGAACTATGAAACCAGTTAAAATGACTGGTACACAATTTTTTCCAAAAATTCTCCAAGTTTGTAGGAACCTCATAGAGTAAATATTCTATGTCCATCTCAAAGAATATAAATCACTGAATCAATCATCTTTCCAATTCTTTGATTCTTTTTTTTTACAGTACTTCTTTAATACATTGAAATACAATAGATTTAACGTCGATCGTTCTAGTGTTAAAATCGGATTTTTGGAAGTCAGATGTGAAGATATTCTTATTGTTAATATTCTTAATTCTGATCTTACGCTGGAATTATTCCATTTTTGTTTTGCAACTGTTTTACAGTAACATATTGTAGACTGTAGATTATCAATCTTTTGTATCCCAATTAGAAAACATGAAAATTTCTTTAACACAATCATCCACGATAATTCAAATTACAATATTAATTCACATGTTACAATACATGCATACTTGTAACATTTATGGACATTTTCTAAACTACAATAAAGTCATCCAATTATTACAAGAAGAATATCAAATATTTTGGGGACACATATTATAAAACGTGTACAATATAGTATCATAAAATTGTTTACGTAACAAGACACAGGTATCTAACGAGATACGTATTTCTAGTAAACCGTAAAGTCGTGAAATGCATTAATTTCAGTTCAACCGTAAATAGACTTTCCTCAAATGTGGCAAAAACTGACAGCCTCCCTTGAAGCAGACGTAACATCCCCTGCGTGTTACGGGACCGGACGTGACAATATTCGTGAAACAGCGTTACGTGCTCGTTTACGCGCGCGCATAGAACCACCACTGTTCGTCTCCTCCCTCTTAGTTCTGGTGGTGCATCGGTGGTGCATCTCACGTAGAGTCGATCGATGCCATAGATATTCCTCGAGGCATGTCGTAATTTCAGCTTGGTGTACGATTTGCAATATAACGTAAGGGAATGAGATAAACAGAGGCAGGCGCAGAGCAGAATAGTACTGCTCGGTTTTCGATAGAAACCCCATTGAAAGTTAGAGGCAGGAAGAGGGAGGTGTTGCAAAAGGTGGGAATAAGTGTGATAGGGGAGAAAGGGATGAGCTTAAGAGAAACGAACTCAAAGAGGGAATGAGAAAGGAAGGGTGAATGAAGGATTAAAAGTATTGGGTTGGCAACTAATTGTAACTTGTAAGTGATTGCGGATTTTGAATGAGAAGGAAAATTCAAAATTTTTGCTTCTAAATTGTATAACTTTATTCAATTAGTTATTGGCCGTTTTTATCGATGACCTTTTGTAATCTTTCAAGCAGTTTCATAATTTTATGTTCATAAAACTTCTGGTTTTCCACAGCAAAAAAATGAATTAAATGGGATTTTACATCACCAGCGCCATTCAAAATTTTACCATTTAACACATTCGCGACCGGCAATTTTTTTCCGTTTCTAATGCTGAGTACCGGCGAAAATAATGATATTGTGAAGCTGGTTGCCGCAAACTTGTATCGTTAAAACAAAGATAGTTATAATATTTGTTTTGAACTATCAATGTTGTAATTATGTGTTGTTTAAAATAAAAAGATTTGATAATTTGTATACTCACTTTATAGGTAGATAACGAAGCATTTGTTATTACTATGCTTAGTTTATTTAGCATTATATTACACGCATTTTAGAAAAGCAGAGTGAAGACGAAATTTAATATTTCTGTTTAGTGTGATTAATAAAAAAACAATGAGTTTTGCGTAAAGAAACTCTACATAATTTGCTTACATAAGAAGTGCCACGACATTTTCCATGAGTATTGCAAACTGTGCAACGTTTTTGTGGATATTTTAATTTCCCCGATTGTGCAATTCTTTCCAACTGTTGTGTTGTCATGTCACCTGAAAGTCTATAAGGACTATCAAGGTGTCTCATTGAGATAGCCATTATCCAAAGCGCCTAATGTTGGCGAATTCAAAAATAGAAATTGCAAGACGTGAATTCACGTCAGCGGCAATCAGGTATAGGATTTAAAATGACGTGAATTCACGTCAGCGGTCGCGAATGTGTTAAGAAGTTTTGCATGGAACGAAATAAATGGTAATCTGAAGGTGCAAGGTCGGGGCTATATGGTGGATGTTACAAAACATCTCAACCTAGTTTCAATAATTTTTGACGAGTGACCAAAGATGTGTGTGGCTTTGCATTGCCATGATGGAAAACAACACCCTTACGATTTTCCAATTCTGGCCGCTTTTCTTGAATTGCATCGCTCAGTTTGGCGAGTTGTTGAATGTACACGTTTGAATTAATCGTTTAGTTTCCTGGTAAAAATTCAAAGTCCAATATCCCTTTATAATCCTACCAAACTGATAGCATAATCTTTTTTTGGTGAATCTCAGCTTTTGGTGTCGTTTGGGCTAGTTCATCTTTCATCACCCACGATTTTTTCCGATTAACGTTGTTATAAATTATCCACTTTTCGTCGCCAGTAATCATTCGTTTCAGAAATGGATCAGTTTCGTTACGTTTGAAAAGCGAATCGCAGATGCCAATGCGTTGCGTTAAATGAAATTTCTTAAGCTGATGAGGGACCCATAAATCGAGTTTCTTGATATAACCAAGCTGTTTTAATTTTTTTCAATGCATGTATGCGATACATTGAGCTTCTGTGCAATTTCACGTGTTATGCTATGACGATCTGAATCGATAATAGCCTTGATATGAGTCTCACCAACTTCAACTGGACGGCCAGATCGTCGCGCATTTTTCAGTGAAAAATCACCAGTACAGAATTTGGCAAACCAATTTTGACATCGCCCCTCTTTCAAGGCTTCATTCCCATATACGGCAAATAAGCTTTCGTGTGCTTGTGATGCGTTCTTGCCTTTTGGGAAATAATACAATAAAATATGTTTGAAAAGCCCGTCTTGTTCTTCCATTTTTAAATTGGGATAAAAACGAAACTAAATAACTAATAGATACAATTTTTTTTACGAAATTAAAGGTGGAAGTCCAATCAATCAGAAAACAATATAGTTTAGGTGCTTCCAACACGTTGACAAACCAAAAGAATGCGCTAAAACTGTCTATTGACGAAATCCGCAATGACTTGGTTGCCAACCCAATAATATAAAAAATTGATAGGTACAGTAAGTGTCAAGTTAATGTGTAGCAATATTTCTGATACTGGGGCCTAAAATAGATTAAAAGTAGGAGGCAAGAACAAAGGAAGGTAAAGTGTACGAAGTATTTGGTTCTGAGTGGAAAGAGAGAAAAAAATTTTTTTTAATTTATGCACATAAATAGATAAATCACGAGAGATAGAGTAAAAAAGAAATGCGTGTATCTAAAATTCGTAGCAATGTACAGAGTGACCTATGTAACTTTACCACGATGAAAATTTCTGTTATGACACAATATTCAAAAAAATAATTTCCAACAAGAATTGTGTAGATTTATGAAGCTAAAGAATATTATCTATATAGCGAAGGAAAGTGATACGGGCTGTTTATTATGAAAGTGATGTGCATTCATATGTGCAGGTACATTTTTTGAAAACAAAAAGGAAAGTAATAAATATCATCTTATTTACAAGTAATTTTTCATTTATGGCTAATTTGTAGTTTAAATTATAAAACATCTATATACTTTAATGCGTTTACAAATATTTTATTAAATAACTGTGGGCAATAATTCATTATAAAAATGATACAAGACCGTTTATATCTCCCCGTTTATTAGTATTCATTAATATTTTAGAATCGACTAATATACAAACCTTGAAGTATCTCAAAAAATTAAAATTAGATTTATACTTTTTTTTCTCAAAAATGATGCAAGTGAAAACAACAAACGACAAATTACCGAAGTCAACCGTCAAGTAAAAACGGAAGAAAAGAAACAGAATGAGTGAGGCAGAGGCACGAAAACAAGAACGAGATAAATAAAGGGAACAAAAGGCTCAAACACGGGGGGGGGGCAGAAAAATGGAGTCGACGAATAAATAAGATCCACCCAGAGAAAGAAAAAACAGATGATAAAGATAGAGATAGGTAGAAAGAGATAGAAATTGCAGTGTGCAAATTATCGTGAGGAACGTTTTACGGTCCTATTATTATAGGCACCGTTTCCAATTGGAATTACAGGTCCGTATTTCCGCCGGATCGATCATCGAAAGTCATCGAGGGGGACATTAGTTATAGGGTTCGAGTAAACGAAGAGGAGATGAACATTTCAACCTTAATGACTTTTAAAGATTTACTAAAGTTACGATGGAGGTTTTTAAATACTTTAGACCGTTATTTTATAAAGCATTTTACATATTCGAATTTTTAATAATTAGAATGACCTAAATTTTGCCGACGGAAAGAGTTTAGTCGATATAAACAATTATGAGTGTAAAAATGTATATATTTTCATGATGTTATTTCCATAAATGTTCAATTGATTCATTTTAACTGATATAGAATGCTATTTTTACTATTCCTTGCGCGATCATCATTTAACAAGTTTCACGTTAAATTTCGGGAAACATTTTTTCAACGAAATATATTAGAAAAAGCTATAAGCTCATGTTGGAGAAAATACAGTAAATAACTTTACAATCTGGATGCTGAATTTAATACTATACAATCTAGCGGGACATTAATATTATATTGTACCACATATGATAATTGTAATTTTATTTTTAATATATTAGGTATCTGAATGCGTACCTTCAAATCAAGGATATTGATGGACTATACTTATAATTATTGTGTTTTATTTACTGATGTTCTATCACAAATTTCTTTTCAAACGAAAAAAAAAACATTTCCATTATTAAAATCATAAATTAATTTTTGCTATATCCGATTTAAAACACTTATTTTTTAACATTATCCAAGCAAGTACAATGTAAGTTATAATTAACTGGAATTCATCATTTTCACTTATAATAGCATCTGTACTTTTTCGTCTTCTACCTTTATGCGCATCGATTGTGAGATCAGTGATCTCAGATCAGTGAAAACGATTCGAACATCACAATGGTATTTATAATTTTTTGAAAATCTTATATATTTGACTGCGCATAGTTTTGCAATTCATCAGCAATTTTGTTAACGCGAACTCAATGTTAATAATATACTGCTTCAATGAAATTGTGAACATTAAACTCTAATTTTTATCATAAAGATGTAAAAGACAGATCGGCATCCGTCAATAACAAAGTATCCTACTTGGAAGTGTATACAAAATAATCAAATAACAGATATAAGCAGATATAAGCAGATATAATCAGATCGTTGCTTTTCTCTATTTAAGTCCCTGTTTGAAGAAGTCTATTCGGCGAAATAAATTACTAAATGATACAATTAACTGTTACAGACGACATTCACTCATAGGATGTTAATGTTTTTCTGCTATGCCACACTTACTATTCTCATTTCAATGTGTCATTCTTATCTTTTTCCCTATCACTCAATATGAAATATTCATAATAAATACAACTTCACACGCTAATATCGTAACCTTTCAAAATATAACATGTTATAACTTACGGTTATGAAATTTCGTGTATCTATGTTTTTTTTTTATTATTTATCCAAAAGCAACTCTCAGTTGAGAGTTATATGGTTTACATTGTAATTTGCATTCAGTTTAGGTAATTAGATACGAAGATTACATTTTTTAAGAAAACTAAATATTTTGAGACAGATTCTAACTTTTGGTTCACACAACAGACATCTCATCTTCAGTGGTGGGTAGAATTTGTATTTACTAATACTTTTTAACAGTTCTATCCTTTCCTTGTTATAAAGTTCACACTGCCAAATAATGTGATTTAGATCTTCTTCCTCATACTTACACTTCCATTTTGCCTCTTTTATTATGCTGATACGTTCTAGAGAGGCAGCCAGATTGTAATGATCAGACCTACAGCGATTGATTGTGACAATGAACTCTCGTGAAAGGACTTTGTTTGCAAACCATGGTTTATTGCTGTTTTTAAAATAATACTGAAAGTATTCTTTTCCTTTTATTCCACCTTGATCTTGTGCGAATTTACTGTTGTTTGTAGTGCATTCGTTTAAGAAATACTCTCGAAAGTCAGTCATTAGAACACAGAAAGAGTTCTCTGGTTATTTTGAGGTAGCTGCTTTGGCTAGGGTGTCAGCTTCTTCATTGCCTTGCAAACCCGCATGAGACGGGATCCAAAGAAATTCAATTTTGCTGTCATTTAGAGTTTTTTTAGCAAGTTCCCTATATTTTCTTTTAATTTCAAGAATATAATAATTTGTTTGGTATCAATCTTCAGGTTTTGAAGACAGAGAAGAGCACTGAGGGAATCCGTTAATATTTTTACATTATTATTTGCATTAGACAAAGCTATATCTAGAGCGTCATTTAGAGCTACGCATTCTGCAGTAAATACGGATGATACATTTGGGATACTCCTAATTTTCATATCGTCTAGGCTTTTGCAGAATTGTATCTATGTTTCTTGTGCAATGAGCACACCCCAGTTGCACAAGTTGAAAAACCTTACATCCCTCAACGATTTAACCTTAAAATCCACTACGTAGGACCACCTTGATTACGACATCAGTCTAGAAGTACACTAAAGGCCCCATAATCCGTTTAACGAAGAACCACGCGCAGTTGGAAGGGGATGAAGCATGTAATAAGGCGATAGTAGAGGCCCCTCGTATTCCAATCTCATAAATCGCAGCTTATCTCGCAGTACGTGATTCACGGCGAGCATTCTGATGCTAATTTACGATTATACCTGTCCTCTCGTGCTCACCTGGCTGAGTAGCTCGGTTCGGTTATGCTTGAATTAGGATTGATGCCACCACGACGTTGACGAGTCTCAAATACAACTTGCAATTAAATGGCACACGTGTCGACGATGCTGTGCTTCTAACTATTAATCAAACATCCTATGATATGCGAAGGTAGGTATGCGTAATACGTACAAGGAATCTTTAATAACCAGATTATTAATTAGTTTTTGTCAGGACGTAGACGCGGTTGTACGAGATTAAATGAAATTTCCAAGCTTTCAGACGTCAGTATCGCTTTTTCTTTTGCTGATTTAATGAAATAATGCAAAGAATAATTCATCGCTGGCAGAGAGTTTAAGAAAATATAATCAACGTGATTCTTTTACACTATTATTATATTCAACAGCGAGATTAAGATTTGCGTCAAGAAATTTAAATTGTGTCTACAACTGGTCAATATTCTTTTTGTTAGAACCAATTAATTCTTTTTTGATAGGATTGGATTTTCGCACGTTAAATAACGTGATGCATAGTTTAAAGTATAAACTAAATATTAGGGGTACCGGAAAAGAATTCGTTATTTTATTAACTAAAAGATGCGAATACTTGTAAGAATTTAATTTACAAATATTAATCGAAAATATAACTTTCACGATTTGATATAATCTTTCTCCGTCGATCTGACAAAGTTTTGATACCTCGTTCATGAAATTCACTGGGTTTTGATTAAAAATATTCAATACGTTTTTTTTTCACGTCGTTATGTATTCTAAAAAACGACATTCCTTTCCGCCATTCCAACAATATTTGGGATCATCAGAGTGTACCCTTATAATACGTTAATATAACACCACTTACTATTGACTTTACAGGATTAAGTATAAGATTAAATTCAAGATCGTTAAACCTTGATAATTAGGATGTTGCTACTTATGACGGAAACCGGAAGGTCCTCTTTTCATTATGCTGAAATATATAGATGTGAGATTGCCACTTGTGATGCCGGAAGCACAAACCTCAAATTTATTATTCTTAACGATTATACTCTTAAATAACCCTTAGAGGTTCGAGACATTTCTCCAATTTCTCGTCAACTAAATGAAATTAGTTTCGTCAAATTCGGTATCATCTGTTCATTTTTATCTCATAATTGCAATAGCTATAGGGACCAGTATGAAAATTCGACATAGATCTGCAAAGGGGTAGTTAGATTGATTTTGTTCACAATTGCTCGTACGACAACTGAAAGATGTCTAGTGAAAGGTGGATCCTCTTGTTTTCCACCGTATGTTCCTACCATTTCGTTTTTGAAATTCCCGAACTCATTTTACTAGAGGAAACGCTTTACACAGTCGCACAGTGTGTAATTTTGGCGTTCTAGTTGGACAAAAGTCAATTTCCATAATGGTCCAGATGTATAAAATTTTATTGGAAATCGATAGTAGAATGTCCATAGAAACAGAAAATGTAAAAATTATTTGAAAAAATAATCTGCAATAGTTAATTAATAGGCCTCAAAGTTATACTTTGCGTAAATTGCTTTTACACGCTCCCATCATGCCCTAGACATTTTCGTCAATTGTTTTGTAACGAAAGGTTAGAATAGAATTTGCGTATCTCCACTTATTTGGGATATGTTTACAATTTGTTACTTTTCTAAACGACCTTTTATTACTATTTTAATCCGCTTTAACCATTAACATGTAATTTAAGTTCCGTTCCGAAATGTATGTGAACTTTTAACATATATTACTATTTATTACACTTTTGCAATTTTGTGTGCTTAAAGCTAAAAGTATAACAATTGAACATGCAAAGTGTCGCTTCAGACAAATGATGACATCTGTTACTTTTTTATTGTTTTATTCCGCGCGGTCGCGGAATTACGGCTTCCTTTCGGAAAGATTTTTAAGATTTGACAAAGTGTACCGTTTATTACACGTTTACACTTTCGGGTGTTTAAAACTAAAGGTATAAGCAATTGAAAATGCGAAGGGTTATTGAAGACAAATTATGATATTTGTTACCTTTTTATTGTTTTATTACGTCCCTAACGGACGGGAGGGACGTCTCGCAGCGATCTATTTTGCCGAAATCCTGCCCAGAATTCACTTACAATTAGTTTCGTTCACTCAGAAGACCCAAGAAAAATGCCTCGCGGAAGTTTTCAAATTTTTCAGCCGAAAATAAAATTTATATTACAATTTTTTTTTGCTTCCCCAAGAAAAATGTCTGCCCTATTGCCTCCTGCTACTAGATTTTTTCCTGGATGTTTAATTTTTAGAGTAAATCGGAAGCTTTTCATAAATATTGCGGCATTTTGGACGTTGTTCTGCTTTGAACATTGTTTAAACGTATCTAAATCTTTATAAAATTAAAATGACAGAGTCAATACATTTTACACAAAAAAAAAATAAGCCTTAAGATTAAATTACAGCAAATTTTTAAAGTTGAGAGTCTCTTATTTTACGTGTAAATGTTAAATAACTATTGAAATATGTATTATTATTAATGCTAAGTATAACATTATGTTGTTTACTAGTAGAAAAGTCAGTAAAAGTAACGAAAACCATAATTTCTTTCAGAAAATAGTTTTGTCCAGCTAGAACCCTGAAATTACACACCGTGAGTCGTGGGAATTCTAAAGACAAAATGGTGGGGATAGGCGGTTGAAATCGAGATGTTTCGCCGCTCCCTGGCCATTTTTCAGTTGGTGAACTATAATCCTTAACTTGTTTGCTTTGGACTTCCATAACTTCAAGAGTAGAGGAAAGATTATATTATTTTAGAAAAATACTACTTTTTTGGCTTATTACAAATATTGAAAATTCATCGTATATTTGAGAAGATAGTATGCATCAGTAAGGAAATATATCAGAATCCATTTGGTAGTCCGAATCTTCTCAGGAAACTGATTCAAATTTCCGGGAATCTCAACCAAACTCTGAAGGGAAGTAGTATCCTCGATGTGCGAGAAACGGCAACGAGAATGCTTGGATTGTTATTGTACTCATCTCGTTACAATTTGTTATTGCAAATTAACACTTTACCGACCGGTGGCCGATTAATCGGCTTTTCGGGCTCAACACTTTTGGACTTTTAACTTATTAATTGGTTGCTATGGCAATTAATAAATTATTATTTATCACTGTGGTTTACTTTGTCAAGGACTCAATGAAGAAACATTGCAATTTTCGAAGAGTTATCAGTATCAGGGAATTTTTTGCGGGCAGGTGACCGATCACCGTGGGTTGAATGTTGAAAAAATACCGGTCGGTAAAGTGTTGAAAAAGGAAATTGGTATAATTGCTTGTTTTTGTAAAACTCATTTCCATTTCCGCAGCTCTTCCTTTTCAATATTCCGTGCAACTGTTAATTGGATTCCGAATGTTTTTGAATATTTTGTATGAAACTTCATAAAGAGTGTTCACGAATATTTATGAATTCGTATAAATATTAATTAATACGGTGTTTGTCGTCGAATGCGATGTGAAATATTATCAGAGCATATAATACTCAGAAATCAGAGCATTCCGGCGTCTTACTTAATTTGCGGCGATAATGATAATTTAATTCTACAGATTAGATTACACTATTAATAATCTTGAAACCATCTAAAACTTGTGGCTTCAATCAGGTGGATATATATCATAGCGATAAAAAAACATAGCGTATCATTTAGAGCAGAGTAGAGTTGATGTTGGAATTTTCTCTATACCTCCATCCACGAAAAAAAATGTGTGGATCACAATAAGTTCTACTCTATATTATACTATATCAAGAAAAACTCAGCTCGTGGCGCACCCTCAATATTGAGTAAATAAAGCACTTGAAATACAGAATGCTAATTAACAAATATATTTGTAGGATCGTGAAAAAGAAAGAAAGGCGCGCGGCAACCCATCCAAGGCAGCAACTCGGGTAGAGTTGCTTAACGTAGACGATCGCCTGGGTCGGCGCGGAACCACTGCGCCCGCGATCTGTCCCTTCTGACTATTCTTTTTCACGTAATTTTCTCCTACAGTTCTTTATAGGTGGGCTCCTCCGCCCCGATTCCAAATATCTATGTAAGCATGCAGATTGAATGAGTGAGTGAGAGAATGAGTGAATGAGAGAGAACGAGAGTGGCGAAAAACAAAAGACAGGACAGGAAAACGCGAAGGAAGTTTGTTGTTCTTTTATATACTTCATATTAATTAGTGTTAGTTAATAGTAAGACTGTGTGCACCGTCGAAAAAGCATCCTTATATCTATATAACTAACTACGAGTGCTGAAGATCATTAAGTGTCATGACAGACATTCCGCCCACTGTCAAAAAAGAACATAAACTAAACAGAATGGTATCTGAATTGTATTTGAACTAAACACAGCGCAAGATACAACCCCTTGAAAAATGATCACCTCACTTCTTTCCCGTGTGACACATTGCTATGTGTGGGCACACGGGGGAGAGTCCTATAAATTTTATTGACAAAAAACATAAAACCTTTAGTATGGTTGCATATAAATTATCTCTCATGGGCATTAATGGAAAACTGTCCTTTTCCCTTATTTGTTGAAAATAAATATCGCGCACTGTCGTCAGGGCGATTGGAGCGTAGAAGATTGCCGGTTCGGAGCAGACGTGCGTCACGCGTAATGATACATAAAATATGTTCTTACATATGGGAAGTTATTTTCACTGTGAGCATTACGCTAATTTTGAATAAAATTTGTAGTAAGTGGCATTAACATATTCTGTGCCACGTGTACCATTTTTGATACACGTGAAACTTGGTCTGCTAGCTACGTGTACCATAAATGGTACACGCAGACATATGTATTTAATGCGCCGAAAATATATGTTTTATGACAAATTTAATTGTGTAAAATATATTTCCACTAAAAGAATGACGCATTATAGGAAATGCGGTATGAAACACAATACATAAATTTGTTTAATTGTTATATATGCAATATTATTATTAATTACATATAATGGTTGACTTTTTAAAGCAAGGGATGCATAAAAATGGCTTATTCGGGTAATTGCTGCAAAACGTCACTATTCTTCCAGTACTTTGTCGTACTACTTCAATATCACACTTTTTTACATTTTGTTTATAACAACGTTTTCTAACTGTCACCGCTTTGCCACCTTGCGTTTTAATTGCATGCCCTCTTATAGAGTTTATTGCAATTTCAGGAGAAAATTTCTGTTTTCATTCTCACAGTAATATAAATAATTAACTAATCGTTTTCTAAATTGTACTATTGACACAGATCTATGTTGCTGAGTGTTACACAACATCCAAGCATTTAGAACTGATGTATTTGAGAAATGCTCCAATGCTACTTATTTATACCATTTAAGAATTTTTCGTAAAGAGTTATTACATGCTGCCATCGTTAGTACGCGAAAATTTGCGAACTGCCGTCTTTTACTTTCGCACTGATCGCAGCGTCACGTGTACCATAAATGGTACACGGTGTGATAACCACTCTAAACAATCTACTTACATTAGAATTGATGATGTAATGACATATTATGTGATATATATCAATTTTTAGTCATAATAACAAACGGCCTCGAGATCCTGTCGAAAAAAACGGCTTGACACAGAGCGTGTTAAATAATGAGCAAATTCACAACACAAATTAACAAAACTATCTAGAGTATATGTTTTTCTTGGGCAAAAGAAGAATATTGATTGGTATAATATTTTTGCGCCGGGAAGTATCGCCACACGACATAATTTATTTACAAAGGGTCTATATTCTACAATATGCAGATAAACCAGGGACTCCAGCTACTTGCTCGCACCGCAGTACCGCACTACCAGACTTAATCTTCAACTATCTTGTTTAATCTGTTGTTCTTGATACGACATTCGACTTTCAATTATCGATGTCTGGTAGAATATATTCTCTAAGCGATTTAATCATCGAACGCAGCCTCGCTTCTTCGTAACAATATAATAATAATGATGATGATAGTAATAATATTAATAATGATATTTATAATGGTGTGAGTAAGTATTTCTAGCTTAAATGTGTTGGATACCTCTTTAATTTGTTATTTAGTTAAGGCATAATATGCCAGTGAAAGTCAAGTTCTACTCTCTCCCTAAACTGTCTCACTAGGGCCAGAGACAAACCAGAGATCCGCACTTGGGCCCTACCGAGATATAGTAATAAATTATAACACTCCTCTGTCCCTTTTTCCTTCTTTCCTCCTTCTGTAAAAACCCTTACTAGCCCTCTTCTACGTACTTCCCTCTTTCCGACTAATTTTCCGTCCACCCCCAACGCTCTTCCAAAAATCAACACTTCTATTCCAAGTTTCAAACTGAGAACATCTTCCTCCGCTTCAATAAACACAGTATTAAACGAAAATTCGAATAGTTCTTTCGACGGGGTCGCAACAGATACTCAAATCGAACTGCTAAACAATATGCATCGGCACCGTCGCTAGGCACAGTTGTATATATGAATTATGGACTCGAGATATTGGGCCCGTGCCTACGTAATCCCTTCTCCTCTTAACATTTTCTTAAAGGAGCATGTAAGACGCCGTTTTCTCTCTTTATATATATAATACAATACGGGCGTTTATAAATATTTAAGCCGATAAGTACAATTTACAATAGACTCTTTTCCCGCCAATAATACAAATATAAATAATGCTTGATCGCGACGTCACTCTTGTAAGAGTGTTCCCTCGATGAGTGCAAGGCGTCGACTCCGTAACGACTGCCTTGCTATCCCTCGTTGTTATTGCTGGGTCCTTCGAGGACCTCCTTTTCCTCAAAAAGGCCCGGTAGGGGTGAGGGTCATTTTTCTCCCTTGCTGGAGGAATTGTCCTCTTGACGAAAGCCAGGCGTGTAAACGCCTAGCTCGACGCCTCGCTGGCGCTGAGTCTTACAAGCACTATACATTATTTCAATAAAATATACAATTCAATGAAAACAATATGATTGCAGAAATTACAACATTCTCTCATTGAATTGATTCTGTAGTTATTTTTTTTAAACTTTAGATTGATAAGGCATAGAAGGATAAACAGTCCAACGATGAATACCAGCATTAAAACAAGAAATGCTACTTGATTCAGTGTATTGCAGGGTACGTTGTGGTCAGTCAAATAGCGGATTATATTAAATTCAATCGATACGAGGATCGTCGACAACCACCATGACGACCTCAATAACGATGATAAAGCTGATAGCGCCAACGATGATGCTGATGGTGGTTGTAATAATAATGACGTCGACGACGATGATGATAATGATGCAAGTTTGCTCCACACGAGCACGATAAGCACCAACCGTAAAACAAGCCAGTAAATGAACGAGTCATCGATCGATCGATGACTCATTTGTTAAATCATCTGGAATAAGCAAACGTGTTATTAGATTCTCGTTTGGTTAATTTCACACAATTGTTGGCACGCGGGACACTTTAAAGCCATGAAACATTTTTGTTATTTGCTTCTTCTCACGTAAGAGAAATTCATATAAATGCAAATAGAGCCGCAAGGGCAAAAAAAGTGGCACCATTTGGTAGAAAAGGAAACTAACGGTTGTGAGATTTTAAATTGTATTATTTTTTGCAATTTATTAGGTATATTTGTGTATTAACTTTACTACATTACAGAAGAAATGAGGTATTTTAATTCTAATAGTTAGAAAGTTGAAAAGAAATTAAACATTTACCGTATAAATATTCTAGCCATGAACAACTTTGTAAATTGTTCTCCTTAACATTTTATTAACGTCGCGCCCATTCCCCTGTTTACGAGTAACTCACAAACCCAAAACGCGTCGGGACAAATTTGTAGTAGTTCTTGTGAACTTAATGAGCAAGATTAATGGCGATCTACCCTTAAACACCAAGGCGAAGAAGCTTGTAATTGCTGGTGATCTACTAGCAAGCTGTTCGCGAACTTCAGTATACTTACGACATTAACTCGCTTCGCGAGTAGTGCGCAAACAGTTTACGAGCAGTTCACGAACCGTTCTGTCCAGTCTGAACTTTGTCTCACATTAATCTGCACAAAGTTTCAATATGTAAAATTTGTAATAGGTAAGATTTGATATTATGAACACTAAAGTGACATGGAAACATAGAAAGCTGAATTAGAATAAACTTTTTTTTCATTCAATTTTACTCGCGACATTTGTATTTTTTCA
Organism: Cerceris rybyensis; assembly: GCA_910591515.1. Taxonomy (NCBI): domain Eukaryota; kingdom Metazoa; phylum Arthropoda; class Insecta; order Hymenoptera; family Crabronidae; genus Cerceris; species Cerceris rybyensis. The sequence goes on along the minus strand of OU342789.1, from coordinate 8,615,599 downwards.
TTTTACTGCAGAGTGGTCTGTGAAAATTTCAATGGAAATATCTGGATTCATAAATATTTCTTTGTATATTTCAACTTTTTGCACAGAGATTGATAGACTGTAACCAAGATTATGACTACTCGAACTGATTAAGTTAGATAAATTATATATATACACTTCTTTATATAATTAATACGAATTATTGTCTTTCCGTTATGGATTACCAATCAGTAAGTGCCTAGCTACGATCTGTCATCGTTATCTCTTTACAGTCCTTTGTCATGTGTAATTTATCATAGCTTTCTGTTGTATTAAATATTCGATCGCTTAAATTTTAACTTCTAAAGCTATCAGTAACTTTACGTTTTCAACTAAAGGTCAGACAGGACTTATAGTTTTCACTATCGTCGTTGAAACTTAGGCTTGGTTGTTATCGTTAACACTAGATTTACGGATGTTGATTATATGTATATCTACTTTTACTAAAGTGAGCTAATTTAACTCACACAAAAAGATTGGAATTTTTGCAAAGAAAATAGTTCCTAATCCATTTAAATGAAAGATTTATTATTAAAAAATTCATTGAAACCCTTTTTTACATAGAAACTCTGTTTTTGATATACATTTTCATTAAAAATGTTTTGTTCACGCGCGATGCACAAATCGAAATGATAACGGGAGTGGGTAGCTAAGAAAGATAATGTAGTGGAGTCGCGAAAACAAGAGGATGGCTCTCATACAAATAAACATTGTATACAAGGAGAGACAAACTGGAGGAGAAACGAATTGCGTGCGGCTTGAAAGCTGCAAGATACCCTGGTCTGATGGAAGTTACAAATTTGATGTATTATGCGATTAACTGTTAAATCATTTTATGAGTCAAATTGGCTCACAACCGTAAAAGTAGGTATATCACATTCGATAATGCGAAATGGAGGGGTCTGCGGGGGACAGGAATCGATATTTACATATATTTCATTATATGACTAAAAACCAACATATGGTTTTCAAAAAATAATATTTAACTTACATATATATATATATAGTAATCAAATTTTCAATGAGACAAAATGATGAGTCAATTGATTCAATGAATCAAAATGGTTCAGTTCGTAAATCTAGTGTTAATTAGGTACTTACAATTATGTAGATGTTAATTTTTTGTGCATATATTAATTATAAGGGAAAGTTCTGTCGTTTTTGAATACGTGCACTTTTATGCGTTGTCTTTCCTTAATAAGAATTCTGATCCGACTGAAACCAATTTAAACACTTAGATTAGTATATGATTAATGATTTATACACATTTTTCGTATTTTAGTTGGTTTTTTTAAACTTGTAAAACTCTTACCGTGAGTGAAAAAAAGTGCATTTAAGACATTGCGTGTTGTATGAGTTGCAAAAAGGGAATAACGCGACGGAAGCAAAAAAAAAGCTTGTGTGACGTGTTTGGAGAGGATGCAGTAATAGTTCGATAATGGCAAAGATGGTTTGCGAAATTTCGTTTGGTTGATTTTTCTTTGAAAAATGAACCCAAATCGGGAACGCCATCGCAGTATAGTCAGGTCAAATCCCACGTTAACTTCCACAGAAATGGGCTTCAAGCATGAAATTCATCAGACTACTGCTTTGGATCACATTAAAAGACTTAGCTTCCTGTCCAAAATCTCTGTTTGGATGCCATATGAATTAAAAACGACAGAATTTTCCCTTACACATACTATTAGGTTGTCCTGATCATACTGCGACGGCTTTCCTGATCTGGGTTCAACTTTCAAAGAAAAATCACCCGAATGAAATTTCGCAAACCATCTTTGACATTTTTGAACTGTTACAGCATCCTCTCGAAACACGTCACACAAGTTTTTTTTTGCTTCCATAGCGTTATTCCCTTTTTGCAACTCATACAACATGTAATGTCTTAAGTGCACTTTTTCTTCACTCATGTTAAGAGTTTTACAAGTTTAAAAAACTGACTAAAATACAAAAAAATGTGTATAAATCATCAATCATATACTAGTCTAAGTATTTAAATTGGTTTCAGTCGGATCAGAATTCTCACTAAGGAAAGACAATGCATAAAAGTGCACGTGTTCAAAAACGACAGAACTTTCCCTTATACCTAGTAAATACTGGAATCCGATAGAAGTTTTCATGACCGTTGCATATATCCTCATTATTCGTTTATACACTTTTCTATACTACTTTATATTTTCCCTTAAATATTTTTTAGCAGAAAATATTATAACAGGCTGATAATCGTATATATGATATAAGAAATACGGAAATATTCTGCAAAAAGCCAGCATAAGATGTGTAATATTTTGTGGTCTCTTTCAAAGTTTAGCATACATGGTTACCACAGTACATTGAGCTTTTTCACATTCGCCATATGTGCCCATAATTATAAAAGTGGTCTAAGTCAAAATTTAAAAAAAATGAGTTTATTAGTTATTTCACACCACATTATTATAAACTAAATTAATTCAATGTAATTTTTATGATATTATCAAAAATGAACCGTTAGATAGTGGTTGTAGTTTCAACATTATATGGAATTTATTTAGTGTTAATTATGAAAGTGGTCTAAGCCAAAAATTTTTTAAAATTATATAAACATACCCCTAAACTTTTGGTTTCTGGTCATTTCTTTCTACCGAATGACCGTGATTTTAGGTTGATAGAAATGAAAATAAGGAAAGTAAATTACTTATACAACCCTGAGCCTTATTATGAATTGATAGAAAAGTGTAGAAGAAGAAATACATTTTCGGTAAAACGAATGACGTAGCTGGATTTTATTCCAACGAAACCACTGGAAGAGTCAACGCCAAGAAGAGTAAAAAATACCGCGGGCGAATCTGTCTCTTCGCTGCAAATTCAATGGATGAGATTCTTGCAAAATGAACGTTATAAGATGTTCCGTAAAACTTCTTTAGATAATTCTAGATTCCACGTTTTGGATCTTTCACCTAAAAGAGGGAGGCCAAAAATATATGGAAATATTAAATTGCTTCCATTATACACCACTAGACCAGTAACGGAAAGAAAACATAAAATATTATGTGTTTACTAAAATGCCATACATCCCTCCAGTTTTTCAAAAACATTTTAAGAGCCTTAAAAACCCGTGATAATAAAAGCCTAAAATTATACAAAACGGATTACTTTTTAAAAATAATTAATAAATGTTCATGAATTATTTCATTAAAATTATTGTTTCTAATAAAACTCGTAGTTTTTTATTACTTTAAATCATTTATAGGACATTTAGTTAATTTTGAAAATGGTCTAAGTCAATTCAAACTTTAAAAACAACATTTCCGTTTGAAATTCACGCAAAATTTCATATTCACAATAAAGTTACATTAATCAAGACTAATAAAATTCTAAATTAAGATGTTGCATAATATAAAAATATTTTTTAATTCAATCAAATACAACTCATTCAATATGTATCTCGAAACAACACATATACAACTTGGAAGTCACATTTGTCACGATATGAATATATTTGGATTCATCTGTTAAAAAAAAATGCTGTGAACTTAAGCTATCTTGTAAGATGTATTTACTTACTTATTAAAAATTAGCAATGCCTCTTATTGTTCCAACACAATGCAACGATATGGCATAAACTGCATTAATTTTATATATAGACCATTTTTTTATGATCGTTTGCATTTACTGGATAGTGATATGCGCCATTTATTTCAAAAGTGGCATAAGTCACTTGAAAATAAACGAGTTAATGATAACATAAATTACAGCTTCATGGTATCTCTTTATTTTAATAAAATTTCGCAATAAATATAATAAAACTAGTTTAAAGTTTATCCAAAAGACATTTTCCTAGATAACGACATAACTATTATGTTTATTTCGAAAGTGGCATAAATTACCTTACCGTAATGAAAAATAATAGATACTCAAGATAACAAGTGCTAAGGAATTTTCTCGGAAATAGGTACCAAAATTTTTAAACCCATTAAAACGTCAATCCTTGATATTATGTATTCTTACCAAGATCGGTCATTCGACCGGTTATAAAATAACAATATGTTCCCGAAAAATTTACAGAAACTTGTCAATATAACATTCGGAATGTCGCAAAAAAACAGCCTGTAATTAATATTACAAGTAGTTACAAATTTTCGCGTCGATGAACCGATCATTTGACCACGAATTGTTCGGTTAGTGTTAAATATTTCGAGTCAAAGGGAATGTCACTTATATCACTTTCAAAATTAACGACTTATATACAGATATTGTGTATAGGTGGGCTGGTAGATATATATACAGATAAATACATATATAGAAAGGTACATACATATTCAGATAGATACATAGACTGATACATAAACAGGTAGGCAGACACATTGATATATAAGGGAAAGAGAAAAGGGGGAAGGGAAGAAAGAGCAGAAGAGGGGAAGAGAAAGACACAGAGAGTAGAAGAGGGTTCGAAATACATTTAAATGGAGTGACCACCACTCAGGCTAGTGTTAGTACAATGATGCTTCCGGTCAGCAAATAGCACAACGGTAGCGCCATGCACAGGATCCGTCCGGCTCCTTTTCCCTCGCCATGATTTAACCCTGCTTTGCATATAAAAAGCAACAATGGGCCCGGTGCAGTCGTAGAGTGAAAATTTGATTTGTCGTTCTACTGACTGTACTTTTTGCACACCCACAATATCCCGCTCATCTCATCCCCCGAGTTCCAGGGAAGCTCGACCCTAGAACCAACATGGCCTCCTTTTGATAATTCATCGTCAACCTTAAATCTTTTCGTGGATTTACATCGTACAAAGAAAGCTCGTGAAGATTTTGTGGCTCGCAGACAACGATTCCGAATTTTTCGAGAATGTAAAGGATCCCGAAAAGAATGCATTTGTTCGAGACGGTTTTCCGAAAGCTTGAAAAGTACATCATATTGATGTGGATGCTTGGAAAAATTTTGAAATTGGAAAGAATAATTTTCTTTTCATATTTTTCGTAGTAAACGGCTTCACCAAATCATTTTACCCACTTACTGCTAACTTAATTAATCTTAATTCCATTATCTTGTAATTTAAAACAAGACAAGATGACAGAAAGTTTTTAGAATCATACGTTAATTAATTGCAAATGTAATCTCGGTGTTTGTACTGATACGAAGAACATTTTGATTTGAACTAACCATGCATATTTGGTTATTATTCCTGCTTATCAACGAAAAATAGCGTAATTTGGTAGAATTTTCGACATGACTGTAATGTACCGACCCGCCCATCTATTATTATTATATAAGATAACTCTAGCAATTAATTTGTAAACACAAATATTATGTATCGCAAGCGACTCGAACACGAATACTCACCACCATCCTTACTCTCGAATCATTGTTCCAAATCCAAAAATCATTACTTCCCATTTTGACCTTTCAACTCCCAAATACCGTTTACGAAAATTCTACCAAATTACGCTATTTTTCGTTGATAAGCAGGAATAATAACCAAATATGAATGGTTAGTTCAAATCAAAATGTTCTTCGAACTCTCACAAATTATCATCAGACAGATCATTTACAAGTCATACTTAATTGTTGTTGTTACGAAACGAAATTCTTGAATACAAAACTATCTAATGTACAAGTTCTCTTGTTTGGTGAATTCCGGAAGCCAGACTAATCCTATTCGCCCATTACATAGCAGTGAATGGATAAAATAGTGTAGAATACATTTAGTTTAACCCTTTTAATGCCGAACGACGATATATCGTCTTTAGCAATAATGCTAGTACTGGGCATCAAAAGGTTACTATTCAGTTTTCAATACGATATAACTCATTTTCTGGCAGATGATTTTACATACAGGTAATCCTCCTATAACACGGTAGATAAATTCCTAAAAAATGCCGTGTTGTATGAAATCGTGGTGTATGAGACCCAGAGCAAGTACAAAAAGAGGGGTTACCTTCCGAAAACTTATTAAAAATAAATTTTTTTTTTAAATTCTACATAAACAACTTAATTTTTATTAAAAATATTAATCCCTTAACGCACAGATTTTTTGAAGAAAAAAAACGGCTAAAAATAATCAATTCTTTTTTATGTAAAAAACACACTTTAGTACATTGTCTTGGCAAAAAAATAAAAAAATACAAAATTAATCAAGATTTCTATTTTAATTTTAAATATAACGCCGCTCGAATTATCTCGAGTGTGTACAGTTTGGCCTGTTGAACGCGCTCGAATTAACTCGAGCTCACAAGTTAAGGGGTTAATGTATGTACAACACAAAATAAAAAATATTATTTTAATTTAATGCAACTATAATTTAATAAATTTCTTCATCGTCACGACTCGGTATAATCAATCGAGAAGGTTTTTTTGGTGGAATGATATCGCCTTCAATATCAGGACTTTTTTCTTCATTTAAAGTTTTTGTATCTTCTTTCCTCTTTAAAAAATCTGTAATTTTACTTTGCTTCCTGGTTCTTACCGGGTCAATGTTAATTTCTTCTTAATATTTTACAGACGAAATAGTTATTCTTTGGCACACCGTGACACGACGCAGACTGCCGATTAGCAGCGTGAATACTTTTTTTTCAAGCCACGGAGATTAAATCAAAATAGTTTACGCCACACTGTATCTTTAAAACGACAAGTCACGCCGCGGTTATAGAAGTACAGTGTTGTATAAAGGTTTTTGCAATTTTCTTATCATGTTACAACGAAACCGTGTTACAGGATACCGTGATGTAGGAGGTCTGCCTATACACAGTTTATGCTCCATATTGAGTGTTCTATATGAAACTATCGCCAGAAAAAAATTCTTTTTATTCGCAACTACATTTATCATTAATTCAATCAATTTTTTCGATTGGCATTATAAGGGTTAATTCGCATGTTATTGTTGTTGGACATACAAACTTTTAAAAGAATACTTCACTAAAATACTCTGTGTTACTATATCAACAAATTTAATTTCTACATTTATGTAATAAAACTTACCGTGGTATTAAACCGGAAAATGAATCGAGCCTTCAAGATGTCAAATTAAACGATGAAATGTTTCTTTTTTATTATCTGAAAAATTTGACTGAAAATATCGTTACCTTTCGCGTCAGACGTCCCCGATGTTTTCGATTCAATTATGCAGAACGTACTTGTAAACAAAAATCAATTAGCGCGATTAAACTGGCTCCCTCGCGCTCCCATAGTATGCCAAAATACTTAATGGATATGGTCGATAGATACTGTTTGAAACGATTTACATCGGCTGGAAAGGAAAAAACCTGACGGAACTGTCGGCAGACCAAAATGGTTAAACTATCGGTTAACCGATTTAATCGTTTAATGGAAATAATTGATTAACCATCCAGTTGTTCGATCGCTTCATTATAGCAGATTGCTTTGTACTGTTTGAACTTGTATGTGAATTTAGTGACCAAGTTGTGGTTTTTGCGCGGATTTACGTTAGTGTGAATGAATTCCATTAGATGTCTGGTTATCTCCTGAAGTTAATTCGATTGGTTATGGACTTTTTACAATATAAATTGTTATTTCTTTGAAAATATAATATATTACGCTAGAAGAAAATTTAATTCGTAATCGTAAGAAGATAAAAATTCTGAAGGTTCCCCTAAGTCAGAAATTAGAGAACATTGTAAGAAAATGCAATTCCTTCATTATTTTTTAAAGTTACTGCTTAATTAAATCCTCATATGATAGTGCTGTATTCAACAGTCAACTATCCTTTCTACGTATTCTGTCACATTCACCAAGGTCTTGATTTTTGGTCGCCAACAAATATTAAAATACAAAAAACTTTTGATCCAGAGGCTAACTGAGGTGGTATCCTTTTCAAATGAATTCACTATAGTATACTGTAACTAAAGATCGTTGAACCCATACCTAGTTTCTCTCCCTCATCCTCCAGGGTGCCTACGTCTCTTTTCACCACTCACCGATCCATCCGCCTTCAGTCTGCTTTAACGGCGTGTGTACATAAACCTGAAATCCATTAACGACGCTCACACATCTCAGTATTCACGCTTCAAAACTTACACACACCCACCACGACGTAATACGCGCGTAACGTAGCGCATGTGACGAATTTTCCCTATATCATCAGGCAAGCGCATTCCATCGTGGACTTTTGAAAAGGCTTTTTCGAAAAATCGACGTCCTCGTCAATGGTAAGGCAAGCACCCTTCGACCTACATGCTTATCATCTGTTAACGTCAGGTTTAATATGCGTTGATTCGAGGTGAATACACGTGTCATGCCTTAACGATAGGTCCTAAGGGAATTGCTTTTGTAGTATCTTGATATGGAAGCTGATAATTAATGATTTGGTTTTTCCTTTTGATACATGATTTCCTCTGGAACTGTTGGTTTATTTGAGCTGACTGTGAAAAAGTGAACGCTACTATTCCTTTGGCTTTTCGTACTTTCATGTTCATTGTATAGGCCAGTGTTTCCCAACCTTTTTTGTGATATGCCCCATCTAAGCCTTTGTAAAATTGTTATGCTCCGTCCCTCCCCTAATATATAATTTGGTATACATCAAATTACTGAGCAAAGCAAAAACAGTAAGCTAATTAAAACATATTTTGGAGAACTGAAATTCAAGTACAAAATAATTTTAATGAAAGATTTTTTTATAGCATTTAAATTGTTAGTAATTATTTACTATCTAAATTTAGTGATATCGTTTGATGCGTACCTACTGCAAAGAGATTTTACGTCAGGTTCCAATTTAGTTAATTTCTTATAAAGTCTGCCCGTTTTGTTATATCCAACCCATTTTTTTTTCTTTAGCAGCAAATTATTTATGCCACTAAATTTGCTTTGAACTAGAGTAAATGTAGACTAAAAATGCGTATTTAAATATTATGTCATAAACAACGCAAAAAACATACTTTTTTATTTGTCAAAATTTTCTGGATAATGATGCTTTTAAAACTAAAATTTTAAAAATTACCAATTCAAGTTACATACCATTTATATAAGGTATATATTTTTTAAAACATCGAGGCTTCTACATCAATTTAGCGGACACTTATTTCAAAGAAACACCAAGAGTGAATGCAGAGGGTTATTGCAAAACACTTCAGAAACTGAGATTTCTGCAATTAGCATTTCACTCCATTCAAAACAAACAGCATGAATAGCCCCCAAATTGTAAAGCAATCGCACGTTGGGAAACACTGGTATAAGCTGTAACAAAATGTTCCTATACCTTCGGATCATTGAAAATATGCAAAAAAACACTATGAAAAAGGACCCACACTTGCAAAATACTTAGTTATGACATTTTTCGAAAGGGTTGAAAAGAATGTAATATCAAATCATACATTCTCTACACATTTGCATCGTTCGTATGATAGAATTATTCCATAAATTAATAGTTTGTAATGTACGATTAAAGTCCGAGAAGCTTGCATCTATGTATGAGGGATTAAAGGTGGTAGATAAAACATAAATGTTGATGTTTAGCTTTATTAAACGCCGTAAACCTAGAACAGATTTCGTGCTATTACTTGCGACCACAGCGCAGTTAAATCCGAGTAGAATTTCCGGGCGAGTCTGACCAATGCCAGCTGCATGTACTGTGTTAAATTTGTTAAATAAGTCACGGCATTACATGCACGCCGATACAGACATTACACTGAGGTTGCATTTGTTAAGTAAGTTACAATGCCTCCTTCTCCTCTCGGACCTGCACTCGTTCAATTAACATCCTCTAGCTGCAATCGGACCTAAAGTTTCCTCTGCAAGTTTGCTCGTGGCATTAGTTTCCCACATAGACGTTGATAGTGCTTTAAGCGCAGTACCTAACCAGTTGTTGAAACTATTTAATTGTACTTGCTGATTCCAATTCCACATACGTTTGATGCTGACCGTCATCGTCAACTGCACTCTTGGCGTTAACCCTTTGCGGTCCGAATTATTTTGTTAATTTTGAAATGAGTTAAATGAAATTAATTTCATAAGATTTTCTATCATTGGTTATTCATTCCTTTTAATAATATCAATAACTATAGGTACTGGCAGATATTTAGGTGATATTAATAAATTATTATGAAATTGTAAAGTCGATATTTGTAAACGACAACACACGCCGGGCGCTCAAAGACACCAACCAATCGTGTGTCCAAAACGAAATTCGTTTGATTAAATCGAATTTTCGCATATTATTTTCACGGCCTCGGCGTGTAGGGGTAGGTTCCGAAAGGGTGGACACAGCCGCTCGAAAATACAATGGAACACACATTTGATTCAAAACTCAGATCTTATATTTTCCAAATATATTACAATGATGTGGTCAATACAAATGGCCGCAACGTAGAAGTACAGCCGCTCGGCGACGCGAATATAATAATCAAATATAAACAATGAGAAAATCATATGACTGTAAGGTGTTCGGACGTGGTCACATAAATATTGTTCGATCCACGATCGACAATAAACACGCCACTAACTAATCGAGTCCAAGAAACTGGATTTTCCAGTATTCAAATCCATCGACAGGATCACTCCCGCTAAGTGGAAGGATCAGAATCGATGCTTAGCCTCGATAGTCCCGAAGCCGCTTACGTGTAGCCCAATAATCAAAAATATTAATAATCAACGTACGCACCGAGCGATTTCCGCATGTCCGTTCTTTACGAGCGCCCGTGGTCAAGTGACTCTCCTTCGGAGCCGCCGCGCCAATGTTGACAATGGTCCACCTTACTATTCGCCGTCTACGTTCGACGGCTCGCGTTGGCAACAATATTAATTAAATTCTTAGAAAATAAAGTCAAGTGGAAAGATATTTTGAGTACTGCTTGGCATAAGAGTGCAAAGCGTTAATGGAAAATTACTCAATGTTTAGATAATTTTGGGCATGTCCAAATTATCAGCACTGTTGTACGGTGGAATTACATATCAAAAATTTCTGGTTATTTCCTTCGAAAATATTTTCGTATTTGGTTTCGTTTTGATCGGAAATTAGTAATGTGGTATATGAGCATGGGTGCGTATGTGTGACTGAATGATTAATACATTGTGAGTGAGTGACGAGCGATTGGAATGTGTGTGACGCCGTAGACGTTAAGAAAAGAAGATGCGTGGAGAGAGGACAATTTGTATCCTGACGGCGAGATAGCAATATTGATAATAAATAAATCCTACAAATTTTGGGTGCTCGTCCGGGATTTATTTCCTAATATTGCACGAAGTGTCACTTGAGTCTCCCGAAAAGAGATAAAGTTGTGATAAACAAAGTGAATAGTGAACGTGCATTTTGCACTAACAGTGAGACTTTAAACAGTGAAATTGTGAAATTTTGTGAAAATGTCGGCTAGCGAGCTCGACGAAACTATTCGTCCTGCAGTATCTGAGCATAGCGAAGAACCGTCAATAGATACCATGAAAATAAAAGAATTGCAAAAAGAAAAGAAGATGCGTGGAGAGAGGACAGTTTGTATCCTGACGGCGAGATAGCAATATTGCTAATAAATAAATCCTACAGTAATTAATGTCTTAATTGTTATTTTCACATTGAAAATTGAAATATCTCATTTCTTGTCAATTAGAACAAAATACTAGCAATTTCCTAGATATGTGTACAATACGTGGAAAATACAATAGCACAGCCATTGAGTCGTTCAAATTGATTAACAAAAAATTTACTAAATCGAAGAATACTTTTGTTACATCGTAAAAAGCTTCTTTTACACTGAATTTTGACACATGCAAATTTGTTGGGCATTTCCACAATTAAATAATATAATAAAATATCCGCGTAAAGGAATGCAATCTTCGTACGCTTAAATATCGAAATTTTCAAGTTAAGCATATATTTTACTGATTTTGCAACATTAGATTTCAAAATTTTCATTACACTTTTTGTAAAAAAAGGCTTCACTTTGTAGGCAAAATGACAAGCCAATCGGATAAAGTACGATAACTAATAAAGTATGGGCGGGTTGAGTTTCACCGAATAAATGTAGAATATTTATTTTGAACACTAGAACTACCGACTATTAATTCAATATGTTTAAAGATACAAGAAACTAACTTGATTTAATCTCTCAGATTTTACAAAATAGATACAGAAAATTAAACAAGATACAGTCCTATAAACAACATTTTTTAAGAATTCGATACAGATCATTTTGACTCTTGGTAGGTCCAGTATTGAGTTGAATCACGTGTTACATTAGGCAAATCAAAGGTAGATAAAAAGTACATGCTTTTCTCATCCAAATATTTGCAGTAACTAATATTCGAATTATTCGAATACTTGCAAGATGTAAGCTCGTTATCCGATTAGTAAATATTTTTTTATACTTACATTTTTTTCACAAACATCAAAAATAATATTATTTCTCCGAGCATTTCCATCTTTATTTTTCACTGCATAAAACGATTAACACTAACTGTACCATGGGCTGTCAAATGACCGATTCAGTGAAATAAAAATAGATAATTTTTTATATTGTTAAGTAAAAAGTATTATGGACATTGTTTCCTATATTAAGTTAACAGTATTCTCCATCTCTTTCAAATACCTATTATCGTTATTTCATAATAGTTCAGAGGACCTGGTATGGTAATAATAAGTAACAAAAAAGGGTCGGTACAACTGGCGTTAAACTACAAAATAAGTTATTGATAAATGAATGCTTCACTTGCCAAATCGATTAACTCCATTTTCTGAATTTTATTACACTTTAATATCAGTGCACTTAATTGGGTCCTAACTGTATATATTCAAAATAAATTTCTCTAATAATAGGTATTAACACCACCAAATAACAAAATTTGTTTACCCATTGAATAATAAACAATTTATTTCAGAAGACTATGTGATTAACTCCATCCTGTAATGTATTTAAATCTAGTTAACTCACTGCACTCTTCTTCCTCTGCTACGAAGATATCTTAAAGGTGTTCTTTCAATTGCATTGTCTCCATTAGACGAGAACTGTTATCGCTCACACGAATCAAGTACGAGAAATACAAATTATAAATCAATTGTATTCGAATTACCACATAAGCAAGTACTTATAAATTTCAATTTTAGTATGTGTTGTTTTTTAAGAAACAAATTAAACTATTGTAATAATAAAATGGAAGATATTAATAAGAATTATTCAAATAAGGAAAATAATGAATCGTATGGTTCTTCAATACAACTTATTGGCAGGAAGCAGAGATCTAGAAAACGATTTCGTATTTATTCGGATTCGTCATCTGATCATAGTAATGAAAAAATTCAAACAAATATTTCGATTGGACGAACAAGAAGCTGTAATCATACTGAACGGGACTGAAATGTCCAAAAGCATAAAATAATAAAAGATTTAAGATACAGAGATAAAAGCGGGCATTTAATACCGGAAAAAATATTTGTAAATCTGCCATGTCGATGTCAACAGAAGTGCGATGAAAAAATTATTTCGGGTGAAAGAAAAGCTGCCATGGAGGCATTTTATCAGTTACAGACCCTACTTGAGCAAAATATGTGGGATTGTTGGGATATGTGAGAGTGTTGGTCTCAGATATGCTAAAGGTGTAATTGTTAAATAAAAGCCCATTTGAGTAATATAATAGACTCTATTAAACATTTACGTTAGTAACAGAACAGTTGTTATTCATTTTTGTTAAAATCTTTAATAAAACATATATTTACATAATGAAGTTTTTCTGTAATAAAAAAATTATTCGAAGACTGAATTTGAATTAATAATTTTCTTTCGCTTGCCAAAACGATTAACTCCCTTAATCACGAAAAAATTGTAGTAATAATAATAATTACTCTAAGAATATTCTATCTCATACTTTCCATATGTTGTTAGATAAAAGATGCATATGCAGTAATACAGTGTACATTGTATTTTTGAATTTTCAATTTGAGAAGAATTTTAAATAACAATATATACTATTTTATCATTTTTCTCAACTTCTTGTTTTATGGAGTTAATCGATTTAGCAAGTGAGGCATCCAAATAACAAAAATTAGCGAGAACCTAACACTACACATTTATCACATATAATAATAAAAATTGTAATTAGTACGTAATAATTCAACACATCCTCGCGTTTCACGAATATCGACAAAGATCAGTGGCTCGTCATTCGTCTAGAACTCTACCGGCGCTGGATTGACCAGGAGAATAGGTAGACGTATAGTCGGGCAAGTAAACAGATGGGTGAGTCGAGATAGAAGTAGATGGATAAATAGGTAACGAGATGGACAGACAGAGATAGGAACAGATGGCCAGCCAGATAGATTGATACGGGAATAGACGAGTATATAGATAAATGCGGAAACAGATAGATAGGCGGATACTTACGGACGGAAATAGATAAATAGCTGTACAGATTGTTGCGCTTTGTACGCTCAACCCTTTCCACTGTTAGAGGTCGCATCGCTATAAGCTGAACCATTATTTCCAATGCGGCTGTTATTCTTTCCATATTTCATTGATTTTGCAGGATATTTAATTTCTTTTATCTGTTAATTCATATCTTCGGGATAATATCTTTTAATTTAGGGGTTATCCAAATTTTCCAGAATAATGACAACAACAAACTTCTTGTTGACGTATATTACTGTTATAGGTTCATAGAACACATATTTTACTAGGCGATTTACATTAAATTTTTGTATATATTGTTGGTTTATATTTTGTTACTGTTTTATAATTTATTATTTTATCCACTTTCTTATTGAAAGAGTCTTACGATTATAGCGTTTTTCCAAGATCGATTTCAAATATTTAAAGGTTAAAAACTTAACTTCTCCTAACTTAACAAATGCAAGTGTTGACTAGTGTAGATTATAAATAAAAATGATGCCATTTTTTTCTCATACGCCTATAGGTTATTATCAACTTGTTCAGCAAAGTGTTCTTCCACCGTTTTATATTTGTTCATCGGCGTAGGTACAACGAATGTTTCATGGGCTAGCTAATGGCTAATGCAAAAATAAAAGCTAAGGTAAATAGCTTATAACTCAGAAATGGATCTTCCTTTCTTCTTTTCCATGATATTTATAATTGAGATGACAATTGTATGTAACGACGACATAATTTTCATAAAACTTTTCGCGGATCGACACCGACCTATGGATCATTAGTCGAAGAACACTAACCTTTCCTCAGGACAAGGGATTTAATTTATTATCTATAATGTCTAGATGAAGATAATAATCCATAATAACACTATTATCAAATACAATATGAGACATTATATCCAATCTAATTCTCAGACATGACTGAACAGACCACCACAAAGCTATCTCCTCCTTTGATGGTTGCATTTAGACAGTTGGCATTAAATTCTTCATCCACTCGACTCGACGTAATCTTCGCTGTCTGATTCGGAGAAATGAAACGTCGATTTATCAATGAAAATTATTTTGGCCTGCTATTCTATAATTTAGTGAAAATATGAATGAATATGATTAATTCTCCTCCATCTTCTCAAATAAATTATGGTGAACATAAAATCTTAAATTCAATTACACGTTAGTGAACAGTTTGGACATCAATTTATGCATCTTTTTTATATAATAGAAAAAAATTAACCCTTTGAGACGCGGAAATTGAAAAAATAAAGTGACCCATATTGCACAGACATTATTTTGTTAATTGAATAGAACTGATTTATTTTTATTAACAAAGAGGCACTTTTAATATCGCTGTGCCTCTAATTGTACGCGGTAACACAGTGAACACCATTAGATTTATCAATATTACTGAAGTGAAACTTGTTCTATTAAAACTACATCTTTACAAGGTAGAGACCTGAAAGACACATGTAGGTATATAGTCTGCAGGACTTTACCTTCTTAACGCAAATATTTAACGGTAGAATTACATTTAAATATATTCAATAAGTACTTTGAAATAGGAGGAATCACGTGGGGGAAAATATGATCATTTCGGTAATCTATGTTTTATAAGATCAACTTAGAATTTTTAGTCTAGGACCTGGACAGTTTGACTTGCTTGGTAGTTCTAGTGTTTAGTATTGAATGTATTAAAAAATTCGAAAATATTTGTTTACGAGTTGAACCGGTTTTATTCTAAAGGAATATTATTTTATTACAATTTTATATTGTATTTCAGCGTCTTTCGTTATACATTTCGTTTTACTGTCAAATAGAGTTGCTCCCCGAAATTGTCCTTGCTCATATTAGCTTTCACATGAAGTTCGGGAAATGTCACTGTAAAAAATATTCTTGCGCCGGGAAGAATCGCCACACGACATAATTTATTTATAAAGATTCGATATTCTACGATATACGATTAAACTGGGGTTTCCAGCTACTTTTTCGCGCAGCTGTCACTACTCGACTCCTATCTTCGACTATCTTGTTTAATCCGTTGTCCTTGATACGATCTTCAACGACCGACTATCGATGTATCGTCGAATATAGTCTCTAATCGATTGTATTGCTGGAGACAGCTTCGCTCCTTCGTAGCATTGCCCCCCTCTCCAAAGAGCGGTCGACCCGACCGCGACAAATTCATATTCTCAGCCAACTTCATGTGTGCCAGTAAACTTTATTGCAGGAAGGCATAACCTCAAGGACTCTTCTTTCCATGGCAGAAACACCTTTGTCGGATAAAGGCGATGAACAACAGGAACAAAATATTCACCGGAGTGGCTCTTCATCGGCAAGAAACGTCTCGACATTTGTCCTTCGTCTCAAGGGAAAACCACTCAAAAATCAACCATTCCCATGCCGAAGCACTCCTCAATTCCTCAAATACGAAATCCAAAGAGCTCTCCGTTCCTCGAATCAGAACGACGAACCATTGCCATCTAATCCGGAACGCACTTTTCGATTTCAACTTCTCTTCAGAGGCCTCAGCTGGAAAAACGAAAAACCAGAGCAGTAACTAATCCCAAAGAGTAATCGTCGCCCTGATTTTTCCCTCAATATGCTTAAAAATTGCACATATTCCATTCGCCACAAGGTTCAGCCCGAATAACACACTTATTAATACGCTTTCCCTGCTCAGAATCCCAGGGGCGAACTCCGCTCGCCAGGATCCTGACATTAAAACTCTTAGGACTTGTCCAGGAACCGGAGTCCATTACATCGCTTCTATTACATCGAGTCCACTGCTTCGCTTCTTCGTAACAATATTATGTGAAATTTATCATTTTTTGAATCATTTTAAAGTCTCCTTAATTCTGATTGTCAACGATTAATACTATTGTATTTCTACCACTGTATTGTGTGTTCCTATTTCGACCTGTGCCTTTTGACGCATTTGCGCATGAACTTAAATGTCTTAGGAATAATTATTAAAAATTAAATTCTGTTTAACATTTTTTATTTAATCAGAAAATTAATGCAACGTTGTAAGATTTTTAACTAAATCTACTAAGTGTCTTTTGACACTTTCGATAGAAATAATGTTAACACCAGAGCTACCGGTACTAAATCTATCGTATTTCAATGTATTCAATAAGTACTCTAAAAAAAAAAGGAATCAAGACACAAAAAAATGATCGATTCGGTGATTTACGTTTTTTTTAAAATTTTTTTTTTTAATAAATTTTATTCATTTTGCTGCCATTCGTAGAGAAAGCAAAACGAAATTTCAACACGGTAAAGAAGCTTACGAGATCATTCAGTTTTCCATACAAAGGGTTTTGTTATTAATACCTCGGCTGTATAAAAAACATATTACAAGCAATGGAACATTCCGCAATGGACAATACCTCTCTCTGACTTAATCAAATACTGAAATCCAATAGACTGTAGAACAATTGATGCTACAGCAGAGATAGATAAAATAGTCAAGCTTTGCAAAAGAAAGAGAAGAAACAAGAACGAAGTAGGGGTATAGGGTAGAAAACGAGGGACATATCGGCTGGATATCCCGTTATCGTACCCTCTGTCCAATTATTACATTGTAAATGGCGCGATGAAACCTCGACAGGCGCATTTTAGCAAAACTATCGTCGAGGGAGGGCGCGTGCACGCTTCCATTCGAGCTGCTCTGGGTGGAATATCGTTTTCCTGCGATAAGCTGATGTCACGCACTCTCACATACCTTTCACGCATGCACATATTTATATATATGTATATTATATACATCTACACATACAAACCATCCCCCTCTCCTAATACAATTGACGCTGGTAGTACGGTCACGCTAATATGTAGCTAGAGAGCTTTGGTGTTATATCTCGTAGAGTTGCGGTTTCATATTTGCATTACCGGCTGTTGCGTCGATACTATCTTCCCTCGTGGAGGCTGAAATTGTGCACACCATCCTCCACTTTCCACCCTGGTGATATTTATACGCCATATAGTACCATCTGTATAATAAATGTGGCCCAGTTTGTGCGTGGAAATTCTGCCATGGCGGAAACGACACTAGCCAAAAACGTGGTTTGTAGCTGGGCGAGTTGGTTGGCGTTGCAGTGTCCACGGTTTGTTTATGGTGGTTGTGTGAACAGAGATTTCCTTGTTTGCTATTTGCCATTACTGTCAAAAGGCGATTCAGTATTGCTGCGATTATTGCAATGTTAACTATGCCCTATTGACCAGAAGTGATGTAATACATGAGCTTAGAGATGTATTGGTGGGATCACACTGACAATGAGTCTTCAACGACGAGTATTTTATGTGAGGAACAACGTATCGAGGGATGAAATTCTAAGGAACACTCGAGTTTCTTTTTTTATCGTTGCCAGTTTTTCGAATAATTTCACCGAAGTGTTCCTACGGTGGGAGATTGTTTTTTGTTAGATTTCAACGTGCTTCTTGTGCTTTGAAAAAACATTTCAATGAGACTTTTAGAAGAAATAGCAATTCCAAAAATGTACTGATCTCAAACCAATACTCTGCGTTTCGAATACCATGAATAATCCATTAAAAACATTTACATACAAACAGAATGATACAAAATGGTGGAACATTTGAAGCCCATATCTTCAAACGGGAGAAAGAGTGACAGACATATATGATTTATTTTAAAGTCATATCTGTTCGGTTACGAGTGTTTGTAGGTCAATTCTTTCTCTGATCGATCCACTGCTGATTCGCGTTTGAGATAGTATGCATGCACGTAGTCGAATAGTGGTGCCGTTAGTATCGTTTCGAGCTTTCCTGGCGTTACGTAACTGCCAAGATCTGTCAGATCGGAGTTACTGTTATTTATAATCCTGTGCGTTCGTTTCGAATCTTGTTTTACATTGGAGATCATTTGAACGTAGGTCCACTGCCTGTAAAGACTTTTTATCGAATAAATCTTCGACTTTGAATACCACATCTGGTAGGAATATTTTAACTCTAAAAGGAATTAAAAATAAATCTATAATTTACGTATTAAAAAGTTATAGATTCCTTGAGCTACAGGATAGAGAATAATTTTAAATCTTGCATATTTTGAAAATTCTGCGATACCGTATCTACCCTATGAACCTTTCGATATCTTCCATGAAATATGGGCCCACTTCCGTTTATAAAATATGGATAACATGAATATTTGTTATCTATATTCGTGTTCTTTATAACTTTCGGTTGTTTCTTTTTTTTTACGGAATATTACAAGTCACTGTTCATTGTTATAATAGGAGCACAATTGTTTTCAGATATATGTACAGGGTGTTTCAAAAATATTTGTCATGGCTTTCAGGGGTTGTTCTACACCTCTGGATCGATGGAGATTTGCGAAAAAAACCTGCCGCAAAATTCGGGAAAGGGTAGCAAATTTTTTTGTAAAATGTAAAATGTCTGAGAGGAACCATGGGTCAGAAACGAACCGTTCTCTCGGAAATTAACTTTTAATTGGGCCTTCCGATTAAAATTTCGCCGATAGTTAAAGCAGAGGCGACATAAACGAAGCTAGAAAATAGGGCACTGTGTCACCGAACCAGAAGAGAAGTGTAAGTGTTTATACTCTTCTTCCCGGGTGGGCCCTTGAGTGAACCCGACACCGAACGCAGGTCATTGACATTTTCTAGTCTTTTTCTCTCTCTTAAATTATGTTGCCTCAGTTTCAACTATTGGAGCTAGCAAGGGTATCTCATGTGTTTCCTTTCGAAAGGTCGGCGACTCGAAGGCTGTCGTATGGGCGAAATTTTAATCGTAAGGCCCAATTAAAAGTTAATTTGTGAGAGAACGGTTCGTTTCTGACCCATGGTTCCTCTCAGACATTTTGCTTACGTAACAAGACGAATACGATGAGCCAATAAAAAAAATTTGCTAACCTTTCCCGAATTTTGCGGCAAGTTTTTTTTGCAAATCTCCATCGATCCAGAGGTGTAGAACAACCCCTGAAAGCCATGACAAATATTTGTGAAACACCCTGTACATTCTACGCCAGAGGGCAGAGAAGGATATTTTATTTTGGAACGTTGCTTTTTAGCATTTTGATACAAAGTTATTCAAACTTTACATGCAACATTTTTGATTGTTAATTAGTCAGCAGTTTCTGACGGGCATACTCGTTATGAGAAACGAGCAAAATTTGTTGTTGTTAGGAGCACATTCGTCATGATTAATAAGTAATCACAATTTTCAGTTTAAATTGCAATTTTTAAAAAAAACTAAAATTCGTCAATGTTTGGAACATTTTAAGACTAACAATAAGTCGAAATGGGTGTACTTCCGAAAACGGGATGCCTCCGAATTTTTTGAAACTTGGTACTCCCATGCATCTTGATGCGCTGATTACGAAAATGATAGTGAAAATTGGCGGAAATTTGATTTTCATGGTGAAAACCATGAAGAACCCATTAAAATTATAGTTTTTCGTGTCTATCTCTGGAAATGTTGAGAATTTTTGAAAAAGATTCAAACAAAAGTTGTAGATCGTTTCGAAGTACATATTTTATGTTATATGAATTTTTGTCATATGAGTGATAGTTTTTGAGAAAATCGCGTAACGCCTGGCGACCGCGGTCAGTTGTAAAGTGAATGGTGGGGTGGATGACATACATTGCGCATATGTTTTTCGTTTTCTTTTGTTTTCTTTTTTGTAGAGATGGAGCAAAGATATAATATTTTTAGTTTGAGTAGGATTTTTGAAAATCGGGAGAGAACGCTCCAGTGGTTGCGAGATATTGAAATTATTCCAAAGGAACGATATTGTTAGAAATTCTCATGGGTCCCTCATGTGTCTCACCATGAAAATCAAATTTCCGCCAATTTTCACTATCATTTTCGTAAGCAGCGCATCAAAATACATAAGAATACCAAGTTTCAAAAAATTCGGAGGCATCCCGTTTTCGGAAGTTTATCCGTCGAAATGAAAGGAACAAATGAAGGTTTATAAATAATTATCGTGACAATACTGCATATAGTTTGAATTCTTTTGTTTTTCAACCGTCATAAACTTTTTTATTTACCACTTTACTAACTACGTTATTACTACTTGCAAAAATTTCAATAGACTGCAAAAGCATCAATAAGCATGTGGTAATAATTTCAAGATTGTATTATACATTTTAATTGTTCGTAAAAAACAAATCCCCAAAAAAGGGGGAAAAATAGTTCGATGCTCTCAGTAGAAAAGTATCTAACTCCACTTTTTTTCAAAAATCGTTTTTTTTGTATTTTCTGTTGAAAAATATCATTTTCCATATGCCCTGAATTTGGTAAGCGCATAATTCAAATTTTGCAGTTCGAAAAGTTGCCGCGCGAAAATTGTCTAACTGTGGCGCTCAAATCTTAACAATAAGAAACCCACCTAACTCCAGTAAAATGTGTCAAGCTCTGTTAGTATGCACCGAAGAAAAACCAATGTGACATTTGTGTTCGTTATAGATTAGGAAATTTTAACCCTTTGCACTCCGAGCCATCTCTGAAGTTATCTATTAGCAATTTGTCAGCACTATACTATTTTCTATTTTGTGCAATTTCAATAGAAAAATTCAGGTAAACATATATTTTTTAAAATCTTGGGGTGCAGTAAGTTCATCCTCTGTAATTACTAATAAATTCATGGTCCCTTTAGAGGGTGCAACAGAGTGATATGATAAACTTACAATGTCCCCTCAGATGGGACATCGGAGTGCAAAGGGTTAATGAGAATGACTATCAAATTCATATAAAAAATAAACAAGATGCTAGGAAAGAAAAAGATTTAGATAAATTGAACGAAGATTTTGTTTTTACAATGGATTTGCAGTCGGTACTTTTATCACCAAAATCTCAAGTGTCACCATTGTATTATAAAACAAAACTTTCAGTTCATAATTTTTGTTTGTTTAACTTGAAAAATTCCAGTGGATTTTGTTACGTGTGGAATGAAACAGAAGGAGGTTTAAACTCTGAAGAGTTTGCTTCAATTATTTTTAAATTTATCTCAACATATGTCGTGCCTTTTTTACCAGAGTCAAATAAAAAAATAATATTTTACTCTGATGGATGTACGTATCAAAACCGCAATTGTACTCTAATTGTAAGTAACGCTCTTGTTAATGCTGCGAAATTATTTGATATTACAATTGAGCAAAAGTACTTAGAGAAAGGGCATACACAATTGGAAGCTGATTCTATGCATACAGCGATAGAAAGAAAATGAAAGAATAAAATAATCAATGTTCCTGCAGACTACGTTGATGTATGTAAAATTGCAACGAAGAAAGCATACACAGTTGAGTACTTGAATTTCAAAGATTTTAAGTCATTTAATAAAATAAAATGTTATTCTTCAATACGCCCAGGAAACAAAACAGGTGATCCAGTTGTTACTAATATAAAAGGTCTAAAATATACACCTCATGGTGATATTTACTACAAATTAAATTTTTGGAATGAGTGGACTTTACTACCTCAGAGAAAAAATAAAATAAAATCCTGTTTGACTTTTCAACAACTACCCGGACTCTATCGCGCCAGACTCAAATAAAGAAAAGAAAATATGAAGATTTGCAAGAATTGAAGAAAACATTGCCCATTGACTATCATCAATTTCATGATAATCTTCCTTACGAAAAATAAAACGGTCAATTGTTTTTTTACGCATTATTAAAATTATAATTAGATAATTTAATATAAAAATGCAATCATAATACGATGTTAAAGCTAATTCAACTAAATATTACAAATTTACTTTGCCAAATATTATACTAAAGATTTAAAATCTCGTTTAGACTCCATTTCGTTGAGTATTAAATAATTAATATACAATATAGTTTTATTATAGTTAACGTTACTAATATTTATAAATCTACCTATTTATAAGTAAGTTAACCTGTTAAAAAATTTTAATTTCATAAATATAAAATATTCCAATTGAGTTAATTAATTACTTTGACTCCTATCTACTTTTTAATTTCAGAATGCAAATTGTCTATCTCTTCATATAATTTTAGAATTTCAAAATAAAAATTATCTAACTCCAAAAAAGCTTCTTAGCTGATACAATTTTCGTACGCAGACATATTTTTATAATATATGTACTCAATAATAAACATATTTTTAACAATATTCAAATTTTGTATCAATTATTTTATCATTTTTTTATTAATGAAACGTTTTTTGGCTCTCCTGAAAAATTTACAACAATGGAGTTAGACAATTTGCTAATTAGAGCGTCGAGTTGTCACACTCTATAGTGTTTAGTCGTGGGGATCGTTTTATAAATTGGTCTATGCGCCACGGTCTTTTTCCATTGCTGACCCGTCCACCTTGGCACCACTCATAAACAATAACATTGCGTTGTGGACAATCTTAGCACACAGGCATACCCGGATACAACTTGCATATTTTCTATTTACGTGTTTTGTTTAATCTTTAATAAAGGACACAATTTGCTTTGATTTCAAAAAAAGTTGTTATTGATAACACTGTTCAACACGATTTTTCTTCTTGAATATCCAATGGGTGATCCTCGTAGAATTACTCATCCTGAACACGAATCCGCCGGCAGAATTGCTCCATCGCCCTCAGTTTTTTAGTAAAATGAGTTTTTGTAAAAACAAAATTTTAGCAGAAAATGAGGTATTACTCGAAAAGTATAAGCGCTACGAAGTTGAAATTGGTCTTAGAAGATAGAGGAAATCATGCCAAATATTTTAGTGTATATAGTTATTAAAATTGGTTGTTGTAAATAGTAACAAATGACCGTCAAAGTTTAAAAAAGAGCGGATGCGCGAACTTGCTATGCTATACTTTTACATTTTTATGAAAATTTATTTATCTAGCACGAATTTGCTATACTGGATCGCATTCCTTAGACATTTCTGAAGCGAAAACTGCCCCAAAAGTTTTGGGAACAGTTTTCAATCCCGACGGGTCGAAAAAATATCCGTCGCGAACGTGTAATCGGCGTTTCGTCGCCATAGCAAGTTCGCGCATCCACTCTTTTTTAAACTTTGACGGTCATTTGTTACTATTTACAACAACCAATTATAATAACTATATACACTAAAATATTCGGCATGATTTCCTCTATCTTCTAAGACCAATTTCAACTTCGTAGCGCTTATACTTTTCGAGTAATACCTTATTTTCTGCTAAAATTTGGTATTTTTACAAAAACTCATTTTACTAAAAAACTCAGGGAGATGGAGCAATTCTGCCGACGGATTCGTGTTGAGGACGAGTAATTCTACGAGGATCACCCATTGGATATTTGAGAAAATAAAAAAAGTTCAAATTTGTTGAACAGTGTAGGTAATTATAGTATCATTTATGCTATTTATATACAAAAGACAATAACTGCCAAATGACCACCTCTTGCACTTCCATAGGTGTTCACTGTTTTGTTAAAATTTGCAACTACATGTTGACATAATTGTGGTTTCATCTCACCATTGTAATGGTGTCAATGCATTGACACGAATAATTTCATCCTTTAGTTCAGGAATTGATTATGGATTACGTTTATAAATTTGATGTTTCACGTAACCCCAAAGAAAGAAATCCAATGGCGTCAAACCATATTCTTTCAGTAATTTAATTGTTTCATGAGCAAAATGAGGTGTCACCCCATGTTACTGAAACTACAGGACCTCCAGATGAATATTATTCAACTCAAGACACAAAAATTCAATTATCATCTCATGACATGAATTAAAGAAGCACGGATCAATTACACCACCAAATAATAATGAACACCAAGCAATTACTCACTTTGGATGTAAAGGTTTCTCATGAATTATTCGTGAATTTTCATTCAATGTACGTTTATAGAGGTTTGTAGATGCGCGAAGGCGAGTACATAACCATTTATGAATTAACAAATTGAACACCACCGTTATTTCACTAGTTTCATCATTTCTCCTGAATAAAAATTTTTTCTATTAAATTCACATCTTCGTAAAGCAGAAACTTTAAAGATACAGATAGATAGATATTCGGTAGACTTTTATCTTTTCAACGCCCATATTTCAATATCCAGTTTAGAGATAAAGTTCTTTTCTTTACGTTCGGTGACTTTATTTACAATACTATACAAAAGTACGTTTCGACACTTCAAGGGCGCTTCCAAAATTCTCTACTTTGGACCGCGAGTCACCCTTTTTGTAACTTCGGTCCTCCCTACTCCTTTGGCAAGATTCGCTTCCCTACTCTCGTTATTCGAGGGTAAGGGAACGTAAACTTTTATCCTTGTCTAGGTGGGTCCCAAAATAATTGTTAAGATTGCCTCGAAACGTCCGTAGGTCATGGGGGTGCTCCTAGTATGGAATATTCCACATCTCTGGTGAACACTCCTCAAGGCCCGGCCGCTTTGAGGCAAAGTAACCACCTAGACAATAGGATTTGTCGTTTTGACGGCCCACGATCCAGCCCCTGTCCACCGCGGATGGCCGTAGACCCGCGGGACCGGAAGCTTGAGAACGTCGTTAAATTCCCAATAACTGACAGGCCCCGCACATGGTCACCCGTCCGAAGTTAAACAATGGCGAAGACCGAATTTTAAACCGTCGTCCCTACATCCAGTGTGTGCGAAAATTCAAAAATATTGCAATTTAAAAATCGCATAGAATTTTCTTGAATGCAATAGCGCCGGTTATCGATGACCATCATGGCAGTCAACGTGTTAAGAATTGTCACTGCATTCTTTTACTTGTTTTCAAGAACAATTCAGAAGAATTTGATGGTTGGTGGAATGCCGTGATGTGATTGTGCAACGGGGTGTGTTACGGATGTACGCCTCGTGGGTTGATACCTGCTCCACGATTTTTCGGCGACACCTCTTGAGTGAGCGTATATTAAAACAGGCTCACCCGAATTGAACCACGTACGAAGGTCTTGTGTTGAAGGATGTTGGAATAAGCCAAAGTTGTCTATCCTAAGTGTTTTTATTTACACTTTGTACAACTCTGGTGATTACGTCCGGGTCTTAACGTCGCGAACGGAGCTTCTATTAGGAACGCTGGATCTTATTCGGCTCACTGTTTGTATGGGCAAAGGAATCGTCATTTGCCCATAGGTTAAGAGCCTCCCTCAGCCTTCGGTGTGTAGGAAAATCCCCGGCTCGAGTGGGGGAAGAAGTCCCTGGTCAATACTTCTTACAGGACAAAACTTTTCCTGAAGAAGTCTTGATGACAATATGCCCATAAAACTCATTGATTTTGAAGTAATAAAGTATTGGCAAGGCGCGGCAGCTATTTTTCGTTAAAATGCACATCTGTAAACTATTAAAAACCCTACGACGGATTGAGCTACATCTGTGAGCCTCAGGGACCTATTATTGCTCCGCAACAGGGTGTGAGAGCATCGGCAATACTGAAGAAATACTTCCGAGTCCGAGTTTCTCGCTGCTGACCTTCCAGCGGTAATTGAAGGGGAAGTATGAACTCGCTGGATGTGCAGACCATACAGCCCGCTGAGACTAACAATAAGGCCACTTTGCCAACACCTCAAAGTTTTTTCATATGGCAATAACTATTGAGCCTATGTCGCGAACATGGGGTATATAACTCACATTTCTGTGTCTCTTAACCCATTTGCATCAGAAGCTCATAAATTCGCGTACTTTTTCTGTTCACTATCATCGAATCGCATTTTGTATTTGCATTATAAGTGAATAGCAGTATTTACAAACAAACTAAATTATTTATACAACATTCGTCGATTAAAGTGCAATATCACTTTTTGAAATATCTACATTTATATTTAGATTTATTATAAAGAAATTTGATAGTAAAAATATATTTTTGTTTTTGTCATACGATGCAAATGGGTTAAATCTAATTAACACGGAGATTTCGATATTGCAATTCGTTTTTTTTTCTCATGGGTGGCCTATTTGCATCATAAAGAAATATGAGAAAAAGGCAGTTTTTACAATTTCCTTTTTTATTATATTTAAGTTAAAAAATTACTACAAATAAAAGAACTCCATATTTTAGCATTATAAAAAAAAAATGAATTGCAAATATGTAGCTTATGTCCATATACAGGGTGGGGCAATAACTATTAGCACCTCAGATATCTTCGAAACTATAAGTTTCACAGAAATATTTGCTGAAATAAAATTGCACAATACGAAGGGGGCGATCCGGTAGCGATAATAGGTTTTTTGCAGGTGGAAGTACTTCGGGCATTTGAAGGTCACCTTTATTTTTTTAAATCGATCGGTATGTTTTTGCTTCCGTATCATGATAGAGGATCTTAAAACGAGTTCAACGACCTATTATACAAGGTCATTCACGGTCATAGAAAGTAGAGAAAGGCGATAATGCTTAGGTTTTTGTATTAAATGAAACATACGTATTGTAAACGGTAGAGTATGGCGTAATGCTTATTACGCCATAAAAGAATGATCTATATCAGAGTGCGTAGAATAAATGTGACAATGAGTGCAAGCGTTTGTTTGTTTTGTAACGGCGAAGAGCCTAGCGCCAGTCGAGAATAAACGATCAACGAAGTAAGGTGAAAATTATTTTTAATTACGTTTTATAAATATTTTAATGTAAATAAAATAAGTAATATCACTTAAATATACCTTTTATTTATCCTGGATTTTAATAAAACTTAGTGTTTGAAATGAAACCCTACACTAATCTCATCATGTTTATCTTATCCTGCAAACTTATTAAAGTGTCCTTCAAGCAGTGTTTACTCCCAGTGAAGTAAACGGTAAGCATTACGCCATACTCTACTGTTTACAATACGTATGTTTCATTTAACACAAAAACCTAAGCATTATCGCCTTTCTCTACTTTCTATGACCGTGAATGACCTTGTATAATAGGTCGTTGAACTCGTTTTAAGATCCTCTATCATGATACGGAAGCAAAAACATACCGATCCATTTAAAAAAATAAAGGTGACCTTCAAATGCCCGAAGTACTTCCACCTGAAAAAAAAACTATTATCGCTACCGGATCGCCCCCTTCGTACCGTGCAATTTTATTTCAGCAAATATTTCTGTGAAACTTATAGTTTCGAAGATATCTGAGGTGCTAATAGTTATTGCCCCACCCTGTATATTGCTGATAATGATAAAAAATGTTAGTTAGTTGTTTTGTGCGGCATAATAATATTTGAAATGTTGAATGTATAAAGCTACTTTGCAATTTTCACACTGATAAATTGTTCCTCTTATTTTCTCTTGAGCGAAACAACTTAAATTCACTGTCACTCTTTTGATTAATATCGGCATCGTCTCTATCGAATCATATTGCAATAATTCGTCTTCGTTTCAGTGGTCTCATTTCTTCATCACTATAATCAATATTACTACTTTCATCTTCAACAACACCCTCCATTTCTATTTTTTAGCTGAAGAATAATGATAGTGACCAACAAAGTTGAGCATATGAATACGACTCAGGTGATAGTGCCTAGGAAAATTAAGTGTATAAGTATATGTAGGAATACAGTTTGAATGAGTGAGTGAGAGAACGAGTGAATGATAGAGAGAACGAGAGAGGATGACGTGAAAAAAAATACGAAAAGACAGGAGGACGCAGAGTTCGAGAAGAAACGTGAAAGTATAAAGACGCCTTATCTGCTACGGCCTATTTCTTATTATTTTTCTGCGTTCTTACTTGTATTTTTATATTTTTAGTTTGTCTATTTTATTATGAAAAACATTCAATCGTGAGCCATCGATAGTACGCGCCTGCGTGAATGTGTTAAATACTCAAAAATGCTAAAATCTTAACACATAATTGTGAAAGTGTTCCTTGATAACAGCATCTCTGTTACTGCAAACAGATTAAAGTTCAAAACCTTCAGGCAATGGTAGTCGTTTATTTGTTGTACAGATAATTGTTACCTCTTAATTTAAATAATTCTTATAACGACAATAATAATAATAACCTTTATTGCAACGAAATACAGTTGACAGATACAGAGTAGACCAAATGTTTTAAACAAATAGGTTTGTCTAACATTCAAACATAACGGAGTACTTAAAGACTAATGACTAAGCTTGAAATCATTATAGAGGAAAAATTGTCGTAAAAAAAACCTCAGTTTTCTTTTTGTAATAATAATAATAATAAACTTTATTGCAAGAAAATACAGTGTAACGGCAATATTTTGTTCGGTAAAATAGTAGCAAACTTTGTGTCAACTCGGCACAGGTACTGTCTGCCGTATATCAGAGAATCACGATCCAATCTTCGGTATAGTGATAACGTAGTGACGACAAACTCTGCCGTCGTGAAACAGTTCAAGCAACTTTCGGACTTTCTGTAAACTTCGTTACTTCTGAACTTACATGAGGCGTCCATGAAGTCTACGACGTTGATTTTAATTATACTTGACGTGCTTGTGGAGGCGAAGAAATTAAAGGACATGCACTTTTTTCGTCGTCAATGGCGTAGGTTAAAGTGGTAAAACTATTCCCCCGAGTTGCATTCTTTGGATGCTATGTTGAGAGCTGTTACGAGGATACAGAAGTTTTTTGGAGAAAAGTTTTTATTCTTCGGAGCATAACGTAGTACATTTTCTTCGAAAAGTATTTAAGCAATTCGAAGACTTTATTTTATATGGAAAATTATTACCTTTTTTTACAGACAACTAGAAACTCCGTACTTTTATCTGACGTTAATCATATTAAGGGATATCAAGAAAATACGTCAACATAGTTTCGTACTGCATTCTATTGTTTCTACTGAATAACATAAGGCCATATGTACAGACGTCCGAAAATTCTTTCTTTTGAAGAAAAACACTTTTTTTTATGATAAAAAATTCAATAAAACAGCAGTCGAGCATAGAATTATAAACACTCTTGTATGTTGTGTAAACAATATTAGTAAAAGCACGGAAAGCAATGATAGCAAAACACGTAATAGTGGAGATACTACTATCGGAGTAATTTATTCTAATAGTGACTGTGATAATTACACTTATGTATCAACAATAGATCACAGGAGAAAGAAGTTCAGTGTCTCTATTCGATTTGCCTCGATCTAAATCCAGCGCAAATTATTTTCTCAATCGACTGATAAACCGTAAAACTATGCCCCCTATCTATGTATGACCATAAAACACATGCAAGCCCAGGCACGGAACTTGTTCGCTTAAGGAGCGGACGTGCAAAGGGTTTTCCTCGCGTTTTTATCTAAAATCCATCCCTTTTCTACAAGGGAACATCTCGAGGTGTAAATCACCGATTTTTATGAAATTTTAGTATGATATAGATCTTCTTAAAATATTCGACACGTATTCTTTTTATCGGCAACCGTCCACATTAAAGGGCTGAAAACCACCCTCAAAGTTGGGGTCCCGAAAATTACTTATCGAATATCTCGAAAACTATTAGAGATACGAAAATTTTATAGAGAGTGAAAATTAATGCCTCGGAACCTTGAATCCAATGGTATAATCATTTTTTTTAAATCCATTTATTTAAATAATGTGCTAAAAAATACTACGTTTTTAATCATTTTGTCAATTAAATTTCAATAAATTTCCTTGAATATTTGTTTGTGAATACTATATATCGAAACACAAAATACGGATAAATTGGAAATTTAATATTTGTGTTACAAAAAAAGTTATTGTATTTTCAATTCTTACGCTTGCGTACTTGTCAAGTTATTCCTTCCTATATACATGTATCATTACTCTGAATGGTGAGATTTTATTGAGAGATATACAAATTGTTTTTATATAAATTTAAAAAATATGATTGGTTAATTAATAATTCGAAATAATTATTGCAATTATGGTATTCATTGTTATTTGTATAACAAATATTTTCTTGCGCCACAAGCATTCTAAAGCAAGTATGTAATCAATTAAAGCAGTTTATGTTTGAAAATTGTAAATATATAAAGCACACTTCTCCAGAATTGTTCAATTTTCCAGGTCTTTTGGCTGTATAGTCACATCGATTCCATGTATGACTATCCCCAACTGTAAATCACCAATTCATATGAAACTATAGTATAATATAGTTTTTGTGGAAATATTTGATACTTACTTTGTTTTATCGGCAATCGTCCACGTTAAAGGGGTAAAAACCGCTCCTAAAGTTGGGTAAAGAATACTATTTTATTGAATATCTCCGAAATTATTAGAGATACCAAAATTTTGTACAGAGTGAGAATTAACGCATTTCGACCACGAATCCAATGATATAAACATTTTTTTACAAGACACCATTTCTTTAAACAATATGATAAAAATACTTTTTTTTAAACTTTAAGGGTGATTTTCATCCCGTTAACGTTTGCGGTTGCCAACAAAAAAAATACGTGTCAAATATTTTGACGAGATGTCTATCATACTAAAATTTCATAAAAATCGGTGATTTACACCTCGGGATGTTCCCTTGTTAGTGTTCAATCTACATATCTCCCATTCAAAAATCATCCATATAACAGTAGAGAGACTTGACTTCTCTTTGCGATTACAAAATTCCTGTCAACACTGTTAAACTGATGCACATATCCTCACATCCGGGTTCAGAAATCTTACGCCAACTCAAATATTATTAACCAATAAGAGTCGAATAAAGACTGTTATACTTTGCGCCAGAGAGGAGAATTATTTGCACGCCAGAGCCGTCCTTGGAGAAACACCGCCTCCTTTATCCATACATACAACCGAGATGTCACTGATTCACAGACACTCTGTCGGCGTCACGGCCGGGCCTATTGGCACTGGCGTGGTGGCGCATTGGGGCGACATTCATAGTTAATCACTCGCGCTGGAAAGACGTGCCTCGCGCGTCAGTCGCGGAAATCAGAACGACATGCGTGGCACGTCGACTCAGAATATTTGTTGAGGAACAGTTTCACATGGCACTACGTCGCATGTAGGATAAAACAAAAGTATTGTTAGTTAAAAAATATCCTCAGATATGTTTTAAATCAAATACAATTAACATATTTTAATGTTTTTGAACTTCTGGCGATGGTTTTGCCGAAATCGACCACTCCATTACGTCTTACGGCTAAATATAGTATTGCGTTCCAGTTCGCACATTTGTAAATTAATTACTAGCGCAAATTGTTAAAAATAACTATACGATACTAGAACGCTAGGCTTCCTCGCGTTAAAGAATACATTGTTGACGTCGCGGCCGCTTGGCGACATATGTACTGTCCGGCTCGCCAGACCTGGCACCTAGGAGGTAAGCCTGTTTCGGCACAGTCTGATTCGCCAGGCGTCAAACGTCATGCTTCTTGTCACAGGTACACGAAGGAACTTGACGTTCTACCTCGCGATACGTTAAAAGAGGTACACATACAAATCGAACTAAAAGACGAAGAGAGAGAACGCTGCAGATCGAAGCAAGGGAGACAACGCGATTTGGGTGGCGACAGTGAGGACATCGGCGTAGGCACCAGATTTCTAACATCTCTATAGTAAAAACAGAATAAACTCCGGCAGAATTACCCCCACCACATGGGGAGATTCTCCTTGATGAAACGGCGCGCGACGAGACAACAATGTAATACAATGTCTCGCTCCTCCAGACAAACTAATAAGAATATTTGAATGCTACGACTTTGTCGGGTGCTTCCTTTAAGACAGCCTTGTCAAGGTCTTGCTCGACAGAGCCGTTTTTCGAGAAACACCGCCTCCTTCACCTACACATATAGTCGAGATGTCACTGATTCACAGGCTCTCCGGCGGCGTTACGGTCGTAGCTACTGGTACAAGCGTGGTAGCATGTGGCCGGCATATTGGGGCGACATTTATATTTTAAAAATTTTGTGACACCAAAATGCCAAATTTGTTCACCTCAAAGCATGTAGAATAATGTAAGAAGTTATTGGAGCGATACATTGTACAATGTTGTGTAGTCTCTTCCCAGTAAAGAGGTAATAGGTTTCCACGTTACCCATGGAAATATGCAAATGCACTCTTTGTTACAAAGTTATCTTCTGAAAATCTATTCCACTGTATCAATGTCCTTTTCCGCTGAAACGTTGTAGAGAAATCGCATTAAAATATAAATGAAGAAAATGTTTTTTAACAATCATACAGATGAAAGAAACCGTTGAGATGCATCTCTATATGTTGCGGCGGCAACAATGTGTTCTTTTACGCTGGAAAACCTAGCGTTTTATTATCGTGTAGTTACTTTTAACAATTTGCGCTAATAATTGATTTACAACTATTGGTGCTGGAACACAATACTATATTTAGACGTAATGCATAACGTAGTGGTTAATTTCGGTAAAACCGTCGCCAGAAGCCGAAAAATATTAAAATATATTAATTGTACTTTATTTAACACATATTCGAACATACTTTTTCACTAACAATACTTTTGTGTTACCCTACATGCGATATAGTGCGGTGTGAAATTGTATTTCGACAAATAACCTTAATCGACGTGCCACCCACGACGTTCTGATCTCCGCGACTGACGCGCAAGGGACGTCTTTTCAGCGCGACTGATTAACTACGAATGTCGCCCCAACTGCGCTCGTGCTCATGCCAATAGGTCCGCTACTATTAAGGGGAGGCAAAGTCAATCAGCGAGCTCTCGAGTATATAGGAAGGAGTAGCAGGCGGACCAACTCGAAAAACGGCTCTGTCGAGCAAGACCTTGACAAGCCTGCTTTAAGAGGCTGAGCGAGTGGACTCCACGAAACAAAATGGTACGAATAGGCGGTTGAAAACGAGAAGCTCCGCCGCCGAGGTTCCAGGTCTGGCGAGCCGCACGGTACATATTTTGCAATCCTTTCCATTCTCTCGCTAACAAAGTGCTAATAGATTTCCGCACCACCCATGGGGTACTATATTCAATGCGGTTTTTTTGCAGTGGTATCCCCTGTAGGCCTATTCCACTGTATTGGTCATTTTCCGTTGAATTGTTAGAGAAAAACCGCGTGAAATATAAAATTCGACAATATTCATGGGTAACAGTTACTGACGAGAGACTACATTGTACAATGTATCGCCCCGATTACTTTGACGCGAGAAGGCCTGGCATTCTGTGTGTTGCAAAATTTTAAAAATATAAATGTCGCCCCAATGTACCACCACGCGCCACCACGGTAGTGCCAATAGGCCCGGCCGTGACGCCTACAGAGTGACTGTGAACCAGTGACATCTCGGCTGTATGTATGGGTGAAGGAGGCGATGTTTCTCCAAGGACGGCTCTGGCGTGCAAAAAATTCTCCTCTCTGCTTTACGCTAACAGGAGATGATTGTACTAATTGTAAGTAATGATATATAGACGTGAAATTAGCATAGCAAGCGAAGCTTGTCCCTTGAACCCATCAAATTCGAAGATCGAATTGATATGTCGATAGATCGATTGTTCTGTTAGCGATTAGCAATATTTAAACCAAAAGTCACTCGACTACCGAACCATACAGACGTTCGATTTTATGCACCATAGAGATAGATTGACTGTGTTAATTCTTGCAATGCCAGGACGATTCTATAGGTATGTATAGATATATTTATTCTCCCGTTTGGACTTTTAAATGATGAAATCTTTCTATTAACCCTTTGCGGACGGCTGTCTGCGGACCTCAGCCCAAGCATTTTCACCGTTTTGGACGCGTGTCTGCGGGCAGCAGCCCAAGCATTTTTACCGTTCTGGACGCGTTTCTGTGGACAGAAGCCCAAACAATTATGGCCTATGTTTTGTTTAGATCGTGGATGTCTGTCTTTAGTTCACTACATTGTAAACTCTGCACTCTCGATTTGTTTTGTTTTTATGCCATAACTTTTCTTTATTTCTGTGGTTACGTGCATGAGCAAAGCAGTCTTGTACAAATCTTCCAAACGATATCTACTACATATAATATTATGTCTAAAAGAAGCAGGAAAGATGTTACATTTTGTGGCATCAGCAGCAGTGATGATGAGTTTTATGTGGAGTCAACTGACAGTGATGAAGTTATGGAAAATTCTTCTTCTGACAGTTTTCAGAAATATCACATTCTAGAAGATTTTAAAATATAAAATTGAAAGTATCAATAAAAAGTCTAATAGACACGTTATAAATCATTTAACAAACATTTTTGTTTATATAGTACGGGATATATAATTGTTACAAACGAATCTTCATGTGTATACTAGTGTCCCACGAAATGCTCCCAAGCCTCCCCGTCCAGGCGGACACATGCGTTGGAGTGTCCCGTCCGCAAAGGGTAAAACCATATCTTTATAAAGCAAAAAGTTTAAAGCCATAAATAACTATAAAATCAGCAGACATTTAACTTTCTAACATCAATATTTACATAATGACTATATTAGAAAATTCGTAAACGTTACAATTCAAAAGTCATATTAAATTATGTTAAATTAAGATCAATTAACACTAGAACTTCCAAGGTAGTCAAAATGACTCGTTCTTCCTTTTTTCTAAAACCCTTTGAAGTTTATAGGAGAGTCATAGAGTAGATATTATACGCCCATTTTATAAGATATGAATTACTGAGTTAATCATCTTCTCCGCCTTTTGATTCTTCGTTCTCTAAAGTATTTATTTAATGTATTGAAATATAATAGATTTAACGCCGGTACTTTGTTACATCAAAGCATAATTAGATATATATTTTAACACTAGAACAACCAACGTTAAATTTGTTGTATTTAAGTATAAAATAAATACTTTGATGAAGGAAGTATCAAGAGGTACAAAAGGTAGACAGTTCAGTAATTTATATTTTACAATTAAATGTGAAATATGTACTGTATGGCACTCTTACAGATTTATAGAATTTTTTTAAAAAGTTGATGACCAGTCATTTTGACTGGCTTGGTAGTTCTAGTGTTAATACGATAGGATTTATTTTTTATTTACCTAATAGGCATATTATCTGCGGCCTTAGTGTCGCCTTCTATGTATATCTAAAATTTGTTTAATTCTACATAAAGTATGAGTGATTCGAAAGGCTAATATTTAAAGTAAGCTACTCTGTCGGGTAATGTGTACAGTAAACGGACGCATATTCAAAAGAAAGAAAAAATAAGGGAAGAAACTAAATATCCTTGTAGTAAACATTATGTTGTTCTTTGTGTTTTTCCAGGTGTTAAACTTTATCATATACTATTAAATATTAATTTAATAGTGTAAATGAAAATACATATTATGCTTTCACACTAAAAATATCGATTTTGCCATCGGGTTTTTACCGTTAAAATGTAGAGTACTATACGTGGATATCTCCAATTTCAGAAGATAGAAAAAAAAAATTTTTTTTCGACCAGTCTTTTCGAGAAAGACCGTGCGTTAAGCGGTCTGAGAAACACTAAACAATCTCTTAAGGATTTATTGATATTATACATACTGCAGAAAGTAGAAGGTATTAAGAAATGTATTTATAAAGTGAGATGTATCTGCAAATTGAGTTCTATCATATTAGCTATGTATGGCATACGATGAACTTTGACTTATACCGTGCATACAATATTTTATTCATTCTGTAGCTTATTGCGTCGTTTTAGATATGTTAAATAAACTTTATGTGTGTTAAATACGACAGTGAATATTTAATAAATACGCAAGGCTATATTTACAAGGTAAATGTACACAGTATATCCTACGCTCAAAACCATAAAATATTCCTTCCAAAAGATTTTTTTATATTCGAAATGTTTTCCATGATATTTTGAAGGGATGAAAGTTTAATGAGTAACTTGACCACTGCGACTCATATGTTTTATTTGTCAATAAAAGAAAACGAATATTCTTTAGTCGTTTCTCTCCAACGGATATCCAAAGTTTTATAAAAATTGTACACTAGACGGATGACTTTTATCTGTGAAAGATTCTCTTAATAATGGATTTACAAGCTGTACATATTTATACTAATTTATTATAATAAGTCTTTAACAAAATCGCAGTTTATTACAATTACATGTTTGCCGAGCAAGCAATTCAAAAGCGTCACATAGTTTGAATTTTGAAATCCATTCAGATTTAAGAAGAGACATTATTAATATGAAAAATTCAATGTTTTTCAGAAAACACCATGATAAAAGTTTGAATCGAGTTGACAATATCAGCAGAGTCTCTAGCAATCCATACATATTTTTTTTAGAAATTCACACCTCGTTCGCATTTAATGTTTACGAAACATCATTACATCTTGGCTACATCAGCAGACGGCAGGTTCCTATATTGTTCGCCATCATAGCAGCCATGAAACCTGTCGGATTAACGTTTAGTGTTATTTATGAATGTGTCCTCCCTCGTTTCGAATAATATTTCGCGATTCTGCCTAGGAATTTCGCTGCATTCAGGATCGATACACGCCGGGATGCGTTTTCGGAGACAATGAAAGTTGAAAAACGTACTGATCCAAGCCGGGAATGGAATTGCATGTTGTGAGAGGTAGCTCGTGAAAATATAAAATCTCTAACGAGGGCAGGTCGTGGCCTACCAGCCTGCTTCTCCAATCTAACCTAATTTAAATTGGAGAAGTCTATAAGTATACTGATTCTGTAGGAATATTAGGAGTTTTTGGTCGGATGTGTTTTAAAAATGAATAGTTCATTAGATTTCCAACCATTGAAGGACACAAAATTTCGGCGTATTTTATCGATTACTGAAGAAATTTAGTAAGAACTCATACGTTCTTTCATATATGTAGATGCTATATACAACAAAATTAATGTTTGTAGATTTTTACGTTTCACAATTTCATTCGCCCTTGTCGACAGTATTTCTTTTACCTGAACCAAAACTACCATTTTTATTTTCATCAGTTAACATCTCTCCATCCAACCAGCTGCTGTTACAACAAACTCTGTGCAGATTTCTTGTACAGATTAGCAAATGTAAAGGTAATACTATGTCGGAATATGAATATAACTGCAACTGTAATTTTACAATTATGGATACAAATCTACGTTTTCCGGATCATCGTAATTCTCTTGAAGTGTGAGGCGTTTGTTTGAAACTGATATAAATCACTTCCCCTACTCAAAAATTTCGTTTTCTTAAGGGTAAACACAATTATTCATGTTGAGAAAAATATGATTATTCAAGATAACAAGTAAACGTAAATATTCTCGAAAATTGATATTTAGGTAAATAGATTAAACGTATAAAAACGTCAACCATAAATATAATGATTTAAAAAGAAAGTTACTTATTCTATTTTCAAAATAAGCGAGTCATCTATAACTCATACATTTCGCCTATTACTGTTAAGATTGTACTTACAATTAGGTCAGTGTTTCCCAACCAGACTTCGCTTGCCAGACCCCAGGACATTGACAAATTTTAGATCTATTACAAATTTAATACCGATTTATATCATATTTATTAATTGTTGGCTGACGCCATCCGACCCACGATTTTTTCCTATTTTCCGCAATCCGCAGGTTCAAAAATTCGGGAAACACTGTTTTAGATAACAAAAAGTTGTTAACCTACTCACAGTGCTAAACGAGTTCAAAGTGATCATCATTTAGCGACCTTTATCATCATGCATTATCGAAGAATTCTGTAAAAAAGGGATTAACGGTAAATCGTCGAAATCTGAACGTTGTAGATGCAGAAAATATCCACAATTCGACATTCTGCAGGTTTAAAACTTTTAGAAACACTGCTTTAGATAACAGAAAATTGACAACCCACTCAGAGTGCTAAACGAGTCCAGAGAGGTCATCATCTAACGACCATTGTCATAATGCATTGTCGAAGAATTCTGTAAAAAAGGAATTACTTAACGGTAAATCGTCGAAATCGTCTGATCGTTGTAGACGCAGAAAATATCCGTCGGTTAGCAAGTCTGAGGAAATTGCAACTCAAACATGAATGGGAATACCCGTCCCACGAGTCTGGCTCTTCCCGTGACACCCAGTAACGTCAGACTTAACACCTGTCGTAAACACACGTTCATATGTACAGATAGGGTGAGGACTTGGGTTGCATGGGTTGGTATCATTACGCAATTCGTAGTAAGGTATTGACACAGTCACATGGAATATATAATCCAGCAGGCAGGCAGGGTGAAGTTCGTTTGAACGCTGCCACAGATATCCGAGCAGGGTAAATATTTGCAAACATCATGGAATTTCTGTGTAGAGTATAAGCCAGGTAGGTAGATCCCAATAGGAGGTACGTGAGTGCGCACTCACTTTGCACACCGGGTGTACATATCGCCACGAACGATGTCCCGTGAACTATGTAAGACGATCAGCTTGGGATTTAACCGATTGCGTTTCGAGGGATGCTGGGATGGATTGATCAGATCAATGATGACCATATCGTGTTTGCGTCTGGCTGTTTCGTCTCTCACATTCGGATATTTCCGTATTTTAACGAAAATTACTTCCACCCAATTGGACGTTGAATGCAGATAATATATTTATATTCAATGTAGGAAGCATTCTGAGACGGAAAGGTGTGAATGTTTGCGGGTATTCTGTTTTGGCAGATCAGGTTGATGAAGCTAGATGTTGGAAGTTTTTAAGTTATACGATTTTTGTTGAATCGGTGGCTGTGGATTTTGTGTTGACTGTATGATGTGATTTATTTTATACAAAGCTTTCGTTTTGTTTAGAAATTCAATGTTTATTTCAGTCACATATTATATGTTATTTTGTTCCATTGGCATTTTTTTTGCGCGAGGTGTATATTTGAATTCACTAGCATATTTTGCTCTTTCTGGCATTGTTTAAATTTTATTCATTGACAGTCTTACACCTCCATTTTTTATAATATAAGTATATGGATATATATAATAAGAATATTTCTGAATAATTCAGAAATAATTAAGTCACGAGGAAAAAGATGTCACTCTCAAGGTCGTGCTTTGTTAGATTTCGGTCACACTTTTTTAAACAGGTGTTCATTAAAAATCGAACGCTGTATGTTCATTACTGTATTAACTGTGACCGATCAACAAATATTTAATCTTAACATCTACAGTTCACCTTTGGTCGTCATTCTAAAAGTAAATATGTTTTGTGAAAATATTTTGTTATAAGATTCTTCAAACATTAAATTACTTCATACAGGATACTATCTGCACTGTTAATTATACAGTATGTTGTTCCATTATTAAAATATTGATAATTTTGAAGTCTTGAAGTACAAAGAGAATCTCGTTGCTACTTTATTTATCTCCACGAAGCAAGTTTGTATTATGAAGTTAACATTAGTAATCCCAGTCTTCCTGTTGATGCGTAACTGAAGAAGTTTACACAAAATTTCAGTTTATACAAATATTATTGAAGAAATAGAACTCAAAGAGAAATGTTTCTTCGTTATATTATAAATATTATAACGAATTATTTTATATATTTTTTTGTACAGTTTTAACTGTTCTTTTACAGTTTCAAATTAGTTTATACAGTTTTAGTTAAAAATTCTGCTCTTAGTAGAAGTGTAATGTACCTACCCTCCGATCAGTTAGTTCATAAGATATCTTTAAGGAATATTGTGTAAACACAAATATTTTGTACACGGCTCACTCATAACCATCATTAGTCACACTAGAATCGCCACCTCAAGTCCAAAATCCTATCCCTTGTTTTGATCCTTACTCATCCACGAGTCATCATCCATGTCCAAGGTCCAACTTCCTATTCCTACTCCTAGATTCCCAAATACCATCATCCTACCCCCTCTCTTCTTCTAAACCTTTAAAAACTCTACATTCTAAGTCCAACAGCTCAATTCGCTACAATCAGTTCTCAATTCAAAGTCACCAGTTTCTCTTACTCTTACGCTAGTTCAAGTTCATCATAAATTACTAACTCCAACGAATTGTGAGAGTCATCTTCTAATTCTAACTCTAAATCCTAAATCTAATACAAGACTCTCAAAAGTCCTCATTTAATCATTCGACACTCTGAATCTCTCTTTGAACGAATCGAGTATTTTAATATATAAAAGAGTCCGAAAGTTTAAGTTCTTTTGTTTGGTGGATCCTGATCGCGAATCACATCATTCGCCATTACAGAGGTTTACACGTACTGTAGCAGAAGACTGTTTAGCATAAAAGTATGAAAGAGCAAATTATTTGAATGAACATCTTCTGAACCTGCAGCTATCATAATTTTGCTTAAATGTAACATAATTAAAAAATAACAAGAATCCTTAGGTAAGAGCGTACGTATTTATTTTCACTGTTCTGCAACAGTCAGTTATCTTTTGCACAACGTTCAAGAATTGAAATCGTCCTAAAAAAACACAGAGTAATTCCAATCATAATAATTCTGAAACGAAATTATTCCTGCGAAACGGGAAGGTAAAAGAAGCAATTTGCTTAAAGCTTTCCGCACACACGGTTCGGAAGTTCAGGTTATTCGACGATATTTTTTGGAAGTGTTTTCAATTCCGCCGCCGCAGCTGGTCTAAAGTGTTCATCTCTGCTGCATAGATGTTATTTTACACGCAGAACCAAATTTCCCTTTCATTCGAGTTAAAAAGAACACTTTTATTTTTTCTTAAAAGAAGGTACTTTATTAATGAAAAGATGAAACACCTTCTCCCAAGACTTATCAGTCATTGCAAGTTTTATAATCTCTGCTACGTTAATCTGACGGAACTTTGATATAATTCGTGCCATAATTTCCTGTCCAATTATATCGCTTGCCACACGATAAAGCAAGACTCGATCAGCCACGATCTTCCATTATTTTCCACGATGTGCATAATGCAGTAGAACGGGGTGTGTAATTAAGGCAAAGACGATAGTATCGTAGGAAATAGATGACGTGCTATTTCTCGGCGCTCTATTATGTGATAGCGCGTACCACGACCCTTTGATATGAAACGCCATCCACGTAAACAGCTGCTTTAAATTTCTTTCATCGATGCTCAACGAGTGCCTCGATGAAAACGCAGCCTTACGTGAACGGTCAGAGGTTACCCCAAGGAGTAATAATAGAAACCTTGGTAAAGATAGCGGAATTTATGGTTCGACGAAGCTCTAGTTGATGAAACTTTTAGTAAAGTATTAAAAAAAACGGCAAAATGTATCGTTAAATCAATTTGAAGAAAGTTTTTACATGTATGGAGGTAGACATGCGCGGAGTACAAGTGTATACTATGACTTGGTACGTTCATTTTGGGAAGACCTTTTTCACTATTCGAGGAAGGACACATTGCATCTCAGGAAAATAGATTTTCGTGGGGAACTACAAAATTCTGTGCATGAGATTTATAGTGACGTTGCACCTGCATACCGAGCATAATTTTATATTTTTGTAGCAGTCAATATGTATTGTAAGATGCTTTTAAGAACGTAAATGATACTGCTTTCTTCAACTTCTTAAATCCTTTGTAGCGATATTTTTTTTATTAGAAGTTCAAGCAAGCTGGAAATCTACTTAAACTGTATTAAAACACTTGCACTCCGAGTCATTTTTACTGTGAACTACTAGCTACTCCAGGATTATTTACAGAATATGAGTGCACATCTGTGGAAAATTGAAAATCTTACTCTGTCATTAGAAATAAGCGTGTACGTTTTAAAATTATGTTTCACAATATAAAAAACATAACAATACACTGGATTTATTTCGACAATCGAATTATCAGCTCCTATTACAATGTCGCTGCTATGGCGACAACGGAGTGCAAAGGGTTAATTTGATTCACTAAGGCTCACATATGTTTCAATAGGTCTGAAAAAATTTCTGCACTGTGTCTACAGATAGCAAATAAAACTAGGAAGACCGTGTTAATTAAGTACAGGTATCTTTCCTACAACACGGCACCCAGTAACTTGTTTGCTAAAACACGATTCATAAATTGTGGCAATCTTCCTACAACACAGTGTCCTATAACACGGTTTCGCTATAACACGATAAGAAAATTGCGGAAATCTTTGTACAACACTATACACCTAATTCTGTTTTTAAACGATAGATACGTTGCCGAAGAATACGTGTAAAAAAATTCGTGTAAAAATATATAGGGGGGGGGGGGGGGGGGCAAAGTGGGCCCCTTCAGCAAAAAATAGTCATATCTTTATTTTTTTTTATTCGTTATACTACTTTGCCCCCAAATTTTTTGGGCTCCAAAATTTTAAGGGGCCCACTTTGCCCCCCCCCCCCCCCCCCCCTCCCCTATTGCATCTATGGAAAAATAGAAGATTGGTTCCAGTCCCAAGAAATCAGCAAAAATAACACAATAAACCATGAGTTTTCATGTTAGGATCTTTAACATTTTATTTTATAAGGATTGCACATGTATTATATGTACAAAGTAAATTATCATTTGAAAAGGAAGAAAACATGTCACTAATTCATGACACATAAAAAGATTTTATTCGTTGTCTACAATATTACTGCCATCACTAGAAATGTCTTGGTTATCGTCTTCATGCTCCATTGGTGAAATTCTTCCTGTAATCTTTCCTTAATTAATTCTAAAATTAAATCTCCCTACAATTAGTTCCTCGTCTCCAATGTCGCAGTTATAAAAACAAAAGTAAAGCAAAATTTTCTTCTTAGAATTTGGGTCGATCGTGTTAAATCAAAATAAGTCGTGTAAAAAGAGAATTGAATTTTTTTCCTAATTCGTGTTAAATCAAAATCGTATAAAAACAGAATTGAGTGTACTTCTATATTACTGGATAACATGATTTTTGTTTAACCAAGATTGATTGAATATATTGGGTTGTGACATAAATTGGTTGGGTTTCCGTATCATATTTCTCTTCTAAAAATCGATTATTACGTTATGAGATTTTGAAACATAACAAAACAGTGCAATGTACCTACCCTCCGATCAGTTAGTTCATAAGATAACTCTTAGAAATATTGTTAAACACAAATATTTTGTACGCGGCTCACTCATCACCATCATTAGTCATACTAAAATCACCACCTCAGGTCCAAAATCCTACTCCTTGTTTTGATCCTTACTCATCCACGAGTCATCATCCACATCCAAAGTTCAACTTGCTATTCCTGCCCCTAGACTCCCAAATACCGTCATCCTATCCCCTCTCCTCTTCTAAAACTTTTAAAAACCCTAAGCACAATTCTCGGCAGGCTAGTTCAAAGACATAGTTACGATCATCAAGTTCATTTCCAAGTTCATCATTATTCTATATCAACTAATTGTGAGAGTCATCTTCGAATCCTAAATCAAATTCTTAATTCTAACTAAACTCTCACAAGTCCTCACCATCAAATGAAATCATTCCGTACATCATACTAAATCGTTCTTGGAACGAGTCAAGTTGTTTTAATATACAAAAGTCCAGAAGTACAAGTTCTCTTATTTGGCGGACCTTAAGTGCGGATCCCTCAATCCGCCATTACAACAGTTAAT
This sequence comes from Cerceris rybyensis, assembly GCA_910591515.1. Lineage (NCBI taxonomy): Eukaryota > Metazoa > Arthropoda > Insecta > Hymenoptera > Crabronidae > Cerceris > Cerceris rybyensis. The sequence goes on along the minus strand of OU342789.1, from coordinate 8,571,026 downwards.
GCATAACGATTATGTGAACAGCCTCGAAGATTGTAGCTAAAACTTGAAAAGTGTCAACCTAATCTTGTCAAACGGAGAAAAGTGCTGCTGCTGCGCGATAATGCGAAACCGCTAAACACAAAAATTATGCAGGAGAAAATTTTAGGTTCGGTTTTGCCGAATCCGCCATATTACTCGAATATAGCACTATTGGATTATTATTTATTTTGTTCACTATAAAATATATGTAGGATTTATATAATATTGGTTAATATATGTGGGATCGGAGCGGAGAAGCCCTCCTATAAAAGAACTTAGGAAGAAAAGGACGTGAAAAGAAATACATAGTCAGAAGGGAGAGGTCGCTGGTGCAGTGGTTCCGCGCCGACCCAGGCGATCGTCGACGTTAAGCTACTCTGGCCGAGTTGTTGTCTTGGATGGGTTGCCACGCGCCTCTCGCGTTTCCTTTTCACGATCCTACATATATATATATATGGTTTATTATAATAAAAATAAGATAAGGAACAAAGAATACAAATAGAAGTACACAGATAAAGAAATTAAAGAAATAAACGTCACAAGGGAATACTACTGTATTGCGTCATACGGAATATCGTCGTTTGTCTTTTCGCTTCGCTCGTTCACACTTGACTCGCATCCATTCCACGTGCCGTTCATCCTCGCTTGCTCGTCATTTCTTTTCTCTCACTCGATACACTTAACATACCTCACACACATAATCCCTCATACCCAACTCATTCCTCACACACTAAGTACATGTATGTAGGAAATTCTGTCCTTTTTTAGGACAGGTGTAGAAACCAATTCAAAAGATATGTTTAATTAATACTAATTGGTACAGGTCTGTTGCGTTCGCTCTTGTTCATATCCGCTTTCTCACTGCTTTCCATTTCTTTGTTCGTCATATCGTTGCCTTGTATATATTGCCTAAGCCTTTCTTGTAACACTGCTTTCTTGCTTGTCGTGTCTAATTGTAAGTATAAATCTTATAGTTTTTCTCAATTCTTGAAGCTTCATTTTTCTTACACCCTGCATCGTTATTATTTTTGCAGTTTTGGTTTCTACGTCTGTCCTGAATTTCCTACAGATATTACATGAAAAAAAAATTTAGTAATAAAGAAGAAGTCAACATATTTATGCAAAATTTTTTTTTAATCAGAGAGTGAGAATTTCTATTGAAACGGTATTAAGCAATTGTCTTTGAAATGGCAAACTGTCATTAATAATGACGGTGGTTACGTAATAATAATTACGTCGTAATTGACTTAAACTAATGCGAATCAAAGAAATGAATAGAAATAAGTATGTATTACGCTAGAAGAAACGAATTTGCGTTAAAATCTCATACTTTCTGTGATTACTCCTCATAATTCCTTATGAAAAGTCTACTTTCGATAATGGTACAGAGGGTCCATTATTAATGTTATGACCTTTCTTATTCCATAGTTTGACCTTAACTAGTTACTGCTATTATTTTATTCGAGACTTTTTTAGAGATCGTTTTACACCCTTACACTGCGACCTCAACCACCAGGTGTTTGATGAATACAAAGCTTTAGAACAATATCTGAAAGGTGGTAAAATGTGAATTTGAGTTGAGTGTTCTTTTCATCTTTTATTGAAGTTTATTCTCTCTTTTTACCAATAAAATTAAAATGCAACTAGTCATAGTTTGAATATGATATTCTAATTAATTACAATTTAGACATTTTTAAAAACTACTTCCCTAAAGAAAAGTACACAATTTATCCATTTAAAATTTTAAAATAACGCATTCCTAAGGGTGGCAGTAAATTGGCACAATTCTTTATCTTATCATGGCCGAGACACAAAATCCTTTCACAGTATTTTATGTTTACTACGAATGCAATTATATTTTTCTGAAAACATAATTATAATTATTGTATAAATTAAAGCTCTATAAAACTTATTACCGAAATATTCTGCATTCCGTTGCAAAATTCAAGATAACCTGTCATCAACAAGCTTTACCTCCTTTTTCCCCCTTTTTTAAAGGGCGCCGAATTCTCAAAGGGGAAAGAACCCGCGAAAAAATAGGGTGGAGATCGTACGTCTGTGGCACAGGGGTGCGAAGTGTCGAAGAGAAGGGAGAGGTTGACGGGATGGCTGAAGGTGCGTCACTCACAGCTGACACCCTCCTCACCCCTTGAATCAGTTTCCTACCCTCGGTTAGATTAATGTTGCTCTTTACTTAAAGGCCTCCTCGTTCCTTTTGTCTGATCGCGAATCAGAATTCACCCGAGGGCGGAAGTTGGAAAAAGGGAAAATTGTGGCGACGTGACGGGGTAGTTTTCACCCTGGCTTTTCACTGTAACGCAATACTCGTGTAATGGCATTTTTTGGTTGGCATTACTCTGTGCATCCAGGTGGATCCATCTTTTTACTTCCCTTTCGTAAAGTTTTCCATTTCTTCGACCTTTTGCACCGTTAATACACTTGTTCCATGGTTCTTTGTTGCGAATACAATAAATTCAAGAAACATCGATGTGTCGACAGCGGCTTTTATTAACACTTTCTTTACCATTTATGAAATATATGTCTTTGATTCTAAACCACTATTGTTTCAAGTTAGAAATATAAACAAATAGTTGTTATTCTCATTTCAGTGGTTTCAAAGGAATGTAGCTTCATTTTTTTGTGTTTGTAATAGTGGATTGATGTGTTGCTGTCGTTGAGCATTAAGAAACGAAAAATTAATTGACACTAAAACTCCCAAGGCGACCAAAATAGCCGGCCCTCATTTTTTTTTAAATTCTCTACACTGACAGGGAATCGATGTAATGAATATTCTGTTCCAAAGTACTTTAGAAAACCGTAATTATTAAGTTTTGATCAAAGTGTTCACATGCTTGAAATGCAAGCCATACTTAAAAAATCCAACAGTCAAGCAATCAACTTAAGTGAGTTATATAATAATTAAGTTAGCTTAATTCTTCATTGGTTTCCTGGGTTAATATTATTGTTTTAAAATCAGTTTTATATATAAAAATTACTTATGTTTTTTTTTCAATCGCTCCATCTTTCAACCATTTTCTAAATGAAATATAACATTCTCGAGAGAAAAATAAGACATATACATATATCTCAAAAATTGTGAAATTTCTCAAAAATGTCTTGAAGACCACCCTAAAAAATGTGCGTGTCTCATCATCCATCGATTCTTTAACAAAAAACATCGTAATCCTTTTAAATGCACATTGACCTACGAATGACTTTGTACTCAAAGATTCTTAACCCTAAGACTACCAGGGCAATAAGCAGTTCCTATTTTTTTCTAAATCTTGCACAAATTGATAGGGGAGCCATGCTATAAAAATTCCACATTGATCTCATAAAACTTGAATCGCTTAACTGATCATCCTTCTCACCCCTTGATTTCTTTTTCTTTAAAATATTCAATATATTTGAATATAATAAATATAACATTAGTAGTTCTAGTTAAATTTATTTATCGAAATTTTGCATCGCTCATTCTCTCTTATGTTTGCTTTCAGGTAAGAAAAAGACATCGCTTATGCGAATTTGCATCGGCCGCCATTGGCGAATGGGGTGAGTAAATGTACAAAATCTATCGGAGTAGGGATTGCATCCCTGAGGTTGTGAAGGGAAGAGTGTTATCGTATTCCCATGAAGCACATTTGTTTTGCCACTGTCTCGCTGATAACAGAGCAGGTGAAACAACGTCGAATGAGGAAGTAAAGCACACTCCCTTGCAAAAAATAACGCAAACTTTTCGTATTTCTCCGGAAACGAAAAAGTAATCGTTCTCCCTACAACTCTTCCTCGTCTCCGTATCGGCGACTGATATTTATTTGCCGTTGAAATTCTTTTTCGGAGGATGTTTAAGAGATACTCGCATATAGAAGGATATAAATCTATCAAAACTTCAAGATATATGTTCGCTTCGTTGTAATTTAGTTTTCGTATGTTTCTAAAGGAACTTAGATATTGCTAAAGCACTTGTAATATAATGAACTAAATGTTTTTATAGCATAACAATTGCTATGTGTAAGTAGTTTATTCGGGATTTTTAAAAAATGATTACTTCTTTGCGTTCTTCTCGAAACATCCCGCGAAGAATTCGATAAAATATACTTCATGCAGCATGAATTTTCATTTTGATATGACATACAAATTTATATATACTATGATGTTATAAATAGGCGTGCTTTATCCATTAAGAATATAAAAAACTTTTAAAATTAATATTTACAGTATATTCTATCTGTCGTATTTAGTCAGAGATAATGTTTGAAGCAGTCTTTTTTCTATGTTTCATTGTTTCACTGCAAAAGCTGTCTTTCAAAAAAATAATGTCCAAAATGTTGTCCCTTTTATCTAGTTGTTATTTGATACTTTTGTGAACGACGGGTAATTGAGAAATATTTAAAAAAGACAATTTTTCAAATATTCCTTATTTCATACATTAGGTATTGTTTTATTTCATTTTATGCGATAACGCGATTACGTTAACATGTCGTCAATGGAGAACAGAATTGAGATAAAGAAACGCATATTGTATATTTTACCATATAACCCTTTGATACATCCTCTAACCTGTGCTAGTCACCTCTTTGCTAGACCAAACTTTTTTCCATGGTGCGTCAAAGGCGAAACAGCGAGCTGGAGCCGGAAACGCGCTAAAAACCGGCCTCGGAACGAGGAAACTGCACTCGCGAAAGCGATGAGAAAAGTTTTGTTGACTCGTCGTCCAAAATTTAATTTCCAGTTGAAATTCCATCGGATCACCGTCGAAATCTTTTGCTAATTCGTCAGGAGGGTTTCAATTAAACCAGAGAAAATTGAATTGGATCGTCAGGCTAATTTAATTTGCGGTAACTTTTCGCAAAATTGCCGAAGATTTGCTAAAAATTCTGGCAAGACATTGCATTGCATCACAGCGATATTTCCTTTATTCACTGGTTTCCCTGGTGGAAATATATCTACAACTAACTACAATTCTCTACAACATATTGCTACAACTGGCTACAACATTGAACAATTTTCTACAACTTGACCCTATCTTCACTGTGTTTAATTTCTACAAATTTCTACAACAAAGTACGCGGATTGGGACAGTATTGTAGAATTTCGTGAATAGTTGTAGAAAGTTGTAGAATTTTGTAGTATTCTATAAGATACTACAACAAACTACGCGCTAGACTTTTGAAGGCTATTTTCTAAATTTTTAGATAGAACATTAAAAGTTGTAGAATTTTGTAGTATTGTATAAAATACTACACAAACTACGCGAGCCGTGTTTTAATAGAGATCATTCTTTCAAGTTCCATTTGTCTTAGAGTAGCAAGTTGTAATTTGTTGTAAAAATTTGTAGTGCTCTACAACTTACTACAATTTATTACGTAAGAGAATCGAGTAAGTTGTAGTGAGACGTTGAATGACGTAGAATATTGTAGTTACGAGCTACAATTTTCTACAATTTTCTACAACCACGCAAAATGTTGTAGAAAATTGTAATTTGTTGTAGAGTCGCGTAAAAAGTTGTAGATATATTTCCACCAGGGTTTCTTCTTTTATTCTTTTAATATTAATCTCCGATTCAATTTTCTTTATCCCAATACTGTAACAGCGAGTTTGGTTTTTGCTCGTTAAAAATTCTCTCGTGAATTAATTTTGCCGAGAGGCAATATATGGACCGTTTATTTTGAAAGTGGTGTAAGTCCATTTTCTCTTGTTTCGAGATATTTAAAGGTTAGCACATCTGTCAATTTAAAAATATTGGTTAATTATTGAAGTGGTTTGCTCTTCCCGCCTGGCGATCTCTTCTTGCGACCTCTAGAGATATAGTGTGCTAACAACGATGCTTGTTCACGTGTACCGCTTTTCTTGATAAGTGCATATTATTTTATAGTAGTTTTGTTTCAAGTTGTATTGTGTTTTCTTTGTATTAATAAATATATTATGGGTTATCCAATGATCGGTGTAAATAGACTGCGCCCTTTCCTTAACATTGGTTATGGGCCCAGCGGCGCAAAAGGAACGATCTAACCTATAACAAGGGAACACGCCACGTGGTCGACTGCATGTAAAAAGATAAGTCTAATTAACTATTAAGATACTCTAAAGAGATAAGTTATAAAATAAAAAAAAAAAAAAAAAAAAAAAAAACGCGAAACGATGGCGGATAATGATAGACATCCGAGCTTACAGATCGCGAAATTATCAGACGATAACTATAGAACGTGGAAAATAGAAATGAAATGGTACCTCAAGGGTAAAGGATTACTCGACCACGTGCTTGGAAAAATTGAATTAGACGAGAAAGCTACAGCTGAAGAAAGAAGGGTACACCAAACACAAAATGATAGAGCAATTGCAGCAATAGGATTGCACATTGAACCGAATCAGCAAATCCATATTGAAGACTGTACAGATGCCAACGATGCATGGAAAGCCTTGGAACAGGTTCATCAGCCAAAATCTAGAGTGAGAATTTTGCACCTAAAGAAACAGCTTTACCAGTCCAAGATGAGAGAAGATGAATCAATGTCATCATATGTTTCTCGAATCAAAATTATTGTGAAGAACCTTAGAGAAGCTGGCTGTGAAGTTAAAGATGATGACACTGCATACACACTGTTAGCTGGACTACCAAATGACTACGAGAATTTAAATATGTCATTAGCCAATCTACCAGATGACAAATTCACCTCAGCAGAGATAACAAAAGTATTGCTGACGGAATACGACAGGCGCAAATCTAGATCTGGTGAAAATGATGAACATTACAAAGAAGCTCTAAACTTGGGGAAAGGTCCTAAACAGACAATGCAAAAAGGCACACATCCGGCACATAAACCAAAACCTCAATTCTGTATGCATTGCAGAAAAACAGGACACAATATAAAGAACTGCTGGTTTAAAAACACATCTACACACAAACCTAAAAATCAAAATTACAGTCACCAAAGGAGAGAAGGCAATGAAGGATTTTTCGTATCTCTCAACAATGTGGATATTGAGGATACATGGATCCTCGATAGTGGATGCACACACCACGTTTGTAAACAGAGAGATTGGTTCGTAACGTTCAAGGAAACTCACCTGGAACCAATCAACACAGCAGCTGAGTCCAATCAGCAAAAGAACTCTACATTAGAAGCCGAAGGAATAGGTGATATTATAATAAAAGCATTTATTGGCAATAGAGCGCAAGAGATTAGACTACACAATGTATATTATGTGCCTCGTATTCGTAAGAATTTATTGTCTGTTTCTCAAATTGAAAGAAGAGGCAAGGAAATTGTATTTGAAAATGGACAAGCTAGAATTTATAATAAAATTAGAAACAGAGAACTCATGTGTATTGCTGATAGACGAAGTGATTTATACATAGTTCGTGCAAAAACGGTTAGTAATAGGAAAGAAACATTTGAATCTAATAGTGTAACTATACAGGACAGTAAATTATGGCATTACAGATTCTGCCACGTCAATAGAAAGACGATTGAGGAAACTGCTAGTCGAGTTCGCGGATTAGAAAATACGAGAATCGAAGAAAGCGTATGCGAGGATTGCTACGTCGGGAAGTCAACGAAGCTGCCTTGCCGGAAAATTGGAGGCAGACAATCCGGGGATGTTTGCGAGCTAATCCACTCGGACATTTGTGGACCTATGCCTACCAAGTCGCTAGGAAAGGCTCAATATTTTGCAACATTCGTTGACGATTTTTCGAAACATGTTACTGTTGCATTTCTCAAAACTAAAGATGAAGTCAAGCAATGCATAAAAAAATATATAGCTCAAGCAGAACTCGAAACTGGAAAGAAAGTTAAAAGATTCCGTTCTGATAATGGGAAGGAATACGTTAACCACGAGTTGAAATGTTATTTTGAGGAAAAGGGAATTAAACACGAGAGATCAAACGTGGAGACCCCGCAAATGAATGGGATAGCGGAGAGAATAAACAGAACACTATTAGATCTAACAAGGTCTATGTTGAAATCCGCAAAACTGCCTCAGAAATTTTGGGCTGAAGCCGTCAACACGGCGGCATACGTTAAAAATAGAGTAGTCCACAGTTCCAATAAACAGCAAGTCCCACTCGCCGTTTGGTCAAAAGTAACTCCAAGTGTAAAACACTTGAAGGCATATGGATCATTAGCGTATGCACATTTGCCGAAACAAGGACAGAAGAAATTGGACGATAGAGCCGTTCCAACCGTGCTTGTTGGATATGCTACGCAAACGAGAGGTTACCGCTTGTGGTGTCCAAAGAGGCAAGAAGTGGTAATTACTAAACATGTACGTTTCCTAGAAGACAAAATGGGATATGAGTGGCTGCATCGTGAAGATCAAAACTACGAATACAATACGTATGTACATAACGACGTCTGGTCGGAAGAGGAAACGCAAACTGAAGCAGAAGTTGTGAATGAAAAAGACACAACGCAGCAAAGAAGCGCAGTGATTAGCGAGACAGTGGGGGTAGAAGATGCACAGCCGAAACGGAAGGTTGGTAGACCAAAGAAAGTAGCTAGAAACCCATACGGAAGGAAAGGTAAGCCCGTCCTCCAAGAGGAACCAACTAGCAACTCAGAAGAAGAGATCGACGGCATAGAATTAAATCTTATGGAGATAATAGAACCAAACTCTCTAGACGAGGCCTTAGCATCCCCACAGGCAAAACAATGGGAAGAGGCCATGAAGGACGAAATGGATAGTTTGAAAGAGAGAGATACTTGGAAGTATATAGACAATGTACCAGTTGATCGAAAAGTGGTTGGTAGTAAGTGGGTGTATAAATTAAAGAAAGATTGTAATGGTAAGATAATTAGATATAAGGCTAGGTTAGTGGCGCAGGGTTTCGCCCAACAGAAAGGGGTAGACTATGACGAGACCTACGCACCAGTCGCAAGTTTTGTTATAATACGCATACTTTTAGTTCTTGCAGGTATTTTTGGCTGGCATACTAGACAATTGGATATAAAATGCGCATACCTTTATGGAAAATTGGAGGAGGAGATATTTATGAGGCTACCTCCGTCCAATAAATACGAAGAAGAGAAAATCGTCAAACTAAACAAGCCTATTTACGGACTTAAACAGTCGGGCAGAAATTGGAATGACGAACTAAATAATTTCTTTTCAGAATTAAAATTTGTTAGGTTACGTTCGTCAAATTGCGTATACAAAAAGGGACACTGGACAATAGCAGTAATATACGTAGATGATATTTTTCTTTTCTCAAAACAATTAAAGCCCATAGAAGATTTCGTTAGAATTATTAGTAGAAAGTACGAAACAAAAGATCTTGGAGAAGCCAATCACGTATTAGGCGTAGAAATTAAACGAGAAGAAAAATTAATTAGTCTCAGTCAGGCGCATTACTTGGAATCCTTGTTGCATAAATATAATATGTTTCAATGTAGAAGTGCAGCAACTCCATTAGAACCTGGTCTAAAGCTCTCAAACATCGCGTCATCCGACAAATTAACAGACAATAAAAAGACAATATATCGAGAAATAATAGGTTCTTTAATGTACTTGGCATTACGAAGCCGGCCCGATATTTTATTTGCAGTTACAAAATTGTCGCAGTATAATACAAACCCAAGCGAGACACATTGGATCCAAGCTAAACATATATTGCGTTATTTATATAAAACCAAAGATTTCGTTTTAAAATACAATGTCGACGGAAAGCCAGAAATAAAAATTTTTTGTGACGCCGATTGGGCAGGCGATGTCGACGATCGTCACTCATTTACAGGAGTAGTTGTGATGATCGGATCAAATCCTGTACAGTGGATAACGTCAAAACAAAAATCTATATCTATGTCGACGATGGAAGCAGAATACGTCGCGTTAGCGTCGGGTATAAAAGAAGCCATTTGGTTAAAGATGTTCCTAAAAGAATTAGAGCTTTACGATTTCTTTTTCAAAGTTAATGTATACTGCGATAATAAGTCAGCAATCGATTTTTCAAAAAAATCGAATAGAAAATCGACGTACCAAGCACATAGATATTGCGTATCACGTCGTAAGAGAAGAGATAGAGAATAAGTCAATTTCATTAACATATGTGAGTTCCAACGAAAATGTTGCGGATGCGATGACTAAAGGTTTAAAGCGTGTGGCACATGAAGCGTGCACGAAAAGATTAAAACTGGGAATCACAAAAGTGGGGGAATGAAGTGGTTTGCTCTTCCCGCCTGGCGATCTCTTCTTGCGACCTCTAGAGATATAGTGTGCTAACAACGATGCTTGTTCACGTGTACCGCTTTTCTTGATAAGTGCATATTATTTTATAGTAGTTTTGTTTCAAGTTGTATTGTGTTTTCTTTGTATTAATAAATATATTATGGGTTATCCAATGATCGGTGTAAATAGACTGCGCCCTTTCCTTAACAATTATGACTAGACTGCGGATTTTTATGCAAATTTCGAGTTTCACAAGTGCAGGTGAGACAGGAAAACCTATCTAGGGATTTATTGCACTTAATAATTATTACAACAAATACCATACTTTGGATATTTTAAATATATTTTTATATTATGTTCTTTTTGTATATTTTAGCCGTATTAAATTTGTCATAAATGCATAAAAATCCGCAGTCTAATTATGACGAATCTGACAATGTTTCTATCAATTTATCAATATCTAATTTGATTATACAAATTTCTTTTAGGCGAATTTAACTAAAATTATGTATATTTACAGGCTGCAAATGGACTTACACCACTTTCAAAATAAACGGTCCATATATCATTGACGTGTACAGAATAATAGTATAAGAGTAAAAATCGAGCAAACTTTATTCAACAATGTAGCGGTATTTTAAGACAGCATGAATTTTCTACTAAAATGAATTATTTTTTTTTTAACTGAACATTGATATTTTGCACAAAATTTCGTTTAATATAATACTCTGTTGATGGTGGCTTTCAGCGGTGATTAATCGAGGAATCAACAGTTATCGTAAACAATGACTCCGTGTTATTATCGTAGTTAAAAAATCTTGCGACGAAGTTTGATCGCTTTTTGGAGTGTACAGTGTTTTTCTGCGTGTGCAAGTGCTTCCTTTTTGACGTAAGTAAAATTAATAATTATAAGATTCAGTGATAATTGGATTTATAAGCCCGAACATTTTTATTGGCATACATTAAATGTTCTTTATTTAGGTACCCTTTGAAACTGAAAAACAAGATTGGAAAGTACTTTTTCATAGGTATGTATGAAAATATATAACTCATTCATTTTTTTTAAATAAAAGAACGCGTATGTAAATGATTCCACTGATATGTTTATTAACACGTAGACTGCCATGGGGGTCACCGGTGACCGGCGTAATTAAATTCAATAAAATTTCATGTTACGTTTAAATTGCAATATTTATGACTTTTTTAACATATTAAATATTTAAATATTGGAGTTAAGAAAATAAAGGTCTGCTGAATATCTATTTATAAGTGTCTTTAAAGGATCAGCTTTATAAAGATGTAATTATAATAGAAAAAGTTTCGAAATATTTACTATTCGTGTGCAAAACAATGATACACATCAAATTGAGGTGATATACTTGTTATTTATATTAAGTGGAACCGACAGATAAAAGTTTAAAGTCTGCAGGTTTTTGAAACATCAATTACTATTGAAATGCAAAAAAAAAAAATTTAGTCTTTCTTAATTTGTGAAAATTGGTCATCTGGTTAGTCCCAACAGGAAGACTCTACTGTCTGCAAGTTTAGGGTACGTTAATTAATATTGTAATTGTAGTGTTTCATTAATTGTATTTAGATATAAGAGAAACTCCAGGTCCACTAATAATTATTAATAATGAAGAATTCAGGCTGCAGTAATTTATGGTAAACGAAATAACTTAAAATGCGCAACCAAAACCTCAATCTGAAGGCTACTATTGCTATGCGTACAGAAAGTAAGAAAATATCTGGTCTTCATTTTTTTAATAATGAAACACTTTTGCAAAAAATCGAAAAAATGTCATTAATAATCATTATAAAAAAAATAATTTCATTATTGTAGTTAAATATCTGCTTTCATTTTGTTTCATGATACACGATTGCGAGAAATCTGAAAACATTCAGAGGTATACGCAGTATACTATCTGCAGTATATCGCAGTACTTTCTAATGCAGTATCTGTGATTGTTTTCAAAATTTTCTATGAAGTCAAATAATAAAAATCTGGCAGAAACTATAAAATACTTTTCACCCTGGTAACTGCCGCTACACTAGGAGCATACACAGGGTCTCATATTTTGCAGGAAGAGTTCGTGTTTAAAGTCCTATTGTATGGAATGCACTAATTGTAAGATGAGTTAGCGCTGGAGGCAGTTTGGTCATGTTTCTCCAAAGATGCACTTTTTGTATCTTAATGTTTTTATCTATTCTTTTCCAAAGAGAAAACATTTATGATTAACTGCTACGGCATAATTCTTGAAAAATTCATTATCTTCTTCAGATCTTTACTTCAATTACAGAAAGTATAACTATCCATATTATACACCTATGATGATTATTTTTACTGCCTTATAAGTTATTTTTTATTAATGCTACGGTTATCTATAAAATTAGAATCGCAGATAGATTATGCGAAAAGATTCCGCACGTATTTAGGTATATCAAATATAAAATAAAAGAAATATTATAAGATGAAGGTTGTTTTAGTTCAGTCGGTGACGTCAAATGTGACAAGTTGTGTATTTTTCTTCGCAATGAAAGACGGCTGTTTGTCGACCGGAGTTTAAATAATATACTTCTTTTTCAAATTTTCTTGTTCAAAACAAGAAACGTCTCGCAAAATTTGAACAAGAAGTATATTATCTAACTCCGGTCGACAAACAGCCGTCCTTCATTGCGAAGAAAAATACACTACTTGTCACAAATAAAAGAAATAACTATTTACTACTTATTTAAAACACACATTTTTATTTACAACGCAACACCATGCGTCAGTTGATTGGGTATTACAATCGTCTAAAAAATAAAAATAAATTATTTCGTCTCAATATATCTATGTTAAAAATAACTGCAGTGCCCGTAATTTAAAAAAAAAGGTCAGTTACAGAAACTTTTCATCTATACAGACACATATTATGAAAGCAATATCTTATCCGAGACGTTTTAATTTATTAGCAATCTAAAATGCAATTAATTTCTATTTTTAAACTAGACAAAGCCTAGATAATTTAATTCATTATCAAGATAAAATATAATTTTCATTTAAAAATTTAGTCATCTTATATTAAATCTACCTTTTCCATGAACAATGCAATCCATTTTAATCGTCCAGAGGAAAAAAAGTCAGCCCCGAGTTTCGGCGTTCAGCATAACTCCCAATGAATTTCCGAAACTAGTTCGACTCTGAATGCCGCTCTGACCCCCATTCTATTCCGTTCCATTCTATTGGTTTGGATTGCCATCCAAACTATTTGGAAAGCATCAGTCGCAGCAAAGTCCATAAAAGGATTCCCCGGGGGATCCAGGTTGCGTTTCCATCTGCAGAGAGCGAGAGAGACGGAAAAAGAGAGAGAAACTCATAAAGAGAGAAAGAGGATGGTTCGATTCGGCAAATAGAAGACACATGCAATTGATATATGTTTCTTTTCTACGAAAGGAGATGTAACCTGCTCTACGAAAAGATGACACTTTAACGAGCAAACAGAAATCTACGTACACGTATTTGATAACGAGACCAGCTCTCTTCCAGCTATTTCTATACCTTCTCTCCCTTCTTACATCTCCACTTTATTCTACTAAAGAGGCTAATGCATATTTTCTCTGGCAGTTTTTTTTTCATGCACTCAGAGAATGATACCCGTATTTGCCGACTTCTCATTCAAAGCGAATGAACATTTCTAAAGTCGATACGCACACTGCAATGAATTAGAATTGATGATTGATGAAATTTTTACAAGTGAATCCTAGATTAACCCCTTGCCGTACAATAACGAGTACCATTCGTGACGTGATAAATAGAATAGTCAATTTTGAAGTGGTCCAAATATTATTAAATCAAAAGTATCAGTGGATTATGATAAAATAAAATTAATTCTATGTTATTTAATATTACGTTAAGTCATTTGCTATATTAAAAATTAGGAATAGATTGTAATTCCAGGAATTAATTTAGAGTTATAGCACATTCAATCACAAAAGAAATGGTACGGCAAGGGATTAATACAGCAGCTACTCTTTCTTTTCTAAATAATTTCTGTGTCTTATATTTTTGTGAATAATTTACATATTTGATATTGCAAAATTTATTTTACAAGTAGTGGCAACTATTTGTGAGAAAATGTAATTTTCGTTAGCGCACAGAAGTCTCATCCTTCAACCTTCAATGCTCACAATCTTCCACCACGAGCTTGATCTCATTCCGTATTCTCAACTCACTGTCAAAAGCAAGTACCGTGTCTTCTTAGACATTCATTTTTCTGAAACTTCACTTGTTCCCACCATAAGCATTCCAAATGGCAACAACCGTCAATAGTGCATCGATAGACACAAACCTCATTTTTAAATCAATACACGTTTACTTATAGAAATTTACACCATTAAATCCCCACGAACTAAATCGATCGAATACATACGTAACTATGTACTATACAACACGTTACATACAGTTCGACAACTGAAAGATGGCTAGGGAGCGGCTGAGCCTCTCGTTTTTAAACGCCTATTCTCTCCATTTTGTTTTTCAGAATCCCGAACTCAGTCTCCTAAAGAAAACACTCCGTATAATTGTTTACTTTAGGAGGCTGGGTTGGGAAATTCCAAAACCAAATGGCGAGAATAGGAAGTTGAAAACAAAAAGATCCCCCTTTCCCTAGCCATCTTTTAGTTGTCAGCCATTACGTAACTTCACGGAAAACTACCCTACATTCCGATCTCCTCGTAAGCTTAGATAGAAGATTTAAAGTAATGTCACTGAAAGACAAGCCCTGATCCATAAAATCGCAGTACATGCGCTTTTCACCAGAAATAAATAAAGTCAAGTCAACTCGCACAATTAGTGGCCTCGAGGTTTCGAGAACCAGGAACCAGAATCGATCGACATCGTTCCGCCGAAGGAGGCTAGGCAAAGGTCGTCGGACAGCTCGTACATGTGCTAGCACATACCAAGTCGGAGTACTCGGTAGCTGCGTGAGATACAAGGGGTTGTATATCAAGGAGCCACGCCTAGCACGAGAACCACTTCCGGTCTAGACACGCGAGCTTGCTGGCCTGCCAGGCCAGCCCCAGTCTTCAGCCTCGAATCGGTTCCCTAAATACGTCGGCATTTACAACCTCCAGATATCCACCTATTCTCGAGACCTGCCACGAATTGAGTCCTCCAGCCAGAGGAAGGAGAGTCAGGAGGTTGGAATTGGGTTGGAGGGTGCGACACAACCTGGTGGTGGATATCCTTACGTGACTACCTTGCGATTGAAATCTTAGTGAACACCTAGGAGACCCTTACTAACGGAAAAGGAGGGCAAAAAATGTAAACTCGCAGGTTTGAAGTCGATTAGGTTGGTAAATCGTGTGTTTGTTTATTGTCATTAGACAGACGTTAGATTAACTTAAGAGGTTTTTAGTTAGACCTTTTTTGTTAGTTACTTGTATGAGTTATTTTTGTGTGGTGTGAATAAAGTTTAGGCGTAAGTAGAGACATTTAAGTTAGCGTTTGCTGTGCTTGCTTTGTTTTATGATTTCTCATGTGATTGTTGGTTTGTAACTTTTGGTTGGCTGGTCGTTTGTTGGATTTTTGGCTTTATCGCATTTTGAAGGTAAGAAATAGAGTGTGAGTTTGGTGTATTTAACGCTGAATACAATGGTCATCAGTGGCGGTCAATAGTACATATACTGTAATATTGAATTAAGTTTCATTAAAGGTAACAGCAAGCTGGTATAAGAAAGAGAATACAGTGATACTCCTAAATACTCGAGCCTTCGGGGACAGGAATTCCTGGAATTCGAGACTAAAAGTTCCCCCCTCCATTACTACATAAACAGGGAGAGTAGATACACTCTTCTTTGTCATAGCTATAAAGTGGGGGTTGAAGAAGCGCGCCAAACTACATACATAATGTGAGGTTATGATTTCATTATTTCTATCTTTATTTTTTCGCGCAGGTCGCGCAGATAGGAGAAGAGAAAACTGCGAGAGTAGGGGAATCTTAAACTCCGTCCACATAGGGGAAGTCGATACTAAAGTGTTCGGGTATTTAGGACTACCACTGTATATTGAAGAATTTTTATATTTAAGAAAGAGAATCAGGCAACTTTTAATTATGCAAGAATTTATAATTGTGTACATTGCAGTCTGGTAACTTGGCTTCTCTGGGGATACGTGTGGTGAGAAAATCGTTTTTGTATGACAATCAGCGTATTAATATTTTTGAAATGTGAAGGAATCATGTGACATTATATCATAATTTGATTCAAATCGGACTTCACAACACTGGTTGGTACTTGTGTCGGTTACAAGCATTTAGTATGATTATGAACTGCGCCGTAGTTTGTTAGATTGCTAATTACGTGAAGTAGAAATGTATTGTCTTAACACTAAAACTACCAAGAAAGTCAAAATGAGTTGCTCCCAATTTTTTCCGAAAATTCTCCAATTTCATGGGACAATTAGAGAGGAGATGTTCTACGTTGATCTTTCAGAATACAGATTACCGAAACGATCATCTTTTCCATCTCTTAACTTCTCTTTTTCTGAAATAAGTGCTTATTTAATATATTGAAATAGAATGCATTTAATGATGGTTGTTCTAGTGCTAAATTAAATTTATTCTGCATCTTCATTTACGCATTTCACGTACAGGTTGAGTTGTAGACTTTGACGATTTTAAATAAATTATGGTCAAATGACTAGGTAAGAGAAGTAAAGATACATATTTTTTTGTACTATTAAAATATGTATTAAAAGATATACTAGTAAAGATTGTTTAGTATCGTTGTTTCGTGTATTAAATTAGAGTCTTCTGCACCACTTTAAGAAAGGCATTTATGTTATTTCATAACCGTTCACAAGGTCTGATATGCTGGAAATAAGTATGCATTCAGTGCCGGTACGGCTACTGTTAACTGTTACAAGTATAATTGCATTAACGCAATTCGATCTCATTCTGCCACTCGCCCGCCTCGTAAAAATTTATATATACCATAGTATCTTTATCTGTACGACTTCATTATTTAAGCTTACCTGATATTTCATATCGACCATGGCTAATGCCTAGAACCGTGTTTAATAATACTGTCTGGGTTAGATCTGGGTTAATTATAACAGTCCCGATGAGTGAGCATGCCTTGTAATGTAGGATAACTATTTTATCAATATCCTAGTAGTTATTCGGTTTGGACTATACATAGTATAATGCTTTTTTATACAGAATTTGATGTTTTATCAAAATTTAGAAAATAATTAGCACGACAGAATAGACATTATACATAAAAAAATTAAGATGACCTGCATATCTCGATAAAACAATAAAACAGTATAAAATCTGTATCACTATTAAATGCCAGATTTGTAACTGTGCAACTATTGTCCAAAGTATTTTTTCAAATAGTATGTGTTTTATGAGTTATTTAGAACAGTCAAGTTGCGAAACACAGCTTGTACATCAGTGAGCATATGAAAACATGCAATTGCACGTAAATATGTTTTTTCACAGTGAAACTACCAAAATAACGTTAATATTTTACTTGTCAAATAAAAAATGTATAGTAAACTAATGATTTGATGAAATTGCAGTGAAAATGGCATTTTATCTAACTATATATTGTACGTAATAGGAATTTGCTTGCAGTAGGATTCCTACTGACTGAATGTTAAAACTGCATATATTTCTGGATTTCATTAATTGCATATAGTTGTATTCGCTGTTTTATTATCGCCATTATTTTATTTCTAATGTAATATTTTAATGATCAAAAGAGCACCTTTCAAAGTGTCACAACATACAATATTTGAAAGTATGAAAGTTGCGGGCCTGCAGAATTTCATGCATGAACTAGAATTCTCTGAAAACTGGTAAGAATTTTCAATTTCCTGCCAGTTTAAAGATGTATAAAAGGTTTCTTTCCACCACTACGCGCACATTTCAATATAACCTCTCTCAATGTCATTTCAATAATTGATCACCGTTTACTTTTTCACAGTATTACATGTCATCCTTCGAACTTAACGGTGCAAGTACTTTTAAAATTGCCTTTCTCGATCCAAAACAATTATATTTGATATCATATATAAGAATATTCGTTTATAGAAAACTCCTTGATAGTCTTAACCGTCGTCTGTTCATTATTCGACCAATTCAAGAGGCTTTAGATGTATCATTTTGAGTGCCACCCTATAGGGCAGCATCTGCATCAACCGAAATACGTAGGTACTGGAGATTCGCAAATTGGCTAGCCACTTGCAACTTGGACCACCTGTCTAGCTATATGTCCACTAGAGAAACTATTTCTCGTCCCGGGTGCCGTGTAATTTCAGTGAATCGAGCATCGATATGCCTGCACACCCTTGCTTGACTGCCTGACTGAATACCACTCAATTGATATCGATTGGAAATTTCTGAATGGCGAGATTGCATGGTCAATCAGAATTTCTGTTAGACTGATATGTCGAGTTCTATAGCTGAATAGAAATGTATACAACGGTATTTTAATATTTTCGAAAGACTTTCCTACTTCTCCATTTGTCTAGTGTAATCACTTTTTCTTTTATGTAACCTGTTGAAAAGTGTCGCTCACGCGTGATATATACAAAATAGAGAGACTCTAAAAAGTATTGCATTCGGCACATATCAAAAATTGAAACTGACGGTTTTCTTAACTATAAATGAAGAAAGCAAACAAATTCATAATTGTCTTTAAATTAATAGTTTATTGATTGTTTAATTTAATAGAAGCTGTTTTCATTACCGAAAAAAAAATAAAGACACATGAACATGTTTCTTCGCATTAATCCTTTCAGGACGAGGGACACATACATACGTGTAGTATGAGAACAAATTTAAATATAGTTTATCGCCGCACGTAGACACAGTTAGAGTTGAAAAGTTGGAATACAAACGTTGAAATATG
The DNA here is from genome assembly GCA_910591515.1 of Cerceris rybyensis. Taxonomy (NCBI): domain Eukaryota; kingdom Metazoa; phylum Arthropoda; class Insecta; order Hymenoptera; family Crabronidae; genus Cerceris; species Cerceris rybyensis. The sequence goes on along the minus strand of OU342789.1, from coordinate 8,551,940 downwards.
ATTACGCAAATAGTAATTTATAATATGTAGTACTATACATTGATATTCTGACTTTCTGATAAAAAACTGATATTGGATCATATAAATGATTGTCTTTTAATATTCACTAATGTATCCATCGCAAACGATCGATATAACTATCTCAAAATTGCGATATAAAAAATGAATTGAAAAATTGGCATACTTTTTTATTGAATAATCAAATCACTCGAAACTGTTGTAGTAATGAAATTCACAAATTATCTGTCTTGTCTAAGAACTAAGTTCCTGAATCAAATTCCAGAATTATTTTTTCTTCTCTATAAATTAAAGTAATTACAAAGTTTCTGAGAATTCGTAGACCAATCGCTTATTAATTTGCAAGTAGAAATAGTTCTATTTGTCAAATTGCCGTGTAAACAATCCCATTCCTGCTTCAAATGTCCAAAAATGTTCGAGCGTACCCTACACGATCTCTGTTTGCTAAACACGCTATTCTACCCCATGAATCATCGAATAAAACACGTTTGTCCCGCAACTAGCAGCGTTTCAACTCGATTGACACCCCTAATTTCTGTCGCCGCAAGGAAAACTGGGACAACGACGGTGTAACACCTATGTCACCGCATCCACCACCGACAGAAGGGTAACTTCAGCCTCGAACCACCATCACCACCACCACCGGCGACATCGCCGCGAACGAGATTACATTACTTAGGGGCTGCTACTTTGCGGTCCCGTGAAATGCACTCAAACTAATTTGTGCTCGCCAAGAAGAGGTTCCAAAGGAGGGGGCTTTCAGGTGAAATGGTTGTTTGGTGTTTCTTTCAGTCTGTATGGCGTATCTTAAAGTTTGATGAATCCCTGATAAGTTGTTCCGGTCTCATAATCCAGCAGCAATGAGATGTAACTCGGGATTTAATTAGTTGATAGTTTTTTCGAAGAAAACTGCTATCGGGTGTCTAGAAGCCTTAATAACCTTTCCTGTGTATTATTATTATTTTTTTAAATACTTTGATTACTTTGACATGGATTTTATATGTATTAGATACTTAAATTCATTGATTCTTAAATGACTTCTGATGTGGCCATCCACCGTTAATTTTCTGGCAGAGGAGTAATTTGGAGGGAAATAATTACATCAATAAATTTGTATGTAATTATTTACGTATTTACATACTTACATACTATTGAAACATGTGCAACAACTTGCAACAACTTTAAAGATTACAATTTCTGCAGAATTGTACACCAGCCAATGGAAAGATAGCATGTGTCCTGTTTGTCTGCTTTGTGGGCATCCAGTATTGAACATGGACTGTTCTTAGATTATTTATAAATACATTCATTTATTTTGACGTATTTGACTTAATTATGTAACATCTCTTTTTTTATAAGAGATAATAATATTTCTGTCCAATACTTCAAGAATTCGAGAGTAGTTGCAATAATACAAAGTGAAAAGAGATAGAGGCAGTGTTATTAAATTTATATTTGTTTCTTTTTATTATTATTATTACCGTTGATATTTCTATCATGATAATTTATCGCGGTTACTAAAATTCAAGATTTAAGTTCGTGATATTTCAGCATGATTTTATTACATTAATTATATTCTAGAGGGCAAACATTAAACATTTTCAAATATTATTAATTAGCCAGTTTTGAGAAGATCAAGTTTTTTTTCCGTGGCTATAGAGTTACTGTGAGATCCCTCTTTTATTTACGTTTTAATTGTACGTAGTATTCATCTGCAATCGGAATAAAATTCAAAATACTACTGTAATGAAATGGAAATCATTAAAACAGCTTTGAATTCAAAGCATGATAAATAGATGGACGTTAAAATCAGCCGTCATTAAGCGGACTGGTCGATATATGAAACGAGCAGCTGGTTTAATCAGATTATGCAATTACAATTTTGCCTATATGCTGTGATAAAAGTAGTCAACCTAATTGCACGGTACGGCAAATAATTTGCAATTATGTTTTGTGAAATTGCGAACACTTTACAATGGTAAACTTTGCGTCGTTTTTCATTTGAATTCGTTGTTTTAATCCCGGATAACAATATGCATGAATGCAAAATATATTAAAAGTAAAATATTATGATAATAATTCCCCCCTATAAATAAATAAAATATTTTTAAAGGCTATGTATATTATGAAATTCAGTATGCTCTCCCATAAAATGTAAGAACTTTCAAATAACATTTAACAAGCTTATCTGTTTCTTATTGTTAGTATTTTCAAAAGTACAGGAATAGTTCAAAAGTGTTGTTATTCTGAAAATTAATCTTACGTAATCCGAATTTCTAAGCAAGTACAAAATTTAATTACGTAGTATTACGTCGGTAATCATGAACAATAGAATTTTACGTAAGAAATCAATTTAAGAAGTACCTTCTGCTGTAGAGAAATTGTGGTTTGCAAAAGATGTTACTTTAGGTCGCACAATTTTAAAGAAAGATTATATAAGAGAACGAAAAGGACAAACATTTTGCGAATTAGCTTAAGACCGCAAGTATTTACAGAGAGTTAAAAGTGTTTCATAAAATCAAAGTTTTATATTTTTACATAAGTCATTCTTTAGCAAAGAAGTAATTCGTTTCGACAATAAATTATAAATTTCTATAGAAATTTAGCCTTGAAATACACTAAAACTGTGAATTGCATTTATATCTTATATGTGTCGTTTATTCTGAAAGAGGCATATACCACTTTTTAAAAAATCAAGTTAGTGATAACATCCATTATAATTTCATGGAATCCCGTTATTTTGATAAAATTTGCAATCACTATGATAGAAACAACTCTACAGGGAAATGTTGATGTTGCGATGATTAAACATAATCGTTTATAATAAGAAAAATATTAAAATAATAAGTATAAGTAAATCTTTTTGAAAATTGGCACCAATATATTTAACAAGTTAATACTAGATCTACCAAGGTGGTCAAAATGACTTGTTTTGAATTGTTTAAAAATGTTCCTAAAATTTTTAGCGCTATATTTCGGTTAATTTCCTACATCTACTTTGTGAAATGAAGGAAATTAAATCGATTAAATTTCTTGCCTTCATCATTCCTTTTCTTCTGAAGTATTTTTTTAATATCTTTAAATATATTGCATTAATCGTCGGTAGTTCTCGTGTTAACACACCAGCATATCTCGATTTAAAAAGAAAGTGATTTTTGCCACTTTCAAAATAAACGACTCATATAAAGATACTCTAAAAATCTATTACAACAAAATATTATTAATATAAAAGTACTACAGTATTCCAGGATATAAAATCTATTTAATTTCCATTAAGTGTACTTTCCATTTCTTTTTATAAGAAAAATTTCCTCCTAAGCGAAAATTCGTGTTTTTAAGAAAAATCTCGTCTTAAGCGTGAATTTCTCATGCATAATCTTCGATTTTTTTTCGCCCCAAATTTTCCCCATAATGGTGTTCGTGAGAGTAATTACAGGGCTGGAGCACCCTCTACGAAGGGCTGAGGGGGTTGGAAGTGATGCCCAATATTCTAATTCGCCCCGGTGAGGACAGAACAGCCAGCCGGCTGTTGCAGTCTCGACCTAAATATTACTTTTAATTAAATTTCACCCCGCTACATTTCATTAGCGCGACAGGCTAATAACCGTTAATTATTAAGATGCGCATACCTTTCTAACTGGTAAATTAAACAAAAAATTCTGTAGCTCCCCTTCACCTAACCCATGGCTAATATGATAACTGTTAATACCGTCATTGAAATAAAACAATGCCGGCTCCACAAGAGAACACGTAAATAAATCCATTTGGATTTATCCTACTGTAAAACAAAATATCATAAAACTATTGAATTTAATAGATTTAATATCGCTGTTTCTTATTTGAACTTATCGATGGGAAAATTATGAAACCTATTTGAAAAATACTTTCATGAAATAATTTGATAAAATAATTGATAATGTAACTTGGAAATAAGGGAAGGAAATCCTGTAAATTTTCTTCTGCAATATCGATAATATTTTGTTGGAACTGAGAACATGAGAGCGAGATTAATGTGCCGACCTAAATAAAAAGAAGTGAAAACGCAAGTTTGCTTTACGGAAAAAAATTGTGGCTCCGTTAAAAGCAAAACAGAGTTACAAAAAAAAATAAAAGTAGGAGAGAGAGAAAAATGCTCGATCAGCTTGGGAAAGTTTCGACAGCTTTGCAGCTGCAAATTTATACAATTAAGTCCGTCGGTTGTCGGAATAATTAGTGCCGCTTAATTGTTGCTTCGGTGAATAATTTAAAAATAACAGCTCTTGTCCGACGTTCGTCCTCGTTTCGCAAATTTTTTTTTCCTCTTCCTCCTCCTTCCCTGTTAATTTGCAATGGCGCAGTTCGTTGAAATTTCGTGCATTTTCATAATGAAATTCAGAAAATAGTGCTAAGTGCCGTAAGAATTTCTGAGGTACAGGAACGATCGTTTATGTGTCGTGCAATTGTGCGAAAATTCGGCTCCTTGTATCGATTATTCCTTAGAAAGAATTTTTTAGATCAAATTTTTCAGATGAGTATTCACAATTATATACTATAAATGTCATAACGTCAAATCATTCGTTACAATTTACCTCCTTTTTCCTGCACAATACAATAACTCTTCGTGAAACTTTCAATACGAATTACGTTTATTTAAATTTCACGTGATAAATATTTGAGAATTTTCCAAAACGGAATTAAATGTCCTAGGCGGAGTTAAGAAAGTTTAGAAGCTTTTGCATGGAAGTGAACTTTGTAGATTTAATATTTGTTGAAATAGTACAAGTGTCGTATTTGTTCTGTTAATTTTATTTGAAAAATATTTTCGCTTTATGTCAAGTACATTTTAATCTAAAGCTGATAGACGTAAAAATTTCAGTATACATTTAAACGTAATATTTATTAAATTTATAGTCAATTCAGTATAAATTATTTTAACGTAATGTTGCACTGAAGTATTGTTAGTGCTAATACTAACATCCATTTTCTCTTTGCTTCCTTTAAACTTTTCAGTCTCCCAAATTTTCACAATATTATTACAATGAAATATATAATGAGTATAAAATAAATAATTATGGAATACAGTGGACCAATTAAAATTAGAACTCCACTGAAATTCCTTGAGTCATCATAGACTTATAAAATAATTAAAGGGGAATGTGAGGCGTCTCATTAACGATGCTGGAAAGCGTAATTGCGACTACTGTTTCATAAAAACGTATAACAGAATCGAAAAATATTTAAGTTGATTGAATAAAGAAATGAGCATCTAAAAAAATTTTTTAGACAGGTTTCAGAATAAAGGCTCGCATTAATATCAATACAATAATAATAACTCTTAACTGTTAAGAATATGCACTCGTTTGATATTAAATATTGATATATCCCCTGAAGAAACTGGAAAAACAACAAAATCTAGTAATTTCAATAAAAATTCTTGAAATTACAAAGTATTTTTAATGCATAAAAAGAATAATCTCCTGTATTGTGCTATGAAAGCTTCTTAAAATTTAGTATCTCAATATTCAAACAAAAGTAAACGACTATTTAAACAAAAATAAAACAGTGTCCATTTTCTAATTCTTAGTTAGATGTATTTTCGAAAATCTCATTTTATTAAAATACTTCAATACAGTTGCATGAAGTTGCGTTCACAAAAAGGAATACGCCTATTCAGATTTTAAGCAAAATCTTGAGACAAGTAGCCCAATATCCGTCTCTAATTTTTAAAACACCAACACTATATACCAATGAGCACGAAACGCCAAAATGTTGGCCATATTTGGATAAAAACGCTCCTAATCACTGCGACATGTTCATACTCCGCACGATCATCAGTCATACATGACAGTTCCTTTAGATACTAGCAGAGTTAAAAAATTATCAAGTTATTCGCATGACTTGCAACACAGGCAACACTTCACAGCGTCACTCGGCCGATTTTCTCACAGATTCTACACCCCCGACGATAACTGGTGGCCAAAATGACTCTGGAGTTGAAGTCTAATGTCAACTACAGCTGGTTGAAGGGGACCAAATGCCTCAATCGTGCGGTATATTTGACCCGTGTTCAACCAGCTAAGCTTAACATTACGTAGTCCTCCTCTTCTCATTGGTACATCCCTCTTTTGATGGTGAAGTGACCTGGATGACACCTGCCAACGGTGTGGTCTCCTCTTCCCCAATTGTCCCTCGAAGACAGAATCGTTGCTGATGACATTTCACGCTCCCTAGAGTGTTCCTCCTCCTGGTATTGCTAATTACTACCCTCTGTGACTGCTGGTGCACCCTCCACCCTCTTTTCACGCTGGAATACACTGTGAAATTACCAGAGAGCATCGATCGAAGACTCAAATCGTGAGTATTCACGCTTAAGCCGAGTGAATGATCTTTGTTCTAAAATATTACCAATATCCATTCATCATTGAACAATGAAATTTCAAGTGAACGAAACGAATGAGATTATCGAGAAGAGCTAAAATTTATACATAATCTGTAGCCGTAAAGGGGAAAAGTTGAGCAAAGTTAGGAAAATTTCAACGATTTAAGATATTGGTGTATTTGGGAAGAAAAGGGAAAGCACTATCGCATCTTAAAGTGAAGATGGTGTCTTCTGGGCGGCCATTAAGTGTCGTTCCGCAGAGGAGGGTTATTGGCAGGAAGAAGAGCATTAAGACAGCCACAATGGAACCCACGACTTCTTCTTCTTCGATTTCTGCCTTCCCTCGAAACTACGTCTCGCTCTGTGATCATCTCCACCAAGAATTACTTGAAGAATGTTCCATTTGATAATGGAGTGACTCCTCGTTGTTTACCTAAGTTAAAAATAAATAATCGAATACTGCCGGCATAAATCTATTGGATACCTAAATTTTCGTTAAACGATTAAAATTTCCTGTCTATTATCGTGTCGATGATCTCTAGAATATTCATTAAATAGTTAAGGATTTTCTAGTGGATAGTTAATGGAATTTCATCAGATATTAACGTCACTACTAAGTTGTCGTGTAGTGTCAAAGACATGCGTAATTTCACTGCAATCTCGCTGATTCTCCATTGTCAGACATTTCAAAATTCTATCAGATATTTAACTACGTAGTTTCTATTCAACAAAGATGGGAAACGAGATTTCAGATTTTTCGTGAATTGGTACAATTCTATCGTTTTGCTAAATCTCTACAACTCTAATGTAACTACTCAAGAAAGCGAGAAATAAGTTGCGACAAATAACCCCCGAAAAGAAATTACTAATTGTATGGCAAAGAGTAACAAATGAATCGAATATTAAAAATTATTTATTACTTGAACTCTAAACCAAGAAACACGCGATTTTGTCAATATTCAATAGCATTTAATCGTGCTAATTCTGCCCCTATTTCCAATTCTGGCCCCACTTCTGGTTTTCTTTATCGAAGAAGAATGTATTAAATATTTAAGCATCCCACAATTGTACTATGTTAAAAAGTAAAAAAATCAAAATCTGCAATTCTTGGCTTAGTGTACGAAACATCAGAGTTTTTGCGAATAATCTGCGAAAAGATATTAGAATAATCGGCGCAGGTAAACGTTGAAAATTCATTAGATTTCTAAGTGACAGCTACCCAATCTAGATTGAGCATACATAATTAAAAGCAAATCTTTCTAGAGTTCTTCGAATTCCAAGGGATACGGATTTAAAGCGTTTCTCTGTGGGGAATCCGTTAAAAGCAGTTCCGGAACAATGCGATCAAGCATGCAAAATCCATCAACTACGTAAATGGTCTCTATTCAGTTCAAGTGGAAAATCAGTGGAGGCTCTTTGTGCTAGCCGATAAAATATTTGGAATTCCAAGTGGAACGGATTTAAAGCATTTTTCCATGTATAATCGCCGATGGGAGCTTAGAGACGACACGACGAAACGGTCACTCGCGCGAGTAACTATTCTCGGCTCGGCGCGATACGCGAGTAACACGAGACGCGTGTGTTTAAATATATCCCACGCCAACTTCTACTTCTAGTTCTCTTTCTCTTTCGCTACGTTCTCCTAAAGATATGAAGAGAGAGAGACGGAAAATGCAACTAACACTTTCTACATAGAGAAAAATGAAAAAAAAATACTAATCCTTAAGCAACTTGTTCTAAGGAATTCTTAAAAGTCTCATCGATTTCAAACTTTTCCATACCTTGGTGACAATATCTTGATCTCCACACTGCTGCTTCAATATCGAAGTTCATGGACCAGATCACTCACAGAATTCTGGGAATTTCAGCTCTCCAACTGGACATCTTCGATCACTCTGCACAAGGATCATCGCGGATCTAAAAGCGGCACTACACTTTGCTCCCGAATATTTCTGACGTTCGCGCAATCCCAGTTTTCGCGTATTTTTAGGCAAATTATGCAACTACTCTCTTCACCACTCTCTTTCTCTCTTGTATCTTCCTCCCTCTCTTTATCTCTCTCTATCTATCACTCTCTCTCACTTTCTCTCTATATTTTCTCTAATCTTAGTTGGCCTGTTGAGAAATGGCTACCTTAGAAACTTCACTCCTTCGTTCGTCTGTCAAAGGTTAAATTCCTCGATTCGAGATACTCGAACTCTCGAGAGATCGACACGAAGTTCCCAGTTCCGTCGGCCTGTTCCGCCTGACACTCGGCCGCCTCGTTTCTTCGACGATATTTTCGTCGTCGCGACGGCGCGCTTGTCTGCTTTTGAGGAGGGGAGAGAGGGCTATTCGGAAGAAATATCCACCGGCCTATATCCGGAGTGTGGTTCTCTCTTCTTCTGCCAGCGGTGGTAAGGTTACTTGGTCTCCTCTGATGCGGTGTTCAGTGTCAATAGCTCTCTCCCTCTGCAATCACGTGGTCAGTTTCCATTCATGACCTCGGTCGAGGGATGAGGAATTTCTATTGGTGATTGGGAAACGTCAAGTGAACTATGGGAAATGAGACCGTTTTGGATATTCAATCGATCCCTAAACGATGGGGCTTTGAAATGTATTAATTATTTTAAACAGAAGATGTTCTGAAACATCTGATATGATAAGGAGATCGTTTGAGCAATTTGGCTAATTGGCGAGATAGGAATTTTAATGAATTAGTGAGAAAGTTTGAGGCGAACGTGGGAATAATTTTCGGAAAAAATGATGAGAATGATAAGAAAACACAGGCTTTCTTTCAGGAAGAAGGCATAGCCCAAGATTTGACATTCGAAATGATATAGATAGCTTTAGTAGCAAAATGAAATTTAAGATTTTGGAACTGATTCAACTGGTACAAATAAGAACAATTGGATCTTTAATTGGTGTTGATATTGAAGCTGAAGAATTGGGAGAAATGTTAATCTGATGATTTTAATGAAAAGATTCTTCGTTTTGAAAAATTACTGCTAATAATTTATCGCAAAAATTGTATGAATATTGAAAATCAAAGATGACAAAGGACAAGCTGTGTGTCGACTTCTGCATTTCAGGAGTGCAATTCTGTTCGCTTCACTTTTATCTCCGTTCAGCGAGTCTTCTCCCTTGCAAAGAATATCGAGTAATTGAGTGTAAAAGAGTTGACTCCGAATTTCACCTTTATCGATTTCATCTTCCACACTCGTGAAATATTTCTCTGGAGATGGAAAATATCTTAAAGCAGCTAAAAGTGTTGCAAATAGAAGCAGGCGAAAATAAGCAAGCTTAAAATTAGATGCGCTAATTCCGACGGTCGTCACCTTCAACTTTGAGCACACGTTGTATACGTTTCTTTGATGACGATGTTGTAAAATACACTTGCCGATGATTGATTAATTTCGGAGAAATTTCGAGTCTTCTTTGATATAAGCTCGAAAAGTAAGAAACGACCTATAATTACTTTTTTCTTGGAACAATCAAAACTTCTTTTCTCGTGGGGATTTCACAAGCAATATTGAAGAAGCAAGTTCGAAGTTGAATTGCTTTTTCCTTAATATTTCCTCTAACGAGAAAATTTCGGATAATAAACTTAAGTTGAAATTAGGCTCATGGTAAGACAAGCAGTCGAGTTTTAAAAATTCAAGCCCTGAAGTTATACTCTCAGAAATTTGGTTTGTAGCTAAAGAAAACTTTGCTGGGAATGAGACGCACTTTACTCGACTATGTCACGCGATCAAGACCAGCTTGGGGTTCATTCTCAATTAATGCAGCTTTGGTGCACTTTGGAAACAATTTCCGTCAATGTACAATACTCTGAATTTCGAGGATAGATTTCTGTTGAAACATTCAAATTACGCGCACGAAAGTCTTCGTAAATAACTTTTCTAACACTTTAGAATCGTGGTACTTTAAGTTGAAAATTTCCCGTTATTACTGGGAAAATCTTGAGATTTGAGTACCTTAGGAATTTACCATGTTCTAGAAACTTTAATCTTCAGCGGTAGAACACAGAAATTTCTTTTTTTTTCAAGAAGTCAGTTTTCCGGATTTCACGTCCAGATTAATTTTTCTTTTCCTATGACATCACGACGGTCAAATATTTTCAAATTTTTCATTATACTACTGACATAATCTCGTTTGTTCGTAGTAATAGGTATCTCGATTTGACGATTTCTTCTGTTAGTGATTGCTGATCAAATTTAATCATTCTGTAACTTTTCCAACACCCACGATGGATTTTCAGCCCCAAAGAGAACACTCCACTTACGACTTCGCCCTTCCGTCAGCGCCGTCAATTCTGACGGAACGAGAGAACAATGAGACATAGAAATTTTCACCAGAACATCGGCAACAAGATTAGAAAATCTGTCAATTTTCTTCCGAGATCTTCCTGGATGATCACTGGCTCTGTCTTTTGAAACAGCTGCACCCTCAAGAGTAGACTAACGCTTCTCGAACACGACGCTACTGTTGGAACAATGGCCGATACTCATCCCCCGGAAACCACCATTCCATCACACAGCTCTGAAAAGTCCTCCCCAATGTTGGAACGATCGCGCCCCTTTAAGACGCCCGAGAACCCACCCCAGTCGCTCGTGCCACGGAATCTCACGAAGAACCGCCATTTCTTGCAAGCTCTCTCTCCCCAATCTCACAGACACCGTCCGTTTCTACTAAAATCAATGGTAGAGACTTCTACAGAGTTGTCATTTTTATGAATCTTCTTAAAGTTCACCATCGACAGTAAGATCTCTTTCTCCCCAGTCTCGTAGACATTGTCCGTTTCTGTCAAGATCGAAGGTAATCCCTTCTTCATAGGGGTAGTTCTGACGAATCTTCGATTCACCGAGGACTGAGAGGTGTCTATCAACGTAGGAACTTCGATCACCCAGAATCTCTCTCCTTTCTTGGTAAAAGAGATCATGCACTCTTCGAGCTGCAGCTCTTCTGAGGGGCCTCTTTTATCTGCGTGTGTCGTCTGGCCACGCGCCACCCCGTGACTAGCTTCTATGCCAGCGAGTGTCTCCAGTTGACGCTGCTACCCTCTGCAGCTGCACTCTGCTCTGCAGACGTTACGTTGTCGAGGTATGCGCCATGGGATGAAAGAGACAGAGAGGGTGAGGGAGAGGACGGAGGAGAGGGAGGGCACAGGAGAGACAGAGAAGAAACTTGGGAGTGTGCAAAAGGTGGGGAAGGGGGGTGGGTGGGTGGTAGAGGAGAAGGAGATAGACCTCCCAAAGAGGGCGGCACGAGAGGAGCAGAGAGGGAGGAAACAAGAGAGGAAAAGAGAGAGTAAGGATAGAAGTAGGAGCTGAGACAAATACAGGGAGAGAAAGAGGCAGTGATCAAGTGAGGGATGTGAAGAGGATGGATTCAAGGGAGCGAGAAAGAGACAGGCAAAGGGTGGTTCTGAAGGAGAGTATCGGCTCTAAGGTCGGACGGTCCGACGAGAACGTAAAGGTACTACTTGGTGGGCGTCCGGGCCCGCACTGTGCAGCCGACAGCAGCCGTCGCGACGCTTCCCCGCCCGCAAGCCAGCTAGAGGGGTGGGGGAGGCGCCTGCGCCAGCGTACCAGGAGCTTCCACCAGGAACCAACCCTCTACTGTCCCTTGAATCCTCCCCAGCCTCGCTTCGGGCCTGCACACACTATTGCAAGAGTCTACATGAACGCAGGATCTCGCTTCCTCTCCACCCCCATAGACGTACGACAGCCACCCCTGTGCGCTCAGGAAAACCACCCACGAGCTCCCTGCCTGCCTGGATAACTGTCTGCTATCCCCTCCGAGCGGTACTATGGAAAATATGAATTTGGGTCAGATACCAGCCGCCGTGCCCTAATGAACCTTTAATGTGACCCATTTCTTTTTTCACCTCTCATCTTTGTCCTTTCTTCTATATCTCCTATTATGCGTTTTATTTTCTCTGTCTGATTCTTCGGCAAGTATGGGAGAATCGCGTGAGAATTTTGAGTACTGCTTTTTCTTCGTTTTTTTACTTTGTTGCTACTACTGTTGTCGTTCGGTTTTTGTGAAAGTCATCCTCAAATTTGTTCTGGAGATCGTTGCTCTCTAACATTGTTAGTCTTTGGTTAGACAGATTTTCACATGAAAGGAATCCTATCCCTTAAAATTCCTTGTACATATCTGTTCTTCTCGATCACTGGTTGATTGTTTCTATTGAAAGCAAACGATAGTTTGTCACTCTGGAGTTGCGTTTTCTATTCATGAATTACATTTTACGAGCAATAACAATGTTTAGATATCTACAAATGACGGTCGTTTAACTCGTATCGAGTTAAATCTTTTGGAACTGATATTGTCATCCGGTTCCGTTGTAGCTTACTCTTATTGTATTTTCTCCCCTCGAACGATCGGCATTTGGCGAAGTTTTAGTGCTTCATCTATCGGTTTTTCTTCAACAAAGTAGTGATTAACAGCATTATTAAGGCTGTGTAACAAATAAATTTCCATCGGTTTCGATCGTGAATTCTGACAGTGACATTGTATCTTCACCTAAATATCTTTCGGTACCTACAGATATTAATAGCATCGTGTAAAAATTGAATAGATAATGTTACAAAACTTCATGAAAGTAATTTCACTTATTGTTAGTAGACAAAAAATTGAAAAAATAATACCGGTGTCAAAGAGTTTTAACACTGAAATTTGTATGAACTTCAATTATATCTGTCACTTTTCAGCGATGTGACCGTAAATCATTTCGTTTACTATTTTCTATGATAAAGAATTTTTATCGTTCAATAGCTGCTGTCAATTCCTCGATATCTATTGGATAACTATTCAGGGTTATCGGGGAAAATTTTATTTTACCAACTTCCTTCATTACATTACCTTCGAAACCGTAAATTTTATACATAATAAAATATAAAGAAGCTACGGATTCTCGTTTGTAACTAAAATTGTATAGTTTCAAAGGTGAAATAATGAGATATCAACAGACGATTTCTACCGAAAAAGATTTTTCTTTATACATGCATGTGCCTAATACTTTCTAAGGTATTAGAGAGATAAAACATTGACAAGTATTTTTATCTGTTAATTCAAGACAATATCGAATAAAAATAAATCCGTATTCTTTAATTTTCCCTACTCTGCAAATACTTTATTTTACCGAAGTAAATGTAGAACATTTCACAGACATTTATCGATAGCTAAATATTATCAAATTATGATTGAATTACGGTTTAATTATTATTTCTCCTCGAGTGATTGATCAAACTTCGTCACGTTAATATTTCAATAATATTAGCACTGCTCGTTGTAATAGATTTGCACCCCTCCACAGCCATTAATAGCCTCACGAAGGATCTGAGGATAAAAGTTTTTGTAAAATCAAATTGTTTCTAAAGAGTTTCAAGCGAAAAATTGAGTAAATGAGCTATAAATGAAACATCCTGGGCCTGGATTACCGTGGTACAGCAAACGGAGTGGTTTGCAGTCAAAAGTTTGATCGTTGCCATGTAGCTCGTAACTCAAATTACACGTACTTCGAATTCTCCTTGTACCACGTGGAAAGACTCGAGTACATATCTCGAGTATTGAAACACAAAACTCCCATAACTTTTCATTACACCTTTGCGTTATCTTCCACTTATTATTACTTTTTAGTTCGCGGCGGGATTCGCGCTAACTTTATCCGTGTCCCGGAAAATTTCTCCTTTTTCCAAGGATATCATGCTGTTCTTTGAGAATTACAGCCGTTATTAACACCCCCCCCCTCCCCACCCCCCACTTGAATTATTCTTATTCTCCCTTTCTTTCAGTTATCTGAACCAGATTGTTTCTCTTTCGCAGCAGAAACTGAGAGAGGTAGATTTGAAAATTTTCGCAGTTGAGTTATTTCCCTGTAATTTTTATAAAAGAAATTTCCAGGAGAATAATTTCACCCATACAATTAGGAAAAATGGTAATGAGTATTTTGATTTTCGAAAGCAAAGTTTGATACAGTATATTAGGAATAAAAGCCGTAAAGTGCTTTGAAAACCTCACTTTCCATGCTTGGAATTTGTGTTAAGAGTATTTTTTTTTAAAGTGCTTCTACGTTTGCGAATACATTGACACGAAATTGCTGAAACCCATTTGCCGATGAAGAGAAACATAATATAATTCTATGCAAAATTCAGATGAAAGAAGAGTATTAACAGAATGATGGATTAAAATCATTATGTTTAAAATTGCACCATTTTTTGCATATTACATAAAAACTAAATTACTTTTTTCTACTTCCGTTATACCAAAGTTTTCTCAACGTCCACAAAAAAAAAACATTAAAAATGCTAGATTGTTTCTTCCCTTTTCCTTCTTATATCTCATTTTTATATCAACACCACGTTGTGCCATGGAGAACGTCACGCATCGATTATAAACCATTCCCGTCGCGTTAATGAATTTCTCGCGTTTATTGCAAATTTCGTCCCTGCCTCTAACGAGGCAAAGAATATGCAAAAGGACAAAAATAACCCAATGGCGTATCTCCTCGCGGTGGAAAGCGATGCCCGTTAACGAGTCCATAAATAATTGATTCAGAAACTTGCAAACAAAACCAGCCTCTCTGGCTGCTAGGTAATGCACCACTCCCACTCTGTGGAACCCTTCTCTACTTTCTCTATTTCTCTCTCTCTCTCTCTCTCTCGCTTCTGTCTCTCCCTCTAGTACTACTACTACTGCTACGACTGCTACTGCTACTACTACTACTATCCTCTTCCTCCCTCTTCTTTCCTCTCTTTTCCCTTTGAACACTCTCTTCCCTCTTTCTCTTTCTTTTCTCTCTTCTCTCTATTTTCTCTCTCGCCATTTTCTTTCTGGATTTCGTCTTGCTCTCTCACATTTCTCTCTTTCATTTCACTTTCTGTTTTCACTCACCCCTTTTCTTAGTGTTTTTCCACTGTCTCTCATTCTCTTTGAGAATTTCGGCTCTTTCGTTCTTTGTCTACCTTCTTCAAAGCAGAGTTATAAAATCCATTATCCCCGTGATAAATATTAAAGTTTTCTTTTCCCTTTCGTTTCTGTAAAATTGTTCCATTCGACGCACCCCTGTCCCGTTAATGGCCTCGTTATCGATTCCAGGCGGTCAAAAAAGGGTAACAGTGAGGCGGAAGGGTTTCCATCCTTCGAATGTCCCCAATTTGTCCTGCTTTTCAATTTATGTTTGAACCTTTAGCTAATTAAGAGGACTTCCGAAATGGTAATGCGAATATAAGTTTTCTCAAAACTTGAGATACTTTCTACTTCATGAAATTGATGATGGGGTGTGTTTGAAATTTTACTTTACGTTCTCAAAAAGAAACATCCCTTTGTCGTTGGTACATTTAATAGCACTGTTTTTTTAATTTTCCATCTCACTGATGTACCTCGATTTAATACGGTATTAAGATACTTGATGATCACTCTTGCAAAGACATAAAGTGCAAACAAAATTAAATCAGTTTTATTGTGCCACTTTTCAAGTACCCGTGCATTGGTATACGATTCATTAATTAAAATAAGTCTTCTCGTGTTATATAAATCTTCGAACATGAAAATTTCGAACACAAAAATGTAATCGCGCACATTAACGGAACAATTGAAATGGAGGCTGATATGTTAAAAACCCGACTACTAACAATAAGTACACATTGAATGGAAGAAACTGACAAAATGTTTATTAAATGCTTTCTCACTATTATACATAAGCTATATGCAATATCTAATATACAAAATAAATAAAGAACACGAAATTACGGAAAAATGATTTGAAGATTTCATTTTGTTTCGCGTAAGTGAGTTAATGTTGTGAAATACGATTCATGTCTCGGATTAATTTTTAGCTTATAATTATGTAACATTGCATTGCTGCTATATGCATATTTTTTCTCTGATTTACAGTGTGATAATTCAATGAATTTATATGTCCGCAGTAAAAGCTACTAACCGGACACTACATGTTGCTATAAGTTACATTAACTGAAAATAACACATTTGTATTATTGTGTTTCAACAATTCATTTAATATGTTTTACTGTCGGATAATAAATGCCAAAACTCTAACACGGTCATTGAATTTCAGAATATGTGATTATTTGTTGCACTATTTGAGTAATTCGGCAGGGTAAATGGACATTTATGTATAAATAAATTAAAGCAATATGAACCAGATTCAGAATAAAACCGGGCATTCCCAACGCGGAACCTAAATGTAGTACGTAAATAAGTTGATCCTTTCAAAGAAGGAATTAACGGACGATGAAAATTCTTAGAACTACTTAGTCGTTCATATTTTCCGAGATAGACATAGGAAACAAAAAATATCACTTCGTTATATAATTGTACTATTATTCAAAGAAACATGAAACTTGTATTTTCGATTGATTTGATGGATACTGTTACCAACCTATATCTTTCACCACTGATATTAATAAATTATTTAATAATTATTATACGGTAGATATTTCGTGCTTCTTTTTATTGAGAAAATAAATAAATACAATTCAATTTCTTTCTTGATCACATGTTGTATCACTATGATTTATACATCTTTCTTCAAAAACGCTTCCATTTTTGCAATACTTAAGTACAATTCAGGTAATTAGCTGCCATAATCGTATATTTCACGTTATGTCGTCGCATGAAGGATATTGTTAACAGAATTTATTTATTTTGCAGTCATTCAAAATAAGAAGGCATAACGTATTATAAGAACTATGATAATATTAACTTTTATGAGAATATCTATCAGATTCAAGATATAACATTTTTTACGTTATATTAATGCTCTCTTTTAGTAGTTTTAATAACATCGATAGAATGTCCAAAGCGTTTAGCTTGTTATCAAAACTTCCAGGACAAGCATGGCAAAAGTGCTCCTGAAATTAATGACATTTTCGATAGGTTTAAAAAAAAAACTCTTCCCGCAAAGTAAGACACCACTACCTCTTCTGTTAGAATAGTTACAGGATGAAATGTATTTTACAGTTTCTGCCAGATTTTCCTTGTTTGGTTTCACAGAAAATTCTAAAAAAATCGCAGATATTGCACCGAGAAATGCGCATATGTCTGAGTCTTTCAGATCTTTCGGTTGGAGAAACAAATTTTAAAAAAGTAAAAAAAGTGAAAAAGCTATTAATATTTTTACAACTTGTGAAGAATACTATGATTTCTAATCCTTAATTTTTTTCAGACTTTTTGCAAAACTGTTTCTTACTTTCCGTACATATCGCAATGGTTTGAGGCTGCAAATGCGCATTTTATTTATTATTCTGTTTACCATAATGTATTGCCACATGAATTCATCACTATTAATAATCATTGGAGAGTCTCCTATATCTATATGTAATCAATGAAATACCACAATTACAACAGTAATAAACCTGAAGATATTCGCGTCTGACAGTTCGGGCTAGTCTGTACCTATTCTACCCTTTATTTCATACGCAAAGGCCTATACACTTGTTATATGCAATTCTCAATATTTCACATCTGTGAAATGAGTTAATGTACTTAATTTTGATTCTTCATACCTCTGATATGTATGAATTTTTATTCAGGTGCATTTATAAATAATGATCTTTGTTTTTAATAAGTTGTACGATTTTAAAGCAAGGCTTATTTCAATTGTATTCAAAAGGAAATGGCAAAAATGTAAATTATTAATTCTCCTAGTTTAAACATAAAAAATATTGCATGTTAGGTGACCGCTTTCAAATGTGATGTATAGTGTGTTTCACAATTGTTGTCATGGCTTTCAGAGGTTGTTCTACACCCTTGGTAACATTCGCGAAAGGGTAACGAAATCTTTTTATTAGTTCATCGCATTCGTATTGTTACGTACATAAAATGTCTGAGTGGAACCATGAGTCAAAAACAAATGTTCTCACGTGGATTAACTTTTAATCGTGTCTTCGTGATTAAATTTTAGATGAATAATTGAAGCTTCCAAGTCACCGAATTTTCAGAAAGAAACACATAAGATATCATTACTAGTGCAACACGTAATTAGAAAATGGAGGACTGGGTGACGAAACTGGTAAATGAAGCGCTTCTAGTTTTTAAGGTATATAGGAAAAACTCAATAAATTTTCCGCCATTTTGGGCGCCATTTCCAATGTTTAAACATGTTTAAACGTTTGTACATTAAAATAATATGCAACGTTACATTCGGGAGGGTTTTTAGAATCAATTTATGCAAAAAACTAGAGGTTCAGGAGAAGTTCTAGTGGTAGAAGGTAGAATAGTAGGAGGATCGAACAGACATCTTTTTATTAAAATTTTTTTTTTCAAATACACATTTATTTTTTATGGCTTACTTGATGACTATGTGTTATTATATGTAGCTTACTTTAAAATATTATGTTTATAAATTACTTTTTGACAATAACACTACATTAAACGATTCGCGGTATTTGTGATATTTGATTATATAAATAAATTATGTCGTTCAATTCCATTTACAATTTTAAAGTTAATTCTATGAGCAACGAGAGCATTTATTTCCAATTGACTAGCCAAGAAGTACGACGAGCACCGCGTGTTTTTAAAATATACTCGGCGGAACTCAGTGACCGTAATCTACAGGTATCCTTTCCACGAATCTTAACAATAAGTTATTTCGATGTTTGTCTCGGTATCAGTGCCCCGTGATTGGGCTCAACTACTTTCTCCCATTAGTGCATGTATAATACTTTCAAAGACGAGATCCTGAATCATTAAATACCTCTCTTTTTGTGGGCTACGTGGTAATTCATCCTCAAAGTGATACCAACCTGTAGTTGGCAGCCGTACGTCGACTCTCAGCCACCAAAGCAAAGAATCAATACGGTTTTGAGGCGTATATAATTTTTACTAAAATTTTAGCAGATTCCGAACAATTTTTTAACACCAATATGATCAAGTATGATTATAATTACCTGCGACATTTATGTTTCAATTGTACCTAACAACCGCACAATTTCTTCTATCAATTCTGTAAAAACCACATTATTACTGCTATATAAACTGACCAATTCGGAGATGATTCAGTTTTACGAGTTTATTCACAACATTATCGGTCTGTAGAAAAGTGTCAGCAGCTATTGGGTTAGAGAGTGACCGGGTCGTAACACGATCCCTATAAAGGGGATGTACAAGCACGAGTTGCTCGGAAGAATCCACCCCATATGATTTTTCCGTCCTCCCTTTTTCCTTCCACCCTTTATCATCCTCCATCCTCTTCTGTCGTTGTTTACAGTTTCACAAATATGCAAATTCCGGTTCGATCTACTACCAGGAAAGTTATGTCGATCATCGTTTGCCAATATCAATCGGTGACTATTAATTCCATGGAACTTTCACGTTGCTGCTTACATCTCTTGATTACTACGATCACTCGATTAACTTTCGACGTTCGCAGTTATGTTAACATTAGAAGCACGAAACTAGTCGAAATCATTACTTTCCCATTTTTTCGAAAGGTTATCCAAATTAATGAGAGAGAGAGAGAGAGAGAGAGAGAGAGAGAGAGAGAGAGCTATAAAGCAAGTACTTCTCTTCCATCTTGTACAACTTCAATTACCTAATTGACGATCTTTTCCATCTTTTAATTTCTCTTTCTCCGAAATATGTACTCATTTAATACTAGATCTAGCGTCACTCATTCTAATATATTTAATTCTATCAAATGAATACTTTGAAAAAAGATGGATCTAGCGCTAAAAAATACGATAAGTTAAGTAATTTTCATATTATAAGATACACGTGAAATGTGTATTGTACTGCTTACCTATAAATTTGAGAAATATTTTTCAAAAATTAGGTACCCGCCAATTTTACAACTACCATAGGTCTATTGTTAAATGAGTCATGTATTAACCCTTTTAGTGCCGACCGAAAAAAACTAATTGAATTAATGACAAATATCATTTATATTTCATATAGAACACGTAATATAGAATATAAACTGTCTATTGATAATTACGCTGTTCAACACGATTTTTTTTCTCGAATATCCAATGGGTGATCCTCGTAGAATTACTCATCTTAAACACGAATCCGTCGGCAGAATTGCTCCATCACCCTCAGTTTTTTAGTAAAATGAGTTTTTGTAAAAACACCAAATTTGGGCAGAAAATGAGGTATTACGCGAAAAGTATAAACGCTACGAAGTTGAAATTAGTCTCAAAAGATAGAGGAAAACATGTCGAATCGTTTAGTGTATATAGTTATTAACATTGGTTGTTGTAAATAGTAACAATTTCAGGATGAGTAACTCTACGAGGGTCAGCCATTGGATATTTGAGAAAATAAAAAAGGTTCAAATTTGTTGAACAGTGTTATTTGTCATAAAATTACTGATATCCTATTGGGAACTGAATATTAACCCTTATAGTTAACACTATTGCTAACGACAATATATCGTCGTCCGGCACTAAAAGGGTTAATAAAGATACTATCGCGTTGCAATTGTTACACCTAAAATGGAATAAAAAATTTTGAAGATTTTCGAAAATTTAATTAAAAATATCAATCGGTCACGAGACGACAAACTTATTTTTATACTATTAGGTAATATTTCACTCAACTATACAAGGTATTAAAAATTACAAAAACATTTTGATTGGTGGAATTAATTTTGAGTTATTGCCCATGCAATCGAAATAGTAATTGTGGGATACGGAGTTAAGCTCCTGCTAGAATTTAGCCCGAGTAAAAGTAGTTCCAGCCTTAAATCACCTATAACGAGGCTTACAATCAAAGCGGACAAATAAGGTTCGCGTGAATTATTTGTAAGATGATATAATTACAGATAACTTCCTCTAGTCGCAGTGTGTTAAGTGTTCAAAGAATTTAAGTACAAGTCGGGCAAATGACAAGTATAAAATTTGAAAAATATTTGAAAAAAAGTAGGATTCCGTCAATTTGACGGCTGCCGTAGATATAGTCTTAATGCCCCAAAATGTAATACATTTAACGCTGATAGTTCTAATGTTAATTTGTCCATCATTTGAGAGCTTGTACAAACCAGTATTTGACAAAGCATGAAATTACAAGCTTTGTAAAAATATTAATAAAAATGTTAATTGGTTCTAATTCATATGATCGTTATTTAACGTAGAAGAAAAGTATTTGAGATGAGAGATTGATTAACCTTATGTTTCGCTAAGAATCAACGGTAATTTACATACATTTAAAGATGAAAAGAAAATAATGGCGATAGATATTACTATTTTTAATTGAAAATTGCAGTTTTCAGTTTCCAGCATCTGGATTAATTAATCAAACATTCGATATCAGCTAATAAATACACATACAATTATTACACAAAATTGTATTATCGTTTAAAGTGCCATTTTCCGTCGATTATTACGCAAAATATTTTGTTTGCTTCACTGAGAAATAATTAATATTAATGATGACTAATATCATGTCAAAACGATAAAATTATTATTATTTCGGCATACTGAATGCACTTGTTTCATTAAACAGACGCGTTATTTAAATTAATAAACAACTTAAATACCAATATAATCTACATAAAATCATATTTCAAATACAGGAAAATAGGTATATCAGAATCTTCATCCATGTTTCTATGCCTCACTCCAATTTTTATTCGCACCCCCGTAAAAAGCAGCAAAGAAGCCTCCCCTATCCGCACAATCAATCACTCTGCTTAATCCTTCGAAATAACAAGACTTTTCGCCCTGGAAAATAAAATATCGCTTCGTACATATCGAACACGCAGCCTTCGATATAACAGAGGATGTATTTCATTAACCTCTCACTAGAATCGTCCTCAAGAAACGTCTCCGAAACAGCGCGGACTACCAATATAAGATTATCATGCCCGAAAGAAAAGAAAAGTAACCGATTTAACTACAGCGAAGGTGATGAGTTATGACAGTGAGAGGGTGGAAAGGGGGTGGCCTCGTTCAATAGGGTGGGGTTGCAATCACTTAGCTAATCACGCTAGTCACCGAGTCAGTCAGCCACTCATCGACTCGCTTAGGTTTCTGCTTTAGTTTATCACACAGTACTGGCACCTCCTTCACCCCTATCCATTCTTTTACGTACGACTGATTTCTCAGGGAGTGTTTCTACTTCGGTGTTGGTAGGTCAACTTAATGACTTGCCCTGCAGTAGGTATGGCAGGAGAAAGGCGGGAACAAGAACAGTGTGGTGGGCAAGGAGATAAAGGTTCAGACTCGTAATTAGTGGGTGGAGGTCTAAACTTTTCCTCGTCAGCTTTGAGGAATTGCTCCTATGTGATATGTTTATCATAGCCTCGATGGTTCGGGACCCACTCTAAACAGTAAATCGAAGATGAAACAATCGTAGCAATTAAAACTCAAAGACACAAAACAAAAATATCCAAAAATAACACTTCTTTATTATATGTATTTCATTTAGTAAATAATATTTTGTACTAAAGTGTACGTAGTATGGTTGAAAAATCTAGTGCTATGTATTTTTGCTGATAGTAAGGATTTGTAATATCGTGGAACTCTTGCAAATCTTTAAACTTGGTTGGAGAAAATGAAATTAGGGATATAGTAAAAATGATGTTTTAATTGAAGAGGTAGAAGAGTGAAGTCGTTTTCTGCTTTTATAATTATTCAAAATTTCAAACGGCAAGTCATTGGGCAGGAGGCAAAGATGGCTTAAGGATTTCTACTTAGAACAGTGCAAAAAAGGGAAATGGGGACGAATTTCAAGAAGCCCTTACGAAAATGTAGAGGAATCACTCATGGAACCAAAGAAAGGCGATTTCTTTCAAAGAAAAAGTAGAAAAACTTGCTCGTTATTTGCGAATACCCACTCGGATGCCGTAGATTCTCAATGCAAAGGGTAAAGAGAGGGTGAGAAAAAAAGGAAACCGAAAAGGGGAAGGTAGAGAAAGATAGAAAGAGACAGAGAGAGGAGAACCATGTCCATATTTTTCGCTGGGTGAACGTTTGCAAAAACAGCGCAATTCGTCTTCCCATTTCGACCGAGTAAATCGTGTCCGAGAAGGGATTGCACGATTCCGTAAGGAAAGAAGGGGTGCGCGGGGAACGAACAAACCGTTAAGCTAACGAACGTGCAGGAGACAAAGGCGAAAGATAAAGGCACGAGTTAGAACTGCGCTCTTTTCGTGCCAGCTGCTCCTGCACATGCACCCACGGAATGCACCACGTATATCATTCGATTGAATTGAAATTACGACACCAGGGGATGATAGAACGATTCAGGACTGCGTTAAAGGGTAGAGGGAGTAGAAGGGTCTGTGAAAGAGGCAGACGCAGAAAGTACTGCAAAAAAGGAAAAGAGGAAGAAAGAACGGAAAAAATACCCAAAGAGATAATCACACACGTAAGGGTGTGTGTGTGTGTGTGTGTGTGTGTGTGTGTGTGTGTGTGTGTGTGTGTGTGTGAGAGAGAGAGAGAGAGACGTGGTTGGAAAGAGTGCGGGAGAGCTATCGACACGAGAAGAAACATAAAGGAAGAAAAAAGTGAAATGGAAGCAACGCATAACTGATAGAAAAATGTACGTAAAGAGGTAAAAATGTATATTGTGTTAGGAGGGTAAAACTCCTCACTGTAGGTCGAGGGATTCTATTCGGGTTTGTAAATCGTTGTTCTATAAAGTACGGTAAAATGTCGAATAAGAGAAGTCAGTTATCCACAAATCGATTATATGGAAGACCGAGTGTTGAAGCGAAAGTATCGAATAGATGAGAAAAGTATCCTGCAAAACAAAGTACAGGAACTCTTGAAACTATTCGAATTTATTGGTAGCTTTTGAAATGTTAGAAAAAGTTATTTTGTATTTGTTTTTATCGAAAAGATATATTTGGAGAGAAATCCGAAGGTGATTTGTATTAAAAAAAGAAATGGAAGTGATTTTCTTGTAAATGGTTCAACAATTACGGTTAATGAAATATATATTCAAAAAATGAGAAATATTGAAATTTTAGGAAAAACTTAACCCTTAAAATCGCGGAGTTGCATTTCTGCAACATACTAATTCTATGATAGTAAAGAAAAAATTTGAACGGATTACGGTTTCTGAACAAACTTTGTCATAGACTATAGTGTACTTTGTAAATTTTTGACAGGTGCAGTGGCACCAACTTTCAAATGTTTTATTTATTTGTCAGTTTTAGCGAGTTTTCATCGGGGCGGTAAAAAGTGATATTGGCATAACTTTGCTCGGTCTTTGTTATAATAGAGAAAATAACTATCATAATAAATAGAACTATAATTAAGTACTAAAATATTTTTTTATTCTATTTACATGAGTCAATAATTCCCCATACATCTGCTTACCTAGGAACGCGCAGTGTTGCATAAATGCAACAAAGGATTTTCAGGTAATTTAGAAGCTGAATTCTTTCAAAAGAATTTTTTTTATATTTTTCCTATAGTCTAAACTATATATGGATATTAAAAACATTTTTTCTGATTAAAAAAATAAAATCGCGCATTTAAGGGTTAATCTAAAGGGAAAGAATATCTTCACTCAATCTGAATAGACATATTCTTCACTCAATCAAGAAAAATTGAAATTTTAAGATATTATAGCCTCCGTTACCCGGTTTTTGTCAATATTAATTTATTTTAATTATTCTCGCATTAATTTTTTAGTAATTTCAACATTCTGAGGATAAAGAAATACACTGTACTTTTAAATTAACTTTCATGCAGAAAACCAAACATATTCAGGTAGGAAAAAATTCTTAAAATTAGTACACTTTAAACTAAAAGTAAAAAGCAGTTCTTAAAAGAGGCGTCATTTTATTTACCAACGGATGATTAAACATGAGAAATGGTTTTATATCTGTTGATGAGCGGTAAAATTTCCATTGTTAAAAAACATGCAATATTTACACAGAATCAGTTTACAATGTTCCCGCTACCATGAAATAGTAAAAAATGTAACCTTTAAAATGCAGCAAAAGAAACCATTTTCTCAGGAAAGAAGGGACAGAAAAATTGCAGTTTCACCGAACGATCTACGTTAAATTGAGCAATCTTAAAACGCAATGCTCGCTTAACAATCGACAATGGACGGTCCCTTTATTTGTATCGTACCATTGTGCGTCGGCCGTTGAGGTGAACTCTCAGGAAAAACAAGCGTGTCAGCATTCATTTTACATGCCAATAAACGAGCATTAGCCAGCGCAATAAATACTCCTCTGTTGCATTGTTTGCCTCAATAGGAGTCTCATCTCTCTGACGATTAAAGTCAACCTTGCCGATATACGAAACTCACAATTAATAACATTGTTTTCTATGCGAATAATTTTTCAACTCTAAAGTCCCCATTTTCGTGGACGTTCATTGAGCCAAATGAATTCGATAAACGATTAAGTATCGGCGATTCACGATCCTAAAATGACGACTAAAATTTCTCGAATGGACTGTAATCGTCATCCACTTTCGAGCTGCAATCTGCCCGGGGATCAGAACTCGCTCGATTCATCGAAATTCCCGGAGACCAGGCTGAATAGGATCCGTGGCTTTGAATGGAATATTAATAACTTGGAGCAGATAGTGCATACGGATATATATATATATACGTATATACGTTATATACATACATATATATAACGGTATTATTATTTGTGTCTACTCTTACTATCAGTTTGGCAAACGGATATGATATTACGTTTTTTTTATTCCTTGGAAGATGAATTCCAAATCAAACATTTATAATTCGTTTTCAAGTTGTTTCTATTGATCTTTAAAGCAGGAAATCTATTCAGATCTGAGAGTTCGATAAAAATAACAATCCCCGGCGGCTGGTGTGACCATAGATCGACTGTTACTACTGGCACTTTTTGGTCGTTCGTTTTGCAGCTCAACGATAAAAATACTCCATAAAATGGCCAGTAATGGCCGTAACTATATTGGATTCGGCTTCCAGCGGACCGTGTATGTTTCCACTATGACCGAGACAACTGCATTTCAAGCCATTACTTTTTTTTATGCCCGAAAAAAAATATCAGCGCTGAGAAACGTTTTGCTCTGTCTTCATTCTAGATTTATTTGTGCGATTTCTGGATGGGTGAGTCGAGGTTACATTAATACGAAAAAATGTTCCTTTTTCTACAATGTTTATTTCGTTCAGCATTCATCTCGTTGTTAGAATTGCAACATATCTATATTTACAAGAAACTGAAGCATCGTAAAATATTGGCCTTTCTGTTAATACAATCCGTTCATAATTATCATAAATTAATACATTCAAGGAAAAAAGTGTAGAGAAACTTCCGCCATTGCAAAAGTATGTTCGCAGTTCTCTGTAACGTGGCAGTTACCATTGTGAATTACAACTCTTCATGCCAGTTCGGGAACTAGTCTCCCTTGAGTCACCCTGGCAAGACTCCGTAATTACTCCGATTATCGCTAAATTACTCTCAATTAAAAGTTCGTCGTCGGAAAGACAAAATTGTGCGCTTTCAAAGTTTCACCTATTGCAAGATTTATTGCAATAACAAGAAATACTTATTAGCCATAGTCTCAACAGATTTTCGCGCTTTACAAACTCTACAATTTATATTAAGATATCATATTATCAACATCCAGAGAAATCAAGTACAACCGATATTTAATGAAGCAGTACAACTATTCTAACTTTCACTGGGATCTTCACATTGAGAGATCAGTGTCCAGCACAAGTTATACAGATCTCCATCATTTATAGAAACTTCTAGCTTCTCATCCTGTTTCAACCTTGCTCTAATTCATCACGGAGTGCACTGAAAATCGTTCGGGCCTGTCGAAACCGAATAAAAAGATCTATCCCACCTAATCTAAAGCATCTACGAAAAGAATCTCATTTCAAAGAAAAAGACATCCTAAATACAAGTTTCCCATTCAAAAGAAAATTTTTTCTTTCGTCTGATTCTCCAATACCCTAATAACACCCTAACTAACCACTACTGACTGCACTCAGAATTGATTTAGCAAGTTGTAAAATTCGCGAAACGTGATCCTTTCTGTGAGCTTGATGACACCTGATCAGCCGAAGGATCACGCAATTTATGCGTTGCCAGCGACGTGTGGCGTCGCACTGTTAACTATCGACGGTTCCAGCCGTTCCAACCCCCAGCCGACGCCTAAGCATTCTGGCGCAGGCTCGAGCCGCGTCCCAGAAATCCTGAAACACGGCGCCTCGTGTCCCTGAACGCTCTTTGAGCTCGCCGCAAGCGTAAACCCGTCCACCACCAACAGCAGCGACACCCTCTCCACTACCACCGGTAACCTTGTCCACCCTGTCCACCCTCGTTTCTTCCCAGGCGCACCATGCACACACACCCTTCTAAGACTCGTTCTTTTCACCCCCGTAGAAAACCGAGCTCGTCTGCTGGTAGTTTTATTGAGGCTCCTAGGGTGTTTGGGGTGTTCAGTGGTGTGGCCTGTCCCGGAGATGCTGGTGAGCTGATTTTCGTGTCTCAGGATCATTGACCCGAATCTGTAAGCATAATATCGTAAATTTTGTTATTTTTTCTACTTTATCTGTGTATTTCATTTATTTATGGTTTAATAACGATTAAAGGTACGTTGGAATCAGTTTGTTTGGTAGAGATCGATCGCTAGTCTGGGGATTTTAGGGAAATTTTGGACGGGTAGGTTAGGCGGTGGTGTCAGCAGTCCCGAGGATGCGCAGGGGGTTCGTTTTTGTTAGACTTGCGTAACTGTCGGGCGTAATATTGTAATTGATAGTTATTTGACGATGGTTTTTAATTCAGTCTGTTGGTGTTTTTTGTTTTTGTTAAGGCGCTATTGCATTTTATATTTCGCTAAGGGGATGATATTTTTTTTTCTTTTTATAGAAAATTTGTATTTGATGCAATAACTTGGGATATAAAATTATTAATTATCATATTTGTCTGTAGCACTTTGTCATTGATCAATAGCTATTAGGAATTCTACTGAACTATTTTTAAAAATATGTAGAACATCTTTATGAATGCTTTTTTCTTAGATGTCCAAATTATGACATTATAGTTATTTGTGTATTGTTGAAACTTATAATATTCAGAAATGTAAATTCCCGTAGCCCTGATTTAGTAAAGTTACTGTTTAGTATACAGATAGCAACAATTTTATCAGCATTTCAACAGTTTCACATCAGTTTTTCTACGTGTCACATACAATCCCGAAAAACCTAGCCAGCCCCTCAATTCCGACTAATCCCGCCCGCCGATTTCATTGAACCAGCTCCACTTTGGCTGTCTAGTTCGTATCCGGTACTTTTTTCGTGTCAAAGAAACATCGATCCATTCCCATTCGATGTAACAAAAGCGTGACGTCATTAATTTATTACCTCGGTGTTATAATAGAAACTGCCCTTACAATATTTCTCTTTCCCTCGCGACTTTGAATCATCGATTCCATCCAATCCGAAGTAAACAGAATCCAGGATATCCGTCAGATACCTGTTTGTTTCTTTTGATTTATTTGAACGAATTCGAGCTCGGAAAAGAGAAAAACCCTTTCCGCCTCTTTCCGGACTCGGACCTGGCATTTCTTGAAACTTCGAATCTGGAATCCATTTTTTTTCCTTTTGTCGGAAAGTTTTCACCTACAAAATAACAGACTAGTCTGTAAATTTGAAGTAATGACGTTTTTTGCGAATTATCATGTATACTTGCATTATATAAAATACATTTTCTGCATTTATCAAAAAAGATGAGCAACAACATATTGACAAAAATTTAAAAAAAACTAAGTACGTATAAATCGATAAGTAATTTTTATTTGATACAATTGTTGCATACATCGACTGTGTACACTGTACACTGTACAGACATCCTTTTCGGTAATATATATTCGACATATAGCTTTCTTTTATACTTAATTTTCAAACAGTCTAACTAGTCAAATAATCTTCCGTGTTTGACAATTGCTTTATATCATTATGCATGTATTCTTTAGTTTAACTGTTATTATTTGTGTAACGCAAACTAATAAACGACCATAAATAATTTGATAAAATTACTTGTTTTCATGAAATTTTAATCAATTTATTAATACGTTAAAACTTATGAAAATTCAATTGAACGAAAATATTTAATCGGAGAAAATAAAGAATTATCCTGCCTAACAATTCAGAATGCAGGATGCACCTATATTAGACTTAACAGACTTTATGTAACAAAACAATAATTAACAGAGTGGTTGCATAATCAGGCAAAACTCACTCCTTGTCGACTGGAAAGTTGTTCTTTTATGTCAAAAATAAACAATTCAACTTACCCGTACTTCTTCAGTGATTCCTCTCTAAACTATCCTTCCCAGGCAAGCATATTTTCATTTTTCCCAGACTACACTTCCCTTAGTTACACGTGTTTTGCAAGCGCATCCTTATTTTTTAAAACTATGCTCGAACAAGCAAAACTGTTAACTGGAACGAACAGAATTTTTGGAAAATTCTGATTGGCTAAAATAATATTGAATTAGATTAGGTTTCTCCGACTCGAAAATTGGAATAGTCTATTACCATTGATTGCTTATACTCTTTCCGATCGTTCTGTTTCCTGAATTACTCTGACTGGGAGATGAGGCTGGTTCGAAAAGCCGGATGTATCGATGTTTCCATAGCATGCATTTATATTCTATCGAGGTAGACTGCATTTCGTGGACATTTCCGGTGCATCTTCTCGCGACAGTACGACGATATTCTACGTAGAGGCGAACCTTTCCCGGGAGGTTGAATGCACGGAAATAAAATTACATAAAAATGTAGTCGATAAAAATGTATTTTATTGTCTTTTATATATATATATATAACAAATGCTACGTCAAATGTGTTGAATACATGTGAAAGGTCAAATCATTGACACTTTCCTGATTTCCATGCTGTTATAAAGTAAATTCTGTTTAAAGATTTTCGGTGACATCATAAATCAAAGAAATAGAAACACTAACTTCGGTGCTATTTATTAAGTTAATTTTTACTTTATTTTATTTTTTTTTGTTTACTTAATCTGTCGCACTTCATGTAAAAAGCATGTTCATTTTTTGCATGTTTTCCTCTAGTTTGTATGCTCATTAACTTGCTGCATATATATGCATTTCCGTACAGAAATTCTCTCCCCGGAAAAGCACCTAGAAGATAAGAGAGGAAACGCATTACACTCTCATATTTCTCGTTTCGCACCGTCCCGCATAAGGGGTGTATTTTCGCGATAAACCGATGCAAAAATGCACTTTGCGTTAATATCGATGCATTCATTAATCAAGCTCTTACGCCCCCCCCCCTCTCTCTTTCTCTCGTTTTCTCTCCCTCCAGGTCTCTATCCCACTGTAAATTTATTTCGTAACGTTGTTGCAAAAAGAAACAGTTTAATCTAAAGTTACAGGAGAAACTAATTACCCTACATTGAATAAAAACTACAAACTGTGGCGCAGAACGTTCTTTTTCGCCGTCCAGCGGTGTAATGTAGAAGAGCATTCATTTTAATATATAATGTGTTAAGAGTATTTATAACGCTTTATTAGATAACTTTTCTGCATTGGCCAAAAAAAGATAAGCAACATCATATTGACAAAAATAAAAGAGCTATGTATAAATTGATTGAAATATAGCTTTCTTTTATATTTAATTTTCAAACAGTTTAACCAGTCAGTCAATCTTCCGTGTTTGACAATGGCTTTTTATCTTTATGCAAGTATTTCTTTTTTTAACTGTTAAAAAATGAAAAATAATAGCCAATTATAAATACTTTCACAAAATTACTTGTTCCTACTCGACAAGTAGCTGGAAAAATAATTTAAATCACAATGGAATCTATCACAAAGGAATCAGCATATTTTACTAATTTATTTCATATAAATTTGTATTAACCTCTGACAATTTAAATGCCTCTTCAATGAATACATCTTCGTTACTAATTCGTATTGTACTTTTGGAGGAGTGCGATAGCGGAAACAAATTGCACGCGGAAAATTGTCAAAGTAATTAATCATCTTGTAATTATACGTCATCCATTCGTCCTGTAAAAATACTTTGCCGGAAAATTTTTCCACGATATCGACACTTACTATCGATCCCAGTTTGGGGTAACGGTACGAAAATAAACAACAAAAACAGACCAAGCTAGAGATTGAAGAAGCTGACAAAAAGAGGATGGGGAGAAACCGTCTAAGGGGAAAGGGGGTGTTGGAAGGAATAACATAAAAATGTTGGCGGCATTCCAAAGCGCTTGCCAACTCTCAAACGACTACTAAATCAAAATACCTCTGCCAGCCGAGTTAAATTTTATTCCAAATCCTTTTATCGCAAAACCTATTTCTCCGGAAAAATGTAAATCTTGGTTACCGTGCTCTTCTACACTCCCTTGGCTATCCCACCCCGTTTTAAAATCGGTCATTTCTTCCTCGTAACGACACCCGTGATGAAACTGTCCTGCGAAAACGAATACTTTGTCGTTTCAATCTTCAGTTGTATTTACTTTATTTCATATTTATTGAAATATTTCAACACAGAATGCAATTATTGAATGTATCTGGTGGTTTTCTTGAACTTTCCAATGTAGATATAATTCTAAGAAATTTACATTTAATAGAAACGATGTTATCTTGCGTATCTTCTAACAAGTTTGTTCGATAAATTGACAGATCGTATGAATTTAAAAAACATATAATAATAGCTTTTCATTTTAGTTGCAATTTATAAATTGTAATAAAAAAGATTGTGTAGAAAGTATTCTTGATATCATTTAGGATACTTACATATAAATTATATATTAAAAACTTTAGATATTATTGTAATTTAGAAAAACGTAATGCTATGGAAAATTTCGAAAACGTTTGCAAGTAAACGTTAATATTGAAATAAAACTGTTTACTCACTAGTTGCCTTCATTTTGTATTGTCATTTTTTACACATTTATCTACATTTAATTTTTACAAAGCCGCACACCAAACTGTGCGAATCAACTTGTGAAAATGGAGCTAAACGGCCGATCTGCCGGTATGGTGAAACGTAAAAAAGAATAATTTTTACAGTAATTCCACGCAATGTTTCATTCTTATGACATGAACAGCAGCACTTTATGAGAGCTGGTTTACATCAGCTCTTCTCTCTTTCTTTCTCTGTCTCTTTTTCTCTCGCGCGTGCTCTCTGTCTTTCTCTCTCTTTTTTCACACCTAACCTTTGCAATCGACTTTATATCGTGATGAAAGTCTGAGAAGCGAAAAATCGTAAAAGCAAAGTTTGCAAACCGTGCTATGCAATCAAAGTTGCTTTCCAACATTAGCTGTCACTGACGGCTGTAATAAAGTGTACAATAAATTCCGACTGGTGGGAAAGTTGTAGAATTAAAAAAACTCCGTTTT
The DNA here is from genome assembly GCA_910591515.1 of Cerceris rybyensis. Taxonomy (NCBI): domain Eukaryota; kingdom Metazoa; phylum Arthropoda; class Insecta; order Hymenoptera; family Crabronidae; genus Cerceris; species Cerceris rybyensis. Next base: position 8,519,267 of record OU342789.1, on the reverse strand, counting down.
TCCAATAGCGGAAAATTTCCGGAAAGTAAATTAAACTTTTCGTTCACGGTTATAACCGATACCAGTTACGATTCTGACGTTCCGCTAATTGCAAGTCGAAGAGTTTAATGCTTCTGTTTCATGTACAAAGGTATTTTTAACTTTAATATTTAAGATTATTTAATTCTTACTTTTCGACTAGCGTATTGTATTAAAACTAAGAAAGGAAAAAGCATTTTCTTTATCATTGCTACATATATAACAATACTTTTTCATCACTTACGATCAAACATTATTTTAATGTGGTATTTTGCGATATTTGTTACGACTATTGTGTTATAGAATAACTAAATATTACCGAATAGTATAATTGAAAGTTCTATTGAAATTGATCAGAATTAGTTTTTTTCTTTTATGTAAAATTCACGAGTTATCATAAAGTATAATTTTCTATAGAAATACATATTAACTCGTTCCGTGCCATGTGTACCATTTCTAGTACACGTTAAACCTGGCCTGCAGGCCACGTGTACCAGAAATGGTACACGCAGACATATTTACTTAATGCGCTGAAAATGTATGTTTTATCACAAATTTAATTATGTAAACTATATTTCCATTAAAAGAATGAGGTATGGTATGAAGTGCAATCTGGAACAAAACACACACATTTGTTTAATTGTCATATGCAGCAATTATTAATTACATTTAATGGTTGACTTTTTTAAAGCAAGGGATGCATTAAAATGTTGTCTTCTAGAGTTTGATGCAATTTTAGGAGATAAATTGTTGTTTTCATCCTCACAGTAACACAAATAATGAACTAATCGTTTTCTAAATTCTATTATTGGCATAGATCTATGTCCTTGAGTATTATACAATATCCAAGTGTTTATGATTGATGTATTTGGAAGAAACTCAAATGCTTCTTATTTATACCATTTAAAAGTTTTACGTAAAGCGTTATTACATACTGCCATTTTTACTAACCGAAAATTTTAGAACTGGCCGACTTTTACTGGTCGAATTGATCGCAGCGCCACATGTACCATAAATGGTACACGATGTGATAACCACTCCAAACAAGCTAAATACTTATCGACTGATAATGTAATGAAATATTGTGTGATAATATTCCAATCTTTAGTCAAAACATCAAATGGCCTGTACGACAAGTTGGGCAAAAACGGCTTGGCAGGGAACGTGTTAAAGAATGGTAATTGCAGCCATATAGGCTTGGTTGATAAATCACAATTTAATTCCAATTTGGTATTATTGTTATACATTCACAATATACGTTATATATGAACATCTAAACTACACATGTCGGCAATTAATGAAATATATAAGTTTACAGTTTATCTATCAATATGAAGTTAACACTGACTGATTGGAGCGTCAAATGTGCGCCGCAACAAATGAGTTAAAATACATTTAATTTAAAAAGTGTAAAAAGAGTAGAATTTTTCTGACACCACTAAAATATTTCACTTTAAATTTATACACTGATGATTAATCATATTTCAGAATAATTTGATTAAAAGAAAACACGATCCTGGCGGAACGTTAATGCATTTTTAATTTGAGGTGATCTTAATTATTCAACGATAAGAGAACTAATTTATTTTCGCAATTATATTATGTCTGTCGCATCAAAACCACTTTAGTCGTATTAAATGCGGACGCAGAGTCCAAATTTATATTGCAAGACATGATATTCACCTGCTCCATCGCGATATTAATTTGTAGCATTATTTGATTACCCGTGTTAATGGTTTTTGCATGATGATACATAACATCGTGCATAAATTATACATTTTAATGCTCCAACATAATAACCGCGAAATTAGAAATATTTTTCATTTCAATACAAGATTTAAAAATTTCATTGCTTCATTTTTAATACCCACTGAAATTCTATAAGAATCTGCGAAATGGAAATGACACTTAATTAATTCATTGAGACTTTTTAATAAAATTTTATTCGTACTACATAATAATAATTTAATAGGGCCTCAAGCATCATGAATTTCTATTGGTTTAATAATTATGGACATTAAAAAACCTGTATTTATTTGCCGGCACTTTTGAGCCAGATTTGAGACACATCAAAATCTATTTGATCTAAACTCGTAAATGATTCCATTTATACGGTTGCTGCTTTTGATCAAATATCCTCGAGTCGCTTATTTAAACTAGACGGAAAGCAAACTAGTACCGAGCTTGTCTCAAATAATTCGGTTTACTTATCCATGTTTCTTGGCCAAACATTCATGAAATCTTTCTGTTGATGCAATTGCAATTCAAAACATTAACATAATTGCATAACTGCGAAAAAATTTCTGGGTGAATGATAAATGCACGAATAGTGTCGAGTATATTTAAATCGTCCATAATCTGTGTAAAAGTCCGTACTGCGCACTTTGCGTGAGAAGGTGGATGAAGTATACACTTCCAGATTGCAGAATATTTATTACAAATACACGTTGGTTAAAATAAATACAAATGGAAACATTAATTAATCGGAGATCGCGAGAACGTACAATCACACACACACACACACACTTACTGTTTTAAAGTATATATGGACCGTTTATCTTGCTAGTGGTATAAGTCCATTTAAAAAAAATGAAGTATCATGCAATGTATGCTTAATTTAGTGTAAACTTTTTATTTATAACTAATTAGTATTTAATATCTTAAAAAATGCTAATACCTTGTTCAATTTAAAATTGGTCGCTAAAAGAAATTGCATAGCCATGGATTATGACAGTGGTGTAAATCCAATTTTCATAGACAGGCTGCGGGGTCAGTGGCCATCGGCGGCTACATTTATTTTACTTAATGTGTCGAAATTTACAATTTTAGGTTACTTATTTTATTTTTCTCCAAAAATGGATAATTTCATATTAACGTCAAATAGTGATATAGATAAGAAGAAGTAGTAAATCAATTATGTTATAACAATATCATTTTATGACAATTAAAAATATTTATTTTATTCAATCTTAAATAAATAGACGCAGAAATAGAACTCATGAGTATAAACAAAAGAGTAATCTGAGAAGTGGAGGATGAATATAATTCTACTATGAAAAACAAATTAATGAAACGTAAAAAGGGAAGAAAACTTATAGAGGTAGAATTTTCATCAAATGAGGATATTATTACAGTCCGACAAGTGAAAAATGGCTGGCGAGCGGTGGAACTACTCGATTTTAGAAGTCCATTCCCGCCATTTCCTTTTTGAAATTTCGAAACACAGTTTTCTATAGTAGACACTCCGCATAGTCGTTTACTTCAGGAAGTTGAGTTTGAGAATTCCAAAAACGAAATAGCGGAAATAAGCGGTTGAAAACGGGAGACTCTGTCGCTCACTAGCCAAGTTAGAGTTGTCGGACTGTACTGAGAATATCAAAACACTTTCACATGAAGAGCATAAATAAATAATACCAATATCTTATGTTGAGTTTAACGATATTTAAATATAATTGACTTGAAAAATAGAAAGTACTGCTTCTATTTTATTTCTAGTTATTATCTATAAACAAAAATGGATTAACATGAAATATATTTTAAGTGCCATTTAGGTTTTCAAAATTGAAATTGAATGATTCTTACAATTGATTAATTATGAAAGTGGTGTAAGTCCATTAGCAGTACGTAAATATATATTATTTTATTTAAATTCACCTAAAAGAAATTTATATAATCAAATTACATATTGATAAATTGATAGAAACATTGTCAGGCTTGTCATAATTAACCAATATTTTTTAATTGGTAGATATGGTAACCTTTAACTTTTTCGAAACAACAGAAAGTGGATTTGCACCGCTTTCAAAATAAACGGTCGATACATTCTATCGTCCGTCTCATTGCGTCCATTAGTTAGTTCGTCTACTCGTCTATTCTATTAATAGTCTATGCATCTCTCTGTCTGATCATTTATTCATCTATAAGTCTTTCTTTCTTTCTGCACATTCGTCTACATTGTGACATTCGTCGACCCTCTGTTTGACAATGAATCTTCTCGTCCACGTGCAGTCTCGTCTATCTTTCATCTGTCATTTGTTTTACTTCACGTGGAATTTCTATAATTTCCACAGATATTTACAATTACTGTTTGGGCGTGGTTTCAAAGAAGATAAATTAGCCCTTTGGTTTTGCTTAGATTTTATATGTTGTTAGTGAACTGCATCTTATTCGTAACAAACTCAATAAAATATTTTGTATTATTCATCCGAAATATTTGGAGTATATGTAATATTTTTTTACTGAAAGTAATGACATGCCTGTATAATTATAATAAGTTAGTAAAAATTTTCAAGATCGCACGAAGGATTTGGCTGGGTCGCTTCACGCTTCTTTGGACGCGTGGAGAGGACAGAGGTCCCTGGACGAGTAACATGTGGGTCAGTTTGACACTTGGCAGAGGAACTAAGGCCTGTAGATGACTGCAAAGTTTAACTCGCCGGCACAGGTGAAGGTTTTCGATACGATTATTTCTGTTGAATATGAGAGGAGTGATAACACGAAACCTGCTTTAAGATCGCACTCCTTTCGGTTGGTAAAGATCTGTAGGCATATGTTTGCGAATTTATTAGTTTAACGTGGGGCACCCGCCTGACGGCTCTGCCACACGACGCACAGTGGTCGATTTCGCCGAAATCCTGGCCAAAACCCCAAAATTTTTTTTTAGAATTTTCAAAATTTGGCAATTTCGTTTGATTTGTAACACATCAGAGCATTGTTTTCCATTAATAAAAATTTTTATTGAACAATACTCTTAGAGATATGCAATGTCAAAGTTGGCACTTAAATAATGTAACGTTTTCACGTCGAAATTGAGAATACGTTTTCAATGTGAAATTAAAGTTTGATCCACTTTTTCAGTATTGGTAGCTATTTATCATACTTTTAATTTATAAATATCTTGGTTTCATTTTTTTATTTAATATTTTACAACTCTGTTGGTACAGAACGTAAAACCTAAACATTTTTTTCCTTTTGCTAATGAAATAGTTGTGAATGCTGCAAATTGCCACCGTTATTTTTTTTTTTAAATTAAACTTTGAAGCTTCCCGAAGAAGACCTCGTTGAGTTTTCTTGCGACTTTTTGCGATTCTTCGAGTAATTGTTATTTGTTTGTCGCGCGCGCCATGCTCGGGGAAGTGCATTTATGACATAGGGCCGGGCTATCGTGCTTTACCTAATGAATACTGCTAATCCTTCTCTAAGATCAACCTGGCAATTAACGAAATAATATGTTTATTTCATGGGGTTAAAAATCGGAATGAGTTTAAACAAGCTGGTGGCCTATTGTTTCGAGGCAACAATAGATGGCCGCGGCTATCTCGACCGCTTACCGTCATAAACCGAAAGATCTTTGACGATTCTAAGGAAAATCTGGCTAGTTGCAGGTATGAGGGAAATATTTGTTCCTTACAATGTTTCATCTTTCTCCTTCGACCGAAATTTTTATTAAATAAAGAGAAATTCGGAGATGGAACAGCAATGACATGCTTGTATTAAGATACAGCGACTGCTGCAATAAATATCATTAAAACTGCAGAAGTCCGTGGAATAACATAATACATTTTTTTTTAAATTAAACCTTGAAGCTTCCCGAAGAAGATCTTGTTGAGTTTTCTTGCGATTCTTCGAGTTATTGTTATTTGTTTGTCGCGCGCGCCATGCTCGGGGAAGTGCATTTATGACATAGGGCCGGGCTATCATAAGACTACTGATTTTCGTGCCGATCCGACAATTTTTCGATACTCGCACCCGCCATATTAAAGCCGCCATTTTGTTTTTGGAAATTCTGAGTTCGGATTCTTAATCAGCGACCAAAATAATACTAATATACCAATTTTCAGCTAAATTGAAAAACTTCTTGGGGTTTTGGCCAGGATTTCGGCGAAATCGACCACTGTGCGACATAGGCATATGTTGATGGGATGGCTAATATTCCCTCCAAAATAACATTATCGCTAGTATTGTAAGCCTATTGTTTACACTGAACCAGATATTTACATGGCCAGAGAAACATTGACTTTTGTTGGATGAAAGTACTATAAGTGGAACATGGGACGAAGGACAATAACGGACTGGCGGAGCCCACGTCCCTGAGAGCCTTGGATTCCAAAGTTCGAAAGTATGTACAGTGCGGCTCGGCCAACTTGGCACCTCGGCGGCGGATCTTCTCGCTTTCAACCGCCCATTCGCACCATTCTGTTTCTTGGAATCCACTCGTTCAGCCTCTTAAAGGAAGCACCCGACAAAGTCGTAGCATTCAAATATTCTTACTAGTTTGGCTGGAGGAGCGAGACATTGTATTACATTGTTTTCTCGTCGCGCGCTCCGTTTCATCAAGGAGAATCTCCCCATGTAGTGGGGGCAATTCTGCCGCAGTTTATCCTGTCTTTCCTATAGTGATGTTAGAAATCTGGTGCCTACGCCGATGTCCTCACTGTCGCCACCCAAATCGCGTTGTCTCCCTTGCTTCGATCTGCAACGTTCTCTCTCTTCGTCTTTTAGTTCGATTTGTATGTGTAGCTCTTTTAACGAATCGCGAGGTAGAACGTCAATTGCCTTCGTGTACGTGTGACAAGAGGCATGACGCTTGACGCCTGGCGAATCAGACTCTGCCGAAACAGGCCTACCTCCCAGGTACCAAGTTGGCCGAGCCGCACTGTACATTTTTCATTTCGGTATAAAGATTCCGCGTACCAATAAACTCCTGCGCTTGACGTCTTGATAATATTACTACCCATTGAAAGGTAGTAACAACTACAATAGAATGTGATTCATTTTTCTTAGATTTCTAATTAGATTTGAAATCACCTGTTTTTCTATTTGATTTCGACTTAAAATGCTTTCTCTGATTCTTATTGCTATAGAAAACAGTTTCAGAGTTGTTTGCAGAGCTTTCATCTAAAATTTTTACACGTAAAGTTTCTGGAGCATTTGTTGTTACGGTCCGCATCTATAATGCAATAAGTTTTGTTATATAGGGTCTTTCAAATTGCAAATAAATGTATATTTTTACAACAAACTATAATAGAAAGATGTCTACTCCATCGTATCGTACCATTAGAATATCTTCTGGACATCTAGTTTTTTGCATAATTTTATTACCATTTTTTGTTTATATTTATCTGCAAAAGTAAACGATCTTTTTAAATTTTATTTAAAATGAAATAGAAAACACAATATTAAAGAATAGGTAAAAGGAAAAATGCACAAGAAATTTGTAGAAAAAAGAAGAAAGGTTCTATAGACGATATAATATATAATATTTAACAATAAAGCTCTGCTACAAATAGAAAATAATAATAACATATTATTCATTATGAAAGTATAATAAGTTAGGATGCAGTTATAATAGTAGTACAATATAATTTTGCCATTATGACTTAATTTAATGCATTCAACTGGAATACTATGCGCATTGAAACCCTCAAAGTTACTGGGGCTTGTGAACAGTGCTTTTTAGAAAGAATGTTTAATCTGAAATAATGTTCATTTGCAAAATGTAATTATAAAATCTGTTCGCAGAACGAAATCTGAATACAGTAAAACCTGGTTGAATGTACAAGGAGTTTGCCAGGATAAATGCACAGCAACTATCCCCTCCACATAGGGGGATCCCCCTCGGCGGACCACGACGTTCGACGACGAGGCATTTTAACATAATATGTATTATCGGAACGTGTCAGTGAGGCAATACTAATCGGAGGATTGAACTTTTCCGATTTTGATTTTCTTTTTGTTAAAAATATCGCTAACGTATTTGTGACATTTTTCTGATAAAAATGATACCAAACACGGCATAGTTTGAGAAATATTTACTTAATATTTAATTCGTTTACTTGCTATTTAGATAATTCAAACATATCGTGTTTGGTATCATTTTAATCACAAAAATGTCACAAATACGTTAGCGAAGTTTTCAAAAAAAAAAAAATCAAAAATGGAACAGTTCCATCCTCCGATTAGTATTGCCTAACGGTTAGGGCCGGTCGCCCTGTACGGTGGGACTCTCTGCCTTTTCTACTGTCTGTCCTTTTCTAAGCTCGGCGCTCGCTGGAGCGTCAACGTAAACACAGTCCTGAAATTCAGCAACGACCTGTGCATTTAAGTCTTGCACTGGGATCCATTTAGCTGTGCAGTTATCGAGTAAGGTAACTATTCTGTGTTTTCATCTGACTCCAGCTGACCACGAATCTAGAAAGGGGTAAGCAATGGGAAACCGCCCCCTTCAAGGATGATAGGGTTAAAGGAACCGGGATTCGGTTGCGATGCACACGCGATTGACAGCGATGCGCTCGTCTTTGCTCCATTTACGAGCTAATGGAGTAGATTTTGACGATGCTCAAAGTTTGTTAGATATCTATGCTATTGAGAGAAACGTTCCTCAAAACATTCGTACGAACGGACTCCTCGCTGTCAATCGCGTGTGCATCATAATCGTGCCTCAGTACCTTTAACCTCTGCGTCTTCGAGGGGGTGGTTTCCCACTGTTTGTCACTTTCTAAATTCGCGGTCAGTTAGAGTCGCATGAAAACGCTGAATTGTTCCCCACCTTAATAAATGTACAGCAATATCGACATCTGTGCAATGTCTAAATGCACAGGGCTGTGTTTACGATAAGGCTCCAATTGAGCGCCGAACTTAGAAAAGGCATTAAATATAATTCAAACCGTATCGCGTTTGATATCATTTTAATAAAAAAAATTTCACGAATACGTTAGCGAAGTTTTTAACAAAAAAAAATAAAAATTGGCAAAATTCAATCCTCCGATTAGTATTGCCTCACCGACACGTTCGGGCCGGTCCCCCTGTAGGTTGGAGCTCTCTGTCTCTTCTACTGTCTGTTCTTTTCTAAGTTCACGCTCGTCTGGAGCCTGAACGTAAACACAAAATAGAAACCACCACTTCGTAACTGCACTGATTCAGTCCCGAATTCTGTGCATTTATTCAGGTTTTACTGTATTCTGAAAATGTTCAAACTAGAATTTTCACAGTTTCTAAACAGTGTTTACAATTGACTTTTTAAACAAAATTTCGAAAACTTTACGCGAAAATTCACATCATATTTAAAACCCCGTACCAAATTCTGACACGTCGAAAAATCCAAAACACATTACGTGACAATGGAGGTCCGAATCAAAGTAGTTCTGATAACAGTAAATCCAAATAAATATCATTTAATATTACTGTCAAGAAGAATGACGAATTGGTAACTTTAAACGAAGATCAGAACATTTTGCCCGTCGTATTTCACGATAAACTAATTCTGTACCATCGATTAATTGTTATGTGTTTTTTTTTTTTTATAATCAATTTACACTGCAGTCAACCCTCCTATAACGCGGTGAGTGCGTACCGCGTTATATGGAAACCGCGCTATAAGAAACTCGGATTAACCGTATAAACCAGGCTAATTCGTAGCGTGTTGTATGGAAACCATCTACCGCGTTGTATGGAAACTGCGCTATAAGAAACTCAAAATTAGTACAAATCACATTATTCGTACCGCGTTATATGGAGACCAATAAACACAAAAGACAAGATAAATTATTTTTATTGAATTGAAGAGTTCATATAAGGAAATGATAAAAAAAATGAAACAAAAATGAAACTAAAAACCTGTTTTCCAACAAAAACAAGAAAGACTTTTGAAAAATTATGTAATCTTTTAACACTCATCCTCGCTGTCAAATATGAGTTGCCTAACTCGTCTTCTTTTAATGGGCAAAATGTCTTTGATTGTAGCTTATTTTTCTAATTCCACTAAAACCTCTTTATAGAGAGATATAAGCAATTTCTTAACTCTAATTTAAACTTTGCGCTGCGCACCGTTGAACGATCAGTTTGAATGAAATGAAGTTCTAATTCCTTAGGCAAATTTAGCCCTTTTTTCACATCCTGTAAATCGAGATTTAGCACCCATTTGTTTCCCATCTTTCCGTTTACCAATACATTTGAGGTAGGTGCATCAATTAATTCCATCAATTCTTCCTCGTTTAAAGTTTCTTCCCCGAGTACTAGTTCTCTTACATCCTGATGGTTTACTGCACATTCTTCGTCGCTTAAGCGAGAAGCAATGTTTACTATTTTTGTAACTGGGAGTGAAATTGTAGAATCATCTTGCATTGCTTGAACCATTTGAGGTAAAAGAGGTTTCCAACACGCATTAAGCGTTGATGGTTTAATTTCCGCGCAAGCGGATGACGTTGTTGAACGGAAACCGCGCTGTAAGAGTACCGCGTTATATGAGGGCTGTCGCAATTTCAACTCCGCCTTATATGGAAACCGCGTTCTGAGAGTACCGCGTTATAGGAGGGTTGACTGTATATCACTTTCGCAACCACTTATTTCGACTGTTTCCGTAGATATACCACAATACGTAAATATTGGGTGTACAAATTAATTCTCGGCCCCCAGATTTCGACCATAAAACCTATTCAGATTAGAATTTTTCCAAATTTGAATAGTCATTCTAAAGCGCCATTTGTTAGCTTTTAAATAAGATATATCGCATGACTCCACTCCAGACATAACGTGAAAAATCATGTGTAGAAGCGATGTCGTTCGATAAGCAACATTTAAGGCACTGTCTTCTTTTCGTATTTCAACTAAAAAAAAAGAAACGCTATATCGTGCAGCACTTGTAAAAAATGGTTTCAACAGTTTCGAATATTCTCCAGACTTAGCCCCTTCAAATAACCACCTATTTCGATCCCTACAACACCACCTAACTGATTCTCAATTCAAGTAAGTTGAACAGGTCTATAAATGCCTCAATGATTTCATTGATGTGAACCACTATCATTTTTCTGATCTGGAATCCGACAATTACCTGAGAGATGGCAAAAACGTATAGAAAATTAAGAAGATTATGTTTAATATTGAATTTATATCAACATTGTTATAAATAAATGTCAAGGTTAGTCAAAAAAGGCCAAGAATTAATTTGTACACCTAATATATGCACTATTCAGATGAATATGAAAATTCATCCCCCGAAATTGACCGCTGTTGTTATTGCCTCGTCCGCTTAGCGCATAAACACTTCTAACTTACAAATGATCGTTACCGCCATACATTTGTTACTTCTTTAAGATGACTAAATAATGAAATGGAAAAAAGAAACACAAAAATTAATTTGTCCTAAGATGATCATAATTCATTATTATTAATAAATTCACTGCGACAAATGAGTAAATTATTAATTAATGATCAATTTTGGTAATTGTACGTAATGGTCCCTTCTCACCGATTTCAATGATTCTTGGATATGTTGCCAGAAATATGATTTTCATGTGTTATACACATTTCACACTGATTCTGAATACCTGTCCCTGGAGGATCTGATTTCAATCAGATGTATGTAACAAAAAGGTAAGTTAGTACTGATTGGGCATAATTTAAAATCAGGACCGCCGTAATGCGGTTCGACTAACAATAAACAAATAGTACACTTCTGACAATGAGTTGCTGATGATGAATTTCGGTCGGTGAATTTTCCTAGACCCGTCCCAGTTACATGTATTTATTACTTTTTATCAGTATTGGCTGAGTCAATCACACCTGAAACTTTATCACTCGACAGAAGTCGTTAAGATGAAGCATCTAAACAGAATGAGATCGGAGAATAAAGAATTATACTGCCATACTTAGGGAAAAGGCAGTAATGTTCACTTACTGCTTTTTTTAAATTTCATTGCCAATATGTTTTTCTAATGATTTTACGTTTATTAAGTATAAAATATTACATTAAAAATGTTATTTCCATAAAAAAGTAGTTTTTGAAAAGTGACAAATATTTTGAATTAATTATATTTCCTAAGTATAAAAGCAGTAAATTTATTTCTCAAAGGAAGAAAGCAGTAAAATTCAAACTATACTGCTTTTATTTTCTGAGAAAAATTAGTACTGCTTTTTTACTGATACCTGCTGAGCATAAAGTTTTTTGGCAAAATTTACCAGAAGAATAACTATGATTTTAAAATTAAAAGTAATATTGTTTTAGTTACTAGATACATTTTGTTGAGGCTTTAATTAGCTATCATTTTGTTCAAAAAGTTTTCCATGTGATTAAACCTCCGTTTTTTTTCTCAAAAAATGTTAAAATTCACAAACATTTTATAATTCTTAAAGAAATATTTTAAAAACTAGCCTTTGTTTAATTTTTAATACTGTTTTTTTTAGTTAATAATTCTAAAATTCAAAAAGATTAAAGAATTATTAAATATTTGTATTCATCGTTACATACATAACAATATAATTGTTATTATATAAGTATTAATCGTATTGTAATTGTAAAAAAATTAAATATAAGTACAAAAATTAGAAAATTACAATCAGTATTTTATATTTTGTGATTTAACGGTGATAAAATAATTTTTGTATCTAGTTGTGTTTATTTTTCGATTAATAAAATTTATTAAAAACAAAAAAAAATTTTATTCTGAATTATTCCGAATTATTGCGCTTTTGTTAACAAAATAATTTATATAATAATTAACAAAAACAATAGAAAAAAGCAGTAATTTTGTTTTACAGAGTAAAAAGGCAATAAATCATATGTTACTGCCTTTTTGTTTACAGCAACAAAAGACAGTACATCATTTATTTTAGGCCCGTCAATTCATTACTTTTAAAAAATACACGAAAATGGGCTGGGCCCAGTCGCCTTGATTCTGTGTCGCTTAATTTGCAAAGGTTTGGCATCTATTCATCTCTGAATTGTACATAGTTATTGTTTATGTGAAGAAATCTAGTTTCCAAAAAGTAGATTTTATGTTGCCTAGAACAGAAGTGGGCAAGAAAGTATCCAACACTTATTAGTATGTATGGACATACATCCTTGAAAAAATACTTAATATGTACTTTTTTTACTACGTTTCTATCTTTATTAAGGCCGTGAAAATAACTCCCTTTTGAAGGAAATTTTTTCATGTAACATTTCGAAGCCGAAAGGGCCGGAGACCTGGAAGCCTGAGTTATTAAGCCAAAATCAAGTCACAATTCGACACAATTAAAAGTTAATTTGCAAGAGAATGTTCCATAATTCCTTTCAGAAAAATTGATGCCCTTTCGCGTATTTTCCGGCGCTTTTTTTGCAAATCTTTATTAACCCCTTGCCGTCCAATAACGAGTGCTACTCGTGACGCGATAAATGGAATAGTCAATTTTGAATTGCTCCAAAAATTATTTAATTACAAATATCAGTGGGTCCTGATAAAATAAAATTAATTCTACGCCATTCAATATTACGTTAAATCATTTACTATATCCGAAATTAGGAGTTAAATTGTTATTTTAGTTATTAATTCAGAGTCATTGCACATTTAATCACAGAAGAAATTACACGGCAAGGGGTTAATTTAATGGTGTAGAATAACCCCTGAAAGTCATGACAAATGAGTGTAGATACCAACAAGGGAACATCCCGAGGTGTAAATCACCGATTTTTATAAAATTTTAGTATGATATAGGTCTCGTCAAAATATTTGACGAGCATTTTTTTTGTTGGCAACCGTCCACGTTAACATGGTGAAAACCACCCTCAACGTTGAAAAAAAAGTATTTTTTATCATATTGTTTAAACAAATGGGTTTTTTAAAAAAATGTTTGTACCATTGGATTCGTGGTCGAAATACGTTAATTTTCAATCCTTATGAAATTTTCGTATTTCTAATAGTTTCGGAGATATACAATAAAATTGTTTTAGTTACGATTGCCGATAAAACAAAGTACTTAGGTGTCCAATATTTCCACAAAAACCACCTTTTACTATAGTTTCATAAGAATTGGTGATTTACAGTTGGGGATAGTCATACATGGTATTGATGTGACTCTACAGCCGACAGGCTTGAAAAATTGAACAATTCTGGGGAGGTGTGCTTTATATATTTACAATTTTCAAACATAAACTGCTTTAATTGATTATATAGCTGCCTTAGAATGCTTGTGGTGTAAGAAAATATTTGTTATACCAATAACAATGAATACCACTATTGCAATAATTATTAAAAATTATTAATTAATTAATCGCATTTTTTAAATTGATATAAAAGCAATATGTGTGACTGACAATAAGATTTGACCTTTCAGAGCAGTCATACATATATATACGAAAAAATAATTTGACAAGTACGCAAGCGTAAAAATTGAAAATGCAATAACTATTTTTGCAATACAAATATCAAATTTTCAATTTATACGTATTTTGTGTCTCGATATATAGTATTCACAAACAAATATTCAAAAAAATTGATTGAAATTTAACTGACAAAATGATGAAAAAAGTAGTATTGTTTAGCATATTATTTAGACAAATGGATTTTTAAAAAAGATGATTATACCATTGGATTCAAAGACCAAAGGCATTACTTTGGAGTGGTTTTCAACTGTGAGGGTGGTTTTCACCCCTTTAACGTGGATGGTTGCCGATAAAAAAAATACGGGTCAAATATTTTCCCGAGGACTATATCATACTAAAATTTCATCAAAATCGGTGATTTACACCTCGGGATGTTCTCTTGTAAGAGAAAGAATGAAAGAAAGAGAGAGATGGTTAAATGAAGTGAGCGAGAGAGATGATTCAATGAACGAGCAAGAGGGAGACGATTGATTGAAGGAGCGAGAGAATTGATTGAAACAAGAGAGTTTGGGAGAGGTAGAAAAAATCGCGAAGCACGAGGGCAAGTCAGTTGGTAAGAAAACTCGGAAGTGAACGTGATCATGTGAATTAATTTTCTCTTTTTTTTTATTTTGGAAATATATTATTTTTAAATCTCTGTGCTTCATCCTGAATTTCCTACATACATAACACACAAGTTTGAATGTCTGAAAGACCAGAATTTTGGTATGTAGATCGCGACACAGTTTTAACCCTTTTAGTGCCAGTGAGCCGATCTATCGGCTCACGGTCCTTATGCGAAGAGTGCCACGGGCCGATGTGGCGCAGTGGCCCGGCCGACCGGTCGGCAGGCTTGATGAAGAAAGCTTGGTGCCATAACATTTTGACAACGATAATGTATCATCGACAGTATATTTCATATCCTTTAAGTTTCAGAAGAATAAATACTACAATTTTCCTCCAGGAAATTAGAAATTTGCTCCTTATAAAGCTATTTATATGAGCGCGCATATCAAATCGGCCCGTGGCATTTCTCGCATGTACTCCATAAAACGCTTGGCACTAAAAGGGTTAAGGTAAAAAGTTGATCATACACATCCTGAAAATTGTCAGCCCTAACGTCGAGGATTAAAAGATTTTTAGGTATTTCGCCCGAATTAAATAACATTATATTTGAGAATTATGTAAGTTTCAAGTATTCGTCCCTATACTATTTATGTTCTAGTAAGAACATGAAGACATTTTAAGTTTTAATATTCATTTCATTTCTTCAGCTTCTTATATTTTATTTTTAATTTGTATGTCACTTCAGAAGATAAAATCTACAATCTTCACTTTTATAACGTCGCATTGTGAGGTTCTGTACTGCAGGTGCTGTCCTAATTTTCTTAATTTTTATAGAAGTCCGTATATAGATCGTCGCGTGAGAAGATAAATAACTTATATACTTTTATATTAGTAAAAGGTATTTCAAATACATTTGTTAATAGACAGGAAACAGTGAACAGAACAAATATTGATTTAACAAAATACATCAGAAGCAAGGCCAACTACATTTTTCAATATATTTTCAATGTCTTGCTTCTTTTATTGTTTCGCGCCAGATTCAACTCTTCAACAATTTTTGTATGCAAAAAATGTTTTATTGTCAGCAGCAGCATGAAGCATCAAGCTTTCGATTCTATTTCGATGAAATAAATTACTCTTCCTGTGAGAATTATTTGCGGGCATTGTCGCCTTGTCGTCACTCGTAACGTTCAATTTACTCGCCGACATCAATCTTATTCTTCTTTATTCGCGTACGCCGATTCAATCCCCTCGCCTTACCCTCAGCACCTAATCTTCGTAGCTTTAACCATTTTTTTTCTTTGCTCCTTCCACGCTGTTCCTTATCTAGTTCTCTGTCTTTTTCTCTCCTCTTTTATCATTCTCTTTATCAGTTTCTCAGCCTTTCTTTCCAACTCCTTTGAATTTTCTCTTTAACTGTCTGCCCTTTCTTTTTCCTTCTTTTCTCCCCGCAATTTCTTTCGCGTTTCATCTCTTTTTGTCTCCTGTTCTCATCTCGCAGTTTTAATTCTCTGTGTTCTTGTTTCTTTCTAGTTCTGTGTTCTCCCTGTCTCGATGGACACTCCCTAACGCTTCAGCAAATCGTTTCTTTCTCTCTACCCTCTTCGGGCCTCCATCTATCAGGCTATATCGTGTAATCGTGTCAACCTTTCTTCTTTGATTCCTTACTTTTTCTTCTACGCCTGTCCCCTCCTTTACAGACCCTCCATTACATGCCTATTTATAAATATAATGTATTTATTTTTCTGGACATTACAATGAAAAGAGCATCATGTACATATAAAACACTTATTTTTAAAGTGGCATAAGTTACTTTCTTTTTAAATCGAGATATTTAACACGTTGAATGCCACCGAGGTTTCGCTAGTTTCATCATTTTTATTCTCTTGAAACCTTTTCTATTAAAATCACATCTTTACAAAGCAGAAACATTAGAGACACTGATAGACATTCAGCAGAAATATATATTTTCAACGTCAATATTTAAATATTCAGAACATTCGAAAATTCGTAAACATTGCAATTTAAAAGTCATATGAAGTTTCACTAAATTCAATGGCGCCGGTCACCGATAACCCCCATGGTAGTCAACGCGTTGATTTTTACGTTGTAACGTGTTTAACACTAATTCTACGGAAGCCTTAAAATTGACGGATTCCTACTTTTTTAGAAACGGTATCCAAATTCATGATGTTTCAGTAGATATTTCATATGTATCTGATAAAATACAAAGAATTTGGCTTGTCATCTTTTTTGCCGGTCTTTTTTCAAAGTAGTTATTTCATACATTTAAGTGTAACAGATATTGTTACATCCCACCTATTTTACTATTTAATTTTGTAACATCCAGTCTCCGAGACCAATTAATTTGTTACGTCCGAAAGTTGACACCAATTTTTACTTGTGTAATAAATTCTATTTCCGATTACTTCTGACACCAAATTTCTATTGTTATATTGGGATGTAAATATTCCGTTGTCGCGGCCGACGATACGTTGTTCAAAAGAAAAGGACGCACGGACGCGTCGTCCGACGTCGAGCGATTGTCGACGGGCTATCCGTCCAACACCATTTTTGTTTTCCGATAGCCACTATATAATTCTTATAGATTTTGTCGCCCTGAATACGAATCCGGCAACGAAATTGCTCTATCACCCTCTGTTTTCGAAAAACGTCAGCTTTTGTAAAAACGGTGGATTTCGGTAAAGATGCTGGTATTACATGAAAACTAAGAAAGGTAGGTTCTTGTTCTTGGTCTCAAAAAATAGAGGAGTGTTTCCCGAGAATATAGATATGAGTAGTTATAATATTCCATACTTGTTAATAGCAGTAAATCACTGTCAAAGTTCAAAAACAAGCGGATGCGCGAACTTTTTACTAATTCTCTTCGCATTTTCACGTATAGTACTATTGCTAGTACAAATTTACTGTACACCATTGGATTCTACGTGCATTTTTTAATACAAAACTATTAGCAAAAAATGTCATAACTGTTTTCGTTTCGGCACAATTTCAGAAAATATCCATCGAGAGCATGTGCCGACCGTTTTCCCGGTACGACGCCATCGCTTCCCGTAAGTGCCGTAACTACGCATAATACTTTCACGGACCCCGCACATCGATAGATTCCGTTGAGATAGAATTCTCAAATATTTTATGTTGTATTAAACATAAAATGAATCGTCAAACACAAACAATCAATTACAAATATATGAAATTAGAAACATTAAAACTCACCCTGTTTTAAGTGCTATACAGTATATTGTATTGGAATGAGTCTATGTAAATTTAATTTAGTATAAATTATTCGATGATTTCGCCGTTATCTATAACTGGACAGAAATGAACAGTATTATGCTTATATAGATAGATATAGATAATATTTCTAATTTAATATTTGTTAATATTATATAGATAGAGATAAATACTTATTACAATAAACGTAATTAAATGAAATATAACATTGAATAAATGAATACGTTACAATATTAAAAAATAAACAAAACAAGATTCGTAGTTTGAAGTCGCAATCGCTTTCACCTTCGATCGCGCACCTCGCGACTTTACGGTCGACAGTTACGACGAGTTTAACTTATAATTATAACAAAATAAAAATTAACATTTGAAATTTGAGTTTTTATCGATGATTCAATCGATTCAGTTTAAGTAACTCAACCGATTACGCGCCTCGCGATTTGACAATCGGGAGTTTAATATGTTAACGAAGTGAAAAAGTATATTATCCACGACACCAGTCAAGATATACACGAATAATCTATGCTTAACATTTTAATACGCACCTCTCCTACGCACCTCGCGACTGTTCAGGAAGAAGTGACGAGCTTAGCTCGCTTTTGGGCTTTTGATGTTGGGCCCTATGGTGTGGTAGTTGCTTGGAAACGTAGGCAAGGTCGATCTTAAGACATCCTCTCTTTCGTCTGGTTCGGCAACGCGTCCCCGGAAGAGCGAAAACGTTGATGGATTTTCTTTGTTTGATACGGTTGTGACATCATACCTCAGTTTGACGGAAATCACATGATATAATTTTGAAACGCATGTTTAATTTCTAAGTCTCTAGAGGCAATCCCGTTCCCAGAAGAAGGCTATTGGTCTATCTTAGACCCGTGATACTTGGATGGTCGGAACAAAGGGTTGAGTCTCACAATACATAAAAGTATTTGAAGCCTCATCCGGCATCTGCCCTTGTTTCTCTTTTTAATTCATAAGCTTCTAGAACCTTCTTCCAAAGCTAAGATTGCAACATATGGTGAAAATCGAACGTTTTGAATAATCTTGATGATTATCCGTCGACGGCGAAGTAAATACCAGCCGGGTGATTTCGGTGCGACGCTACGCGCAACAAAGAAATATCTCAAACGATTCTATTTCACAGTTAGGGAGTCTCCCACAATACATAAAGTATTATTGCGAATTTCGAATCGGAGAAATAAATACTATGGTCTATTTACTTGCTGAGAGAATCTCCCACAATACATAAAGTATTGGCAAATATAACAGAGAAGAAAATAAAATAATAAAGATAAATAAAAAACGGAAAAATTTTGCCCTTCGGACGTAACAATATAGCGCCCATAAATCTAGTGTTAAGTATATTAACGTCAATTTTCGAAAAGATTTACTTAGACTGGTTATTTTGATACTTATATTTTTGCCAGTATAAATTATTTTGTATAATCATTAAAAATCACAATTTTCCATTAAGATAAAAAAACTTAGACCACATTAAAAAAAAACCACGTTTATTACCCATATATCCCACACTTTTTACATTAAATTTCTGCAGCGGAAGTAAAGGAAATGATAAACTTGTTTGTGGCTCGAAATTTTGACATATTTTTCTCAGCATAAATAATATCAGACAGTAATTAAAAATTAAAAATTACCGTTTCTCATTATGGTAAAGCAACTTACGCCACTTTCAAAATAAACGGTACATATTACACGAACTACAAATGTCAAAATTTCTTAACCCGATAAATTAACTTCATAATGTGAATAAGGTTATACACAAATATATCATATTTGTTACATCAAACAATACTTCCTTCCAATATTCCAATACTGACATAAACAGACATAATTATAATATAAAAGACCGAAAAGTTTCTTCTGTCAATTGTGTCAAATCCACGTTGCTAATGGCATATAAACTTCAATTTCTCGACTTATTTTACAATGTTATTGGCCTGTTGTTACGTCCTAACTCCAACCTCGCTATTTCGATTATCACCATCATTGTTGTTGTTACTATTATCATCAATATTCCTATTATTATTATTATCGTTATTATCATCATCATCATCATTACTATTGTTATTATTGTTGTTGTTATTGTTAATATTACTATTATAAATTTACAATTCTCAAGTAAGACACACACACACACACATACATGCATATAAATTGTCCTAAGGGCGCATCCCATTCCTCGAAAACCTCATCCCCACCTACCGAGGCCCCCGATCCCCACTCCTAACATCACCTAATTTTCCGCACCCACGACTTTCCTAAAAATTCGCTACTTACATTTTACCTTTTCAGCAAACAACAAACTTTTAATTTACCTTTCCAATGAACAACATACACTTTGAAATCATACCCACAAGTATTACTACCAAGAAATAAAAGTCATCAAATATAGTATACTTATATATCTACAATTTGCAAGTTTAAACTGTAGTGCCAATTTAAAAAAAATTTTAGGAAACAAAGGGATTACGTAGGCCCGAGCCGGATATCTTGAGTTTACGTTATAATGGGTGGGCCATCTAACTTTTGGAATTTGAATCGGCTATAAAAAAAACTAATGAATATTTTTTCAAAGTTATGAGTTTATTAGAAAGACTAGACATTTTCATTTAAGAATGAAACAAAACATCATGAAAATGACTGCCACGTCTGGCTTGACAGTACCTCATCCGATCATTCCAATTTTTCAGTACATTTTCGATTATTTAGGCTCCAATCGCATGAATAGCAACTTCGATTTCGTGTTTCAAAGCATCAATCGTCTCTGGGTGGTTAGAGTAACACTTCTCCTTAAGAGTTCCCCACAAAAAAAATCCAACGGGTTCAAATTACGGCCAAGAGACGATTGATGCCTTGAAACACGAAATCGAAGCTGCTATTCATGCGATTGGAGCTCAAACAATCGAAAATGTACTGAAAAATTGGAATAATCGGATGGGGTACTGTCAAGCCAGCCGTGGCAGTCATTTTCATGATGTTTTGTTTCATTCTTAAATGAAAATGTCTAATCTTTCTAATAAACTCATAATTTTGAAAAAATATTCATTAGCTTTTTTTTATAGCCGATTCAAATTCCAAAAGTTAGATGGCCCACTCTATATACAATTGTGCCGATGAGCGACTGCGCTTCTGCATGTAGTTTAAGCAGTGCAATTTGGGCACCTTTAATACAGTTATTAAAACTCTTATTAACACTACCATTAATAGCATTATTATTACCATTATTATTCTTACTCTTATTGTCATTATTATAATTACCAACCAACATTCTTCTTTTATCTAAATATATGTACTCTAGTTTGTTTTTTTTGTTAATTTGTGTTGTGATTTTTATTTATTACTTAATACCCCTTATTATAAAACCATTCCCCCTTGTAATGCGAATAATGAGATTCGCAATCAGGATCCGCCAAATGAAAGAGAACTTTGTACTTCTGGACTTTTGTATTAACCCCTTGCACTATTTCCACGAGTCTGACTCGTGATGAAAATTTTAAGCCAAACTTGAATATCACGAGTCTGACTCGTGGTATTAATCTCGGG
This sequence comes from Cerceris rybyensis, assembly GCA_910591515.1. NCBI lineage: Eukaryota > Metazoa > Arthropoda > Insecta > Hymenoptera > Crabronidae > Cerceris > Cerceris rybyensis. The sequence goes on along the minus strand of OU342789.1, from coordinate 8,497,753 downwards.
CAAAGTATTAATATCTCGAATAAGATCGTATGTTCCCGTGCAGGATTATTAAATTTAGACTTTGATTCAAATTCATTTGAGTTTCACAGAAGTTCCATTGCGTGACGTAAATACTAGCGCGGCAATCTTTGCGCGATATCTTATATCGGGCGTTCGGTTTAGGCATGGATTCTTGCGAGTTTACCGATAGTGCAAGGGGTTAAAATATCTGGGCTCGTTCAAAGAGCGATTTAGTATGATGTACGGAATGATTTGATTTCATGGTGAGGACTTGTGAGAGTTTAGTTAGAATTAAGAATTTGATTTAGGATTCGAAGATGACTCTCACAATTAGTTGATATAGAATAATGATGAACTTCAAAATGAATTTGAGGACTGTAACTATGTCTTTGAACTAGCGTAAGAGTAAGAGAAACTGGTGACTTTGAATTGAGGAGTTGAACTGGGAACGTAGGGTTTTTAAAGGTTTAGTAGTGGAGAGGGGGTTGGATGATGGTATTTGAGAATCTAGGAATAGGAATAGGATGTTGGACCTTGGATATGGATGATGACTCGTGGATGAGTAAGGATCAAAACAAGGAGTAGGATTTTGGACTTGAGGTGGTGATTCTAGTATGACTAATGATGGTGATGAGTGAGCCGCGTACAATATATTTCTGTTTATACAATATTTCTAAGAGTTATCTTATGAACTAACTGATCGGAGGGTAGGTACATTACACCCTCGAAGACAAAGTGGTGCTCGTTTCGTAACACTGTAAACCGTTTCTCTTCGATTGTTTGCATTACTTGAAAATTGGTTTTCTGAAATATGAAGGGTTATGGAGAAGAACGAATTTCACATCTATGGAAAAATACGTAAGAATTAATGTAAAATTTCTTTTTGCCAAGAACGGCATTGTCTACAATAACGAGTGATACTCGTGAATGCTGATTATTAATTAATCTATAGTGCCCCTTTAAAAAAAATCTTGTGAGACGAAGGGATTACGTAGGCACGGGCCTGATCGAGTTTAAAATATAATAAAGGCGAGATAAGCCAGAAATACAAACCGAAATATAATAAAAGGAAATCTTTTATTAACACATTGCGGACCGGGCATTCTATTGCTAACCGCACCCAGTGACCGGGTATTTTTTTACATCAAATATTTTTAAATTAGTGATGATTTGTTAATAGTTAAAAATCATTGTCGCGTGAAATATTTATTTTCAACAACAACTTTAAAAATGAATGATTTTTTAATATTTTTCAATAAGTAAAAATTTGTACAAACTAAACAATTTTGAAAGTATGATATTTTCTAAAACACGACACTAAGTGAAGTGGAACACCACAAAGCTTGCAAACGTAGCGAGTTTCATTTCTTTTCATCACTTGATGTATCCGATAAACTGTCCGAAATTATTTCTGTAATATTGCTAATCGTTTTGTCGCTATCCATATTCCAGGGCTTGATATAATTAATTCACACTACAAATTACGAAAAACTGCCGCTGACAATCACGTAGCAACTGTGTGATATCTCGTCACCTGTCCCGAACGACAGAACATGCAAAACGATATATCTCATCAACGGGCCCGAACGACGAAATAGGAATGACGAGATATCTCGTCAACGGCTCCGAACGACGAAATAGGAATGGCGAGATATCTCGTAATCCGTTCGCAATGTGTTAACACGCTTGCTCTACGAATAACTATGCTCACTCTTATTGGTATCTCAAAAACGACTGAACGACGACTGACTAAGGCCCAATGATGCAGTCCTCATCGGCGGCCTGTTTACTGAAGCTGTAAACATTCGCTTCGTCGTCTCCATCTCGTATCGCCACAGTACAGACGGAAGCGTATACAATATTACAATAATTTGTGTTGTGAGTTTGTTTATTACTTAATACCCCTTACTACAAATCAATGCAGTAATATAAGAATTTACAAATAATGTTTAATAAATCTTCATTACAAATTATACATATCACCAAGTCATCGTGGTTAAGCAAAATCAACAAACAAATTTCAAGTCACACACGTTCTTTGTCTTTATAATTTGTCGCCTCTTTCATTCCTAACGAAAACAATAATATTTACACTCGTAACCCGGTATATGGAATAGGTGAAGTTTCTCGCAAACTATTAAATTAAAGGTATCTGTGGGCCACGATACGGAAATATTATTTCTATGCTATTAATATTGCGTTAAGTTATATGCTGTATCAGAAATTAGGGATAGATTGTTATATCAGAAAATTAGTTCTAAGTCATTGCGCATACTGTTAGAAAAGAAATCGTACGGCAAGAGGTTAATTATAATTTTTAATTGTTCAGCTGCCCAAGTAAAAACTATTGGGTGGTCCACCGATCCGCAATGCAGCACACAGATATAAATTAGAGCCCCCTTTGATACTCTCTTCAGTGTTGGCACAGCGAGGATTAGTAAGAATTATAACCTATTTACAATCCCCCACTTTATAATCCGTTCGCGGATACTAATCCCAATCCTTTAGTAGCTTCTGAATGCAAATTCCTGCTGAAAGCCTTTGTCAGTATGTCCGCCTTGTTGTTAGTAGAAGCGACATACTTTAAAGATACAATGCTACTATCAATAGCTTGCCTCACGTAATGGTACGCGACATCAATATGTTTAGTTCTTGACCGTTCTATCCGGTTATTAGCGAAATCAATCGCTGTTCTGTTATCACACCATATAACGTAGGGCGTCTTGATTTGTTTTCCCAAGCCCAACTCCTGTATGAACAGTTTTTCCCAGTTCGCTTCCTTAGCTGCTGTCGACATGGCCACGTATTCAGCTTCCATAGTTGAACTAGATATACATTTCTGTTTAGACGCTTTCCAATCAACTGAATTTCCTCCAATAGTGATCGCTATGCCACTGAACGAACGTCTGTCGTCTATGTCACCTGCCCAGTCAGCATCTGTCCATACTTCCAATACTGGTGCTTTTTTCTCATATTTTAATTCTAAATCGGATGTTTTACTCAAATATCTCAGTATCCTCTCTGCTTCTGTCCAATGTACCTTCCCAGGATTGGATACAAATTGAGATAACTTTGTCACCGCGTAAGCAATATCTACTCTCGTGCCTCGCGCAACATACATCAGTGATCCTATCAGTTGACGGTACGGTATATTCTTTACTTCTTCTTTTCCTGCTTCGTTAATTGGGCAATCTTCCTTAGTTAACTTGATTCCCGGTTCAAGTGGAGTATAAGCTGGTCGGCAGTCTAACATTCCATACCCTTTTATTAAAGACTGAATGTATCCTTTTTTATTAATCGTAAGCCTTATCTTCTTCTTGGCGTACTCCTACTCCTAAAAAATAAGATATACGTCCTAAATCTCGGATCTCGTATTGTCGACCTATGTTTGTCACTATCTTGTTTAGGACAGTTTTACCTTTGGCGAATATTAGCAGATCGTCAACATATCCAACAATAAATGTACAGTTTTCCAGTTTATATAGGCAACTACATGACGACTGTCTCTCGAATCCGGCTTTACGAAGGTATGTGTCCAATTCCTCTTTCCAATTATGTCCGCTTTGCTTTAAACCATAGATAGGTCTTCGAAGCTTTACTATTTTAGTTTTCTTTCCTCCACTAATCGTTTGCAATCTCATGTAGATCTCTTCTTTGAGATTTCCATTCAAATACGCGCACTTCACGTCAATGTGGAGATTTTTCTAACCATGTATTACAGAGAGTACCAATAATTGTCTTACCACTCCAAGACTAACTACAGGTGCATATGTCTTATCATAATCGACTCCTTCCTTTTGGCCAAAACCCTGGGCTACGAGTCTGGCTTTGTAGCGAGCAACTTGACCATTTTCATTTGCTTTTACCTTAAACACCCATTTACTTCCTGTACACGTTTTTCCTTTGGGTAATTCTGTATCTTCCCATGTTTTCTAACGTTCTAAATTTTCTATTTCTTCTCGAATCGTTGATTCCCAGTAATCTGCCTGTGGTGACGAGAGTGCTTCTCCTAGGTTATTCGGCTCTTCGACCTTCATCTTTAATTTCACAGTTTCCTTCGGCCTTCCCTTTCGACCATACGGATTTCGTATCTGTTTTTTAGGTCTACCGACTTTTCTTTTGGATCTCGTTGCATCCCCCCCCCCCCCCCACTACCTGGGTACTTGCATTTTCCTTTTCAGCGTCCGACTCATAATTACTTTCTGACATACTCGTGTCCGTTTCCCCATCGCTCGATTGTTCGTTTGGCAATTCCTCGGGTTGCTTATCCAAATTTATGGTTTTCTTTGTTAATTCCCTGATTTTATTCTGAAACTGAAAATGACATGAGGTATTATTCCCATTTAAATATTGAAATCCGACCTTATTCTCATCGAAATTCACACGCTTTGTGTGTATTATGTCCTTTAGTTTCGGATCCCATAATCGATATCCCATCGTTCGATTTGAATATCCGACGAATATGCAAGGCCGTGCACGTGGATCTAATTTCTTTCTACCTTGGCTAGGGAGATGGGCATATGCTAGACATCCAAATACCTTTAGATGATTGACACTAGGTCGTTTCTCTAGCCAAATCCCTTCAGGAACACCACCTTGCACGTTGCTTTGTGTCATCCTATTCCGTAGATATGCGGCTGTGGCTACGGCTTCAGCCCAAAATGTTTGTGGCAATTCCGCCGAAAGTAACATCGACCTAACCATATCTAATAAAGTGCGGTTAGCCCTTTCCGCTACCCCGTTCATCTGAGGAGTCTCAACGCATGTTCTCTCGTGCGTGATCCCTCGTTCTGTAAAAAACTCTCGAAGCGTAAATCCAGCGTTTCTGTAGATGACCTTTTATGGATCCTTCTACATGGAGCTTTCGTCGATTTTCTCAAACAACATACATAACATTGATCAGTGTTTGTCATTTTATCATCTAATCCATAAACATAACCTCTCTCGGCTAATTCCGATATGTCCTTATTGTTTATATGACAGAACCTGTGATGCCACATTCCTTTTTGTTCAAGATACAATCTTTCACATTTCCTTGTAGGATGTACAAATTATCTTGTCGACGAGCTGTAGCGACAATATTATTTGTTTTTCTATTAATGATTTTCGACATTCCTTTATTGAACATGATTACTTTTCCTCTCCTTTCTATTTGCGCTACGGATAGGAGATTCCTGCGGCACCTAGGAACATAATAAACATTTTGAAGCGTTATTTCATAGTGTATAGAGTTTTCACATGTGTGCAGTACTATGTCCCCAATTCCTTCTGCTCTTAATGATGCTTCATCCTTTTTGATTGCCGTTTCTGGTGTACCAATTGGTTCCGGACTGATCTGTCTGAAATTTTTAAACCAATCTTTGCTTTTGCATACACGGTGCACTCTCTATCAGCCATGAATCTTCTAGAGCAACATGGTTCACGTTTATTGGCAGTATAAATGATTCCTTCTGTTGAGACGGTGTCCTCTGTCTGTTGTCCACCTTTTCCCTTCGACATTGACTTGCAAAGTGACCACCCTTGCCACAATTAACCACTTAACGCTCAGGTTTTTTTCGGATCGACCGTCCAAAAACGCACAAGTTTTTTTTTGCCTGAATGCTTATCTTGCGCATATTATAAAATGTTATTTGTACTCCTAGTAGCGAACGAATTATTTTTTTCGGAAAAATAATAAGTTTTTCATCATACCTGTTTATCTAAGGGAAATCCTTCTATAGCTTATATAACCAAATAACATCAACAACAACAATTAATTATAACAAGCAGAACACAAAAGTAATAATATATGAAATAAACACACTATAAACTAAAAATCGTAAGACGAAAAAGATATTACAAGGATGACGTATACTGCACACTGATCGCTCAAAGACTGAAGAAACAGACAAAAGCTAACGGCAGAAGACGGAGAGATTGTCTGTATTTATTCCTCCACAATACAATGTATAAAGTTTTTGGAAATGTATACATTTCAGTGTAAGATGTGAAAGGACTGAGTTCTAAAATATCAGCGGCTAAGATAACCAAACTGCAGAGCGTCAGCTATGCCCGTGAACGTCACGGGCATGCACAAATTCGACCGTTTGGCGTGCCCATGAACGTCACGGGCATGAGCGTTAAGTGGTTAAAACACTTCTTATCCGGTTTCCTGTAATCTGTATGACGATTGCCTTTATTTACTTGGTATGGTGATACTTCACCTCTATGATGATCCTGGTCTTGATCTTTTGAAATTCGTCTTTCATATTCCATCAGCAATGCTTTCTTTATTTCATTTGAGGTAAATTTGGCATCTTCTAAGTTAGCCAAAGACATTGTCAATGAATCATAAGATTCTGGTAATCCTGAGAGCATCGCATAAGCTACATCCTCATCTTTCATTTCTAATCCTGCATTTTGTAGGTAATCAGCAATTATTTTTACTCTGGATAGATATGATGCCATTGTCTCATTTTCCTTTAAACAAAGTCTAACAAATTCTCGTTTGAGTGGCATTATTCTTTATCTGGATTTTGGCTCATATACTTGCTGAAGCACATTCCTGTGCTGCGGTCTTACAATCAACTATATGTACTTGCTGGTCTGGTTCAACAGCTAACGCTATGGTCGCAAGTGCCTTTTCCATTTTGCATTCATATTGCCTTTTCTCTTCTTCAGTTGCACCTGCTTTGACCACTTCATCACCAGTCACATAAGGCCATAGATCTTTCTGTATTAAATACATCGTTGCTGAGAACTTCCATGTTCTATAATTGTCTCCATTCAACCGATCTATTTTACCAGCCTTTGAAACACTCGCCATTTTTTCACGTGGCTTAGTCTTTTAGAACTGAACATTAACACGATACCTGGGCGCATAACCCTGTTGGCACAGCGACGATTATCAGTTTAAAAAGAGTGTTTATTAATGTGACTTTAGTATCATGATACATTGGTGATATATGCAACGAAAATTAACTAAATATTATACGACTACTTATAAAGTAAATACGACGCATGTAAGGCAGACATGGCACAACACCGGATGAGACCCACGGAAGTAGAGGGGGTAAGAATTATAACCCATTTACATTCAGTATCAGAGTTTCCTCGAAACCCTAATGAAGCTAGCTGCAATGCTGGCGAAACATCGGACACTCTCGTCTTTCGAATGCGGCTCCAACCCGAAAGCCAAATTTAGTATTAGTCATTATGGCTGCGAAAGCCTAAAAAGTATTATTGATGATAATTGTCGCTTGATGCAATTCGATGATTATATATGTAATCGTGACTAATAATTGAATGTGTTTTGAACAAATTTCTTGTTTTAATTTACCCCTAAGGATGTTATGTATTTATATGCATACATTATAAAAATATATATACATATGCAACTAATTCTTCAAACAAAAGTTGCATTGTTACAAAGGGAGCACTAAACAGTAACGTAGATTTTCTGTTGTTTTATTATTTTATTGAGATCTGCAAGTGTTGGATACCGACTCAATTCTTGTTTTCCCAGATTCACTATCATCTCTAACGATAAGATAATAGCTCCAAATATTACCAACGTGATTCAACGTTCAAAAGGGAGCTATTACTCATCTTCGAATTACGTCATCGCTTTTCCCCCAAAATATGGTTTTAAGACCTTTGGTCTTACAATTAGCGAAAGTCACTGGAAAAGCAATCGCCCTTTTGGAACCTTAGTCACGAGAAGTCGGGGTCATCCGAATCTTCCACCACACTAGCTCAAGATCTTTAAAAGGTCATATCTGTTCCGAAATCAAAGAATTTTGTACTGAATCGCTGACAGTCCGCAACTCGCGACGATGTTATTCTTATATTGTTAAAACTCCGAGCGCGCAATAGTTCTTCCTAAATAAAGTGTTGTTCTCCTCACACGGAATACAACACAAGTCACCTTCATCTTTTTTTAAATAGTATGTCTGTATTATCTTTTTTAATTTTGATAAAACGTATAATTCTGCATGAGAAATCATTATACTATGTAGGGTCAAAAACGAATAATTACTGAGACATTCACAAAATAATTATCCTGCATTACAAGGTATGTTCCCGAAACGAGACTATTATAATTTCAGCGACAACTTTGTTTACGACGACAAATAATGCTGTTAAACACTACCCTAGCCATTAGATATCGTCGATATGTAATATCCACTAGGTGCTGACGTGTAGACTATGTGCAACGGCTGCTAAAACAAAAGTACGAAATTCTTTGTATTTTATGGCTGTTCCGTCGTACGGAAACAAAAGCGCGTTTGGAACGAAGCGAAAGTTTGCCGTTCTTTGAGGCCCGGGTCTGGCTGCCAGATTTTTTATTATCTTCCAACATTTGGCGACCATCGTGCGCCAAGGCAGCTAGAACTCCGGTCCTTGAGGAATTAAGCAGCCTTCGTTTTGAATGAACGTTTTCGTTAATCCGTCGTGCTCTGTCAGCGGGTGGTAAACAGGGACTTCGGCCCGAACGGTCCCATCGACCACCGCTGACTCGCGATGACAAATCGGTCATAAATCGCGCCTTCGAAGAGAAATTCTGCCGATCGGCCGGACTAGGATTTTTTGGGCACATCTGGTTGCACTTTCCTCCACCACGTATTCGCAGGGGGTGAACTCCCGCCTCCATGGGGCCCTTCTCGTCGAGAGTCCCATGGGGGTGGTCACTCCTCTCGGAGGAAAGTGCGGCCAATCAACATCGCGCACTGCCCGAAAAATCCGAAAAACCCGCCTGCTGAAACGTCGCGAGAATTCAGCAAGTGGGGATGTCCGGCCCATAGCGTCGTCGAGGGACTTCGGAGGAAAAATCCTCGAAGTCACTTGCCTTACGAACACCGAAACGCAAACGCTACCGAGCTCGTTGACGACGAAAACCGTCATAGTTTGCTATTTTATATTTTTGGAGTTACAATCATCTGCACGAACGGATAGTTCTCCGTCGCTCGAGAATTACGCGCATAAAATCACTCATTCGCAAAGTATAATCGACGCGAACCGCGAGTGAGAGTTAGTGGTCGTTAAGTTATCCACGTCAGACCTTGACGCCACGAAACAATGGCCTTCCTTTCGCATTTGCGATATGTACCTTCGATGTGTCTGTTTCTTTGAAACGCTGATTAGATCTTACAATTAGAAAATGTAGAACGCGATAACTGGTTTCGTAGAGTACATATTTTCTGAATTATTTAGAATTGTCAAGTTGCCTGACTCACCCTATATAAGTGTACAAAATGTAGCATTTGTAAGGATGGTAAGTGAGGCAAACAAATCTTTTTTTAGTTCTGCTACTTGTGGTACACATTTCAATAATGTATTGCTAAGTTTTTAGTCAAATCTGAATAACTGTGTATTGTTGAGAAAGGTTAGGCGTATTGTATATTGTTATTGACATATTCAAGTTTCTTCCATTTTATTACCTATGTGATTCCCTTCACGGAATATTTTTCTTCTGGAAAGTATTTATCTAATGTATTTTGAAAATACATTAAACTCGCAATTATGTTTTCATATTTTTCACTGCAATATTGACTTTCTCAATAACAATTTCAACATGTGTTATATTCAATTACAATTAAAAATACAGTAACAAGTTTCATTATTCTCGACAAGAACAATGGAAAAATAATAAAAATATTAATAACAGATTTACTGCAGATAGTACACGTTCGTATATCCTTCCAGTTTCATTCAAATCCGCCGTTTCAAGCAATTTTCACTAACAAACGTAATCGCGATTCTGACAGCAGCTGACAGGATTTGCGAAAGTTGTTACGTGGTTTTAACTTTTTGTTAATTACCACGGCCCTTTGGATATTTCGGATTACGTAATAAAAGTTGCCACACCGTTGAAAAATTGGAAACAAATTATATTAATTACAGAGTCTACGTAGCTAGAAAATATTTCGAATTGCCGAAAACGTTCTAATTGTAGTTCGGCCATATCGGTTTTTGGGGAATATCGTCAAATCCTTTCGTCTGCCGATAGATTTAACAACTACTACCAATAAGCATTGACCACCATTTGGAGTAGTAATTATTGTTTTTAAAACAGAATGGTCCGTATAAATTACGGATTAATTAAACCACCAGTTTTGTAAATAATAAATAGTATAATATCCATTATTATTATTCTCGTATTTCCTTGGAATATTGACGCTCATTGACTATAAGCCTGTGTTACACATATCTGCTCAATGCAACAGGCAATTAGGAAAATTTAAAAAGTGTCTTCTTTATTGTTTTGATAAACTTTAAACGCCACAATATTTTTTGGCGACACTCTGAATAAATTGAAATAAAATACTTTTAATGGAAGTAACAAAATAACAGTAATTGCTTACCACTATTACTATGCGTTGAACAGGTGATCGATCAGAGAGTGTTAATAAACGTTGTAATTAATCAAATTAAAATTTTTATTGTTTGTTTTCGTTCTTATTGTGAACGAAATAATGAGGAACTTCATTCATTCCCCTAACTCCTTACCATGAAGTTATCATTAATTATTATTATTACTTTACCTGTATAAACAACAAAATATTTAAATAAATATGTAAGAAATGTATAACAAACAAATCGAGGTTAAATAACGGAACATGATAAGGTATGGGATATTGTACAGACTTGCATTATTCTACGTTTGATATTGTATCATTAAAAAATAACGGTACACCACGACAACGAGATCACAAAATGATAATAAAAAAATAGATTTCTACTCATTTTTCTAAAACAGACATAAAATATCAATATGAAAAACTAAAATCTTCAAAATTGAGAGCAGTTATTTTATTCTGATTGTTAATATGATATACTTATATATACTTCAATAGTTCGATTACAGTACAATAATATTCTCGAAAAAGCGATCTGCGTTGTTTTTGAAAATACGTCAAATTTCACTCACCGTTTATTTTCTCGACATTTTTTTCTATTATCGAAGCGTTAATATTTATTTTCACGTTTCTTTGCTGAGACTCTCTTTTTATTCAAATTGTCACGGCGCAGGAATGAATAAGAAACGCCACTAATTAGGACAACGAGGTGACACTTTTAATTTGCAATTTACACAGTCGTCTTTTGCTAAACCCGTAGGACGTGTTCACCAAGCTAAGAGACGCCTCTCTATTTCCTTCTATTTGCCGTTCTGTCGGATGCACAACAGCCGTCAGATGTATACTAATTATACACAACGTTCCTGTCTATTTTATCCTAGCGAAGGGTTGACTATTTCATGCGGCATAATTACGTAGGACACGTGTTTCGCAGAACGTTCGTATTTACCTTTTAACTTTAAATTATGTCTATGCTTCCTCAAATGGACCTCTCATTGCCACCATGAGTAAATAAGTTGCGAAAATTCATTTATTGTCTGAACACCATTGATATTTTTGGTAATTATCTACAAGTTCGGTGTCTGTTATAATTAAGGATTTTATTGGGTATGACTTTTATATACACATTGTACAAGAAGAGAACAAGCCGGATATCTTCCATCCGGAAGAGCCAAGTGTACGTCATACCTCTCACGAATCGCGCGCGAATTATAAACCTTCAACAGTGTCCAACTTCAGTAACATTTGCGTTAGTCTATTTAATTTACTTTTCTTTGCGAAAAAAAAATTATTACATTTGTTGTCATGTAATAATACGCGACTGTTAAGCTTTGGTTTTTGAAATAATCATTCAAATATATTTCGTATTTGTTACTTCGGTTCTCTGTTAGGATTATGCCAAACGTATGTATGAACTTCATTGTTTTGATCATACAGTAAAACCTGTTTTTGTGCGGTAGATAGAGACCGCATAAAAGAAACTGCACAAAAAAAGAAATATTCAGAAATTTCACAAACACTTATAACAAATAATTTTTTACAACATATTAGAAAAAATTTTTTTTATGCGGTGGATAGGGACCGCATAAAAAAAGTCGTACTTGGAAAATATGTCAAAGATTTATGAAACACTGAGAACGTACTTTCAAACAAAAGTAATAATTAAATTATACATGGAAACGTTGAACAAAAAAATTAATCTCTCATTTTACACATGGAGAAATTTTCAAAATGCACATAATTTACTGCTGCTCGTCGTAGTCCAAAACGCGCATCTTCTTGTGATGCGTATTCTGCTGATAACAAATGAACATAGCGTCTGATAGAAAACTTTGCAACAGTGTATAATGCCAACACCGATGGAATTCATATACCGCACAAAATAAATCGCACAAAACAAATCGCACAAACATAAAATCGCATAAAAAAGGACCGCACAAAAACAGGTTTTACTGTATTTAACACTATACTTATCAAAACGGTCAAAATGATGAAGTCTCAATTTTTTCTAAAACTAGAGTGAATTTACAAAGGAGCTATGAAGTAAATATTCCATTTCTATCTTATAACATCTAAAATAATGCAGTTAAATAATCATTTTTGTATCTCTTCCTTTCTCGTTTTCGAAAATACTTTTCCAGTATATATAAATTGTAGTCGATATAACGTCCGTACTTTTAGCGCTAATATGGTAATAACATAACAATGGTAAAACGCTACAAGAATTATAATACTAATGTTAATATACAGAACACTTTACTGAAATAAACTGTTAAAATGAATTGTCATTTATTGGACAAGTATTCTTTTCGTGATTAGTTAGTACTAATGATGAAGTATTAGTAGCGCGCCTTAACAGAATCACGTGATATAAATATTAAAATATCAGTTTTGTTTTCGAGCACATGACGACATAAAAAAGACTCATTGGATATTTCGAATCCAAACCCAGTGAATTTTACGACTGAGGTATTGTTGGATACCCTAATACGTACATTTAATTCGTTACGATAATATAGCCAAGAATTACTGTGGGATCGGGGCGTGGAAGCTCTTCTATAAAAGAACTTAGGAAGAACAGGACGTGAAAAGAAAGTGTCAGCAGGGAGAGGTCGCTGGCGCAGTGGTTCCGCGCCGACCCAGCCGATCGTCGACGTTAAACTACTCAGGCCGATTTGCTGCCTTAGATGGGTTGCCGCGCGCCTCTCTTTCTTTTTCACGATCCTACATTACTAAACCTGATTCAGGGTTCAAAAAAACAGGGAACTGTTATTACTTATCTCCGATGCCGTCATCGCTTTTCTTTCAGAATATGTTTTGAAGACCTCTAGTCATAACGAAAATGACCGAAAAGCGATCGCTCTTTTGGAACCTTACTCACGGGAAGTTGGAACCCAAACCTCCCACCGCACTGCCTAAAAACCCCTAAAATGTCAGACTTGTTGCCAAAATCAGAGTATTGTCTAGAATCGCTGACAGTTCGCGTCTGGCGTTGACGTTATTTTAAGTTTGTTAAAACTCCGAACGCGAAAGTAGTATCTTGGAAAATAAAGTGCTGTAACTACAACACAGAATATAACAGTATTAGAACTTTGCTAGATCGGTGGAGAAAGATTAAATCAAATTATGGATATTATATTTTAGATTAATATTTGTAAATTAAGTTCTTATCAATATTCGCATGTTTAGTTTTAAAAAACGATAACTTATTCAACTCCAATGCTTCTGATCCTTTTCACTATTACTGTAATCTAAACATTTCTGCAGTATTCACATTAGCACGTTGGATGTCATTGGTGTTTGACTAGTTCCATCGTTTTTATTGAAGTGAACTTTTTATTAAAATTATATCTTTACAAAGTAAAAACGTTAAAGATACAAACAGATGCATAGTCTGCAGGACATTGTCTCTTTGTATGTTAATATCTAAATATTGAATGTACTATAAGACGTTGAGGAATATTACAATTTAAAGGCCACAAGAAAATTGAATTTGATAGCACCGATTACTGCTGACCCTAATGGCGTTCAACGTTTTAACATTGGAAACATTTTCTCCAGTATAAATAATATCAAAGTAACTGTGTACTGGAAAGTGAAGTATTCCACCCATTTCTTTCAAATCATGTAAATGTTTCATATCTACAATTTTATAGCCTGTGTTCAATAAGTCATATACTATAAATCTATACCAACATTTGGTAAAAGTATATACATTGATTTATAACTACAGGTCGAACAGTGTGGAAAATATAGTTCGAAACTTACTTTCAATTTTTAGTTACTAATTTTTTCGTTACTAATTGTTCGACTTATTGCTTCCAATTTTGTGGAATACCATCACTATGTATCCAAGTACATTGAAAATGTTTTTTCAGTTGATTTTGCGTAGAGGAATTATAGTGCAGCTTTTTACTATCTGAATCATTTCATTTTGTGAAAATAATTGTTGGGAATAAATTGAGATATTCTCTCGTGATTAACGAACTTTTTGTTCGATTTAACTGAAATTATTAACTTCAGGAACTGCTATTCTAGATAAATTACAGCTATTTTTTATGTTCCTTCTACTCTTTGACATTTCTTCTACTTTTCTCTTTTATACATTTATATTATACGCTGAATTTAAAGATTTGTCAAATAATGTCCCAAATAAATTCCACGCAGTGTCGACAGATTTCATTGTTAATGTGTATTCAAAAAGTTATTTTTTAATTTATCGAATTTAGTCATAAAAGGAATAACATTCTCTTTAATGGATTCTACAAATGACGGTTCATTTCCTTCGTTAAATAATGTAAAATATTTAGGTATTATTTTCTGTTCGAACTTTTCTTCACAGCTTATTGTATGAGTTGTTTAGTTTAAAAATGACACAAGTCACTTTCTTTTTAAATCAACATATTTAAGGGTTTCCGTTAACATGTTTAAAAATGTTGACGCCAATTTAGAAGATGATTTATTTTATTGAAAATTTTTCATTACGGTAAAGTGACTTATGCCAGTTTGAAAGTAAACAGCTCATATGTAGATACATTATTGTTCGAAATTTAACCCTGCTATTCTGCTTGGATCTATATGACCCGAAATGGAGATTATATTTGAACAGATGCTATGTTTCTAATTGTAAGTATTTCTTATTGGTATTCAATATATTTAGCATTTACGTCTGCCAGTCTGTATATTTGATGTCCCTTAAAATGTGAATCTTTGTCCGCCAGGTCACTATGACTGGAAGGATTATGAATGTGAGATATAAATGAGCAGAACAGCAGGGTTAAACACTTCGAATCTAATTTATAATGACTCAAAGCTTTTTTTTTAGTGATGTTAATACTTCAAGCCAACTCTATTGTCAATAAATTAATGTTAGAATTGTCGATTATTAATTCAGCATATTTAAAGATACTAGATAAATACTTTAGAAGAAAGGGAATGCTATGTGCAAGAAACTAAATCAATGTAATCTCTCAAGTTTTTCAAGGTAGATATAGAAAATAATACAGGGTACTGCCCTAAAAATTTCATCAACTTTTTTGAAAAATTCAGTTCAGGTCATTTTGACCCCCTTCTCTTGTTTTCGCGACTCCGCTACATTATCTTTCTTACCTACCCACTCCTGTCATCATTTTGATTTGTACATCGCGCGTGAAAACAGCATTTTTAGTGAAAATGTATATAAAAAACAGAGTTTCTATGCAAACAAGATTTTCAATCAATTTTTTAATAATAAATCTTTCTTTTAAATTTATTAGGAACTATTTTCTCTGCAAAAAAACTTAAATCTTTTTGTGTCAGTCAAATTGGCTCACTTCAGTAAAAATAGGTATATAATCGACATCCGTAAATCTAGTGGTAACACGTATTATTATCAATGCGTGTCGAACTATCGAGGCTATAATATGCATATCACGTAGGAAAAGCTTCCCTGAGGTGATAGGCGATTTAAACTCGGAGCCAATGATTGCGAATTCAAGCCTCTATCTGCACACATCTTTCTGAGGGTAACAATTACTAGAATAAATGTCTATAAAAACCAAGGAAATAAATTTAATTTCGTACAATTGGTCTTCTTTAGTAATCAAAATCTTTAATGCCATGGGAGTTACTGGTGATTGCCGTTGTTGACTTCAGTGTAATTTCTTATGACTTCTAAAATGGAACGATCTTTTTGCCAATATATTCAATATTTAAATATTATAAAAGTAAAAATCTGCCGAGTATATAGTTAGTTTTATCTTTAACATTTCTGTGCTATAGAAATGCGATTTTGGTAGAATAACTTTCACTTCAGTAAAAATACTGAAAGTGGCGATGTATGAGTGGCGTTTAATGTGTTGGTAAAATTTGTATATTAAGTACAAAGGAGAATCCGATTGTCTGGGTTATAAAAGAAAGAAAATTCAAAAAGTGCTGCATACCTATTTTCATAAAAATTTCATATATTTGCAGAGGAGGAGGTACTAAAAGACACGTGTTTCTTTTATCAACACTGGTTCGAGTTTAAAGTATAAAATTACATCCCAAAGTTTTGTCTTTCTCATGATATCTTGAAGCTACTACGGAAGTAAGAAGTCTTTTTAAATAAAATAAAAGATATTGCAAAGTAGGACGGTGGAACTTTGTACACCAAAGAAACTTGTCAGAAGTTTTAAAGAATCATAATTTTATTCTAGATTTAACAAATTCATTTTGCTGAACAAAACCACATGAAAAGTAGAAACAGTCCGTTTTTATCTTACAAGGGAACATACCGAGGTGTCCCCCTCCGATTTTGATGAAATTTGGCACAGTTGTTCAGTACGCGAGAATAATCGATACGTATTTTTTTATATCTGCTAAATCGCACATTTAGGGGGTGAAACCACCCTTCAAAGTTTCGGATTTTTTTCTTTTTTTGCTTATAACTTTGAAACGGTTAATGATAGACATTTTTGATAAATGTACGAAATATTTGTTTTTTCGTCTACTAAAGGCCTACGGAACTTAAAATTTGATTTAACGATTTTTTGTTAATTTTTTATTAAAAAATAACGTGTTTTTCGTTATATCTTTAAAGTGTACGATCCGATTTTAACCAAACTTTTTTTAAATGGTAGAGAAATCAAAAATAAAAGTTACGTGTTTTTGCGTTTTTCCATAATCTACTCTGGAGTCGTGAAATTAACCCTTTTCTTTTTTAGGGTTTTGGCACTTTACGTTACTAAATCTGATCAACGAATGATGATGGGAAAAATGTATTATGCAACAAACACTTCTTTTCTCATCTACTATATTATTGTCTTTGTAAAAAATCAAAATTTGAAAATTTTTTGTTTTGCTTTATAATATTTAGGCTGCGCACATCCGCCAGGACGCGTCAATCACAAACTATCGTAGATATCATAAAATTTCATAAGGGAAAGTTTCATGGATTTTTACATATAAAATAATATATTTATAATTTATTTAAAGCACAATTTATTTATAACAAAAAAAATAATTTAATTTATGAATTTAATATACATATACTATTACAGCTTCTATGAAACATATAGTTCGCAAAAATGATATTCTTCTCTGCGATTCTTTATTAATTTTTGTTATCTCTATTATCTTTATTTGATATTAATCTTACCTAAATGAACCCTAACTAAACTAAATTAATCATGTGTGCTGTTTTGTATATAACGTAAATGGTTAACGACAAAAAGTAAATTTATGGAACACAACCTGGCATTATAACATGTGCGTGGTGTAAAAAATCACTTTGTTTTGAACATTTCTTCGTGGAGTACCATTTTTGTGGACTGTATGTTCCATAGAAACCATAATAGTTTATGTATATTAAATTATTTTTTTGTTATAAATAAATTGTGATTTAAATAAATTATAAATATATCCTTTTTATATGTAAAAATCCATGAAACTTTCCCTTATGAAATTTTATGATATCTACGATAGTTTGTGATTGACGCGTCTTGGCGGATGTGCGCAGCCTAAATATTATAAAGCAAAACAAAAAATTTTCAAATTTTGATTTTTTACAAAAACAATAATATAGTAGATGAGAAAGGAAGTATTTGTTGCATAATACATTTTTCCCATCATCATTCGTTGATCAGATATAGTAACGTAAAGTGCCAAAACCCTAAAAAAGAAAAGGGTTAATTTCACGACTCCAGAGTAGATTATGGAAAAACGCAAAAACACGTAACTTTTATTTTTGATTTCTCTACCATTTAAAAAAAGTTTGGTTAAAATCGGATCGTAAACTTTAAAGATATAACGAAAAACACGTTATTTTTTAATAAAAAATTAACAAAAAATCGTTAAATCAAATTTTAAGTTCCGTAGGCCTTTAATAGACGAAAAAACAAATATTTCGTACATTTATCAAAAATGTCTATCATTAACCGTTTCAAAGTTATAAGCAAAAAAAGAAAAAAATCCGAAACTTTGAAGGGTGGTTTCACCCCCTAAACGTGCGACTTAGCAGATATAAAAAAATACGTATCGATTATTCTCGCGTACTGAACAACTGTGCCAAATTTCATTAAAATCGGAGGGGGACACCTCGGTATGTTCCCTTGTTAGCTTTATTGTCTTTCAATTTCAGAAGCTCTCAATTTGTCTTTTTCTTTCTTTAAGGGTCGTGATAAAAACGACACATACAAAATGCAGCTGAATAACATGTATCTAAAAGCAGGCACGAGACGATTTTTTCGAAAAAATAAGAACAGAATAGGGAATTAAAACTTTTTTATTTAAGGTTTAGTTTTTAAGGAAATTGAGCTGAATATGATTTAGCGAACAATGTATAACGCTTATCGTTTTTGTAAACAATGATCCGTGACTTCTTCTCATATGTTTTTGGTTAATTTTCGTTCATCTATCCAACGATCATGAAAATACACAAATGCGGAATACGTTGATATGATCCGAACTTTTGGAGCCTGCAATGGACATTCGTGCTGTTTATTTTAAGGAAAATTGGCATAGATATTTTTAAGCTCATTAAAATGTAAACCCTAAATGCCTCTGAGGTCGATTGACTACTACTCAATTTTTAGACAATAAAAACTAAATAACTTTTTTAAATCGTATATTATGATGCTTTCTGATAGCAATAAATTTTTATTTTCAATTTAATAATAAATTATGCAATTTTAATATTTTATGTCATGCTATAGAATTATAAAGTCATTTAATTGACTTTAGTTGCAAAGAACTGAAAAAACGTTTGGCAACGTCGCGTATTGTCGATTAACAAGATCTCATTCGAGTGATGTCCCATAACCTATAATTCTCTATGATGCATACGGTACATCAGACTGCGACGTTGTCAATTCTCCACTCAGTCAACATGGCGGCAAAATGGCGGTGTAGATGGAACATGAATTCCCCGTTTTTCGACTTTTCTTTTCCAAATTATTTAAAAAATACATCGATAAGGAATGTTTTTTCTTCGATAAAATAAAAATATAATTATTAGTTTATGAATAAAATTCTTTTTCAACTCAATATCTAAATTGGAAATACTTTAAATATTGCAATTCAATTTGCATTATGACTATACACCATATACCGTCGTGTATTACCGTCGATGTTTAAAGCCTGAAATCTTTTTTAATAATTCGATAAGATGGTCTGATTTTTTTTCAGAATTATTCTACATGATTTCAGGAATAAAAGATTTCAAATTCAAGGTTTTATCTAATACTTCAGTTTTCAACCGACCTCCTTAAGACAAAGTGACACATGCCACTTTCAAAGTAAGCAGCTTATTTGTCTGTTACTGTTTGTTATTACAGAAAGCACCATTCTAACCGAAAGATTACTAACTGAAGAACAGGGTTAAACAGGGTTAACAACTTATCAGACTCGGCTCGTCACGTAGATAAGATATCGGAAAGGAATCGTGGGTCAGAAATCAACTGCTTTCACGCGTAGTAATGTTAAAGCTGTAGTTCCGTGATTAGATTTCCGATGGGAAGGTCACAGATGCATGTAAAACAGTAGCGCTTGAATTATCGTCATTAGCAGATGCATCCCATCTCCCAATGCAAATCAAATGTGCATCGAGTGAGAACGATGGCGTGCAAATTCTTTCAACGTTTGATTGACGACACCATCGTTTTGCTCCATACGCATGTGCTTTGATCTGGTAAATGTGACGTTCAAGCCAGTAATGATAATTCGAGTATTTCTTTTCTATGGGTGGGAGACCTGAAGGCGTGACATACTGATAAATACTGACAAATAATTACATACAGGGGTCACGAGGCGCCACAAATATAGTTACAAGTAGTCTTAACTTGCATGAAAACGATTCATTTCTGACTCATGGTTACTTTCTATTAGGAAATAACAATTTCGCGCCCTATCTTTAATTGGAATCTTGTCTGCCAGAGGTGCACTCGTCTCTCTGTCGCTAATCGTCAAAAAAACAACTTAGCACTCACAATCAATTAGTTATGCTTACTCCTTTGTCATGATGTGCTGTAGAATCCATGTTCTGTCTCGTTTCAATAAAAGTTAAATTGTCTCTTATTAGACATATGTATGTGGCATTTTTGGCTGAAGTAACCTTTGTGTTTTTTTTTTGTATATATTTAATGATATAATTGTAATATATTCGCTTCACTACATCATCATGTCGCAGATCATCACTTCGCATCGTCTCGACTCATACTGCTTTTTTTCGTCACTGATCTCTCCTGCTTTCATTCGATCTCCTTTCATCCACAGCTAGTCATGCGTCATTTTCTCATACACTTATCTCACATTCATTTCATTCCATCATTCGCACAATAACAATCCTACATGCATTACCACATTTGAATCGACTTAGTCTGCTCTAACACGTTCAGTCATTTTATCTACGAATGTGATAAGTCGATAAAAAAGATTGATCTTGATTTTTAACCCGTCTCCGGATTTTGCGTGAGGGTTCTTTCACAAATGTCCACCAATCAAAAGGTGTAGAATAACGCCTGGTAGCTGATACATAATTAAACACTCTGTACACACAAGTCATTTGATCACACTCTGTATAATTCTAAGACATAAAGCGAATCATTAACATCTAACAAATAATAATTCAGTGTACATCTCATTAATTGTAGAAAGATTTATTGCTTTAACTTAATCAAGTCTGCAAATACGATGATTTTTGACAAATTGATTAGAAATATGCACATATTACATTTGGAATCTTTAAAAGAATATGAAAATGCTGAAACCCATGCCTACTACATTATTCAAATTCTGAGGCATTATACTCCTTTGTGCTACCAATGAAAATTCTGAGCTTGTATTTCTGAAATTCGTTTAGAGCTTTTAAAACAATGCGCAGATAGATCGTCATTCCCGGAACGGAACGAGTGCTCATTTAGATCAAGAATCTTAATACACCAGTTATCTTCCACCTTCTGTTACTCCCTCTTTCTGTTTCTTCTCGTTTTCTGGACCGCCGTCTTCTTCTTCTTGTCGTTTCTTCTTTTTTCGCTTCGAGGCAGAATGGCAGCCTATCTAGATAAGAAGTCTTAAAGGAGTTTTTCTTCTCCTTCCTTCCGTCTTCCTGTTCTTCCGGATACTTTCCTCCTATCTTTTTGCTTCCTTTTTGCGCAATTTGCGAAAGAAGAGTTGCAGGAAAACATGAATAAAGACGAGAAAATCAGAAGTCCTGTTTCTTAACGCCCTGAAAGTCTTTGATGTACATACAGTTCCTCACTTTAATATTCGTACACCATAGAACATCTTTATTAATACTTATCTTCACAAATTATGAAAATAATCGCTCGGTTACTTTTTGTTATGTTAAGTTGGTTATTACAGACAGCAAAAACATGAACAATTGTTTTATTATTGTAATATTCTATTATACAATAAATATTAAATGTAGTAATGGCTACTTTATTCGTTACAAAAATATTCGGACACAAAATCTATTTCTCGCTTACTTAATTCTGAGTAATATAGTAATCAAATGTTTACGTCCCTAACGTTTATATTCCAATAACGTTACGATTCTAAATCAGTTTAAGAGAAAAAATTGAACATTAAACATCGATATTTGAAAGTGCCACGAAAGGGAAGAAACACAAGTTTTGATAAACGTCAACTAGTGATTTATAATTACGAAAAAGGAAAAGCCTATCGTGAAATAGCAGAATTATTAAACTTAAAAAAGACTGCAGTAGGAGACATTGTCATGAGGTATAAAAAAGAAGGTCGTATCGAGTTTAAGGTGCAAAATAGTCGTCCACCAATTCTTCATTCTACAGACAAGAGGAAAATACTAAGAAAAATTAAAGAAAATCCACAATTAAGTACACCGAAATTAACAGCGGAAATATACCAGAAAAGTGGAAAAAAACTATATCCACAAACTCTTTGAAGAGCTATTAAAGAAGGTGGTTAGAATGGTCGAATTGCCCGGAAGAAACCATACGTGAATGCAACGAACAGGAGAAAGAGATTGAACTTCGCAAAAGAATATTTTTCAAAAGAAGAAGAAGAATGGTGAATGGATGTGATCTTTGCTGATGAGAGCAAATACAATGTTTTTGGTCCAGATGGAAGAGGAAGAGTGTGGAGAAGAAACAATGAAGTACGGAAAGCACAAAGTGTAAGGCCTCCCATAAAGCACGGTACAGGAAGTGTAATGGTGTGGGGCTGCATATCTTCTATTGGAGTCGGTGAATTAGTGTTTATAGAAGAAATTTTAGACAAAAAGAAATAATTAGAGATTTTAAAAAATAATTTGTTGAAAAGTCCTGACAATCTGGGGATTCGTGAGCGTTTCAAGTTTAATCAAGACAACGACCCCAAACATAAATCACGCATAGTGCAAGAATATTTGTTATATAATTGTTACAAAGTGCTGCACCCCCTCCCCAATCGCCTGATCTAAATTCCATTGAGAATTTGTGGGATGATTTAGAGCGAAAAATACGAATCACACCGGTACATACAAAAACGGAATTAAAAATTCGTTTACAAAAAGAATGGAAGAATATTAGTTCAGAATATTTAAAAAAATTATTTCAAATATGTCAAAACGTTTGAGACCATCATAACGATTATCCAACAAAATATTCATGTTACGTTTAGCTAAAGAAAAGTACATTAACAATTAAATTTTAACAGTCTCCGAATATTTTTTTAACGCGGAAATAGACATTATTTCGCTTAACATTTATTGTGCAATACAATATTACAATTAAAAAACCACTACTTATGTTTTTGTTGTCCGTAATAAGCAATTTAACATAATAAAAAGTAACCGAGCAATCATTTTCATAATTTGTGAAGATATATATCAATAAAGTTAAATGTTCTGTGGTGTCCGAATATTAAAGTGAGTAACTGTATATATACCGCTACTTTCTATTACTACGACCCCAAGAATATTTTATTAATTAGAGTTTGAAGTTTCTAAATGTCTGCCCAGCATCAAATATACATACTTTTCTTTCAATAATTAATACTTTACATTGTTATTAGATTTTCTACTTTTATTTTTTCAGAGTTATATATTTTAACACTAGATCTACGGCAACCGTCAAATTGACGGGTTTCAAGTTTGTTAACAATTTTTGTAAAATTTATAGAGAAGCAACACCCTAGATATTTCACGCATATCTTATAACTAGACTGCGGATGTTTATGCAAATTTCGAGTTTCACAAATGCAGGTGAGACAGGAAAACCTATCTAGGAATTTATTGCACTTAATAAATATTACAACACATACCATACTTTGGATATTTTAGATATATTTTTAAATTATGTTCTTTTTGTATATTTTAGGCGTATTTAATTTGTCATAAATGCATAAAAATCCGCAGTCTACTTATAACACACAAATTACTTAACTGACCGTATTTTTGCCGGTTGATTAATCTGTTTATAAAGTATTTGATGTATTCAAATATGCCAGATTTAGCAGCCGAAAAATGTTGCTTATTGTGTTACATAGTCTTCTGATTCCGAAAGATCCATTTTCTTTGTATAATACTCCTTCTTGAGGACAATGAATTACGCTATACAATGCTTTAAGTGAATCATAGTTATGCAAAATTTTATGAATTGAGAAAAATGTTTCAAGAAATTTTCAAGAAAAAGTTTCTGCCTACCCTATAAATGATCCAATACGTACTTATTAATTTTTATAAGAAAATGTATATATCTCCGATTTGCCCAATTGCAATTTGATTTGATTTTTGCCTACATACTTAACTCAAATTAGCAAATCATGAACTTTAGCGTTTTAAATTGCCTAACTTATAATACATAAAAGAGGAGAAATATTATAAAGGAAATTCCCAAAGAATTTTGCTGGAGTCTCGTATCTTTTCTCAACTTAATTTTCCATGCATCTCCTTAAGCTTTCTCCTGAACTTGCCCGAAGTTTTCCCATGGGTGATAAAAAATGACAGAAGCGCAAGATAACAGCGTATTTTAATAACGTTCTGAAATATTTTCTACCTGCTCGAATATTCAGAAACGATAATCCCCAAAGAGAAGAGAGCGTAAAAAATTTCCATAAACATTTCCCATCGCTGTTTCCTGGCAGCTTTCATTTTTATTCGTCGAATTCTTTTTTTTTCTTCTTTATTTTACCCATCTTGGGCTCGACATTTTCATAGTGACTTTCGAAAATTCCCTTTTAGTCTTGAAAATGGTGATCCCTTAGAAGAAACTGACTTGGCTGCGTTGCGCCATCTTCGACCATTTTTCTGGATTTACTTTCTTGTTACTTCGCTGGAAAAGAGATGTACGAGTGAGTTGAATCCCGGCCAAAATCATTGGATCTTGACTTTACGATCGACGCTTCTCGAACTTCCGTGATATCTCGACGATTCTTTTTAAACATAGGTCTCTCGTAAAGATCGAACGATCTTCAACTGCTTTCTTACTTTTTTTCATTTACTAGGTTGGGTTTTCTTTTCATTACAAGAATTAAAGATTTAATAACGCCATTTTCTTAAATTACTTTCGAAATTGTACTTCCAACGACTCTCAAAACTGTTATAATCAATGTTGTTTTATAGTAAAAATGTGGCAGTGTTTAGATGAAAATCGAAGAATTATGTTTGAACATAAGATCAATGCGACACGTTCTTGGTCTTCACAACATCTAATCTATGAATTGAGCTATTATTTTTTAAAATGGTATAAGTCTATCTTTCATGTATCGAGATATTTAAGAGTTTCCTTTTGAGTTAATTTTAAAATATTGGCAAACGTTAATCTATTCGAGTGACTTTTTTAACACTATACTTAACCTTTTAAATTTTATTATAGAATAATAATTATTAAAATTATTTTAAAAAATAGACGATATTTTTAGCTCCAAATGGACTTGTACCACTTTCAATACTAACGCATTATAAGAAATAAAAACAAGAGTAAAGTTAAGTCCATATTTTTATAGACATTAGCTTTACTCAATTGAATTTTTTATGTAAAAAATAATAATTATTGGTAGTTTATTGGTACACTCATGTTACACATCGGCTATGTTAGACATCACCAGAACAAGTGAGGAAGGGTCTTGTGACGACCCTCGAACATAGGTGGCACATCAGCAATCGCGTGGCGCTCGCCAACTACACTAATCTTAAGTAGCCGCCAAATATAAACGTATTCAAATTACATAAGGCTTGAGTGCAACTTCTCAATTATAATTAAGACATTTAAATACACGAGTAACCCAGTTTATTAAGAGTTAATTTCAGTTATGTTAAAAAGGCGATATAAATAAACAAGTGTAAAATGTAAATTACTTCTTTAAGATAATAAAAAAATTTATATTTTAAACTTAGTTCTCCTTTACAGTTAGCATAGTGAAGTTATAATATATAACTTAATAATAAGAATAATAATGTTGTTTTAATTATAAGAATTAGGAATGTACTTATTCCACTTTCAAAAAAAGATTTTTGCGATAACATTTTATAACCAAAATACTTTTATTTAATTTATGAAAAAATCGTACTCCAATGAATGCCTAATTATAAATATGAACAGAAGGTGTCTATATCTTACGAAAATTGCCGTTAACTAATTTTTTTTAAAAAGTGGACTTATACCACTTTCAAAAATAACAGCTCAATTCGTTTCGTTTGTGGCACATTTAAAATCGCAAAAGTGCATGGGAAGAAAATGACATTGAAAAATATAAAAAATATCAAACCTATTGGGATCTGACATGGGGGCGGGGCTTAATAAACGTGGCGACTACAAGATTGCATTATATACATATCTAGATAGGTTATTTGTGATACAATTTAATTAAAATGATTAGTATAAAAGAAATATGTGATTGGGCGAAAACAAAGCCTTCTAATCGTAATTTTGTTGAAGCTGAAAGGATTTTAAAAGCGAAACATATTATAAATTATATAATATAATAATATATAATATAATAATCTTGGCATTTCTGGATGAACGTCGGCGTTCTCGGTCTTTTTTCAGTTTATTCTCACTGTGACCTAAATTGCATGATGGAACAGCTGTTTTCTTCAAAATTCTTTTTCTCGCTGAAATTTCTGGTAATATATAATCTTCCTTAGTGAAATGAAGTGAGCATATACTTGCTGATGGAAAAGTATGTTTAACGTTCAGTACCTTCTTCCAAACTTCTAATTGATCAACTTGTTCTGATTCTCCAAAAAAATTTGTCACAATAATAGGACGTTTGCCTTTCTCAGGAAATTTATGAAATCTTACATTTAAATTTACACTTGAACGACTTGTACAATTTTTCACGATACAACTTAATCTTGCTTTGGACTTTTTTCTGGGTGAGAATCGGACACTTTCCATCGCAAACAATTGCAATTTTTTTTAATCAACTAATACGCTGTAATGCACTGGATTGTATTTAATGCAATCTAAGATTACTTCTATCGTCCGCCACCAGAGGTCATGTCCGATTTTGTCAAATCCCAATAGCACTTAATTGGTTTAACAAATATAGTAAGCCTGTTCTACACTCCTCTTTCTGAAGAAGGCCCCCATGTAGGGTAAGGTTGCGTAAATCGTACCACCGCTTAAATCGTACCTTTTAAATATTAGGCGTAATATTACGTGCTAGGCGCCTTTTCTAGCAAAATAAGTTACTGTCTAGTCAATCATATTGTTTCCCATTTTGTTCGTCTCTCGCAATTACCGTAGAAAGGCAATATCTCAAGGAATAAGTTTATCGTAATTTTCGTATAATTTTTACTGCCTGTTTAGTAATTCATCATGCAAGCACATTATTGATAAAATTATGCTTCATATTTTCAAGTCGTGTTGTAATATTTAAGGAGTTGTTTACCGCAAACAAAATCGTGTTAGCTTTATTCTGTGTTTGGTTATGGTCATTATAATTATAAATCGTACCGTCTCCTAAATCGTACTTACATGAGAATTCCAAAATCGTACCGGTACGATTTAGGAGTTTACTATTTATGGTTACATAACTTTAATGTAAATAAATGCGAATTTGCTTTAAAATTAGTTAATATCACTTGACTTTAAAATACTGTTTTTAAATTTTTATTATAGACCGAAAACATGGCAAAACGAATTTATAATAGTTGTAAACAAGAAGATATGGAGGAGGCATTAATAAAATTATCCAATAATGAAATTGGATTTAATGAGGCTCACAGAAAATACAATATTCCTAAACCAATTCTATGACGTCATTTTAAAGGATTAAATAGAAATATGAAAATTGGCAGGCCGAAAGATCTTCGCGAAAATATGGAGAAAAAGTTGATGAAACATACCCTTTCTTTAGAAACAAATTTTTTTGGGCTTACTGCTACAGATCTAATAAAGCTTGCGTTTCAATTAGCGGAAAAATACAAATTGCCCCATTGTGAGGATTCTCTTTCCTCTCGTGAGGAAAGCATGATTCAGTGCTTGAAATGCAAATCATGGGGGCACGATCTATGTGCTCGATTTGGAAAAAGAATGAAAAAATACATGAGTGATGCTTGCAGTAATTAAAGCAGAACTGTATTATTATAATTATTAATGTTATTAAATTATTTTGATTAATGTCGTATAGTTATATCCTTAGGTACGATTTAAGCGATAGGTGGTACGATTTAGGAAACTGGTTTTCCTAATGAAGATGAAACTTTTTTAAAATATATATTTTTTTATGTGACAACATATAGATTCCTCTATTTCGTCACAATATATGAAAAGGACGTTTACAAAAGTTTTAAATGACATATCTGCTTCCTATTTATTTGGTAAATCTGCAATGTTACACAGCTTTTTTTCTTAAGGTTATTCGCCCTTTAGAGCAATGTATAGATAAAATTCTAGAATTTTGATATGTTATTTATAGACAGCTCATACGTTTTACTGACTTTTTTGAAAGATATTGGTCGTATAGTTTTTGAATAATTAAATATTAAAAATGCGACTTTTAACACATGGTAAACGGGAGAACTTGCCGGAAATGTCCTATTTATTGAAATTTCACATAATTGGCTATTCAAAAATGTTCAAAAAACTTATTATTCAAAACTTCAACTGTTTTAATTACTATAAAAAATATAAAACATACACATTCACGTGTAATTTTAGACCAATATTAATTCAAAATAATGAAAAACTAGTGAGACAACCATCAGCCATGACAGAGGCTTGGTTCATGTTTCACTGTAAAGAAATTTGGCAATGCTGCATAAAAAGCGGGAAATTCAAAAATTAACTACATATAGTTTATCTACTACTGAGCATGATAACATATAATTGCGTTTATAATAATATTTATTTTTCATTCTATGGTTATAAAAAAATTTGACAAGGAAATAAAAATAAAACTATTTGCTTACAATACACTAATTATGGATGAATATAATATATATGCATATACATTTCCATGCGTTGTTGCCAAATTTATTATATGACACATAATACGATCATCGAGTAGCATTTATTTTTTAATTTTTAATTATTAATAGTGTGAGAAATTTAATGAAATATTATTCAGTTTAATGTAAAAATTAAAAAAAAAGATTTTCAAACTCGAAATCTTTTTTTTCCGTTAAAAAAAATACAAACCGTTAACGACTAATACGATTCTAGACCAATAACCTTAAGTGGTACGATTTACGCAACCTTACCCTAGATAGGTACATAGGTGATAAGAGTAGGCAGGTTGCGCAAACAATAATCATAAACTGATTAAAGTTATATGTGAAATACAGGGTGTCCCAGGTTTTAATGTTCAAACTTTGCCAGTATATTCTATGGCACTAAACAAGAAAAAAAAATATTATATAAACATAGGTAACATAGAGCTTTATTAAAAAGTTATAACAAAAATACAGTACAGAAGTAATTGTTGTATCCCGTATGGTTTACAACACTTTTATTTAGGAAGACTTATCCGCTCGGAATTTTAACAAACTTAAGGTTTACGTCATCGCGAAGTACAGACATTCAGTGAATCTCTACAATTCCTGATTTAATCTGTCAAATTTTGGTAACGATACTGGCCTTTTAAAGGTTTTACGACAGTGTGGTGGGAGGTTCGAATGACCCCAACTTCTCGTGAGTAAGGTTCCAAAAGAGCGATCGCTTTTCCGTAGGATCAAAGGTCTTCAAAACATATTTTGAGGAAAAAGCGATGACGAAATCGGAAATAACTAACAGTCCCCGTTTGGATCCTGACGTTTAGGACTCATTTTAGGAACGTGACTCACGTTTAGGAATATTTGAATATATCTTAGATAATTAGGTCGGTATCCAACATAATATAGGAATAGTAACCGACTTGCTGTTACTGCAAGCATTAGCTCGAACAGATCATTGTATTTACTACTAGACATCGCCACTTCCACAGTTAATTAATACTCCATTTCAAAATGTTTACCGTTCTTGAGAATACATGATTGACAGCGATCAGAGATCGTATTTATAACCGTGCGCATTTCGTTTCTATTCTGTTTTGCTTCATTGTAACAGAAAGTCGGTTACTGTTCCTGCATTAAGGACTTCTATTTTGTGTTTTTGTTATAACTTTTTAATAAAGCTCTATGTGACCTACGTTTACATAACATTTTTTTCTTACTTAGTGCGATAGAATATACTGAAAAAGTTTGAACATTAAAACCTGAGACACCCTGTGTATTTGAATCAGCAGCAAAAGAATAATTAATGTTTCCGTGTAAGTCGTGTACAGAGGACTAACTGAAAAAGAGCTTAGGCAGTCGCGTACTTAAGATATATATATTACAAACTAAATTCAGATTTGCAGTGCTGTATGAAGACGATATGCGCATATTTCTAACAGTAAATTTCTCTACAGAAAAGTTCACATTTCACTAAATACACCGGCACACAAAAAAAATTAAGTAGAATGTGCATTTGACCGGACCTACCTACGGGTACGTATTTTGGTCCGCTGAATCCGAATTCGAGGTCAGTTTGACCCCTACACCCTCGAAATTTCGAGAAAACTTCAAAAAACCGTAAAAATGATGAAAATTGGCAGTTTTAATGATAAAAAAATTTTTTGGAACTAAACTAAGCGTGATTTTCATGTATTTCGATCCGCTGAATATGAATCGAAACTTTATTGAGACCACGAGCCATTTTAAATGTGAAAAAATCACACAAAACTCTCGAAAATTCCGAAAAAATATAGTTTTCATGATAAAAAAACTTCTTCTGGTCCAATTCAGATAAAATTTTATATCTTTTGATGTCTTCAATTCGCATCTTAATTTTTTTAGTCTATTCACCCTCTAAAGCTGGAAAAATTCGAAAAAATTGTAAAAATTACCATTCATAACAGAAAAAAATTGATTGAATATGATTTAATGCCTAAAATAAATGCTCTATAACGTAGATATATCAAATAACTTGAAATCTGTGAAAAACACAAGACATAAATAGATAGAAAGAAATGATTTTTACGAATCCTAAACTTTCCTTCGTTTGTATCGCTCTCTTTTATCCTCAAATGATCTTCGTAGTGGATTCCTCTTTCGTTTACGATTTTCTTCGGGTACTTCTCTTTTTAACATCCAACAAAAATCTGCCATCATTCGATTCATATTCAGCGGATCGAAATACATGAAAATCACGCTTAGTTTAGTTCCAAAAAATTTTTTTATCATTAAAACTGCCGATTTTCATCATTTTTACGGTTTTTCGCAGTTTTCTCGAAATTTCGAGGGTGTAGGGGTCAAACTGACCTCGAATTCGGATTCAGCGGACCAAAATACGTACCCGTAGGTAGGTCCGGTCAAATGCACATTCTACTTAATTTTTTTTGTGTGCCGGTGATATCCACTGTCCAATAATGTCCTTCCGATATTTAAATGAATCCTATTCTTGGCAAGTTGTAATAAAAAAGAAGGAACGTAAGAATATTTAATGAAATATTGCATATATATGCATTAGCAAAAATGTGTGTAGGTGTATGTATACTGGTGCGTATTAGCATGCGTTGTGTTACTGTTGATGAATGATCGCAATGTCAAAGTGTTTTGGGTGCTGATGATTCCATTGATTCCACCGTGAACTTACTCTTGAAGGGCCCAATGCATAATGGGAAACAGGAAAGGGATTGCATCTACACTTGTATTTAAATGTATCCTGATAATAAGGAAGATTCATCTCTTCTTTTATACATCTGTCTCAGACGTTTGTGTAAATCTCTATCAGTATGATAAGAGTTCCCAGGATATGAATCTTGCCTGCACACTACGAAAATGAAAATGAACAGTAAAATGTGATCATAGCTTAACAAATTATCAACATTAATGATATGAAATCATGTCGATTAATTCCCATTGAAAATGAATTTAACCAAAGCAAATTTTTATATTTCTATTTGATCTTATTCTAAAGCTTTAGAAGAAACTTCTTTCTAGTACTAGTTTTTAGAACGAACACAACAGGAATGTCCAAAAAACACGAGCACATTTATTTTTACTAATGTAAACTCTTAATGCGACTCTCCCCTGCACTGCAAAGATACTTCTATTTATAATAAGAATTGGAGAATTCTCATTCAATATATATACAGTATTATATTGTTGATAATAATCCAACAATTTCATTCTATACGAAAACATAATATCTTATGCTGTACGTTCAATATTTAAAAGTACATACGTGTAGATGAAATAATGATAAATTTTGAAATGGTAAAAAAGTAAAATCAAACTATAAATACTGTAAACAAATTCAATCGTAATTTGATTCAAACATTGGAGAATTTTGTTTGTCCATCTTCCACTGGGAGCTTTAATTTTTCAGTGATTAAATAGTGGCTCTGTTAACTTTCCCATTGATGTAACAACATTTCGCAGTAATAATTTTTGTAAACATTAATTAGTATGATGTAAAAATAATGAATAACTATGAATATAATTATGTTTATTACATGATTAAAATAGTAAAACAATAAATTATTCATTTCTAAGACATTGCATGGTCAGGAAAGCCTATTTAACGAGCAGGCACCCATTAATCGAATACAAAGAGACGCAAGGGCGGCTCCTTCTCGAAGGGTAACGATAGAGGGATGAATAGCGAAGGACAAAGCCGCAGGATGGGGTAGAATCGCAACGGCCAGGCTAAAGAATACATTCGTTCTTCCCTTCTCACCCTTATCGCTCAATGGATGATTTCCATTCACGATGTTCGATGATTAATTAATCGTGTCGCGATGAGAAATCGACAGCATGATATCTTAATTCCCCTTGAAAAGTTGTGTTCTAAGAGCAGATTTTATGAAATCAGAAAATTACGTTGTTCGAGGGGATGAGGGATGAGATTATCAGGAAACCGAATTGTTCTTTTTAAGGTAATCTCTCTCGAGGAGGATAGTCGGTGCTTCTTTTTTTATCTTCTTATCTCTGTTATTGGGGGATTTCGTAAATACTGGCATTTTTATTGGCTGGCTATGGATTATGGTAATATAGACCGTAGTATACGGAATCAATAAATAACAGTGAAGAACCAGGAGTGAGTTTTTCTTGTTCATTTTTATTAGGTTTTATCGTTCGATACTTTTATTCGGTTCGAGAACAATGCACCCGATTTCGTAGCATACAAAGAAATTACGGAAACTGGAAAATTCAATGAAATTAAATATTTTCAAACAATGTCTTTTTTTCCCTTGATGGTAAACGGTTGCGAAGGTGAAAATGTTTAATCCAAAGATGAATTTTTCGGTACTTTTCTATATTAATTTTCAACATGCACGTGAATATATACTCAACTTTATCAAGCTCATTGTCAGTGGTTAATGGCAATAATTATATTTTTAAATTCTTTAGTTGTTAGTGTTACAAATCATTTTTTTAATATTATTATATTTACATTTGTATAATGGTTAACTGAATTGACACTGTTCATTGTTTGTCTATTCTCTAAATATTATTTTCTCTGTGCCTTGAACATCCTTATTTTCTAAATAGCTGTTCTTCAAGGAGTCAAATGTAAAATATTTCTGTTTATTCCTTATGAAGGTTCAGTATTGTTATTTTGCTCTGTGTTTTAAACCTTACGTCTTTCTACTCTACATTGCCATTATTTTATTGAATGTTTCACATTAAGAGATAAACGTTCAGTAAAATTGTATCAATGAAAAAAAACGAAGCTTCGGATACTTTTAACGACAACCTGAACTTAAATATCACAGACCATTTTTATTTATAGAGGAAGCTTGCTCAAGACGTACCCTCTAAGGGAAAAGATCTGTATATTACAGGTCGTATTAAATAAAGGACAAAATTTTGCTTTGTTCACAACGTCTATGAATATTAAAACTATTTACTTTTAAAAATTCAAAATACATACATATATACAGAATCGTAAATAATTGACAAAAAATAAGGTTTTTTTAAGTGACAAAAATTGGTAATGTAAAGAACGTCTAGGGAAAGAAAAAAGAATAATTGAAAATATAACATTCTGTTAATAAGATCACATCATTTCAATTTAACGTCACAAAGAGTCATATCAAAGAGTTCTATCATATCTGTACTAGGACAAACCTGCAGAAGACAGAACTTGTGATTATAATAATCCAAAATTAACATATTGTTGTGCGTGCAGTACCCAGCAGAATTAATATTATTTCGGAAACACGTCAATTGTTATAAATGTAGAATTTTTGAGAATAGTGAAATGTTTGAAACGTTTAAAACAAGAGATGTACAATACAATATTTCGAAAATAAGTACGTCTTGGAAGGTTCCTCGAAACCGAATGTCTCTCGTTCTTTCGCGATCATATTTTGTCACGTTGTCGTACTCAATAGAAAAATTCCGTAACTCTGAAAATTTCCACATCTCACATAAATATGAGAAAAAGAGATTCTATGATTTGACGTCTTTGCATACGAACGTGTTGTAAATCTTCAGTTCTAAATAAAATTTATTTGTTTTCCTGAACAAATCAGTTTTTATGCAGTCAATGGTATATTGTGAATAAAAATTAATCAAAAAATGAACGAGCGCGAGGTAGCACTTTTAATTAACAAAAGTGATTTTGAACCAGATCTTCACAAGAAAATGCGCGTACTTGATTACGATGAATAATTTTAAATACACATTTTGAAACAGCAAATAAAACATTTAAAAATGTTCGAGGGTATTGTTACGTCCCGTACACAAATTTTACAATTTTTCTTCTACTTTTTCTAGCGAACCACCCAGTATACTATTTTTACCATTGGTTTATGACTTCGTAACAAAAGCCTACCCTTGAGTTAAGACGAAGAAACGCTTAACGGGACACAAAACAGACCTACGTAGCACATACCTCCTTGGAAGCATCGCAACCTTATAGTCACACGTGTTAACCATACTTGCTACAACTTTCTCTAGCAAACTGTTATTATTTTTCACCATGCAACATACTTTATAGTAAGGAATCATTGGTTGCAATTTATTGAATTCATTTATTCAATTCATTTATTCAATTTATCTATTCAATAGAAGTTGTAACGCTGTCAATTTTGGCTACGCATTAGTCTGGAATAAGCAGATAGTTCATTCGAATAAGTCCCTGGACTTATTGATTTTTAGCATTATCTTATTCTTGAAACATTCTCAGACGATGAATCTGAATTGTAACGTCGCACAGTGGTCGATTTCGCCGAAATCCTGGCCAAAACCCCCAAATTTTTTTTTAGAATTTTCAAAATTTAGCAATTGCGTTTGATTTGTAACACATCAGAGCATTGTTTTCCATTAATAAAAATTTTTATTGAACAATACTCTTAGAGATATGCAATGTCAAAGTTGGCACTTAAATAATGTAACGTTTTCACGTCGAAATTGAGAATACGTTTTCAATGTGAAATTAAAGTTTGATCCACTTTTTCAGTATTGGTAGCTATTTATTATACTTTTAATTTATAAATATCTTGGTTTCATTTTTTTATTTAATATTTTACAACTGTGATGGCACAGAATGTAAATCCTATATATTTTTTTCTTTCTGCTAGTGAAATAGTTGTGAATTCCAAAACCATCCAAGCTAATTTTTTTTTTAAATTAAACTTTGAAGCTTCCCGAAGAAGACCTCGTTGAGTTTTCTTGCGACTTTTTGCGATTCTTCGAGTAATTGTTATTTGTTTGTCGCGCGCGCCATGCTCGGGGAAGTGCATTTATGACATAGAGCCGGGCTCTCGTGCTTTACCTAATGAATATTGCTAATCCTTCTCTAAGATCAACCTGGCAGTTAACGAAATAATATGTTTATTTCATGGGGTTAAAAATCGGAATGAGTTTAAACAAGCTGGTGGCCTATTGTTTCGAGGCAATTATAGATAGCCGCGGCTACCTCGACCGCTTACCGTCATAAACCGAAAGATCTTTGACGATTCTAATGAAAATCTGGCTAGTTGCCGGTATGAGGGAAATATTTGTTCCTTACAATGTTTCATCTTTCTCCTTCGACCGAAATTTTTATTAAATAAAGAGAAATTCGGAGATGGAACAGCAATGACATGCTTGTATTAAGATACAGCGACTGCTGCAATAAATATCATTAAAACTGCAGAAGTCCGTGGAATAACATAATTTTTTTTTTTTAAATTAAACTTTGAAGCTTCCCGAAGAAGATCTTGTTGAGTTTTCTTGCGACTTTTTGCGATTCTTCGAGTTATTGTTATTTGTTTGTCGCGCGCGTCATGCTCGGGGAAGTGCATTTATGACATAGGGCCGGGCTATCATAAGACTACTGATTTTCGTGCCGATCCGACAATTTTTCGATACTCGCACCTGCCATATTAGAGCCGCCATTTTGTTTTTGGAAATTCTGTGTTCGGATTCTTAATCAGCGACCGGAAAAACATAAGACTACTGATTTTCGTGCCGATCCGACAATTTTTCGATACTCGCACCCGCCATATTAAGCCGCCATTTTGTTTTTGAAAATTCTGAGTTTGGATTCTTAATCAGCGACCGGAAAAACATAAGACTACTGATTTTCGTGCCGATCCGACAATTTTTCGATACTCGCACCCGCCATATTAGAGCCGCCATTTTGTTTTTGAAAATTCTGAGTTCGGATTCTTAATCAGCGACCGAAATAATAGTAATATACCAATTTTCAGCTAAATTGAAAAACTCCTTGGGGTTTTGGCCAGGATTTCGGCGAAATCGACCACTGTGCGTCGTTTCGAGGACGATATTCGTCGTCGCAGCGACGGCCGTCAGAAAATTCTAGGAAATAGACCCCCTGTAAAAATCAGAGTAGGGAGGGTGCGAGCATCGTGCCTCTCCAAAGAAACAGAAAGCGTCACTCGCGTTGACGAATCCTGTGACAACCTTTAAATTTCAATAGTCCTAATTGGTCAATTTTTCGCGCGCTTTAAACGTCATGCATCGGTCGAGCGTCTTCACATCCCCGAAAAATTCAAACTTGCGAATCACTAGCGTCTTGGAAAGCACCGTGAACACATCATTAGCGTCTTGGAAGGCACCGTGAACACATCCAATTAGCGTCTTGGAAAGCACCGTGAACAGTTCGATAAGCGTTTAGCAAGTACAAAGTATTCGGAAGTTCAGTACAGTGCTATTATTAAAAATCGTGAGGTACGTAAGACGCTGGTCCGAGGATCGTGATGTTA
Source organism: Cerceris rybyensis (assembly GCA_910591515.1). Lineage (NCBI taxonomy): Eukaryota > Metazoa > Arthropoda > Insecta > Hymenoptera > Crabronidae > Cerceris > Cerceris rybyensis. The sequence continues at coordinate 8,460,812 of OU342789.1, read as the reverse complement.
AGCTAATTTATCTGCGAATATCTCTCAAAAGTGACGCGATAATAGACTTGATTCCTCGTTAAACAACGGTGGTTGAAGAGTGACATTGTTCGTGAAAATCTTTAATAATGACGCGACAATACATACCAAAAGCCATCGAAAATTTTTAATATAATTCTATTCAAACCATTGTTAATAATTATTTTCGTTATATTTATATCGTCGTTGTATTTTATTCCAAATTCAATTTATTATTTTCATTTAAAGATAAACCGACCAAATGTTAACATATTTTATTTTAAGTCATAGATTATAAAAAGGGTTGTCATCGCAGCGATTCTGATAACGAGATTGGTGTTTTCTGCCCGTACAGAGAAATCAGCGAAAACCCAGCCGAATTGTTGTGTCTGGAATCGACTAAGCGTAAATATAATTTTTTTTATGTTTTTGAAAAGTAGTATTGCACAGTGAGCAATCACTCTGAGGATACCAAATGTGTAATGCTATCATTGAATGTTCTTTTTATTGTTCACTATTGTTTTATCATCATAATTATTATAAAACTATCATATCAACATTGTTATTTCTATATATATATATATTCTTCACCAATTATATATCTACTATATACCAAGCAAACAGAAACATATGTAAACCAAAGTCAATAATTGCAAACAAATTTTCATATAAAAATTCAGTTTGTAAACATAGATTCAGATTAAGTGTAAAATCTAAATATTTGAGTTTAATATAAAATTAATCTTGTTCAAATCTAATCATTGGATTCTTTGAATCACCTTTGTTAGCGTATCCATTCCCACTGTAAACGGAATTGGTGGATCCTGTAGAGGATTTTCAGCACAGCACTACCCACATAAATAATAACTCGTTCGATAATAAAACATCGAACGAGTTTTCCTTGTGACGCGACGGAAGAGTTCCCTTAAACTCGACTACCTAACCGCTACCGAAATTTATCATTATTAAAATCATTAGAGCCGATTCTATAACTCGTCCTTTCCTATTTCAAAACCCTTTATCCACCTCCGCCGCCCGTCACGCAACAGTATAAATTCAATTTTTCGTTGCTTGGATAACAAACTGGATACATCATGAGGTTTTGATTTTCATATTTTTTGCTTGAGACTTTTCTCAAGTGGTTCCTATTTGCCGCATATTTTTTTTTTCAATATGCTGCAAACAATATATTTTGTAGCTACTTATGCAGTTCCTGTCCATACCTTCTGCACAAAAACAAGTTAGAGCATACACATCAAACACCAAAAAAAATCGGACAATTACATTTGAATTTCCAACGAATAATTGCAATTCTCAAAAGAGAAGTGAAGTTTGTACAAGCAAGAAAATGTATCTCGAGCGAAACCAGACAAAAGAGAAGAAAAATATCCAGCTATGAAATACAACTCAACGAATGCTGACGCCCAGCGTCGTTTCTGTTTCTCTTGAGGCGCTGTACAGGCGACGGGACGCAGCTAATGCGGATACAATGGTCGACAGTTGCCAGTTACGTCGGTTCTTGCTTCTGACTTTTTGCCAGCCAGCTCACAGCTGCGTTGGGAGAAAAATCCTGAGAGTTTCAGCCCCTATAGGTCAAAGCCTCGAAGCCCCCGGTTGCCCGCCGAAACGGGAGTTAGAGTCTAATTAGAGGGTAAAAGAAAGTCGCCTCTAACTCTGGTCCCTTGGCGACGACTAATGAGCTCTACTTCGATCCAGTCTACGATTTTCCGTGGAAACTGTCTCTCCAAACGGCCATTTTTGACACCAGCGTATTCCGTTGTTAGATCATCCATTTCAAAGAGGTTTCCGCGAGTGAAATTTTTAGACGGAGTTAATTTATATTAGGACAAGCCAGATGCTTTTCATTAATCTATGGCAAAGATTTTATGCAAAAGATAGATTGTATTTCAAAAGTATTATTTATAATCGCTCGAGTTATAATCTTGGTAATTATATACAGTAAGAACCCGCTTAACGCTGGGGATACGTTCCAGTAAGTTCCAGCGCTAAACGAAACAGCGTTAAACGAGGTTATCTTAACACGTAAATAATAGGGATAAGTGAAATAGAACAAAGAATAGGAAAATTTATCAGTTCTTTTTTTGTTTTATTTTATAACATTTATTGTTAAATAGTTTGTTATTACATCAATTATAGTCTTATTTATTGCTAATATCCATGTTTCTTCATGAAAAATTCATGAAAATCAAAAAAAGTTCGAGTAAACTTGTCATGTTTGTGACGAGGAAGGTTCATCCTCATTGGATATTTTTTTTTTTTTTGTAACGAAGTTATCTAAAGACGTTTCTCTTTTCCCATTTCGTTCAACTAACACTTATCGATAGCACGACACCGCATCAATGACACTTTATCTTGCCCTTGAACTTCTATCAAAATTTAAATCATTTTGTACAAATTTATCCATAATTTCCGTTATAATGGCTAAACTTTTTTTAGAGAATCCGTTGAGAGTTCCCTTTGCTCCTCATGTTCAGAAACGCTAACTACGTCATCTACGTGCATTTGTTTTTCTAATAATTCTTTAAGATCGTCGTTAGAAAGGCTTTCACCTGTTGTAACTTACAATAATTCATCAATGTCCTGCGCATTTATATATAGTGTTTATATTATAACAATACTACCGTGTAATACTGAAACAGCGTTAAGCGTGGTCTAACTGTACATAGATTACGATCCGCCCCACCGATTTCTATGATTTTTGAATATGTTGTGAGAATCATGATTCTAAGCCACTTTTTCCTATATATGTTATCCCCGCTCGGCTTTCGTTTTCGAGATATTAGCAAGAAATTTTTGCTACTACTACATTGAATTTGGGCTGTACATGCACGTCCGTGACGACGTATGCGTTAGCGCGATGTGGCCGCTTATCTACTATTTCTGCGGCTCCCCACTCATTGTCAGAATCTTTATACCGGGTGAACTCGACGAAAAGGTACCTGATAAAAAGGTGCGGCAAATATAAATTCAATGTTTTATTTTTTAAAACTATCTCCAACCAACACTAATTCATCATTTTAATCCAGGTGCCCAACTTAAAACCGATCCTTCGGGGACAATTACCGTTTGGTTTAATAAAGGTACTTATAATTAGAAGATAAACCAGTTTTGGTTTGAGGTAGTTTTTGAAGAGTACTAGCAATAAATGTTTGAATTATATTTTTCGCATATTCTTATAAGATATCTTTTCGATGATCGCACTCGGTATAATGTTTCTTAGGCGGGAGTCGCAGAAACAGTAGATAAGCTGCCGCATCGCGCTAACGCATACCTCGCCAGGGACGTCCATGTATAGGCCAAATTCAATTGTAGTATATTGAATAATGATAATAGTAGGAAAAGTTTTTTGCCAATATCTTGAAAACAAAAGCAGAGCGGGAGTAACATGTATAGGAAAAAGTTGCTTAGAACCATGATTCTCACAACATATCCAAAAATCATCGAAATCGATGAGGCGGACCATAATCTATATAATTACCATAATCTGTAATATTTGCTCTTTTAGGCGGATTTTGTTTTATGTTATTTATGTAAAGTCATTTACAGCTCTCAGAATTATCAGTAATTATAACACGAAGTAACAAGCCCGGCTAGCTCAGTCGGTAGAGCATGAGACTCTTAATCTCAGGGTCGTGGGTTCGAGCCCCACGTTGGGCGATTTCTTTTTGGTAGTCTGATGCTTCTCCGTAAAAAGACCAATGCATTATGCGGCCTAGTTATTCACAGCCCACATTATATTCAAGTACACGTACAGCTATATAAAAGCCTCCAATCGAATGTTGACACTATATAGTAGCAAGAACTTCGAATATTTAACCGTTTGCGTACCACGAGCCACTTTCGCGCTCTTCAGTTTTTGTGTCGAAAAACCCCAGGATATTTTTTCAATGTTGACAATTGAAGGAAGACTTTGTTAAGATATTTTGTTAAGAATGCATCAGGTTTCTCTTTTATAATATAAAGTAATTCCAAATTAGGATACAAGCACGAGAAGATTGTTCTTGTTTTGCACTACATAAAATAAAACACCAATTTTAGCTTATTTTGAAATAAAGTCTCAAGAGCGCGAAAGTGGCTTTTGGCTTTTTTCGAAGTAAGTTTTTAAAACCCTCCCGGTATTCAAACGGTTAATGATGATTTAAGAATTTGCAGAATCTGATGCGCATATTTTGTGTAACAGGCGTTATTCAAAATATCTGCAATCTGCTTAACTGTAAATAAACTTATTGGCTGTTTGTCGTTCAGCGAATGTGACAGGCATTTAATAATTACTGTCTTGTTTAGGATATCGTTTCATTTTTGTGCTGTCGGTAGTGTATTAGTATACGTTTCATATTAACACTTTACCGACCGGTAGCCGATTAATCGGCTTTTCGGACCCGACACTTATGGACTTTTAACACATTAATTTGTCGCTACGACAATTAATAAATTATTATTTTTCATTGCGGCTAACTGTGTCAAGAACTCAGTGAAGAAACTTTGCAATTTTCGAAGAAATATCAGTATCAGGGAAATATTTGCATGCAAATGACCGATCAGAAGTGGGTAGCATGTTAAAAAATACCGGTCGGTAAAGTGTTAACTATGATATTCTTGTTCTAATGAAACGAACGTTGTTAGATTTGGATGATCTATTTTTAATATGTCGGAACGTTGACTGGCATGGAGGTCACTGGCGATCGGCGCTATCCAATACAATGAAATTTCATGTAACGTTTAAATTGCAATATTTAAGAATTTTCTAACATATTGAATATTTAAATATAGGTATAGTCACTTCCACAGTTAATTAATACTCCTCCATTTCAAAATGTCTGCCGTTTTTGACAATACATGATTGACAGCGATCAGAGATCGTATTTATAACCGTGCGAATTTCGTTTCTATTCTGTTTTGTTTCATTGTAACAGAAAGTCGGTTACTATTCCTAAATTACTTCTATTCTCTTGGCGTTGAAATTATAAATGTCTGCTGAATATCTAATTGTCAGTGCCTTTAAAATTTCTGCTCTATAATGTAATTTTATTAGAGAAAGTTTCATTTCAGTAGAAATCTATCGAAATACTTGTGGCGTTCAACGTGTTAAACAATGATGTATATTCTCTCTTTAGGAATTTACGTTACTTTGACATTTAAGAATCCCAAGGAAAAAAATATTAACCCATTTGCATCATGCGCCTACTTAAGGTGCCGTGTCCAGGCATCTGCGACGTTCAACTGACGACTGGCCCATATCACCGCACATGGTCGGTCGTATGTGCAGATAGTCACATGCTTGCGGAATATTCTGCTCTCGGTGATAGCAGAAAGTCGCGGGACGCGGAATATTCCGTCCTTGGTGTTAGAAGAAAGTCGCTGATCGCGGATTATTCCGCGCTATGATGCAAATGGGTTAATATACACTTATTACACTTTGTTATTTTTCAAATGTGATATATAATACAACTTTGTAGCAATATTTTACATAATGTTCGTGTTAACATTCTAATGCACAAATAAAACAACCTTTGCTATGCTATTCCATCATAAACGCAATTATTTAAAACATATCGTTTAAAGTTAGTGGAGAACATGTTATGATACATTTCTGAAGCGTACTGTATTAGAATTTTGGATGTTTTGATCGTGAATAATCATATTTACACTTTACAACTTATTTAAAGTACTCCTTCCAGGCATTATATGTATTAGACACAGTAAACAAAGTATGTCGTTAAAATACAGCGATATATTCCTGCTAAACACATAAAGAATTAAAATATTTGTTTTTGGCAATAATGAAAATAACTTAGAAATTATATTATGGAATCAAGCTATGCTCGTGATAATGACGACATTGTTTTGACAGCAAAAGAAAAAATAAGAGTGCTTTTAGATAGTGACATCAGTGACGATGAACAAAATGTAAGACAGATAATAATACATGTACACAAAATAATTCTGTACCTACCAATTGGAGAAAAGTGGTGCAAAAAACACGATACGCTAAGGGATTAATATTTTAATGGTATCAAATATACCTAGCACATTTATGAACTGCAAGCAATAGAAACTACTAATCTACGCAACTAGCAACCTATTAGTATAATAGTTACAATAATATAAAAATTCGAAAATAATAATAAGAAAAAGTTCAAGTGCAAAGTATTAACATATTACACCTGCACGACGCAATATTTTGTACACTATCCATTGGATATAAATTCAATTACTTCGAAATGCATACTTGATACTAATTATAGCTGCAGCTTACTCTTGACATTAGAACTATAAACAATTAATCCGTTATGTTTACGCATATGAAATAAATATTATAGAAAAAAATTGCCGCAGGGAAGTAAATTGATTCAAGACAGTTGCTTACATTTAGTGAAGCAGGCATAGAAAAATGAAGGTATAGCAGCGTTAGAAATTTTAGGAATTTTTCAAGGATATTAACAGGTTTAATGCTACGGGAGTAACCCGTGGCCGGTACTGTTCAATTCAATGAAATTTCTTATAACTTACAAACGATAATAAAGTGAAGCTATGATTAATATATAACTATTTTTACATTTAATATTTTTGCTCTCCAAAGATACAATTTTAATAGAAAAAGTCTTCCTTCAATAGAAATAGTGAAACAGGCGAAATAAGTCAAGAAACAGTCATTGTATCACATTCAGTAGATCTATCTTCAGTAAAACAATCTACATATATATATGTATATATATGTAAACCAAATATTCTATATGGCAATTATTAGTTCCATTTCGTATGTACGTTAACATAATATCAAAACAGAATAAGCTCCTAAAACTGTTTTTTTTTTGACGACTTATTTCCTGAGTTTCGGATCTCTTTCCTGAAATTCTGCCGTAGATTATTTTTCTTATCCTCGTGTTACCAGAATCGGCGATATGCCGAAAGATTCTCCTCAGGAAAGAATGGAACGTCTTTGGGAAAATCCGCATCGCTGCTATACGAATAAGGGCGTATAGAATGGCCGAAGAGTTGAGGGGAGTATTTGAAGGCCCTTTAAATCACGAAAAGCTCCGGTATAAGTGAAACGTATAAAACCATTACGGTTATCCCTGGTTGCGCTTCGTAAAGCCGAGCTACGTCATTAGGATCCGCCGAATGGTTCAGCCATTGTTGTCTTTTTCCATTTTCGCACACCATAGCGAATCTTTTCGCACGGAGACGCAGTACCTAACAACACTCAGTCTTCGTCGTTATCATATGAAAATGCCTCTCAGATGCATACAAATCACCCGATTATTTCTGCGAACTCAACTATAGATCGATTTCTCATATGTTTTGTGAACTTCTGCCAAGACGTATATAATATAAATGTTGGCTTAGAAGAATTCGAATTATTGAGATAATTTATCGAAAAATCATTCTGATATTTTCATCTTCTATACCTAAACCTGAACTCATTCACTGTCATCTACGAGATATCTTGTGGCCGCGCTATAAGTTGGAATTAATAAGTTTGCAATAATGGCCGAGCGTGTATGGCAATTTTGGAATAAAAATGCTCTCCGTATCTTTATGAATATCGATATTATATTTTTGATTCATTAAAATTAATGTGCCAAAGCATTTATGTCATTTTCTCTCATTTTAACACGCAAGGTAGTATTTGCTTACTTTTCCTGGCAGTCAATGGGTTAACTTATATTGTCCTTGTATTGGCTGGTGTGACTTTCACCGGTTTGGTTAGACACAATATTAATCTCGACAAACAATTACGTCGTTAGAGTTAAATTTTCTCCTTCTCTCGGTGAATAAACTTGACACTACGAAATTGGATTTGTGTTTGTTTATTATAAAAACGAGGAAGAAGTATGTACACAAAAAACAGGTAACAAAATAGCAAAATATTAGCGAGCGCAAGTTATGCAGTAATTGTTGTAATAGCAGATAGAATCTGACTGAATTAGAATGCGTTTTGGGTCCTTTATTGTTTTTTCAAGCACCCTTTCCTCCATCGCACAGTAGTCGAGTACGCCGAAATCCTGGCAAAAACCCCAAAAATTTTTGCACGATATTCAAAATCTAGCAATTGCGTTTGATTTGTAACACATCAGAGCATCGTTTACCATTGATAAAAAATTTTATTGAACAATACTCTTACAGATATGCAATGTCAAAGTTGGCATTTGAACAATGAACGTCGAAATAATCGACCACTGTGCGTCGGCAACTTTTGCGAGGAGGAAATGATAGCTTGGTGGGGGAGAATGTTGGGCCCATGATGCAATGTTATTGGTTTTCCCTGGGCTTCGTGGGTGGTTATCAAAATACAGGTTTTGCCCAAACCCACCCAAAGGTCAGGCAGAGGGGGCGAGAGTGACCAAGGTTTAGAAAAGATGCTAGACTTATGACAGGAGTCATGAAATATTTTAATTTGCTTCTTAAATATCATGATTGTGTACATCAAATCAACAGAATCATTCAATTCTGTATGTAAACTGGATTAAGACAGCAATTAATTTATAAATAAGTCAATTGTGCTGTCGAATTGCTAAACAAAGTAATTCACACGGAGATTTTAAATACTTCAATATTATGATAATCAAAATAATCTAAATCGACATTACTTTGCAAAATATACAACATTTATTTCAAGAACGTACAACATATCGATTTCCGAAGAGATCACATTGTAGAATCTTTTTGTTCTATGATCATATAGCAATTAATATATCTTGAAACAATATTGTTATAGAAAAACAACTTTAGGTGTTTTATACATATAATATAATACATAATATTTGTTCCTAAAATATGTAAGATTGTTTCTCTATAACAATATTTCTTTCATACAAGAAAGAAAAAAAATGCTCTTATTTTCTTTTGATATTAAAATCATCTTACACGCATAATTCTATTTACAAAATTACATTTTCATATCTTATCTGCTTACCAGCCAATTTCTCGACCACGTTATTCTCTTCAGCCATGATTTCCTTGCTGAATTTTTTGAAATGTTGCTTTGATCTATGTGCAAAGCAAAATATCATTTAGAGAACAGTACCACAGTTATAACGTTAGTTCATCGTCATTAAAAGCGTGCACTAGAGGAATATATTACATCGCACACGAGCTCAAGAATGTAAACTGAATTGTTACATTCGTTAGTGCTGGCAATTTACGAGAAGCAGGGCAGAAGGAAGAATTGCAGAAGAGTGAAATTGTGCATTGTTCAGCAGTAAAAAAGGTGGAACAGCTGTGGACGTTCTCGGGCTTGGAAATTCATGGCCGATGGTCTATGCACGAACATATGTTTCCGACAAAAAGAGAGAGGATTACGACGGTAGAGAAGGCAAACGTTTGCGGCTTTTTACAAGTCGCATAGAGAAGCTTCATATGCTTTCCGGATGTTTTCGTAAAATTGTGAATACGTATTTTATTAAATGCTTTGTCTCTAACAATATATCAGTGTAATACAGCAGTCTTTTTTGATACAAGGGATTTAATACAATAGCGGAGTATTTATTTAATTTGTACGAAACATTAAAATTACAGCAATTTAGAATAAATCTTGTTTGTGATTGATATTGTAAAAGTGCGTATATATAATAGATATTCGTGTAAAAAGATAAATAACTTATATACTTCCATATTAGTAAAAATCTATTTTAACACTAAACCTACCGACGTTATATCTACTAAAATCTAAATATACTCAATAACGACCTTACACAAAGAGAAGTGGCGAAATAAAGAAGATAATTAATTAACTCATTTTGCTTTTGTAAAATAGAAGTGGAATATTTACTTCATGGCTACTCTATGAATTTAGATAATTTTTAGAAAATATTTTGGAATCGGTCTTTTGACCGCCTTGGTAGGTTTAGTGTTAAATATATTTGTGAATAATGAGAGGACAGTGAACAGAATAAATATTGATTTAATAGAATACATCAGAAACCAGGCCAACTACATACTTATAAATACTTTCAATGTTTTGTTTCTTTTGTTCAGCTGACAATGAGTTACTGTTGATATATATTGAAGCATAAATTTCGTTGATATTTCTCATAAAGTTGAAAGACAAATTATCTTACATATAAAACTTTCATTGCTCATAAATTCCGTCAATTTAGTGAAAGAGGAAGAAATAAAATCCAAGGAGGTGTCGAGAGTCCGATGGCAAAGGCCACTAACCACTGACGATTGTACAGCTTTTTATGGGGTAAGTGGAAGGACGTAAAACACCATGTATATATACGCTTTAGTTTTCTGCGAGCGAAAACGAGCCGCGGTTTTCGCGAAAGAAACGAGCGGCCGCCAGTTTCTACGACACCGGCCATGCAATATTTTTAGTAGAAATAACACCTTGGATGTAGAAAAAGAAAATAATAAATTCTACTGAAAATTTTCCCGAAAATCCTATTGTACGATGTAGACGTTGATTTTTAGGAAAGTATAATGTCAGTAAAAGACGATTTAAAAGCAACGTCATTTTCAAACATGGCTAATTGAAGAATTTTTTATTATACTTTAATAATGTGGAATTTAAGAGAAAAAATCAAGTGGTAAATCTTAAATTAATTATACGCTTAGATGATACAAAAAAGATATAACTCCATCGCAAAATTATAAGTAAACGAAAATAATCAAAGATTTGTGTTATAACGTTAACAAATTCATGATATATTATATTTTGCAAGAATAACAATACGTTAACTTTATCTGTTCTTGGGATTTTTTAATTCTTTAAAGTCTCTCCTAATACACAGAATCGATGATTATAAATAATAAAAAACCTTTTTTTTTTGTTTCGAAGAAAGCAGTTGAATAATGCCTGCCATTTAAGACCGCACGAGAAAAGGTACTTCGTGGCAACGGTTATGTTTTGTAATTTGGGATCCACTCTCGAAGATAATGATTCCTCGGTGAAAATATTTGTCGAAAATAGAAAACACAAATTGCCCATACGAAGTTTCATTTTTATAAAATTCACGTTTATCCCTTTTTCGTGTAACGGGTCACACAAAGGACATTGTACCATGGGTCATTGATTTTAGTCTCATTTATTATGCTCTTCTGGTAATAATATATGTATATTTGCATTTCAAAATAATATCGCTCGCTTCGAACTTCTAAAAAGTTAAAAAATCATTGACTTAACATGACATCAGATTTTTCGAATGAAATAACATTTTCATTTATTTTTAGTTAAAATTAAGTTAAAAGAAAATGATGCTTGTAAATGTCGAAATATCTTGGATATATGCCTATTCAAAAAATTTTGAAAGAACAGCGATTCGCGTGGAAAAATTTCATTTCACGAGTTTGATACATTTTGTTACGAAATTGACTTTATATTTTCACACTGAATTACATAATACAGATAGTAGGGTAAGTCCGGGGGAGATGGCCCTAGTAACTTTAAGACTCTATTGTGAAGGAATTATGACGAATAAAACATTGAATTAATATAGAACATAAACTTTATTTATTACTCTTATCAAACATTAACGATAAATTACTTTAAAGAACGCAAACAATGTAATTTTAAACTTTAAAAAAAAACTAGGACTGGCCATCTCTCCCAGTGTGTCCGGGTGAGATGGCCACATTACTTAATTAAAGCAACTTCTCAATTTTGTAGTTAATTTTGAAGTTAGAACACGAGAAAGTTTGTTTACTTCACATAGAAAGCATGAAAACGGACAAAACTTTCAAAACTTCTTTGTGACCATTTAATATGTCAACCGCTTAGCTTAGATCGAACGTGTTATTAAAAAACAAAGTCAAATTTCTCACCTTTCCGTAACTGTTTCGCAAAAAAATCCACTAACACTTCTTGCCCGTGCCAAAACGAATCGATACTAAATTAAAGTACTGCCATTTATGAATTATTACTTGAAGTTTTTTCTATTGGCCATCTCTCCCGTACGGCCATCTCCCCCGGAATTACCCTATAGTAAAACTACATGGAAAATTTTCATGTAGAAATGTTGTCTCACATCTCAGAAGATGCACTTCAAAATAGAAACACATAAAAATGTTTCACGTACCTTTCAGCAGAAATATCTGTAACATCAACGTGTTTTGAAGTTACAAAAACCTGTGTGTGCCCGTAAATCAACAATATCGCACAAAGTCGAACGAGGTCGCGCGTGCTCGAGACACTTTTAAGACTATCAGAAGTCAAACAAAGCCACGAAAATGCAGAAGATTGTGCGAAACTCAAAAGCGATCCAATCTCCTGAGTTTCAAACAATCTTGGGAAATTAATTCACCTGGAACAATAATTACTTCAGTAAAATCCACTAATTAAGTAAATGAAATTTCAGAGAGTTACAATTTATTCTTTCAAATTCCACTCGACAAGTACTTAGAAATCCCATTGTGACGAGTAACGATGAAAAAGCTCATTAACCATTGTCGACGTCGAGCTCCTTTTTTGAAAATTCAATTTCCCCCGAAGAATCCCAGGGAAATCCTTTTTCCTGGTATTTCATTCCATAGCACGTAGTGTGAGTTATGGCCAATAATTATTAGAGGGCTCATAACAAAGGGGGTGGGACCATGCCAGAGGAGGGATTAGAAGAGGGAAAGCATGTAAGCCGCGTAAATGATAACTGAGAACACTGTGCAAACTGAACGATAAGACTTAATTGCTCTCTTGTACTCCCTCTCTTTTCCCTTGATCACAGTTCCTCATTTCCGGAAACATCTAACTCCTCAATTTCATTTCTGAATTATTCCCACAGCCGTTTTTAACAGTAGATGTAGCAAGCAAGTCAAAATGACTCATTCCCAATTTTTCTCAAAAGTTCTCCAAGTTTGTAGGTCACTCATAGAGCAAATATTCCACGTTCATCTTATAAAATACAGAATTACTGAATCGATAATCTTTTCCATTTCTTAATTTTTCTTTTTCCAAAGCGCATATTTAATATATTGAAATATGATAGATTTAACGCCGGTAGTTCTAGTTCTAGTGTAACTACACTAGTAGTTCTAGTGTCAAGATTAAACTCATCTGTTATTTCAGCGTACATTACATTACAATATCACTTTACCGATCGGTATCTTTTTAATGTCCTACCCACTTCTGATCGATCACTTGGCCACAAATACCTCCCTAATACCGATTTCTTCTCGAAAATTGCAAAGTATCGGAACTGAGTCCTTGGCACACTAAACCGCAATGATAAATAGCAATTTATTAATTGCCGTAGCAACCGATTAATAGGTTAAAATTCCAAAAGCATTGGGCCCGAAAAGTCCACTAACAGGCTACCGCTCGGTAAAGTGATATGTCAGTACGAAATGATGAAAAATTAAAAATGTAAAAGAAGTTAATAGTTGCTTGATTATACAGAACTCACAATCAGCGCGCGGTCCAACATTATAGTCTACAGTCTAACAACCATCCGAGATGTAAATAACCGATTTTAATGAAATTTTAGTATGATATAGATCTCGTCAAAATATTTGGCACGTATTCTTTTTGTTGTCAACCGTCCACGTTAACGGGGTGATAACCACCCTCAAAGTTGAGAAAAAAGTATTTTTTATCATATTGTTTAAACAATAGGGTCTTTTAAAAAAATGATTATATCATTGGATTTGTGGTCGGAATGCGTTAATTTTCACTCTGTACAAAAATTTTCATATCCCTACTATTTTCGGAGATATTCAATAAAATAGTTTTCTTTGTCCCATCTTTGGGAGCGGTTTTTACCCCTTTACGTGGACGATTGCCGATAAAACAAAGTAGGTATTAAATATTTCCACAAAAACCATATTATACTATTGTTTCATAAGAATTGGTGATTTACAGTTGGGGATAGTCATACATGGAATCGATGTGACTGTACAGCCGAGAGACCTGAAGAATTGAACAATTCTGGGGAGATGTGCTTTATATATTTACAATTTGCGAACATAAACTGCTTTAATTGATTACATAGCTGCTTTAGAATGCTTGTGGCGTAAGAAAATATTTGTTATACAAATAACAATGAATACCATATTTGCAATAATTGTTTGGAATTATTAATTAGTCAAGCATGTTTTTTAAATTTATATAAAAACAACATCTGTGTCTGACTATAAAATCTGACCTTTCAGAGCATCGTACATGTATATACGAAGGAATAACTTGACAAGTACGCAAGCGTAAGAATTGAAAATACAATAACTTTTTTTGTAACATAAATATTAAATTTCCAATTTATCCGTACTTTGTGTTTCAATATATAGTATTCACAGACAAATATTCAAGACAATTGATTGAAATTTAATTGACAGAATGATTAAAACATTTTTTAGCATATTATTTAAACAAATGGATTTTTAAAAAACTGATTATACCATTGGATTCAACGTCCGAAGGCTTTAATTTTCATTCTCTACGAAACTTTCGTATCTCTAATAGTTTTTGAGATATTCGATAAATAATTTTCGGGACACCAACTTTGAGGGTGGTTTTCACCCCTTATGTGGACGGTTGCCAATAAAAAAAATAAGTGTCAAATATTTTAGCGAGATCTATATCATGCTAAAATTTCATCAAAAAATCGGTGATTTACACTCCGGGATGTTCCCTTGTAAGTATCTTGAAACTAACATAGTAATTCTTCGTTTTGAAATATTTAGGTTCCTATAAACTCCTCAGAGATGTTCAATTGTGTATAATTTTTATGAAATAGTTGCATTATATTTTAATGTACATGATCGCAGCACAAAATAATTGATAAGTTTCTTTTTTTAAACTTTTGTGTTTTAGATATCATTTATGATCACTATATAATATATAGTATGCTACTATATATAATTACAATCGGCATATATGTGATCACGAGAATTTAAATTTACAATTGCAAAAATTGCAATTAATTAAGTACATTAATATAAATATTGAATTTATATAAAATTATTTTGCTGAAATTAATAATATTATTCGCAATATATAAATTGATAGATGCATACATACGAAGTATAAGTTGAATGATATAATGGACAAATGGTTTTCTTATTGACAAAAACAGTATTTTCTGTCCTGGTTTATTATCAATTTGGTTTGTTAAAGTTGTCTCTCTTTTCTTTGTTAAATTCTGGAAGTAGTGATAATACATACTGAAAAATAGTTATCAGGAAAGGAAGAACGAATTCTCCAAGGATTGAATTGAATTTCTGCCGGACGAAATTCTAGAGAGGAACTTTCAGGAAAATATTTCACTCGAATTCGAGCTCCTCGCGGTGCATTCCTAAATGGAAACTACTGCATCGTATTAGATGCAAAATTCCGTGGAAATTAGTTCACCGAACTTTGGCAAATGTCTGCCTAATTTTTGTGGATAATGCCGGTTATTACTTGGCAATTTAATTATTTACGTGGAATGTAATTAGCAGGGTCTGCCAGGTAATTTTATCATAGCCCATAAATTCTGTCGAATATAATACAAAATGACGTATTTGGAAATTAATGTTATCTGCAAACGTGTATGAATTATTCACATGAGTATTTAACGTTGTCTTTATATGTGTTTAATAGTTTCGAATTTAATAGTAAATAATTGTATATTATATGATAGATACTATAATTATGCTGTAAGGTTTTTAAATTGTTAGTGATACTGATAATGATCTGGATTGTTCACATTTTCTCTTTCAATAAATATGTTTGATAAAGTTTTTATTTAAAATGCACTGTTCACTCAACATATATTTTCCAAAGTAGTTTTCTGAAAAATGCTTTATCAGACTTTCTTCAGAAATGGGTTAGATTCGTCAGTTTTCAAAATGTAAACTGATGTTAGTTAGTTAATGTTAGTTTTGGTATAAAATTAAATTAATTATTATTTTTCATCATAGACTACGTGCCCTCATTACATAATATACACTTTTATAGCATCAAGATACAAAATGATAAATTCACAAAACACTGGGCCACTTTTTTACATTTATTACGTTTAATTGTTACCAATTATAGGGGAAGGTGGGGCAAAGTGGGCCCCTTAAAATTTTGGAGCCCAAAAAAATAAAGATATGACTATTTTTTGCTGAAGGGGCCCACTTTGCCCCACCCTCCCCTATTAAAGGATCTAGTTATTTATCAGATTCAAGTTTCTTTCCATATTTCGAAATTTCCAGATGGTGTAAATGATTCTGTATATGATCATATCATCATATAGCGGATGCTTTTAACAAAAGAGAAGTGATTTATTCCACATAACAAGAAATGCTTCTTTTTATATTTTCATGCGTTTTCCTCGATTATCTTCAACGATCTCTCCACTTTTTCGACGTTTATCATAGTGTTAACGTAGGCTTCAGAAGCGCATATGTATATTTACATGCGTACACTGACACCTTTTCATCTTTTGTTTCCGCATCTGGACCGTCCAAAAACGCGCCACCTCTTCTGTTCACGGACAGTACAACATAAAGGAATATTTCAGCACCTTTTTCTCCATAATCGTTAAATATTGAGCTTGAAACTGCTGTTCAAACCAATGAATTTGTCTTAAAGACGCATTACTGTATGTTAACATTTACCTACATTCGGTTAGCTTTCTTGATGAAAATTTGTCTGTTCCCCTCATTTATTCGATTCCGACAGATTTATTTGAAAATTTTTAATATATTAAATTAATCGTCTATCTAGTGTTAATTATAGAAAATACAGATTTCTGAAGGATCATAACGTTGACAACAATGGAAAACAAACGGAGCGGTGATTTTTTCTTTATATCGAAATTATTGAACAATGTAGAGCATGAGTGACGCAACGTAAACTTAAATAATTCATAGAAAATGTACTATACGAAGATATATTTTGGATATAATTTTCACTGTTACGAAAAGGCCATTTATTAGTAATATGGGGTTTATGTTGTTTTACCGTTATATCTACATATACAGATTAATTTCATTTTTTAAAGTGGAATGTCTATACTTTCTCACTAAATTCTGATAAAACATCGAATTCTGAATAAAGTATCATTATACTATGTATGGTATAAAACAAATAATTACCGAGATATTCACAAAATAGTATACTTACCAAGTATTATACTACAAGCCATGCTCGTTAAACAGGACTATTATCATTTCAAGGCCACCTTTTTCTATCAACAGATAATGTTGTTAAGCACAATTATAGACATTAGGCATCATCGACATAAAATATCAGCTAAGTTTAGTACTGATATAATTGATTAATGTTACACATAATATTGCAACTTATAGTAAACAATTATATCATACCATATTTGTCTCTGTTAATAAATATTTTAATAAACGTAGTACGTTTTTCTGTACGATATCTATCATTCCTGAACTTAGCTGATATCTTATATCAATGATGTCTAATGCCTAGGATTGCGTTTAACAAAAATATCTGCGGTCGTAAACAAAGTTGTTCTCCAAATTGAAACAGCCCCGTTGAGTGTGCATGCTATGTAATGCGGGATAGTTACTTTGCGAATATCTCCCGAGTAAAAATAAAAGACGGGAAAACAAACTGAAATAAGACTGAAAACAGGATTTTAGACGAATTTCGAATGGAAATAAGACGAAACAAATAATTGCCACTGAAAATTATCTGAAAATGTACTGAACACATACATATGCTATTGAGAAAGTTCAAACGGAATTGAGATTGAAACAAGACGGAAATTTTACATTGATTCAGCTCGATCGGAATGCAGATTGATTGGAGACTCATATATCAGTTAATTCCGACGAGTACTTGAAAAAAAAGAACTGAAATGTCTAAGCTTCAGGACTTACAATTAGAATTTATTTTTCGCTTACGATTTTTCGACGTTTGTTCACTGCTCCAGTTTTCTTTAAGTTAAGTTTCTGACGGTATATTAATATAGAAAAATTACTCGACTTTTCAGTCTATTTTCAGTTTTTTATTTTCACCCGGGTCAGTACATAATTAATCATGTTAGACCCTGCACAAAATAATAATTTTTTAAGCAGAATTCAATGTTTTATCGGAGTTAGAAAGAAAATATAGGCATTCCACTGAAAAAAATGAAGGCGATCAGCATAGATCGAAAAAATAGAAAAAAAACAGAATAAGAGATAAATTACTATTGACTTCCCTCTTCGTAACTGCGCAATTTATATACTACATGTTTATTATGCAGTATCTTTTGTGTGTGTTATTTATAATCATCACATTACGTTGACCCTTTTATATTAAATTTCAGTTACAATAAGTAGTTTTGACAACTTGACATCATGGGCATTTTGCGATTCTCCACAGTAACTCTATGATATAATAATTATCTACTTATCTGTTTATTTTCATTTGAGTTACATATACACTTTCTACTCGCATTTCTAACAATAAATGTCACTCTTACTTTCTTATCTATCAATCATCGACTTCTTTATTTGCGCATTCGAACGTCCATTTTAAACGCGATTTTGATAATCAGGATATAAGTGTTTTCTGAATTGCAAATGAATAGGAAAATTATATTTCATAAAGTACGTAATGTTTTATATTTATGTAGAAATGCAGATTGAATGAGACAAACAAACGACGAAAGGACAGGAGAACGCGGGGACAGAGTTCGCAAAGAAACGTGGACGGGTAAAGACTCCATAACTGCTAGTGCTCATTTTTATTATTCTTTTAAGTGTTTCTACTCATAATTCCATCTTTTTAGCTTTTTGTATTTTATATTAATAAATCTTTAATTAGTAATAAATGAGACTGTGGGCACCATCTCAAAAAGTATCCCTACATTGTTATCGGAATTAAATTATCGTGGTATTCTATTTTTAAGCGACTTGTTCTTACAATTAGACATACTAGGGTTACTGGATAAGAATGTTCGATTTTTTTCAAATACATGACGACATGAAAGTAGAACTCATTGAATATTTTGAATCAAAACCCAGTGGGTTTTATGACCGAGGTATGAAAACTTTGTGAAATCGATGGAGACAGATTATATCAAAACGTGGAAATTGTATTTTAAATTAATATTTGGAAATTAAATTCTTATTCACATCTTTCATTTAAAAAAAACGACGTCCTCTTCCGTTGTCCCTAATATGTCTGACAATAAGACCAGAATCATGAGTATTCCCGGTTATCTTCCTACCTTGTTAAAATGTGCAACTTGTGTAGTTGAAAGGATCCTTAGTAATCATAGTTTATAATAAGTTCTCTAGTATATATAGTACAACCATATTGCTACCATATTGCAACAAATAACGTTCTCATTGTTATATCTATTGCATCCTACATTTTGCATATTTCAAGCATTGAAAGATAACACTCTGAGATATTATTATTTTCTGATATATCAAACTAAAATTCGCGCAAACTTTCTGTAAGAGTATTACAATAATTTCTCTTTTTATTTTATATTAACGAACTATTCAAAGTAATTTTATTTTCTACAATAGAATACGTTTCAGTGATGTTATAAATTCGGAAGGTAAAACAAATTTTCAAAGAGATCGCTACGCTGTTTGCATAAAATTACCATCTTACTAAATATAGCCAACGATGATCTGAAATTCGGTTGAACCACGAATATCCATATCGAAGCGAAGATTTCTCGAGAGAACCATCAACGATATTATTCAAGAGAAATTTTGATTTTCAACTTTTAATATTCTCTTTCAAAATTATTGCGGTATTCTAATAGCTCCAATTTTACAGAAACCTTATTTATGAAGTTTTCAATAAGATTTTCACACAAATTCGGGAAATGTTTTTATTGGATACATTTAATAAAGAGAGGAACTGTGCAATTGAAATAATTAAATTAACCAGTCAGAAATAAATTTGTCATCTTCTTTATTTCGATTGCAACATTTCAATATTCGTATACTGTAACTTTTGGAATTTACACAATTTCTTGCAATATAAAATGTTACAGGCTAGTAAAGGAAGCGATTATTTTGAAAGTGGCATATGTCACTTTACAGTAATAAGAAATCGTGATTATGCAATGCTTATACAAAATCATTTATACTAAAAACATATAGATATGTATCCAAGATAACAAGTCTAAGTATGAACAACATAAAATTGTCATATAGTTTTAGATCGCAGAAAATTTCTTTAAAAAGGTTGCTGCAAAGTTGATCTTTACCACTCAATTGAAGATGAAAACTTCAACTAATCTAATTCGACTTTCGCGAGGATAGAAAGGTTTAGATGATCCACAAGTCAGAAGATTCCTCTTGAAAAATAGTACCTACCACACGAATAATTCTTTAATTTGCATTATTTATAAGATATTGAAAGTTATTTATATTTCCAATGAGATGTAGATAAGGTAAAAACGAATCTCTTCTGTCTGAACATTAGAAATCCTTTTTTTACAATGCTATATTTATTATCCATAGATGTGTACTTTTAAATGATCTTACACCTTGCATAACAATAAAATAAAATAATTTAACTTTAAAAAGACCGTCAACAAGTTTCTTTTTCCAGAAATGCCCCTGAAATTATTAGCGCAATAATAAAAATTTTACAATTATTTCTCCAAGAGATTCTTTCAGAAATTTGTAAAAAAAATTATTTGCAAAACAAATGTCTACAAATTTTTTTAAATCAGCTAACCAATATGATTTCCTATTATTTGTAGATATAGTTTCTAGTTTTTAATCTTGCAGGAATATACATAAAAAAAGAGGGCTTCACATATATGTATCAGAATATGTTGGAATCGCACGATCGAGCATTTTGCCATTGTCCTCTATGCTTGTAGTTGCATCGATCGGAGTGGACAGTAGTAGACGGTGATTGGAATTGTTAGTGATCTGTGGAAGGAGAACAAATAAAGGGGTAAAAGGGTCGAATGAAACCAGCGAATAGAATCATTTAACATTGCAGCTTGATTCCGCTTCGTCTACCATGAAACGAAATACATACGAATTCTTTTGACACTTTTTGGCTCTCTCCATTTTTCGGTACGTTTTCACATTTCCTGAAAAATTGCGGTGAAATTCGGCTTTGCGAATTTTACTGATTATATTTACATGTTTTTTTTACTTTGCTAGAGATAATTCATCGTTCGATATATTTAAAATTATTTAAATGAAAAGATATTACTTTTTATTGTGTGATTGTGCTTTCGTGAAAATGATTTAGGTACTAACAGACTGCCTATCGTCGCTTCAATCTTGTAGAAACCTTCAAAATTTTGGTTACAATTATGATCCTTAAATTTGACAACACACTTCTTTATTAATTGGGTAATTCAGATTAATTTTATTTGTATTGTCTTTCGAGAAGTTAAGATTTAAACGCAACATCAAAATTGTAACGTTAAAGTAATTTAAAATCGTGTAACATCCCGATATGTTACAACACTATTTTGTTTCTCAACATCAGTAGAGAAAAGAAATGTCGGGTTGAAATATCCAATTTTTGAATAACATCATTGCGTATGTTTATGCAAATTGCAAGTTTCATAAACGCTACTAATAAAAAAGAACATAATTGTAAGTAGAGGAATCTTTCACTCGGCACGTGTTAAAACGAATGTCGTACCTCTTTATATTACATACCTTTTGTGTATTTAACACTAGAACGACCGACGTTAAATTTATTACATTTAAATATATTAAATAAAAACTTTGGAAGAAGAGAAATCAAGGGGTGGAAAATAGGATCGGTTTGGTAATCTCTGTTTTATAAAATCAACTTAGAATTTCTAGTCTAGGACTCTCCTGTAAACTTAGGGAGTTTTTGCAAAAAAATGTGAACAAGTCATTTTGACTTGCTTGGTCGTTCTAGTGTTAAAAATGTTAAAGTCATAAATGGGTAAGACTCCGCAGTCTAGTAATAATATTGAGAAATTTCGTTCACTTCTGCACTGGTTTTTCAGTTAATTTCGTTATTATCCTTATTAATTCTACTAACAGTACCCCCCCCCCCCCTCTCTCTCTCTCTCTGTGTGTGTGTGTGTGTGTGTGTGAGGGGGGGGGGGGGGGTCTCTCTGCACCATGCATAAATACTTTACTCTAGCGTTGCGCATTTAATCTGATAAGACAAATATGTCCAACTTACGGTTTTGTGGCCGCGAACGCAGGCTGGTTATATTAGATTCTATGTGGTTCTGCCTTAACATGTTCAAATTAATACATCAGTAGGTTTCCCAATTAATTAGCTTCCATATTCGAGGTAAATTCGTGGTAGTTGTGGAGCACAGGAATATACGATATCGAGCCATTGCAATATTATACGTTTGGTATTATAAAGACGTACGTTTATTATTACGAAATTATGGCAGAATCTACTGGCATAATTTTTTTAACAAAATATCACCTTTAACTCTTTTTAAAAAGAAATTGCCTAGTTATTGTTACGTATGAAAAACTCAGTGAAATTGATACTTCAATTTCTTTAAACTGATTCTTTTCCTTTAATATTATAAATACTCTGAGAGTATAGTAAAGTCTATAAGGGAAGTGTGTATGCAAAAATAGTTCAAACTAGATGTCTAGATTATCGAAATAACTTCATCCTTGAAAATATTACAAGCACTCTCTATATGTGAAACTATTAAGAGAAAATATTAATTTGAAAGTTTTCTACCTCGACTAAACAGAATTATTAAATTTTCTTCAAAAGTTTTTGTTACGTCGTTGTAGTTTAATTTACAGTTAATAATTTTATCATTTAATTATTTTCTCCATCCTTCCTCTCTCTTTCTCTTCTACTGCCTTGGTCCAACTAATTAATTTCCAAAGGGTATACTGCAGAATTCTGCTTTGAATTCTGTCGACGTATTTGGATGACCTGACCGGCTTAGTAAGCTATTTAAGCAAATCTGTTAAGTCGAAAATTTCCACGGGTTACGACATGCTTCAACATGAATAAGACGATACAAGTTGTCGTTCCAAAGTTTGAAGAGATGATGAATTTGCGTCTCTATCTTACTCGCATGCAATTTTCCAAACGATAATTGGATTAAATATTATTAGTTTTTGGAGGGAACTCATTTTCTTCCTTGATACATTACAGACAATATCGCAATATTGTTTTTCATTAAATTTCTGACTGTTAATATTCACACTGTATTGCAATATTCGAAGTAAATTCAAAGTATGAAATAAATTACAGATTAAGCTTGTTACATCTGAATGGTTTCAAAGTCACATCTCATCGACTTGTTAACAATATACTCCACAATTATTAATCATTTCAAAATAGTAAGAAAGTATTATGTTAATTCTATATAAATACAGTAATTTTATATAAGTTCATCTGTTATTATAAATTAACAACGGCATGATATTAATTTTTACGTGACTTGCATATATCAGTTTGTCCGACTTTTCAAATCGATGGAAGCACTAATATTTATGGAACATTAAATTTCACATTTATTAAAACTGAAACTATCGGTGTTAAATTAATTATATATAAGTATATCAAATAGTTATTTTAGGAATATTGGAATAACAAAGGTGGAAAGGATGATTAATTCAGTAATTTATAACTTCTACGAGCAAGACGTAAAATATCTACTCTATTGCTTCATATAAACTTGAAGAATTTTTATAAAAAATGTGAAACCAGACATTTCGACTTCCTTGGTAGATTTAGTGTTAAACATTAATAAGGTAAAACGCAATACCTCCTTTCGCGTAAAATAATACTGTAGGTTCACCTTCAAGTTACACAACCGTCGCACGCAACACCCCACACACAATAGCACGCTTTGGAAGTCGCTCGTAGCATGAAGATTGCTTGTATCATTGTAAATATTAAAACATCTAACAAAAATGAAAATATATGTAGGATACTTATTACAAATATATTTAATATAGATATGTACAAGTGGAAACTTAAAATGTGAGATATTGGGAGCGCACTAGTTTAACTCGCACACACACACACACACATTAAATAATATAAAATATAAATGATAAAGTCCGTCTAATCACGTCTAAATGTCCGTCTACTTGTCTAGTCCCTCTATGTGTCTAATCGTCTATAATTCTGTTCGTCTAATCGTCTATAACTCTATTCGTCTGTTGGATACCGACTAAATTCTATAACACATTCTATTCAAATATTTCTAATTGCAAGCGTGATTCAGAGTCCAAACGGGAACTGTCCCCTATCTCCGATTCCGTATCGCTTTTTCTTAATATGTCTTGAAGACCTTTAGTCTTAACGATCGTCACCGGAAAAGCGATCGCTCTTTTGGAACCTTACTCACGAAAAATCAGGGTCATCTGAACCTCCCACCACACTATCTCAAAACGTGTAAAACGACAGTCTTTTCACCAAAGTCTGAGAAATTAAATCTGGAATTGTACTGAATCGCTGACGGTCTGCAGCTTGGTACCAAGTTTCTTGAAGTTTGTTTAAAACTCCGAACGCGCAATAGTTCTTCTTAAATAAAGTGTTGTAAACCATGCGGCATACAAGAAGTCTATACACATTCATCTACTCTCTCGTTCGTCGATTCTCTAACTCTATACGTTTGTCTGCTGTGGCGTACGTCTAGTCTCTAACTGTCCTATCGGCCTCGTGTCTTCTTCGTGCCGTTCACGTTCCGTCGACGTTCGTCTTTTCAGCTTATTGTCTTATGGCGGATCTTTCTAGATCGTTCTACCTCGCGAGATTTATGAAATCCCCACATATATTTTAACCTAGCTCTAATCGGCTTGGTGTTACGAAATCTGCCTAAAGCAATAGATAAGTTAAGTTAGCGCCGGACTAGAAGCAATCTTAATGAAGTATATCTCAAAAAATTGCTCGAAATTTGCTCATCAAGAATGTAAAATTTCTCACTCTGCGCCAATTATTCAAAAAAAGTTATTAAACAATTTCGTAACAAACACTAATTTGACGATTTCTAAGTTATCCGAGTACGAACGGGATCCTTTCGTGAATTCAAAATTGGTGCTGAAAGCAGCTTCTTTTAAACTTTAAGAGTATAATGATTCAAAACCTACACACATACAGGTAATAGAGGACAAAGGCAGAGGAAGAGAGAGGAGAGAGTATGATAACACAAAATAAGGGTGGGCCAAGCCCCGAGAGAGGGCCCAGCAATGCCATTGCCGGCAGATTCAATTTAAGATAGCACTGAACTCCCTGGACTCTCTGAATACGCTTCACTATATTAGAGTTCGGGGAAGTTTACTGTATCAACATCTCTTGTACAGCCAACCGGTAGAAGAGGTGGAGGTGAGAAAGCTGAATTATCCTCTACGACACGTTAACCACCGGCGATACGTCCAGTCAGCTCGTAATTTCTAATAGACGAGTAAACATCACCCTCAAGAACTATTAAAGGGCTTAAGTTTATAGCTGCAGAGTCTCTTTTTTCAGATCTGCTATGTACAATAGAGGCGAATATTTGTTCCAGAAGAAGGATGACTCGGTGATTTATCGTTGAAACAACGAAGACAGCCTTCTCACTCTACTAGCGAGAAAGATCGTACGTGAGATTCCTAAGGAAGGTGCAACTTGTCGAAGTGGATAATTTGTTAGAGACGAAAATCTTATCGGGAAGACTTTCGTGAAGATCGTGGTTGAAGTCTGAGTACTTGTCGACATTTTCTAAATTTCTCTCCATTCCTTTGGTCATAATGCTCGAAAATTTTTCTTGGGGTTACTGATTGGCTAAACTCTTAATTCGTTGCAAGTTAAAGTTTTATTTCCATGTTATAAATGCTTGAACTTTTTTGACTTTAAGTGGTACGAAGTACCAATTTTTTCCATAAATCTTTGAAGTTTTTCAGGTGAGCTTTTGAACTTTCAGTTTACTTCTTAATGTAGCGACTAAAATTAGAAAAGTTACGTTCAATCGCCCAACTTGTTGTCTTTCTATATGTACATACACTATAATCAGTTTGAAGGTCAATTACTCTTTTACGTTGATAATTGGACAGCAATAAGCTTCGGAAAAAATGAATAAATTTTTTATTATAATGCGAGGAATTAATTTACGCAATTTGAATATTACTTTTCTTAACGTCATCGTACGACTGCTCCTAATATGTTTAGCAATATATGGGTGATTGAAATGAAGTTAGAAATAATTATAAGTTCAAGTTTCAGTAGAAATTTTATAGAATAACTATTGTGGCATGGAAAATTATATAGGGACTCCCCTAGACTGTTTAGTCTAGGCGACTGTTTACAAAATGCCCTTTGCAGAGACCCTACGGTTCTTCCTTAGTTTTAAGGAATGCAAGTGTGCATGTATGAACGAGTGCATGAAAGTTTAAGGATTATTTGTAGGTACAATCGGAGACATGAGTATATGAAATTTTGATTAAACCTATCTTTTAAAATATGGCATTTTAACAAAATATCTTTTGTTCCCAAACTTATTTTTAATATCCAATTTGTAATAAAATGGAAATTCGTTTGATTTTAATTAATTTTTCAATGAAAATTTTGATATTTGTCACAATCATAAAAAAACTGTTGATAGTGGCTGTACCCTGAATTTAACTATTAAAAAAAAATACGTTAATTTTTTCATCAAAAAACACTGATACAAATTTTCTCAAAGTATTTAAATAAAAATTAGAAGACAGATATATACCACAGAAAATCATAAATTTGATTTTATTTAAATAAATTAAATAAAATAAGTTAAATATTTATCTGGTGAAACGTGACAACATCGCAACATTGTAATAGGTGGTAGACGTGAGTGATTCGATTTTGATCTCTCCAACTTTTCGACACATTTTAGTAACATTTAAATTCACGCTGTAACATAGCCTATAGCATATTTTTAATTTGCTATAGTCGAGTTTAATTTTATTTCCCGTAGCTGTTTGCGAAGTTGCCATGTTTTCACTGTGAATTACGCTCTGCATTCAATTATACCATAAATATCACCCATTTTTATTATCTTTCTCTATAAATAATATTGAAACCACTAAATGTTAATTGCTTATGTACTTCGTAGATATTTGATCTACTAGTTTACAATTTTGTGGATTTTTCGAATCGAATTTTCAATGATTTTTTTACTTTATCTTATCCTGATAACATGTTTTCCATTTAAGTACGTGTAAATTTGTTATAATTTAAAAATGTTATAACTTATGAACGAGCTTGTGAAAAAATTTCTAGTTTTTTGAGGCGTTTCAGAAGACTTATAAGAATAATATATAATTTTTTCATAGGATTCTCATCGCTCTTAATATACCAACAAGTCATCCTTAAGTACGAATGAATGCTTAGACGGGATGAATGCGAGTTAGTACTTCTTTGACCGGCAAGCTGTATAGATCATTTCTATTTCATTTTGTTATCACTTAGTATATACTTTATTTTAAATAAATATTCTTATCTTACTTATATTTTTAACATCTAATAATCCAATCCCACACTATTGTACAGTTTATTAAATTATAATGTAAGGAATTTGGAGATATTACTTGTAATTTCTTGAAAGATCTTCAAACTATTGATGATATCGAAATTAGAACTAAACTGAAAGGTGGGATTGTTCAATAATTGTGAAAGACTTGCGGAAAATATACGATAAAGATAACGACCAATGAAGGTCAGTATGTTCCGGGATAATAGAAAGAGAAAAGACAGGGAGAGAGAGAGAAAGAAAGAGAGAGATGCGATCTTAAGGGTTGATTCGAAGGGAAGCACGGAGAAATTGGCCGGGAATCACGCAGGGTTAAAACTTTAATCAATGCAAGGAGATAGAAGCGGGTCTTCCGTCGAAATAGGAATTAAACTTGTGAGCTTGCATTACGCGGGTGTAAAGCGGATTGATATCACTAAATCGTCATGTACCATAGATCATGTTAAGGTAAAATCTACCAATGTAGTCAGTTGTTATGTCCACAACAAACCCTATTCTATCGAAGTAATAGAAATGAAACCCAAAACGTTCTCTATTTATAAAGCGCTTTATTGACAACTCGAAAATCATAGACACGAAACATAAGCAATAATACAAATTACAAAAAGCAGGTATGAGACGAATCTCTCTATGCCAAAGATATTTGCTTCGCGGAGAGAGGATAATGTAAATGTGACTTGGCAATAGACATCGCAAGAGTGAGGCGGACGCTGGGAGATTGAAGAAACGAACGTCCTCGAAGAATAGACGTCCTCGAAAAGTAAACAATGACAGCAAACAGCAGAACAAAGAAGCAGCACTAACTAAAACGTTCTTTGTTAATAGTAAGGTGACTTGAGAAATGATGGTTTATGTGTTAACACATTGCGGACGGGGCTCCGCGCGTCAACACGCCCTCAAAGACCGCACATTTTCGAACGCTCCAAAAACATGCTTGGCAAGTAACAGGAAGCGGATACGCACATTTCTAATTTACATTTAGTATTCTTAAATAATACTATATATATAGTTTATATATCTGTTTATAATATAAGATTTTTTACATTTTAACTATTATTTATTTTACAAATTTGAATATTGCTTTAGAGTGTGATATTTGGTAAAGCATACTCCTTTGTGCAATGCTGTTTGTAATTATCAGTAACTAATTATCAGTAACAGATTGAAAATATAGATGATTCTTAAAAAACTGTTACCTTCCAAATTTAAAACAAGAAGTTTGAAATTCCAAAATGTACAGTAATAAAACACTTTATAAGATACGATACGTACGACGATCGGCACAGATCTACTGGCACTGGCTATAATCAAGGTCCGTTGATTGAGGGGAACAGCGACGAAGTAAGGTCTTTGCACTCGTCTCACGCCCGAAACCCAAACATGGCGGACTCAAAAACCAGCTTCGATGAGTGAGGTTATGAGTAAGTAGAGAGATTACGGAGGATCATAAGCTATTGAATATTTTATATAATTGTTCGAGATAAATTTTGTTTATTTAATATAAATTTAATATTAGTATATTTAGTATAAATTTATAAAATAAATGTAACATATGACAAATATAACATTAAACATAAAATTAAACATGACACACTAGTTGTGATCAACAATTACGCCACAAATTACTCTGACAGTTTAATACATGGCAGATAACCATTTTTAATTATTCATTAATTATTATTGATCCACAACTATGTAATACACTTCCACTTTTTATTCTTAAACTGACCTACGATGCCACGCTTAGAATTCAACTGTCCCCTTCATTCTTTTTTCTCCCACCAACGGTCAAAACCCAAAGATGGCCGCCCGTGCAAAGACCTTACTTCGTCGCTGTTCCCCTCAATCAACGGACCTTGGCTATAATGACCGATTATTTCTACATGCCAGGAATGATTCAATTGTTTCGCTTTTGTTTCGGAATGCGAGAGGCTTCGTTACCATCGTAACGTGACAGAAATATTTGCGGCTGGTGGCTTAGTTGCCGATTGAATAAAAAAAAAACATGAAAACGAGATATCTCGTGGCCCGTCCGCAACGTTCAGTTTGCTAAAAACGAGATATCTCGTGACCCGTCCGCAATGTGTTAAGATGGTAAAATGAGTCGAAGTTGACGACATATCGATCTCACGGTCAATTCTTTCCTGGATGAGACTACATTCTAACGATGAGAGTAAGACCAGAAGTGCTGATTGTCCCTGCCACAAAATTGCAATGCTTTGAGATGATTTTTCACCTCTTTCGGTTCATATCTCAATTACAATCTCAAAATCGAGTGTGGTAGAGAGAAGAGCATTACAATTAACATCAAGTTCATTGCATTACTATAATTGGGATCAAAATTACTAGCATCAAGTTATTAGCACTCAGAATTGTTACGCAAGCACTATTAATTAAGTTGAGAATTATTAGAGGTCGTTGAATTACATGTCGATTAGTAGAGCATTATTTATTATCCGAAGTTTATTATTAACATATTGTTACGCTGGGGAGTACCGCCACACAACATTATTTATTGTTAAATGTTCCTTTAACGATACAAACTACAGTATTTGAATAAAAAAGAGATACGGGACTCATTGTCAGATAAAAGATTTCGACTTTCAATATTCAATTGTCCTGTTACTATCCGTTGTCGTTGATACGATGTTCAACTCCTGAAGATCGATGTCTCGTAGAATACACTCGTTAATTGATTACCGGTCAATTTAGAAAAAGATATTTACAAGTGGACATTGTCTAGCTGAAAACCAAAAGAGTAGGTTTTAACCATCCTTCTCTCCCTCTTTCTAGGTGACGCCATTGATTTAGCGACCTACGACCCAGTACTAAAAAAATAATAAACAAAATTTGGCCCACTTCTCAAAAAAGTTCGACATCACTTCATTCAGGCTACGTGTATCAGCAATGGTACCCACTGGCATATGTATTTATTGCTCTAATACAAATTTTATAACAATTTTAAGATATTTAAGATAAGGGTGGCTAGTATTATGAAAATTTCCTTTTTCCTCGCAGTTATAAAATGCGGAAAATGTAATACAACAAAGCAAATAAGTTGGTTTATGTATTATATAGGCAATAATTAATTATTACATGTAATAATCCACTTTGTTATTGTAAAGTAAGAAATTAATAAAAAGTGCTTGTTCGGGCATTCGCTGTAAAAAAACGTCATTATTCTTGTAGCTTTTTGCTTTGCTACTTCAGTACTTGATATTTTGTTTTTAACAATATAAAAAATTGTTCGTTTTTGTTAAATATTTTATCTTACTCGATTTTTACTAACTGATTCGAACACGGTAGGTTCTTATTATTAACCGAAAAGAAAAAATAGGTTGCAGTGGCACGTGTATTATGGATGGTACACGATGTGATATCTACTTTGGACAAACTAATTAGTTACAAATTAACGATGTGATAAAATTTTATATGATAATGTAACGATACTTGGTGAAAACATCAATTGACCTAAATGAAAAAACGGCTTGGCACGGAACGTGTTATATAACTCAAATCAATGCATTTTAAGTACGCTCATTGTCTTATTAGATAAAAGCAGGGTTTATGAATTGCTTAAATTATTAAATATTAACCTTTTACTATAAACACTTACATCTTTTGTATCAATTGATGCAATGATAACTGCACCCAGCCATACTAACCATTTATTAAAAATCGCGAGTAAATAGTTAGAAGTGTAATTCTTATTATATGATGTCGCAACATCACTTTTGATTGTTGGTGACACTAAAGCTTCTTAAGATAAGATATAATAGAATTCGCTGGTTCTAAGGTACTTCAACTATGTATTTTCTTGTAAACCAGAACGTTGAACCTACATACAGCAACGTGTAACTAACAGAATTTTATTTCCCGCACAGTATTTTATTATACTTATTAAGTCTATACGTATTAACTGCAAATAATGTTGTGCCGATCTATTTTTTTAAACTTTATCATTTGATTGGAACGTTCTCTTGTCGTACATAAACAAACAATTCTCTTCAGCTGTGATGTTGAAAAATACAGCGTAACTTTAGTTTAGAACTAGAATGCAGGATGCATTTTTACATGTACGCGGAATTTTTAACGTATACCCAATATGTCTTGCTTGAGGCAATTTAAAAAAATGGTTGCATCTAATTTCCACCTCTATTGATTTAGGAATTTCTTTACAACTTTGTGTCAGTTTTTTATTACATTAAAGCATTACGAAAGTTCTGTAAGTTTGGAAAATAAGATTACGTTACTTTAATAGTTTACCGATATTGATTATTTTTATTTCCTTGCACTGACAATAGATAATAGTAGTTTACATAATATATTACAAAACAAATTAGTGCTGAAAAACTATAAAAATGTTGTAATTTTTGTTGAATTTATAATATTTAAATATGTTGAATAAGTGACTTAGAGCAAGGAGAATAACAGTTGGAAAAGATCATCGATTCGATAATTTATGTTTTACGGAATGGATATAGAATATTTATTCTATGATACTCCTAGAAACCTGAAAAATTTTTGGAAAAATATGTACCATTAATTTTGGCTGGTTTCGTAGTTCTAGTTTAATAAAACTAAAGATAATGAATTTCAACTGAGAAAATGATTTGGACCACCATATCCTCTCAATACATATAACATTATTACTGAATCTCTATATTTGGACAATCTAAATTGCAGAAAATAATATAATAATACAAATGAATATCGAAAGTAGATATTTTAAAAATTTCTTATAAAACAAATCTTTTAAGTTGAGAATTAAATTTTCTTAATGTAAAAGATACAAGTGATTTTACTTTAAATACAAAAGTAACAGGATTATTCTGGTTACCTGACATAATATTGGGTAACCATATATATATATCCAAAAAATAGAAATGGTTTTATACTTTACCCTATTTGTTAATTCAGTCGCGATTTTTTAATGCCGTCTTGCGATGTTTCTTCATAATTTTACTAATTATTTCCGTGTCAGAATAGTTAATGATAATTTGAGTCTGCACGTATGTGTATATATCCACTGGAATCCCTGAGGAGGTTTAGGGAAAAGCATTTCCTCTTCTCCCTGTTACATGT
Source organism: Cerceris rybyensis (assembly GCA_910591515.1). Classification (NCBI taxonomy): domain Eukaryota; kingdom Metazoa; phylum Arthropoda; class Insecta; order Hymenoptera; family Crabronidae; genus Cerceris; species Cerceris rybyensis. Next base: position 8,428,395 of record OU342789.1, on the reverse strand, counting down.
TATCTGTAACCTCAGAATATGTTACCTGTTACACAACCGCCGCACAGTCCTTGTTTACTGTAATTCTCTGGACTCACTGATCAACTAATCTACTTTTACAATCCCTACGCTACTGTTCCATTAAGTCGTAAAAGTTACCCTGCATTGTCTCTGTTCAGAGTACTATTTGATCGCCGCCATAGATTGAAAGGAGCACCGAGTTATAAACAGCAATTTAAAGGGAACTTAAATCTTATAAAATTAACAAAAGTTTTAAGGATGTTTTGTTGGTATATTAAAAGCGATGAGAATCCTATGAAAAAATTATATATTATTCTTATAAGTCTTCTGAAATGCCTCAAAAAATTAGAAATTTTTTCACAAGCTCGTTCAAAAGTTATAACATTTTTAAATTATAACAAATTTACACGTACTTAAATGGAAAACATGTTATCAGGATAAGATAAAGTAAAAAAATCATTGAAAATACGATTCGAAAAATCCACAAAATTGTAAACTAGTATATTAAGTATCTACGAAGCACATAAGCAATTAACATTTACTGGTTTCAATATTATTTATAGAGAAAAATAATAAAAATGGGTGATATTTATGGTATAATTGAATGCAGAGCGTAATTCACAGTGAAAACATGGCAACATTGCAAACAGCTACGGGAAATAAAATTAAACTCGACTATAGCAAATTAAAAATATCCTATAGGCTATGTTACAGCGTGAATTTAAATGTTACTAAAATGCCTCGAAAAGTTGAAGCGATCAAAATCGAATCACTCACGACTACCAACTATTAAAATGTTAGAATGTTGTTACGTTTCATCAGGTAAATATTTAACTTATTTTATTTAATTTATTTAAATAAAATCAAATTTATGATTTTCTGTGGTATATATCTGTCTTCTAATTTTTATTTAAATACCTTGAGAAAATTTATATCAGTGTTTTTTGATGTAAAAAATTTACGTATTTTTTATTTAATAGTTAAATTCAGGGTACAGCCACTATCAAAAGTTTTTTTTTATGATCGTGACAAATATCAAAAATGTCATTGAAAAATCAATTAAAATCAAATGAATTTCCATTTTATTACAAATTTGATATTAAATATAAACTTGGGAACAAAAGACATTTTGTTAAAATGCCATATTTTAAAAGATATTGAGAGATATTGGTTTAATCAGATTTTCACATACTCATGTCTCCGATTGTACCTACAAATCATCCTTAAGTCACAATAATTTGTATTCTGATCACCACATGTGCTTATAATATCTAAACCATGCTACTTTGACGTCTTATTTGATCGCCATACCATTTTGTACTCGTCCGGTAAGAGTTAAAAAGGCAAGCCTTTCCGAATTCTGTTCAAATACAGATGTGCTTGAGTTTGCATAGGATTCACGTTGATCTAAAATTCGAAAAGAGCCAGACGATGACAGATCAATACGTAGTCGGTTTCTCCCATCGCCCTTCTCCTACTCTTCTTCTCCGCAAGATCTTTCCACCCTCTCTGGAATCCCTTTTCGTGCACTCCAGTCCGTATAATGGGGCGTCTTCATCCCTGGACTGATCCTTTTATATGATAATTGCAACGTATTTGCCAGAGACCGTGTATAAACTGGCTTTATTGGGACGAAGGGGTGCATTGTGCCTTGGCGCAAGGTCGACAGATTCGACTTGGCCCTTTTCCACCGCCCCTTTCCTATCTTCTGTCCCTTTACTTGCTCTCGTTTCGCTCGTCTTCGACTTTTTCTTCCTCTTATTTCGATCTATTTCTGTCGACAGCGATCACATTGGACTTTGGATTTCGATTCTGACTGGGATAAGAGGATAGATAGCAGCAGACGTGAGTATTATTGCAAACTGGCGATGCGAACTGGATCATTTTTACGTGTCTTTAAAAAGTTTCGAGATTTTTTTATTATTCCGGTCAATTTTTTGGATTATTATTGTTTCTGAAAAATATCTTATGTTTTTGGGACTTCTTTCTAATTTGTTTGATTACAGTGCCACGACATTTTTTTGCAGTTGCAGTCTAATGTTGTTTTAACTATCATGTTGTACAAATTTTTATTAGTCATAATCATTTATGCTTTTTTTCATTTAATTATTTCTCTAGAATGGAAAGCAAACATCTGTAAGACCTGCAACGTTACGGTAAGAAACAATATTCGCAATTATATCTTTTATCATTATCGTTAGAACTCCCACTTTATTTTGACTTAATTATCAGTAAGATTTTTTTAACAGCATCATAATATACCAACATCGTAATTTTTTTATTCACATACTAGTATTATAAAGTAGCATTAAGTATGTACATAGATTAAGTATGGTTCATCATGCTCGATAACTCATTCTGCAAAACCAAGTGTATCGTACATAAAAGAAAAAATAAACTACGAAATACAGATAAAAAGTGTATATTCAAAAGTTTCAGTAGGAAACTGAATTTGAACGTCTCTAAAATAAAGCCACAAGTTATATATAAACATTCTTTCTTCGACGAAATGAGTATTTAAAAGAAAATTCTCATGTAGAGACCATTTTCCAATCAATACTTTAATCTTGCAGACCACCAATTGAACTGAATAGCTCTATGAACCTTTAAACGGGTATTTGCTAGAATTTATCCCCACAGCTCATTTAAAAAGCCTCCCGTTTACGAGAGCACTAAATATTCATGTGTACCGTGATCTTAGGAGCTACGGGGGTGGCTCAACGCCCAGAGGGTTCTAAGCAATTTCGAAGAGAAGATTATGTTTCCGCGGATGGAAAGAAGCGGCCACATACTGCTGGAGGGGTTGCAGGGGCGCAGAAGAACGGAGTGGTGGAAGATGGTGGCTCGAGGAGGAGGAAAAAAGTGAAACTAATTTTCGTTCGAGCCGGATAGACTCTTTCGCTCTTGTTTCTCTCATCCTTCTTTCTCTTTCATCTTTTCTCCCTTCGTCCCTTTTTCCTCTCCTCTCCCTTAACTATCTCTTTCCGTTTCTTCGCTCCTTCTCGCTGCCCAGGAAACTTTCCACCCCCTGCTTACCTAGCAGGAAGTTGGTATCCCTGCTACGTTAATCCTGCAAATAGATGACTTCACGAAATGGTACGGGCTTGTCTGGAAAAGCGGCGTATCCCAAGCTAGAAAGGGATCAGCCTCGGGGATACACCACCCCTTTAGAGAACCGAGTACGAACAGATCGTAGAGAGTGGTTTTGCTTCACCTAGTAGAATATCGATCTTGAATCTCGAATGTACGAAGAATTTCTCTTCCTTCTTTGTATAGGAGTGTTTTTGTTTTAGTGTTTTTGGTTCCTTCATTTTTTCCAATTGTTCTTGAAGTCTTAAAGTTCCGAGAAGGAATGGTAACTTAATTTTTAGTGATTTTTAAATTGATCGTTGACTATCTTTGTAGCATGCTGATTAGTAATTGACATTCATATTCATTCTATATCCAAGTTATTGGTGCTTATTGAACACTGGTGATCAGTTTCGTTTATTAATAGCAATACTTGGTATTCTTCGACAACCTCAAGATGTCTCCTGAGCGGCGGAGCTTCTCGTTAAAGCCCGCTTATTCGCACCGTTTTTTAAATTTAATCCACCCTGCTCAGCCTCCTGAAGGAGGCAATTGACAAAGTCGTAACACTGAAATATCTTTATTAAAATATCTTGATGCCTGCCGAAACAGGCCTACCTCCGAGGAGACTTCTTGAGGTTGTCGCATTATAATAGTGCTATAAACTATGATTTGTGTATATTTGATTTTAATTAAATGCATGCGTGATATTTCTCTAAATGGAAATTTCGCCTATTAAATGTAAAGATTTTATCATTCATTAAACGAACGTTCAGATGAATTACGTGCATACACTGCATACATTAAAATTTCTTCGGCATCTTCAAAGGCGATTCTACTGCCGTATTCTTCAAGATTATGATCACAAATATTTATTTAGCATATCGCATAATAAATTCCCATCATTATATGCAATCAGTTTTTTCAACCAGTCAAGTGATACATTCGCATTGGGATATTTAAATGCCCCAGGTATACTATTTAAAAACTAACATAATTGGTACTCTAAATCGTTATTGATGATCTCTGATTCTCGAAACAGGGATGGAAATATTAGAAGGATTAATTTAAATTGCGAAACAACTAACAAATAAATTGTAGAAAAAATCAAGCTATAATGCCCATTAGTTATATTAGGTATATAATGACATTATAGCTTAATTTTTTTCTATAGTTTAGTTGTCAGTTTTAATTATTCTATAGTTTCCTTGACCACCTTAAATATATCGCTTATTTCGAATGATAAAAAAAAAATGTCAGAGGGGGAAAATATTCTGTTTGAACGGGCCAATACGGTGATGGCCCATTCGAAATATGCAATATATTTAAGGTAGTCAGGTTAGGTGAAATACACTTTTAATTTTTTTTATATTTTTTTAAATATATTTAAAAAATTATATGATTGAAAGAAAAATAATAAAAACTCACCGATAATTTCACTTCCCAGATTTGATTATCTCGCCTTCATTTCCCTTCCATCATCCCTTCATACTGATATTTTAGTAATGTTACAGAATCGAGAAAGACATGAAAGCGGAGGCGGAAGCGAAGGCGAAACCCGATAGCAGAATAAAGGAGACGTGATTTTCTATAACGCGAAATAAATTATCTTTTATTTTTAGTACAATACATAACTTATCGTTGGTATTAAATTTCACACACTCATCATCGCTGACTGGTATACAGTTTGTCCAATATTTATTATTTTGTGTATACATGAAAATGACGGTGATAATGAATCGACAGAACTCTGTTTGTAGGTGTAATTATTTTCTGCACAATAGATGATATTAATTATAGGGGAGGGTGGGGCAAAGTGGGCCCCTTCAGCAAAAAATAGTCATATCTTTATTTTTTTGGGCTCCAAAATTTTAAGGGGCCCACTTTGCCCCCAAATTTTTTTGGTCTCCAAAATCTTAAGGGTCCCACTTTGCCCCACCCTCCCCTATTACCTTAAACACCAGGAATTTACGGAGGCAGTCCTGACTACTGTCAATTATGTGAACAATATAGGTACCACATAACTATTTTAATCGTTTCTGTTTTTCGGGTTATTAATTAATGAATACATTCATTTACTAATTAACAGATAACATTTAATAACACTTTGTTATGTATTATAAACATATCTTGTTTTCGTATTCTTTTAAAAACCGCAATAACCTTCACATTACTCGTCCTTTGTTTGTATAATCTTTCACTCTCTCAGCAGAGGTGTTCTCTCATTCATCCCTGTTAATAAAAACAATTATTTTCACAATTTGAACCTGTCGTGGTCATAGATTTATGATATACTTAATTAATTTTTTCTCCTATTAAATTTGGACTTCAAAATTTGGCAATGATTTTACATCTTTGCCTACATATATTTCAGTGCTTAAAATTATTACTATTGACGAAGAAACACAAATAACCAAAGGTGATCGAACTTTGTATATCTAACTTCTCTAAATAGACAAAACATTGAGGAAAAAGTTTAAGCTGCAAGGAGTTACGGGCGAGAGACCTTGTATGCAACTGTTACTACTGCATACGCCATATTTTGTTTTTTTCACTGTTTGTATCGTATATTTTGTCATTGAATTATATAATTTGCTTCCACAGGGTATTTTATAAGTATTCAATCAAAATCAAAGTAAAGTTTTAATTAATAAATATGCTTAGAGCTTTTTCCTGCTAGGAAAGGTAAGTAAGTCAGCTTGGGGTAGGAATAGTATGCAAAAAATGGCAATTACTTTGACATAGACAAGGGGTGATGTAACTTGCACATAACTTAAGATAGTCGGGAAGTTGTGCTTTAGTTAGTATTAGTCAGGACTCTAGTAAATTTCTCTTTATTATGAGCGACTTTTCACCTACACACAAAATAGTATTTACATATTGTTTGGATTTTTTCCTATACATTAACCGAACATTTCCCAAAACAACGTCTAGAGAAAAGATTAGTTCTGACACGAAGACGTTTGTGTTAGATGAACAACTTATTACTTAAGTAATCGCTGTTATAGGCTAAATCATCATTCATCATTGGCATACAAATTCTTCTGGAAAATCTTATAGCAACGCATTTTTTACAGGTGTTTCAAGAAAAGAGCAGTTTCACAGCTGTCCAAAAGGAGTAGTCAGAGAGAGGGGAAAGGGGTAGCTGGACCGCTTTCACAGTCACTTAGTTTCTCGAGTAAAGAGGGCTGGATAAAGAGGTTGAAGAGAGAGAGAGAGAGAGAGAGAGAGAGGGGCAGGGAGGGATAGACAAAAACAGAGAGGGGTAAAGGGATGAGCACTTAGCACTCTGACAGTTAAATTTAAACTGCCCCCTTGTGCTGTGCGATTATCCCTTGGTCCTGATCTATGGCAACCTCAAAACTCATTCTCTGTCTTTATCTTTCGCTTTTGATTCGACTGTTTGCCACTCCTCTCCTTCATTTCCTCTTTACAGATAATTCTGTACAACTGGAATTGTAACTTAAGTGGGGATAATAACGAAAGTTTCGATAAATATCATCAAAAAGCAAGAGAATTGTATTCAAACGATATGTATATGTTTAATGCTCTAGAAAAAATAATTGTCTCCAAATAAAAAAATATATTCTATAAAATGTAAATAATATTGTAAGTTTATAAAAAGGTACATAAAGAAAATTCATATTTATATCCTTTATCCTTACAATTTCTTTCCACTCCTGAAAAGTTCCATTCTTTTATGATCTTTCATTTGTAATAAAGCCCGAAAATGAATTTCAGATATTCACTAATATATTATTTTTATATAACATTGAAAATTGCTGTGTTTATGATTTGATCATTTATTAAGTAAGAGATGTTGTTCTACGCAAATCATTTGGTTTATCTGGACGATTTTTTTTATCTGGAATGGTCCAATGTTTATCATTATGAAAAAAATGTGTCAGCATAATATTAAGATATGTTTAAATCGAAGATACCGCGTAAATTTTGCAATTTCCAATTGACAAATTCGTGTTGCATGAAGTATATATAATATTAAGATCCTTCTGTGCATAATCGGCAAGATTTTATCGAATAATTAAAGCACTCTAAATTGATCTGGTTTCAAAATTCTAATGAGATAACCTCTTTTTGTTTCAGGTAAGCTTCAAATTTCTACCGGCAGCATAATGTGTTAGGATTCAGGTGAGGTTTTTATCTCGATTCGCGAACGACTCTGCATTCTCTGGAATTCAATCATTTAATTACGAAAGAAATGCACTTGGTCCCTGTACCTCTTCTTAACACTTGAATGATAATTATAATATCACGCTAACGTTGACAAAGCAACAATAGGGTTGCATTCATTGTCGCAGAAAAAGAAAAGAAAGAAAATTTGAAAGCCTCTCGTTAAATTAAGTATCCAACGTTGTGACAAAGGGTTCGATTATCTCTTCATCGACGTCAGACAGTTACACAGTAACGAGATAATTAAAAAGTCACCTGGCTTGCTTTTCAATTAACAAAATATTTCCTGATTTAGCGAACAAGGTCGAAAGGTGATTTAAAATATTTTTCCACCCCCTCATTGTGCGTTATAGCACACACTCCGTAACGGGTTGGGATCGAAAACTTTAAAGGCGATGTAAGTACTTTAAAAAGACTAAAGTTGTCCCGATTCTGCAGTTTTTATTTTCCCGACACTTTAGTCGGAGGTTCTACAGCAGAGGAAAGATATTTTTTCCATTTATCGCATCATTTTACTGCTTTCCATAGTAGCTGTTATTCATAGGTGAAAAAATACGTGTACAGTTGTGATTCTCACTGAAAAAAACAAACAAAAAAAACTGAGAAACTTCAAATAATAATGAAGTTTGGTTACGTTCTTGATGTTCTAATTTTTGAGAAGTAAATTTTGTAATTTTCCTAAAAAATGTATTCCCGAGAGTACTTTGATAAGGATGTTCTTGTAAATAATGATTCAGACGGAAACGTAAAGCACTTTGTAAATGTTTAACACTGTTAGAATGAAAAATATGCAAGTATCGATTGTAATTTCGGATATTTGTTGATCGATGGTAGTTTTTATTAAATCATAACTTGTAATTTAATTCTTGTACGACCAATTTGTAACCATCTTACAAACTATAATTCATTTAAAGTATAGACAAAGATTTAGCTTACCATTTGTCTTGCTCACCATCTGCTTTCTGTATAATTTCTCACACTAATTTACTTCATTGGTTTCAAAGAACTGCACTAAATTAGCAAAGTAAACAGAAAAATATGGTAGATGTTTTTGTAAAGGAACTGCCTCTAATTTCGACAGTTTTTTAACATTAGATTTACGAGCGTCAAATCTGTTACACTATAATATATTATATAACAAATTTGGGAAAAGAGGGATCAAGCGACAAAGATGATATATACCACTGTCCAACAAAGAAACTGTTTTCCGTTTTCCGATAGCCACTATATTATAATTCTTATAGAATTCGTCGTCCTGAATACGAATCCGGCAACGAAATTTCTGGACCACCCACTGTTTTCGAAAAAAAATCAGCATTTGTAAAAACGGTCGTTTTCGGTAAAGAAGCTGGTATTACGTGAAAACTAAGAAACGTAGGTTATTGTTCTTGATCTCAAAAAATAGAGGAGTGTTTCCCGAGTATGTATGTATAAGCAGTTATAATGTTTCCTATTTGTTAATAGCAAGAAATCACTGTCACAGTTAAAAAACGAGCGGATGCGCGAATTTTTTACGCATTCACTTTGCATTTTCACGTAGAGGACTATTGCTAGCACACATTTACTATACACCATTGGATTCTATGTACATTTCTGAATAAAATACTATCAGCGAAAAATGTAACTATTTTCGTTTCGGCACAATTGAAGAAAATATCCCTCGAGACCGTTTTGCCACTACGACGCCATCGCTCCCTGTAATCGCCGTAGCTACGCGTAATACCTTCATTTTTACAAATGCTGATTTTTTTCGAAAACAGAGGGTGATCTAGAAATTTCATTGCCGGATTCGTGTTCAGGACGACGAACTCTATAAGAATTATATAGTGGCTATCGGAAAACAGAAAACAGTTTCAAATTTGTTGGACAGTGTAATTCGTCAAGTAATTATTGTATCATAAAATGCACGTAAAATATCTACTACACAGCTTCTCTCTAAAAATTTGAGCAATGTTTATAAACCAAGTAGGAATCCGTCAATTTGACGGTTTCCGTAAAACTAGTGATCACATATTGTTAATGCTTGTCGTATAATTTCTTTCGTTACTGCTTCTGCAATAAGTCAGAATTAAATTGGTAGCATAAAAACTAATCAATGATTCTCGATATGCTCTATAATTTAACGTCATATTACCGTTACAGAAATCATTTTATTATATTGCGTCGCACTGATATTTTGAATTTCATAAGTTTTGTAAAACTTGAAAATGTACGACAAGGGGTTATGACTTACACCGTAAATAAAATGAAGATCTCAGTTGGAAGTGAGGGGAGATTAGAAAATTATTATTGGTAAGAAAATTTACAAAAAATGAATCGAGCTAATCTAACCCTATTTCTCATTAAATTCTGATTGAATTGATATTTTATATAATATTCTGACTAAATTTTACATACGTAAAACACTTAGTTTCGTCATATTTTTCACTATTCTTTTACAATTATACTTTTTATTTTGCCAATATTTAATATTCCTGGTATACGCTTACAATTAGCAAAATATAAAATCATAAAGGATATAGCAGGATAAGGTGGTCAAATGTGCCCTTCAACCGATTTCAATGGGGGTGGTCTCATTCGATAGATAGTGCTCGGCAACCATTGTGTACAAATTTTTAACCCTGTATCTTAACCGGAAGGGTAGTTATGTGGAAAATTCAAAAAACGGGTTGTTGCCCCATTTTGCCTATTTATTGAGGTGCAAAAAATTCGAAAAAATTCTGACATATTCTACAAGGTACCATACATGTTTGAGATTTTTTTGACATTTTTCCATTGAAGAGCCTAAGTGTAACAAATGAGCAAACGCAAAAAAAACGGAAAAAAGTAGATTTCGTATCGAGATCTTCGAGTGACAACTTTTTTCAAATTACAGTAACAATCCAACACTCGCGATTGTTATCTCCAATTTTTTCAGATTTTTAAACCGCCTGCGTCATTGTGAAAAAAATCGAAAACCGATTTGCGCGACGCATTTCGATGTGAAACGCCATGATCCAGTTATTATTTCCTCATTCCTCGATTACAGTATGTTCATTTTGTGACTTTCAGTGTTTCTGCCACGAAGCAATTACATGTTAATATAGAGAATCGAATTAATTAAATCAATTCTGAACTTTGATGGTTCCTCATCTGCAAGAATTTTTAAAGTTCAGTCGTTAATACGTTAAGTGTTAACGTATCGTAATCAAAATTTTTTCCAAATGTGCCTGATGTAATGTCTTTTAGAATGTATACGCATTAATTATTTTCAATCATTCTAATATATTGAGATCAGTCTTTATGCCTCGTCTCGAAAATCAATACGTACTTTTCGGACGATCCAATAATATGTTAAAAAGATTATCGTAATTAAGAGTTTACATTTTTGCACAGTACACACGGAGAACTTATATTGATTGTAGAAATTAAACTATCTCGCAACAATGTCGAGAAGTATTTAAATTCCCTTAAAAGTTTCCTTTCAAAATATCATTTATTAGTTGGTTCACATAATCAAAATTTCCAGAAGCAGAACCGATGACGATAAATTGATCCAATTTCGAGGGATGATACTAGGGGTACGTCTAAAGATTCGTCGAAAAAGTGGTTCATCGAACCGCAAGAAAAATGATATCGCGAAATTGCATCTCTTTCTCCCTCTCTCCCTTTCTCTCCATCGTGACAACGAAGAAATTCCGTGCTCGAGGTGGCCCTTTTGTTTCTCTGTCTCTTTCACCCCCTCGAAAGAGAAAAGGTTTCTTCAATATAGAATAGCTGCTCGTATCGGTATTTAATCTTCGCTTCGCATTCTCTTGGCAACTTTTTCATCTTTTTTTTGGTCCCCGTGTTCCTAGTTCTCCGTATCGTTGTTTTTCATCGTTCAACGCCCGAGCCTCCATCCCGTCACGGTAAGAAAACACACTCCAGGCTATCTCGAAGTCGGCCGATCGAAGTCTGAACACGTTCTGACGAAGAAAAAATATTCGCAAAATTATTGGTAAAGCGGTGCTTTATATTATGCTCGCCACGTGTTTTCTCGAAAGAACTGTTTTCCCAGGGGGTGCTTGCAAAAATTCACTCAGCAGATACTAAATTCATTTACAATCGTTGATTCTAATAGACACAGTGTCAACGACATGTATGTAGTCGGAGAAATTGGAATTCAGTGAATTCTCGTGTATGGGTAATTCTCATGAAATCCATAAATTCGGTCATTATAAATTGACAAATAATATTGAAATAAATTTGTATTAATTTTCTATGGATTTCCTAGTATTAATATTACTAGATTTTAATAATATAGTGGTCCCCAAAATAAACGTGTTTTATGAGAATTATTATTTCATGTCATGTCTAACAATCTTTTTCGATTCTTACGCACATTCACTGTTTTCTCTCTATATGTTTGGCTACTTTTCTTCCAATTTTTTCTCTTTTGCCTTCTTCCTCTGGAACTCATGGCGGATATAGGTTTTACTTGCCCCTTCTCTTTTTTTCTTAAGTATTTAAGTCTTTCTTTTTCTCGAAATATTTCAATACGTTCAGAATCGGATTTAATTTTCTCCTTATGCTTCCTATCCTACTCTTACTTTTTTAATTTTGCTTCTTCTTCGCTTACCGTCTTTTTTCTTGGCATTATTTGACGCTACAACAAGATCGCAACAACAAATTCAAAGCAAGCTGACCCAGTCAAACATCATTCTCTCATAAATCATCATTCCCTCACTACTAATTTATATGAGGGAATGACGGTAAGGGAATGACGAAATAAAGAACAATAAAGAAAAACTCGTCGTGTAACCTTATTTTTAAAAAAGTTCTTTTGCTTAAGTATATTACTCTCAAAACCCTCCTTCTCTATGCAGTTAATAACAGTTAAAGTATATTATCTTTTGTTTTTTTAGGTTGTGAGGGAATGACAATCAAAAATGTAATGAAACAAAAAAAATAATGTTATCTATTTGCAACACAAACTCCAACACGCTCACGTTAAATGCACCATATTTTTAAATTGATAGTACTAGCAACTTTCAAAAACTAATGGTAGCGTTCATGTTTAATTGAAAATGCGTTCACAAATCGATTGTCAGAAAAATGTGAGGGAATGATTTATTTTTGTGGGACGCGTGTATTTTTTCTTTTTTTTAAATCCATTTATTACTTTGTAAAACAAATTCAGTTTTTTTTTTATTAATCTACTATATTTTTAATTAATCGGTCATACTTGAGTGAGGGAATGATTTTAGAGATATTATATAGATGTATTTTTTTTATTTACACACATGGTTCCAAAATGATAAGTGAATCTTTTATCCACAGTAATGTATATTTCAAGGAAATATTGGTAACCGTTAAATGTTTGTTAGATTTTTAATAAAACTTTTAGGACAAGAATTTTGGAATTTCGTGAGAATTGCCCGTATATAAAACGAGAAAATAAGAGTAAGTTTCGTGAAAGTAGTTCGTCGTAAAAAAAGGGATGCTTTCGCGCTCTATGTATGTATATGAATTCGTATAGAAGTATATTTTTCTGGGGTTAGCTTCGAGAAGAGTTTCTGTTTATTTTTTTCGGTGAAAGTAGTTTTTAAACTAATTTTGTATGCAGTTCGTGAAGTAATTATTTAATTTATCTATTAATTTTACTTAAAGTGTTACTAAATGAAGAAATTAGTGATTAACATACAAAATCATTTATATATACAGACAATTTCGGTTTTAACAGTAAATAAATAGTTCTTTAATACGTGCTTTACAAATTGTTCTGTTTCCAATAAATGTATTCACTGTATTTAATGTTATTTTATCTGCCTTGCAACTGTCGAGTAACTGTGCAATTATTCAAGTGTTGTTGACAATTGAAGAGAAGATTGATTTTTTGCAAAAACGATGTTTTGGGGGTGATCGAGAAACGTGCGCAAGGTACGATAAAATAATTATTAGAATTCTATTTCGCTAGAATAAAGTCATCTATGCAAAGCTAAACAACTGAATATAAAATAATTCAATTTAACTTTAACAAGGGTTACACGTACACTTTAAAACTTTTTTTATAAGAATGCCTTTTACATTTACTTTATAATTAGATATTTTTATAAAATGGAATGTATATTCTCAGATTATTCGTACACATTGCGAAATTCTGTTTGAGCTCGCTCCTTTCATAAATATAACGATGTTAAAAGCTGCTAAATGTTTTTCGTAGAATTTGATAATTGGCAATGCAAATTCAAGAAGATATTCATATTAGGCATGGAACTCCTCCAAATTCAAAAATTGCTTGTTAATTGAAATTAAGTTATCATCATTCACGTATTAGGTTTCATATTTAGGCAGTGATCAATGTTTAGTTAAATCGTTAGTTAAAATTGACATAAATTTATCTACTACTTTCGAAAATAACATGCTCTTTCTGGCAGTGCATTTTCGTTTCACGTCACTAAATTTCATCCGATAGACATTTTCATTCCTTCGCGAAAGAGTCAAGAAGAAGGTGAAAGCTAACATAACTGACAATGAGACGTTATTCATTTAATTTATAAACTTTTCAAAACTTCCATATCATTCCAGTACAGAAAACACAAACTTTTAATGAACTATTTTTTTCGCTTGACTTCAAAAATAGATTGCAAAGTCAATGAAAAAAACCGTAAATTATATTTCGTTTATAAAAAAATAGTTACTGTAAATTTTATAAAGTATGAACCATCTTAAAGAATAGCCATACTATTTAAACTTCAGAAAACTTATTCCCTTTAATTTTAGAAGTATATCAAGTAAAAAATCTTCGTAATTCATATTTGGTGTGTGTAGAAGGAGCTAATGTAAACTTCATAAAGTATAGATCTTCTTAAAAAGTAATAATGCCTTTTAAACTTCAAAAACTTTATGTAAATTAATCTCAAAAGCATGTTAAGTAAATAAAAATCCTCATAATTTACAGTTCGTTTTAGAAAAGAGGCTAATATAAATTTCATAAAGTATTGGGTCTTACTACTAAAAAGTAGTGATACCATTCGACTCTGAAAAACTCTATGTAAAGTATTCTTTTTTACATAGATCAATAATTCACAGTACGTTTGCGAATTATTTGCGCGCTCGGAGGCATTTTTGAAGTAAGCAGTTATACGTCAAGTGGTGTGCACGAAAAAAGAAGCGGATAGAAGTGAAGAGAAGGGTGAGAGAGGGATGGAGAGAGGGTCAAAGGACGCATTGTCGTAACGAGTCGCAAAAAGACACTCTAAAAGGTTAAAAACGCGACGACCTAGCCACCGACTGGCTGTGAAAAAAAAGAGGATAAGGGCTCCTTCAGAGGCGCAAAGCCGCATCCTTTTTAACCCTCTCTTGCATCCTGCAAACAAATTAAATAAATTCGATAAATCTTCATCACTTTTCGCGGAGAAGAAAATGATGTAATAGTTTTTTTATAATTCTTTTAGTCGCGCCAAATTAATTTTCATATTATATTATCATTTGCATGCATGTATTCAAATTATTTTCTAACGTAGCGAAAGTTTCGTGATGGTCCACCAATATTCTCAATATAGTTAATAAGAGTAATGCACTTAACACTAGATTTATGGGTGTGAAATCTTTTACGCTGCAATATATTAAATAAAAACTTCGGGACAAGAGGGATCAAGCGGCAAAGATGATTATTCGTTAAATAATTATTGTATTATAAAATATACGTAAAATATCAACTGCACAGTTTTTCTGTAGAGAAATATATGTATATAAAAGACGTAAGAATGCGTTAATACGACGGTTTCCGTAATTCTAGTGTTGATAAAAAATAAACTTGTCGAAGACTCAGCAATCGATAATGGATATAAACTATTCAAAAATATATTCTGCATTCTACACAAACTCCAGTTTTTGCTAAAAACGTAGTAGAATGATAATTTCCAAAATATATACATATGTATATTTGATATGGCAATGATATTTACATATCGTTGGATCTTTCTCAGTATTGCATTGCTGTTTCCATTGCATAATCTTCTTTCTCACGTTGTAATGCAAAAAGACAATACTGCGGTAATTACGTCTTAATGAAGAAGTTCCTTGGAGTACGTTTTGCATGTATTTATGCCGCATCTACAAACTTTATAAAAACGTCTCTTTCTTAAAGTAAGTTTCACTTTATCTTTTATAAACGCTGAAAGTTATTATGCAAATAGAAGAATAATTATTCATTTTTCGAATTCAAAATCACCTGAGCTTTGTATATGTATTCGAGGAAAGATCTTTTTGGTAAATATGTACAATAAGCTGAATAATTTACAAATCAAACTCCAAGCGCTGGGCAATTTTAGTTACAGTTCTCCTTAAAAATACAGTAATTAATTTGAAGTATGTTAATTTTGTCTCTTACATATGCAGAAAGTTATGTAAAGAATTACAAAAATCACTCCGTCTTGATATCGGAAATCCATGTCCAGTGCGACCTATGAATAAGAACGGAAAAGCCGCCGCGGGGAAGTGTTTTTCTCGGAAGCCGAGTACCCCCACCATGTGTGCGCTTATCTGCTCTTTGTCTCTCTCTGTTTACAGCGCGCGCCTGAACATAAGTGTGCCATTCTCACCCAATAAATAAAAGTGTTGTATTTTTCCATGTAGTTATGCGTTTTTATGTACGGCGCGCTCGGAAGTTAAGTCGGAGTGGGGAACCGTGAGCGAACACCAGACTGGGGAAGTGTTCTTATTCTCAGGCATTCTCAGCGTTCTTATTCCCAGGTCGCACTGTACTTCTTTTTCCTGGGAAGTATTATAAACGATTTGAATGAGAGTTAAGAATTAGGATGCTCCCAGCAATTCATAGAAGCATCGTTCAATAACTTTGATACATTTTTTATGGATAAATAAATATCTATATATAATAAATTTGTAATAAATATATAATCAAATACACCCAACTTTTTTTTACACGGTAGATACGTTCCTTACAAAACCGTGCAAAATAAAATCGTGTAAAAAAATACATGCGATATATAGTAGAGGGGATATCTTCCACACCTTTAAAAAATCATGTATGAAAAAACTCTAAATATTAAAAAAAAAAAAAACGTGCAAACAAAGTAATAATGAAATCCATATTACATATTTATAAAACAAGAACAATCACTTCTATTACAAAAACAAAAAATTAAATTTAGTGCACAATGAAAATTCAGTGCATAGGTACCTACAACATATAAAAATTTTAATTGAATTTAGGAATAACAATCAATTTCGCAACTACATATTCATCGCTATTTGATAACAAGCGTGCACCTTTATTACCGACTGGACCAAAAATGTAAATAGATATGTTATATACATATGTCTAGCACAACTGTCACTAATGCATATATGGGCATAAAGCGACCGACTTCTAATTACGGTATTCCCCTAGTTATAGTTTGGTGCTCTATACATAAGTTTATGTAAGACACTTTCAAAATTAGAATTAAAAAATAAATTTTGGGGTTCGTGCTAGAATAAAAAACTCGTGTAAAAAAGTGTACTTGTTCTTATTGGTGCACCGTGTTATTTCAAAATCAGGTAAAAAAAGACGTGTAAAAAAAAGAGATGGTTGTGTATAGTAAATTGTATCTCAAACATAAATTTACCCATTAACAGTGTAAAATTGAGCAAACAGATCATTGCTTTCAAATAAAAGCATCAGTGATCGATCGTAAAGTTACGCGTGTCGCTTAATCGACTTCGGTTTTGGCAGAAGCTAATCTAATTCATAATGATCGATTCAGTATTTATAATCGGAGGGTGGAGTCATTAACTATCCCCGTGCGCTTACGCGGCTCGTGAGCTAAGTGAGTCGATCAATCAAGAAGAGATTACATTCTTGTCGGCGAAAGTTTCAAGTCAGCCGTAAATTTTAAACGAGGCAACACCTTCGCCCAGAATCGATACTTTCCTTCATCTTCTAGAATGCCTGGAAATAAACCCGATTATTTATAGTTGGAAGAGCAACGATTTTTCGCACGGGCTCATGAATAACTTATTAATGATATAATAATGAAACGGATGATTTCATAATGTAAGTACAACATCAATTGGAAATTTTGTATACGCTAACGCTACAAACATTCTTTGGATGTAAATGAATTGAATTACAAACATAGTGTGTAATATTTAATGACATGGTTGACGTAGATTTCTGTTTTACATAATTTCTTGCTAAAAAAGTTTTTACGATTTCAATTGTATTTCATTTGACTATTCTTTTGTATATTTATTACAATGAAAGTCACCTTGATAACAATGACTGATTTAGTATTTTGATAGTAAAAATTGGTATTGCTAGAAAATTTAAAAATGATGAACCTCTGTGAAAAAGGTATATTAGACATAATAAAAATCTGGTTTTTGTTTTCCATCTCCTTAAAAAATGTAAAACTTTCTTCTATTTCTTTGATACACCTATTTTTCTAAAGTGTGCCAATATGTCTTATACAAGAAAACTGAAGTTTCCTGCAAAGAAAATAGTTCCAAATCAATTTAAATGAAAGATTTATTATTAAAAAATTAACCAACCAATATAGTATATATATATATAGTAATCAAATTTTGAATGAGACAAATTGGCTTCGTAAATCTGGTGTTAAATCGTAAGAAGAAATAGAATGAATTGAAATGTTATATGAACCGCAGAATTTGTGAGCTTAAAGCGAACATGTTATTTAAAGATATTAAGACTATTTATGGATTTTCATGTAACAAAATTATGTAACAAAATGTGTCTCGTGAAGAAGACGTTATAGCAGCATTTTCCAAAAGTGCCACTTAGTTTTTGGGAATATTAAAATTATTATTTAACACTAGAACTACTCACTACTAATTCAGTATATTTAAAGATACTAATATGAATACTTCGAAAGAAAGAGAATGATTTAATCTGTCGCATTTTATAAGATAGATTTTTTTTTTAAATCTGTACAACTCATTTTGACCCCATTGATAGATCCAGTGTTAATATAAACGGGTTGTAAGACATTATAACAGTGATGTTTGAGAATGTTTAACATAATGTGAAAATAGAGAAGAACGATGGGCGAAATGGTGGAATTATTATACCTAAGAATTACCCGGCGCTCTCAACTGGAAATCAAAACGTACACCTTCAAAATGAAAATACGTACATATATCTTCGTACCACCGCGGTGGTACGTTGAAACGGTGCACCGTTTCCGCGGAAAACTCCTTGGAAAACATAATCCAACTTTCCAATCTGAAGTACCGTTCACACAAAATTGACTAGTTTTGAATCCAACCAAACGGCCAGACTAAAAGTTCGAACAATAGGACTTCGATAACTGCTAATTACCCGATCGAAGGCTCCTTGAACTATCGAAATTCACGATATTTCCTGTAGATGTCTTCAAACTCGTTCCACGGTGCACAATGTGCCCAATTAACGCCAAGAGCAGCAAAACTACGAAGGAACTGCACCCACCAATGGAAGTCTAAAGCCATTTCTAAGTTTAAAGTTTCTAATAAAAAAAAAAAGGTCTCTGTATCCAGGTGGTCCTTTCAGGCACAATTAGCGATAGAGGTAAAAGTTCTGCGGAACTTTTTGTAAATAGGATGTCTGGCTAATTGTCAGAACAAGCGTGTAAAATCCTGCCAGGACGATAGAGAAGCCAAGAAACTTGGTGTGGCCGGTGAATTCTGGATAGTTTGTTATAATTAGCTGGTTCGCCAGTGACCACTCTGTGATTGCTGTCGTCTCGAATAGTAAGGCAAACGAGGATAATGTTTTTGTTTCAACAATTGAGATTCCAAGTTGAAAGAGCCACTTTCACCTCGAGGAAGCCATCTGTGCTTGTAACTACTTTAACTTGGACAATCGGATTTCCATTTTCTGAGATTGCTTCATAGATCGAATCCCTAATCCCTATTTATTTGACACGTTTAATTTAAGAACTTTAATTCACTAACATTGCCTCTTTTTGAATGAACTATAAAGGTAATTCTCTTAATTGTCAAATTAATTGAAATATTTATTGATTACTTTATTTATTTAGATTGCAATTTCAAGATAAATGGCATTCAATTGCATTCAGTTATATACATTCAAACGTGCATTATTGCAATCACTATTGCATTTGCGGTTTTCACTTAAATAAAGTGGGGCTTGTTTGTGTTTTTATTTGATCAAGCAATTCTAAGTGATAATAAGTTTAGGTAATGCAATTTTATAGATATCTTGTTCAGCTTATACATGAAAGAGAAACTTCAACATGCGGAAATGAATTTTTATATGTCGGCGAAATGGCATCTAAATTCTTTTTTCTGAATGACTAATCCGAGTCGAAAATTTCAGTTCATAATCCCCCTAAATTACCAAATAACTTAGGATATTTAGGCTGAATATGGAAAAATTGTTACATATAAAAGAATGCAAATTTTAATTCCATAATCGCCCTAAACTTGTTAATTTTTGCCAGTTTTGCCTAGTTTAGGATCAATTTAGGCTTCATACAGCCCAAAATAATCCTCAGCATTCTTATTTAGAAAATTAATCTAATTGTAAGCCCAATATTAAGCCATACATTCTATAATGAGGAGTTTTAGAATTAGATTGGAATTGGAGTGATTTTAGGAAATTTATAATTTATATAGAATAAAATGATAATTTAATTCCTACTTGCTCCTAAAAGCCCTATTTTTAGAATATGAGTCGATAGACTTGGAACTTCTGAAATATTTTTAGGGGATGTCAGATTAAATTGGAATAAAAATTTTACCTGATCAGTTCATATAACTCCTAAAAATTCTATTTACAGGACTTTGAGGCGCGTAGACACACTAGTTAGGATTTTGAGGATTTTGAGGTTCAAAATGGTATACATAATTAAGCGGCAAATGAGAAATCAAAAGAATCTAGGATTTGAAGTTTCTTTTTAGGCTGGACTTTTCGACTCGGCAAGGCACTTATTTTAACGGTAACAGTAACTACAGTTACTGCAGTGCATTTCGTTTGAATATATAAAAAAAATATCGATCTCTAAAGCTGCGATAATTAATAATTGCATTGAGTATAGCCGAATATATTACAATGGATTAAATAATGACGGATTGAAGTAGCCGTTTAGAATTTTACTTCACTGCCATCACAAATCCTTTGAAATAATATAATTTTTTTAACATCAGATTCCTCTTGAATATTGTAACTGTAAAGGATGCAATAATACTTGCGACAGTTGATTAATAATTGAATTAATAACTTAATTATTTTTTATCTGGCCGTAAATATTGCTTTTACGATCAACAAATATATACATTGCAAGTATTCGTGAATTTGCTACTGCTTCTGATGAGATATCATATGTAAATATATAAGTTTTCTGATAAATATGTATATTGCGCTTACTAAAATAAATATTTACATAGGTATATCAAAATGCATGCGCACGCTGGCGTATGCGTATACCAACATACGAGTACGAAGTACGTCCAACATATTTTCAGCTTTTTTACTCCGAACAAAAGTGATACGCACGAAAAGAGGTGCTTTAAATTTAAAAAAATTATTTATTTCGAATAAAACGTGCATATAATAGCAAGTTCTTGGTATATGCTACAACTCGTCAACGAAGTTACGATTTCAACGAAGCTCTATTACATTTTTAACGTAAGCAGACCCTGCACTTTTGTGATTATTCATGTATATTGAAATGAGTCAACAAGACTAGGCCAATATGAATTAATATACTTCCTATATTCCTAATGATACAACGTACGGTACACAAACTCTATTCACTAAATGCAAAAAGGTGTAAAATAACGCCATTCAAGAATTAATGTTTAAATGTAATTTACGAACTCGTTCAGTTTCTTTCACTTTTTTGCTGGTTTTTGCTACGAATAGCCGTAAAATGAAAAATAATATCTAAATTCTTTCGCTGGTTCCCATTATTTTTTGTAAATCGAATTAAGTGAACGGCTATCTCGATCAGCATAGTTCACTTATTCCATTGTAATTAGATTATGTTTATAAATAGTCCTTTAAATTTTGCCGCTTCTTTCATGGTGGAAAATTGATTAACAATTAGGGCAATCTGACTTGTTCTTGAAATTTGTGAAAATTAATATTTTCAATGACTTTTATATATGTATATGTAATACATTTTATGCATAATAGGGGTCTTCTATTTTGTGATTATGATGTACCATCAAATGTGTAGAAAATTAAACAGCGACTACACTCGCCAATACGCTCTCTGTAATTACCAAAGAATATTTATAATATTTCTGATAGATTCTGTTGCGCTGAACACGAACATGAAGTCCGTTTGTCTCCATCAGACTCCGTGTTTGAGACAATCAGGATTGAAATGAAATGAAATTTTTCAACTTTCAGAATTTTTTGGATTTTAACTATAAGCAGCGGGAGTAGTTATTGCTACTTCAATGAACCAGGAAAACGACGACCACCGCGTGTTGTCAAAATGTGAAGTGGTGCAAAATGACTCGACACTTTCAAAATAAACAATTTAATTATCTGCTACTGTTTGTTAGTGCAGAAAGCACTGTCCTAAGAAAAGGTTCTTAATCGAAGACCGATGCAAAGGCGCTTAGTAACTTTTGAATGTTACGTAGACATTGTTTATAAGAACGATATAAGTTATACGTTGCTCGATGAACCGCAACTTACTCGATCGTCATTATATCTTTATTATACGATTTAAACAAATAACATACTATAAGTTTTCATTTTTTTGCTAATTTTCTGCTATCGAATAATGCGAACGCTAGTTATAATACGTGTTAGTAGATACGTGTTAGTAGATACGTGTTTTTGTCATTCTTTTTTTTCTGACGCTACGGATTAATTTGACGTTTAACTGTCTCTCACGTAGAGTACTAAAATACTAGTCCGTGCAATAAAATCTGCTTTGTGTCGAAAGTATGTACTCTGTTCCAGTTGAATGGTTTGGATCCGGCGAAAAAAAGTTAAACACCAAATACTATCAGTAAACTGAACTAAACTATAATAACAGTAAAACTAAACAGTAAAACTAAACAATTCTAAAAACATGTATATATTAATTTGGATCATAGTACACATCGGTAAATTTATTCAGTCAGTGACAAGAATGTTCATTAGGAAAAATAACCAAAACATTTCTTATGCAATATAATTCTCTGTTAAAGAGCATCCAATTTAAACAAAATATATTTTTATCACCAATTGCCAAGATATTCCAATAAATGGGTTTTTAACTCTCAACTTTGAGGGGTATTTTGACCCCTTCAAAATGGATGGTTGCCAGTAAGAAAAATACGTGACAAATATTTTTTTGAGAAATATCTTTCACGTAAGTTTCATCGAAATCAACGTGTCCGAGTTCGATATACCGCCTTCTCAGTTTTAACACCATACGTATGCATTTGATTATCAAACTCGAGTTTCTCCAAATGTAAGTCTTATAAAAAAAATTAATTTCCATATTTTGTTCACATTTTTCATAAGGAATCACATCGCACCCGTTTTTTCGTACACGTTATTCGACAGCACCGAGTATGTATAGGTAAAAGTCGTTTAGGACTTTAATCTTTATGAATATAAAATTAAGGGACGAACAATTGATAAAATTGCTTCTGCCAGATGTAATGCAGATACACTTTCGGGATTTTCCAGAAAAAATGCTCTTTTTAAAAGTATTTGTTTAGTTTCCCAGCTAGGTACGTTTCTCACTATTCCATAATTGCAATATACAGTCAAATCTGTTTTTTGTGCAGTCCCTTTTTATGCAATTTTATTTTTGTATGATATGTTTTATTCGATTCTTTTTATGCGGCATATGAATTCCAACGGTGCTATTGTGCATTATACACTGTTGTAGAATTTTCTATCAGTGTGTACATGTTTATACATACACTGTGAAGCGCTGTTCGGTTCCATACGCTATGTTCATTTGTTATCAGAAGCATACGCATCACATGGAAATTCTTGTTTTGAACTACGATGAGCAGCAGTAAAATACACACATATGTTTGTGCATTTTGAAATTTTCTCCACGTGTAAAATGAGAAATTATTTTTTTGATTTCTATTGTTTGAAAGCACTCTCTCACTATTTCATAAATCTTTAACATATTTTGTAAACGCGTATTTTTTAATGCGATCGCTATCCACCGCAAAAAAAAATTTTTTCTACTATGTTGTAAAAAATTATTTTTCATAGGTGTTTATGAAATTTCTGAATACTTTTTTTTGTGCGATTGCTTTTATGCGGTCCCTATCTTCCGCACAAAAACAGGTTTTACTGTACAGTAAATGAAAAGACATTTATTTTTGTAAGTATCACTTTTAATTGCTGGTTCTTTAATCTCTTGGTACGACTGAATTTTGCGCCGGGCTGTCTCTCTGTACGGCAGAGTCTAATGCGAATTACGTGTAAACGATACAGCACTGCAATGTATAATGGACAATGCTGTTCTCTACGCGAGTACATTGGAATGAAGTTTCGGATGAAATTAGAATTTTTCTTAAAAATATGACACACATACTTTAACTTTAATTCAACGGGTGAACAAGAGAGCTAATATAATGGCGCGTCGTTCAGAAGGATGATATCCGCGAAAACCAATACATATATTGCAAGGGATCAAAAACAAGTCACTTGAGGGGAAATCGCACTGCGTGACAAAGAGAGAAAAGAAAAAGCCGTGGAACTGAGTGCGACAGCACGATATCGATCGTAAAAATCGAAACATTGACGTACGCATGATATTTGTATTATCGGATTGGTAGACACCGATTTTTCTTACTTAAATGAATGTGAATACCTACGACTATGAATGAAGATGACAGCAGAATAGAAAGAGATAGGTAGTGCGAGAGGAGTCTCCCGTTACGTCCAAAGCGACTTCTTTCTGATCCCTTGCAATAGTGACTGGCCGTTCAGAAAGATGACATCCGCGAAAACGAATATAGTGGTGCATCCTGCCTAATAGATCTGTACTCTATAACGGAAATATCCATACTCTATATGGAATTTCGGAAGTTGTCAACTTACCCGATAGAGTCCTATATGCATTTGGCGAATATTTTTCAATTGTAATTGTGAAAGAAAGATACAACTGCATGGTGGAATATTATTTACTTACAAGTAGCTTAATTAAGAACTACGTGAAAAAAAATTGAATATGCTTAATGATCATACATCTGAACAACCAGATGTGATTAAGATGAATATATTAATAATATTAATATCTACATTGTTCATGATATGAGCTACAAATCTGCCGGAAATAGGACATCCAGCATAATTGAATCAGATTCAGTTGGATTATAATAAAAAGATATCTAACAAAGAATCACTTCCACGTCGCATTCCCACAGATAAAGGTATACTTCTACCTCTCAAAAGGGCTCTAAATTCAGATCCTAGTGAAATAAAAGTCCAGAACTTATCATCGTCTCATGATTGAAGAAGTATATTCCACCGAGAAAGGACTCTCGTCTTAGCTTTTCCTTGGCTGAATTTTCTCTCTGCTACGGTGCAGCTTATCACGATTACAGGTCTGCGTAACAATATTAATCTAAAACTTGGCCGCTGAAAATTCTCCGTGCCGTCATTTAATTTTCTTCGTACCTTTCTCTCGAAAAAGATGCAGAGTCCTAGCCGGTTCTCCTTCTTCGACATTCGCTGGTCTCTTGTAGAGTCTGAAGCCTTATTTAAAGTCCTCCTACCAGTTCCCCGGCTCCTCATGGAACTCCTCCTTGGAGCCAAGAGCTTCTTCCGCTCGACTCGATCATTTAAAAGTACAATTTGTCAATTTCTTCTTCGACGGCGGGCCACTGGCAGCCTTTCCTCGAGTAACACGGGGCTAGCTCTGCAAATTACCGTATTTTCGAGCCGACCTGCCAATGGGCTGCCAGTGAATTTCACTAATTAATGTTTACTGACGCCTTCTAACGGTTTAGAGTACCGAGAAAAGTTGAACGTTTTACCCCCTTCGTTTTTCTCTGCCTTCTTCTTCTTCTTCTTCTTCTTGCTGATCCTTCTTCCGGTAAAGATCAACTCGAAAAACTTCCCCTCTGACCCCGATGATTAATGTCCAGTCGGTGACGTTGAGATTCCCGGTCAGTGACGTTGGATTTTTGGTGGACGATCTCGGGACGAGTGAATTTCTGAGCTGATTTACGAGTCACCGTCTCTCGTTTGCTGGACCGTTATTGATGGATTGCGAATACTCTTAGTTACGACTGGAATAAATGTTTTTAAACAAGATCATCGGATGCACGATTTGCTATTGGACTTTGGTAATTACATGGAAGATACCATTCCGATATCATTGTTAGGAGAAATATGGTATATTTCCTACTCAAAGTTTCTCTAAAATGAACTTTGTATTGATGGCGGCATGACGGTTCTACTTCCAAGGTATTGTTGACAGGATGAAAGTCCGTGTTTAAATAATTCTTGTTGATCGTGACAGCCGTAACATAAAGTTCAACGTTGTTCTTGTGAATCATTTTTACGTATCTAAACAAAAAGTACCATAACTCTGTTGTCTTCATTATATAGTACAGAGAGGAAGTCTCGCTCGTGCACTTTAAGTTGTACCTTGCGACATTTGGCATCGTCAAGATGTTAAAGGGTATTTTAGTATTTTAGTAATTCGAGAAATTGTGCCCATAATTATGAAAGTGGTCTAAGTCAAAATTTGAAAAAAATGAGTTTATCAGTTATTTCACACCACATTATTATAAACTAAATTAATTCAATGTAATTTTTATGATATTGTCAAAAATGAACCAATAGATAGTGGTTGTAGTTTCAACATTATATGGAATTCATTTAGTGTTAATTATGAAAGTGGTCTGTCAAAAGTTTTTAAAATTTATATAAACAAACCCTTAAAATTTTGGTATCTGGTTATTCCTTTCTACCGAATGACCGTGATTTTGGGTTGATAAAAATGAAAATAAGAAAAGTAAATTACTTATACAACCCTCAGCATTATTATGAATTAATAGAAAAGTGTAGCAGAAGAAATACATTTTCGGTAAAACGAATGACGTAGTTGGATTTTAGTTCAACGAAACCACTGGAAGAGTCAACGACAAGAAGAGTAAAAAATACCACGGGCGAATCTGTCTCTTCGCTGCAAATTCAATGGATGAGATTCTTGCAAAATGAACCTTATAAGATGTTCTATAAAACTTCTTTACATGATTCTAAATTCCACGTTTTGGATCTTTTACCTAAAAGAGGGAAACCAAAAATATACGGAAATATTAAATTACTTCCATTATACACCACCGCTAGACCAGTAGCGGAAGGAAACCTTAAAGATATTGTGTGTTTACTACCATGTAAAATAACTGATCCCTCCAGTTTTTCAGGAACATTTTAAGAATCTTAAAAACTCATAATAGTAAAAGCCTAAATTATAAGAACGGATTACTTTTTAAAAATAATTAATAAATGTTCATGAATTAATTCATTAAAATTATTGTTTCTAATAAAACTCGTAGCTTTTTATTACTTTAAGTCATTTATAGGACATTCAGTTAAATTCGAAAATGGTTTAAGTCAATTCAAACTTTTAAAACAACATTTCCGTATGAAATTTACGCAAAATTTCATATTCGTAATAAATTTCCATTAATCGAGACTAATACAATTCTAAATTAAGATGTTGCATAATATAAAAATATTTTTCAATTCATTCAAATGCAATTCATTAAATATCTCGAAACAAGAAATATATGACTTAGACCACTTTCATAATTATGGGCACAATTAACAGAATCTAAAACGGCTTTTATCTGATATAATGCTTCGATGTTATTCGTAGTACGATCAGATTGTTCTTTCACCTCCCCCGAGTCGTCCGAATCCAGGTGTATAATACCCGATGGAGAGATTCCCTTTGGATTCTCCACAACAGGTTGCTATAAATCCTCTTTATCTCCCCTCAAGACTCACCAGTGATTGCGCTACCGTTTGGGCTAGCAGTGGCGAACGAATTTAATCGTATTTTTCAATAATGAGAAGACCGCGTTCGATAACAATGGGTGATTTAAGATAGATAATTATGAATTTATGTTAATAATAATATCATGTAATAAAACATGATATTAAGTCATTCCATAAATAATGTGAATTTATTTTGTAAGAAATGTAGGTGATGAAGTAAATATAAATGATAACATTTAATCAAGAATACATGTGTAGTGCAGCATTATCTCTGTCCACCTTGAATATTTCCGTTATTTATAATAATATGAAAAAATATTACATACAAAAATATTTCAATATTTCAAAAGTAATTGTCGTGGTTTTCAGGGGTTGTTCCATATCCTTGGTTTGAAGAAACTGCCGCAAAATTCGCGATGAAGTAGCAAATTTTTTCTATTCGTTCATCGCATTCGCCTCGTTAGGTTAACCCCTTGACATACAAATAACACGGAATTCGACACATCCGAAAAATACTATTTAATTTTGCCCAACTGAACAGTTATGTGCAAACTTAAAAACAGGATATTTTACTTTGCAATTTGCATTGCTATGTAACATGTAATCAGGTTGAATGGGCGATAATTAAAAAACATTATAAAATAATAAATTAATATTTCTGTTGATGTACAAGTGAAACAATTAAATAATATAATAATATACTGCACGTCGTCCACCGGAGACAGTTCCTGACGTCTCGGAGACGTCAAAGTCTACCATGGCACACGAAACGAATGACGTTTCCCAGACGTTATTGTATGTCAAGTGGTTAATAAAATGTCTGAGAGGAACCATGGGTTAGAAATGAACCATCCTCGTACTAATAAACTTCTAATTGTGTCTTCGCCATTGAGATATAGCTATTATATGTAAGGCTTTCAGGTCTCCGACGCGACGTTTCGAAAAGAATTGCACGAGATATCCTTATTAGTGCAACACGAAATTAGCAAATGAACGTCCCAGATGCGTCTGGGGTTATCGAACTAGTAAGGAACCATTTTGTGCGCTATTTTTTCCTTTGAGCACTGTTTAAACATGTTTAAACGTTTATAACATTAAAGTAATATGCACCATTGCACTCGGGAGTTACTGTTTGACAACAACGCTACATTAGCTACATTAAACAAAACCCTGTCAGGAAACTTGTGAAATTCTGTAATACGATGGGGGAGCTATGGCTTTCCAACCAAATTGATACAATTCCTCCCGAACTTGTTCTTGTAACATGTGGCTTAGCATTGTTCTCGTAAAATATCTACCATCTGTTGACTGATAATGGATGCTTTACATTTAAAATAGTCCTTAACCGGTTCAATTCCTCCTTGCAGAGGTTTGTGAAGAGTTGAAATAATGATTTGATTAGGCTTTAACAACTTAAAATAAATAATAGTTTCCATATCCCACCATGGTGCAATGGAACCTTTCATGGATAAAGACTTACAATTAGTTTCTCTTGAGGTCCAGGTATATTCTGACAACTAATTGTAAATTACTAACGATGTTGCTTAACATAGGCATACGGCATGCATTTTTGATCATTAATCGCAATTCTATAAACTTTAAACGTATTCACCACAGGTGGTCAAGTGATTAGTTCAGTGAAATGAGACTATGTAATTTTTTCTCTTATTAAGTGAAGCCTATTCTGTGCTTTATTTCTTATTTTAAGTTGACAATCTCTTGCATTTCATTCAATAAGTTATTATTGTTACTTCATAACCGATCACACGATCTGATACAGTAAGAATAAATATCTACAAAGTGTTAGTATAGTGTTAAAAATAAGTCGCCTGTTCAACTGCCTTAGAAGCAAGGTCGACAACGTTTGCCTAGTAATCATCGAATTTTTTCAATCAAAACTCAAAGATTTTTAGAAAAAGGGCAATGCAAATTTGGAAAGAAGCGGCAGTTTGCAGAAATGGTGGTAAACATATACTGACTTAAATATTATCATTTATATTTCCTTCGGCATCTATATCCTTTACGAATTAAACCAACATTATTTATGGGGTGACCTAATATAATTAATAATAATATTTTTCCGGCGTAGCGGAGGAGATTCGTGTTGTACTGTGACAACGTCCCGCTCTACCAAATTTGAATCGACCGGAGTTCAATTTATTCGACGATGGGTAGGACGAATTTGAAAATGTTCGTAAATTGTTAGCGAGCATAATGCATTCTTTTGTGACGGTCTGTAACTTCATCACCGTTCGGTGGCCATTATTTAACACGATTCCCGATAATCAATATCGGCTACGTCAGAACTAACAATCGTACAATCGAATCCTGTCAATTAACCTTTTTTTATGGGCGTGGTGAAAGCGATTTGGTTGCGTCATTCTCGCAGATCGTTAACAATCTGTCTTTTTTTTTGCATTTAAAGCTTGTTAAATAAATTTGCTGCAGAGTTTGATGAATATTCATTCCCTCGCGTTTACGTCTCCCATTAGATTCACTGAAAACAATCGCGGCATTCATTAATTTCCTATCATTTCCAATGTTCCATTGTATTTGAACCTTTAAAAGACTTTTACTTTACAGCACAACATTTGCATGTCTATGAATTTTATAACGTTATTTTTCGCTTTTTAAACGTAAAGTAAGTTGTTATTGTTATTAATACTGTTGACTTGTATGCCTTTTGCCTCGTTGTAGGTTAGAGATCGTGTCGTAACTCGTCGGACCGTTAAGTCGTCGGACTCTAGTTTTGTTCTTCTTTCGGAGATAATAAACACTTGATAGCTTCCGAACGTTGGGTTTTGCGTTGTTTATTACACGAGAAACAAGTATACTACAAAAAAAACAATAACAAGAAAAATTTAACTACACGAACAAATAACAAAATAACAAAATATAAAATGCGAGCAAGCTAGACGTGTCGATAGTGTATGTTGAAAGCAGAATCGAACTTTTTTGGTCGTTTTTTGTCCCTTTATTAATTCTTGAAGTACCCCTTCCTCCGTCAGCCACCTCTCCAAAGCGGAAGGGGTGGCTTGATAGGGAGGAGTGTATTGGGCCTTGAAGAAATGTTATTGGTTCTGCCTGGACTTCGTGGGTGATTACCAAAATGCGAAGTTTGCGTTGGTTTTGTGCCAACACCCACCAAAGGCCCAGGCAGAAGACACAGGGGAGGGGGGGGGGGGGGGGGGGTTGCTGCGAAGGTAGCCCAGGCGTCCGAAGCTGCTAGATTTCTGACAGGTGTGATAAATCCAGTGTAAGGATTTTTCAGCACAAAGCTGGTAGCCACGTGCCATCCCTCGATGTTTTCGAAGGTGGTTGCCAGATGGACGGGTCTACACAGCTGGAAAATAAAATAACTGATTTAGAAATCTTGCCTTCGCAACCTCAAGGCCCACGTTGCAATTATGCCTCAATTAATACTGTATTAGCAACCTTTAGATGAAGGGGGAAAGCGAACTGATGGTTATACAAAAGAAAGGACGTTTAATAATACAACAATGAAATATTATAAATAACTTTCTAATACAACGAACATCTTCAATTAGATATATTTTTACGATAACACATACTGTAACTTTGCAACTATATAACTATATACACAGATAAGACTATTAAAGTGATACTGTTGTAGCGACACGCGGTTTACCATTTCTCGGAATTCGTTAAGCCGACTTGTAACTGCCAGGGGTCAAAGACAACAGTGGTCAATAAAGAAGTAATTTCTTGCCTGCGTAACGGTCACGTTGAGCCATTTGCTGCCAACCTCAAATACACCGCAAGTCAAAATCCTAGGACACGACTTGAGTCACCGCCAGCCAAGTTTTTCCAAAAAATGTCCTACTCTTTCCAAATACATCTTAAAGTGGAGGGAGTTTTTTTCTACCAATCATGTACATTAACCAATCGAATTGTAATACAATCAACCCTCCTATAACGCGGTGAGTGTGTACCGCGTTATATGGAAACCGCGCTATAAGAAACTATAAATTATTAATAATAATAATAAATAATATTAATAATAAATAATTAATAATACACTATTAATAATAAATTATAAATTATTTTTATTGAATTTTTATTGAAAATCAAAACTAAACTAAAAAACTGTTTACCAACAAAAACAAGAACGACTTTTGTAAAATTATGTAATCTTGTAACACTCATCCTCGCTGTCAAATATGAGTCGCCTAACTCGTCTTCTTTTAATGGGCAAAATGTCTTCCTCACTTGGTTTATCTTCACATTGGTTTTCGATTGAAGCTTCTTTTTCTGACTCCACTAAAACCTCTCTATAGGGAGCTAAGCAATTTCTTAACTCTCTTTTAAGCTTTGCTCTGCGCACCGTTGAACGATCAGTTTGAATGAAATGAAGTTCTAATTCTTTAGCCAAATTTAGCCCTTTTTCACATCCTGTAAATCGAAATTTGGCACTCATTCGTTTTCCATACTTTCGTTCACCAATGCATTTGAGGTAGGTGCATCAATTAATTCCATCAATTCTTCCTCATTTAAAGTTTCTTCCCCGAGTACTAGCTCTCTTACATTCTGATGGTTTACTGCAAATTCTTCGTCGCTTAAACGAGAAACAATGTTTATTATTTCTGTAACTGGGAGTGAAATTGTAGAATCATCTTGTATTGCTTGAACCACTTGAGGTAAAAAAGGTTTCCAACACGCATTAAGCGTTGATGGTTTAATTTCCGCGCAAGTCGACGACGTTGTTAAACGGAAACCGCGCTGTAAGAGTACCGCGTTACAAGAGGGCTGTCGCAATTTCAGCTCCGCGTTATATGGAAACCGCGTTCTGAAAGTACCACGTTATAGGAGGGTTGACTGTAAAGAAAAACTACCGAAACTTAGTTCCACATTTTAAAAAATCTGAGTTGGTGGACTGTCACTAACCAAATACGTACATTGTTTTCTCGTCGAGTGTCGTGTTTGGTCAAGGGTAATCTCCTAATGTGCTAGGGTAATTCTGCCGGAGTTATTTAGTCATGATTTTACTATAATGATATGCCGATGTCCTCACTGTCGCCGCCCAAATAACTTTTGCGCGTTTCCCTTGCTCTGATCCACACCGTTTTTTCTCTCCGTCCCTTAGTTTGATTTAAATGTGTAGCTCTTTCAGCGAATTGCGAGATAGAGTGTTAAATACCTCCATCTACGCGTGACAGGAGGCATGGCCTTTGACGCCTGGCGAATCAGACCCGCATTATTTTGCCGGATCAAGTTAGTTGTGGCACGATATGTACTTGGTTGAGAGCCGTAGAGAAGAAGAGTATAGAAATAAAAAAATCATCTGCCTTCCACTGCAAAAGGACTTAATACATTTCGACAGCAACACCTCACAGTTCCACCCTGAAATTCAAAACTACTACTGTGCAGGATCTAAAAGGGGATACAAAAGTTTTAGAATCGTACGATCTTTTGATATTTTATGTGAGTATGATCCATGAGAAAATATTAATTAATCGCATGCTATGTTGAAAACGTAGCATACGGTAATATTGCTATGATTATGTAAGTTTTTATACATGGAAAATTATTTGCCATGTATAAATACTTACATAATCATAAACTATGTACCAAAACTGTAAATTTCATTTTTGCAGTGTTAGAAAAACATGTACCTTGATTTTACCAACGGCGCGATGATAGTTTCAAGAACTCTCCAAAAAGAAATATGAGACACTTTATACCCGGCTTTTCGAGAATGTGATATTTTAAACCGAAAACTACTTTCTAAAAGTTTGAAACGTAATTACAATAGCCACAGTTTATTTGCAACTCTGCAATTAAGTGGAGTTCCGTTTAATAAAAAATGGTGCAAAATTGTAAGTTTAAAACATTAGTTTTTCGTATATTTTCACGTTGATTTTATCGTTGTTTTGACACACGAACTTTGTCGAAATTTATGAAATTGAAGATATAATATATTGTGATTTATGAAAGAAGGTAAGGTTTAGCACTGAAGTAGTCCTTTCGGCCAAAAGTCCGCACCGCAAGAAATATCCGGCGAAAAGGACGTTTTCATTTCTAGAAAATGGAAAGAGCTAAAAATCATGCTCGAACTTCTATTTACCGGAAGGTTTTTGAAATACCCTTACGGAAATAGTTCACGAAAGCACGAACGAGTCTACGGGAAAAA
Source organism: Cerceris rybyensis (assembly GCA_910591515.1). Classification (NCBI taxonomy): domain Eukaryota; kingdom Metazoa; phylum Arthropoda; class Insecta; order Hymenoptera; family Crabronidae; genus Cerceris; species Cerceris rybyensis. Next base: position 8,395,063 of record OU342789.1, on the reverse strand, counting down.
TATGAAAGAGGTCAATCGAAGGAGGAGCAGGAGAAGGAGAAGAGTGGAAGAAGAAAACGCCGAGAGCCAAAACTTATCAATGATGCATTCACCGTAACGACGTATTTTATTGACACGCCCGTTAAATAGAAGAAAATTTTCCGAGCCAAATGTTACCCTTCAAACTGCTGGGGTCAAATGAGACTTAATAATTACTCTTCCGGAGATCAAATTACTTTTTTCGTACTTCGTTAAGTAAGAAAAACTTGTTACGTCTCACTCCGAGGCATAAAATGTTATGGAAAAAAAAGACTCAATAAAACAGTATCGTACTCCAGAAATTTTCCATTGGCATGAATTTCAAATATTTTTGTAATGATTCACTTGTTTCATAACACACTTTAAATTCTGTTCACTGTAAAATCCACCAACTTCCATTGAAATATAGTAGAAGAGAATTTCAGTAGTTCGTTGTTTGAATATGTAAATAAATTCAGAATAGAACTATGAAAAAAAGATATATTGGAAGACAAAATAATAAAAAAATATTGTTCAAAGTTTAAGCAAATATTCCATCATTTAGTGCCACTGTTTTCAAAATCTCTATACAGTTTATTTTACTGTAATTGAGAAAAATATTTGAGATGCTTCAGTAATTATCGCTCTTATGCTATTCTATTCCCACAAATATCCAATCCCCTGTTTTATACATATTTTCGTCGTTGCTTCAAAATTCTAAGCACTTTTATCGTTTTCAATGTGTTAACCACTATGACCAGAGGTGCAGAAATTTTGCACGCCAGCGTCATCCACTTCACCCATACATACAACCGAGATGTCACTGTGTAGTGGCGCGTTGGGGCGAAATTTATACTTAACAGTTAACCGACCGAATGGGGAAATCTCCCATTGCTACCTTACGAATTCGTCTTTCTGCTCAAATGTGCGCGGTGTATAGCGTGCACTTTTTTTTTCGGTAGTTGGCTCAGTGTTAAAAAACTTCGCGCCAGCAGACCGCCAGGTTTTGTCACGTTAAAAAATGTTGCCACGCAGCCACCTTGGCGATACACTTTACACTCATGCCTAGTCTCTCGCTACCAAAGTGGTAATAGGTTTCCACGTTACCAATAGGACGTTATACCAACTGCGTCTTTTAATATCCTTTGAAATTGGTGAGATGGACCCTCATATGTGCAATTTCCACTATTTTGAATTATTACGACGTTTAAAATCAAAACTAAAAGTAGATACCGTACAACCACTTTTTGATACTCACTGGTTCCCTCTAGTTGTATTCAGCTTTAATTGTCATATTAGAACTATATGCAGAGCATTTTGAAAGGATATACAATGCATCCTCAATATTGACACAATGTATTGTACGACTGCGCACCCTGAGGAGCCGAGACGGCCTACCGCGGCCCTGGCATGTCTTTCCAGTGCGAATAGTTAAATTCGCATGTCGCCGTAATGCTTTACCACGCTCGTGCCGATATGTTCGCACCTGGCAAGAGGAAGGTCAGTCAATCAGGGAGCTCTCGAGTGCACGAGAAAGAGAAGTAGGCGAAGCTGCTTCAAAGACGGCCTTGGCGTGCAAAATTTCTGCACCTCTGATTTTGACAATTACTACGATTTCCCACTATAACGCCCACAGCAATACCCAATTTTCCATATTAGCCCACCTCGAACCACAAAAGAGACCTCATCCCGAATAGAAAGTGTCGCTATGTGTTTTGATTAAAGAATGTTACTATTGCCGAATCAATATTCTGTATTCTCGGCGAACATTCAAAGCATTGCAAAGGGGATGAAAGTGCATATAAAGAGAACGAGCTTATGATACTTGCCGAAAGTTCGTATCGATTGACGAAAGCCGCGGCAAAAGCATTTCCTCTGACGGGCCCTGTTTGCCCTCGCTACCCTGTGCACATCGGTGTTTTCTGACGAGGACTTTGGCCAATGGCCAAGCTCATTTCAAATGGACGTATTACATCATGAGTTTAGCGAATCAATGTTTTGGTGGTACATAACATCTATCCCTCTTTCCCCTCTCTATGTCTCTAGCGGCACATTTATCTATGTGTATGGAGTAAATACGAAAGTGTCTGCCCTGCGGAGGGATGTTCATCCTTTGGACACATTTGCAAAATTAGTTGAGCATGATGATGCTTCAGAAACTAAATTATAATAAAGAGATTTCTTTGACATGTTTGAATTTGATGATTGAACGTGCCTGCTTCTGTTATTAGTGTATCTTTCTGGTAATTTGTATCGATTATGAAAGTGATCTAATTGTATTTTTTACTTGTCTCATTGTAGAGAATTCGATGCGCAACTCAAAACAAAAATTTAAATATCTCGAACCAAAAATAAATAACATTAGCCCATCGTAAGCAGTTTTATGTGAATAGTCGTTAAAGCGTACAATCTTTTTTTTTCATTTTACTTACAAATAGTCGTAACAACTTTGCAGAAGATAACGTGTTATTCATTTCACTTTCCTCTTTTATTAAATGTTGTTACATTATTGGTTTTGAAAACAATATTTTCTTTCATTCAAAAGAAACTACTCGCAAATACATCATATCCAGGTAATTTTTCTGTCGTCGCATCACGAGATAGCATTCATAGTTGAATTTGGAGTGCCTGTCTTTGAAATATTGTTTACACAAATTTATACTTGTTTCTCAAGCAAATTATTTGTTATTGTTGTTGCATGTAATTAAAGAAAAGGCACAAACAAAATGTTTGCATCAAATTCAATTTTTATATAATGGGTCATTTGGTCCGGAATGCTTCAACTAAAATATCAACCCGCACGTTCGACATTCTTGGAAAAAAAAATGTATTTTGACCGATAGGAGTTCCAATTTTTTGGAATTCACGGGTCATCGATCCCTTCTTTATCTCGCTGTTAAGCCGTGGTGATGTGTGCGTTTGAAATATACCAACTGTATATCATCATTTATTGGATTTACGAGACTCCCGCTATCGCACCGAATTACGAACAGCGATTTACGTGGCGAAATATTTCCTCCTGGAAGACTGACAAAAAAATTCGAGAAACTGTGTCACCGTATTATTTTTCATTGTGCCAATATTTTAATCCCGTTGCAATGCAATATTTACAATCAGTGATTTCAATCGACTGTACGAATCTGTTAAAACAGCTTGAGCAAAGGTCATTTAACCCATTATTTCAGGAAGATTTCGTAATAATAATTTTTTGAGTTAGAAAAAATATGTGTCACATGTAATACATACAAAATGAAAGTTCTTACAGTCAAATCAACTACCATACAAATTCTTTCTCTATTCTGAAGATTCGTGGAGGAACACACCTCACTCAAATTATCTAAATTTAAGTATATTATATGTAGGATTGGGTATCATTACAATAGAATTCTAATAACAAAAAGTTTATTAACAATAATAATATAAAATATAGCAGTTTTCTCAATTTTCTCACACAGAAATCCTAGCACAAAGCTCTCTTGATTTAAAAAAAAAAAAAAAACATTTCTCTTGTCGCCAAGGGGAAGGCTGATATGTGATTGATATCTGCAATATGACGATACAGGTGTAGAAATTAAAGGTTCCTGCCACGATTTGTCTAAAACTTTGTGACTATCGCCCCTCGTAACACTATCCCCCCCCTCTCGAATAAGCGATCGTCCCAATCGCAGCTTCTTCTTCAAAACTTAAATCAGACAGTTATCTTCTTACATGGATCCAATTTATAAAAAGGGGATAGAATTCTTCACCTGTGATTTGAGTAGGAATATTGGTGTACTAAAATGTGGTCTAACTCAAATCACTTTCGTTCTAGTATTCACTCTTCGTCCCAAGGGAAAACCACTTCAAAAACCTTGTTAAGAACGATGGTATTCTGCAGTACTTATTCTGTGATAACTCTTGCTAATTTTATATAGTAACTTTGCCTTGCCGTTTTTCTAAAATTCCTCTATTCTTCCTTTCCTTCAATAGTTCTTCTGTCCTGCTTGAGTCTATACCTAACCGTGTGAATGAAAATGAAAATGATAACGACTCAACCAAACCTTTTAATGTTACCGCGGAAAGGAATAATTCCCGTATTGCGAAGAAGAATCCTTCCCTACCTTGCTGACCGACTCGTCTGTGAAGGCATATCTTCCCTATCGCCCCTTCTTTAAAAGAGAAAATATGACTACTTCAGATTGAGTGTCTAAGGTGGTGACATATGACCCCTGAAGTTCCCCTTAGGTACAGCACAATCCGCAAAATGCTAAGATTCCTAACCATTTTGCTCCGACATCTGTTAGAAACCTGAAGGCATACCTTTCCGGGAAAATATTACTTCTTCAGGCCAATAGTCCAAGAAGGAGAATCTTTCCGAAACAAACTAACTATTATAAAACAACATCCAAATTATGAAGGCAAATGATTGTGTAAAAGCTATCTAAATCTACTGGGTGCTTCGTAACAATATAATAACTAGCAATTATACATAATCACCGGATTTAACACATTTATCGTAATATACAATGTATACATCGGACACAAGACAAATGCTTCTGTTATAAATTTTACGAAAAGAGGGCAACAAAACGTGGAAGAGTTACATTTTTAGTCGATAAGGAATTTACAATTTAGTATAAAAAGAGTACCACAATAGAAATTTTGATTGACATGTATACACGTTGAACACAGTTAACTAGTTAATATACTTAATTAATCATAAATATAGCGAATTTGATGTCCGCCAATCTAGAGTTAATTATATGAAGATAAATAACACTACTTCAAAAATCTCCCAAAATCATGTTTCATCAAAAAGCCTAATTCAACATGACTTGAAAATATTTCATTCACATTAACAATAAGTAAAACAACATGCAATAACCGATATTCAAAGTCAAAAGAGGAAAACACTTAAAAGAAATTTATTATGCCGAGCATAAAGAAGTCATTTTTACTAGTTTATACTCATTCTCCGATCAATTATCTGAAATATTCGAACGTTAATTACTCCGGTAATAACTATCGCGGATTATCGGCGTCCTGCGACAGTCGCTAGTAGAACACCATCAAACGGAGTTCATGGACGTTTATGGAATCGATATAATACCCCGCATACAGTGATGCACCTGCACAAATCCACATTCCCATCGATAATCGTGAAGACACGCATCGAATGGGATTGAATTCAGATCGCGATGCGGATATGAGTGAAGAGATATTAGTGATGGTCGAAGGGGAAAAGGAAGAGAGTGGTCCTATATGGATCTCGGATATCGACGTCCCTCCGAGAGGCCATTAAAGGCCAAATATGAAACGTCGATGGAAGCATGAGTTCGAAGCTCATTCTTAACCCATTCACTCGCAACGCCGCGTCGAGGATACTTCAGGACTAAAATGCTCACTGTAAAAGTCCCAGAGAGTTTGTTAACGCGTTCGCGGATAGCTAATGTAATATGCGGTATTCTCGCTTTATTCTGGTGGGTCACTATTAACCCTTTTAGTGCCGGACGACGATATATCGTCGTCAGTAATAGTGCTAACGCTGGGAATTATAGTGTTTTCATTTTGTTTTCAATACGATATCAGTAACTTTAAGAAAGATAATGTGAAATACGTAACTCATACTCTATATTGCGTGTTGTATATCAAACTATGGCCAAATGACTATTATTTTTATTCGCCACTACATTTATCATTAATTTAATCAATTTTTTCGGTCGGCACTAAAAGGGTTAAACATGCAGTGTATAAGTTTTCTATAACTTTTATAATTAATAGGATTAGAAACGTAGAAATGAAATTATTTATCTAATCTACGATCCACAAGAATTTAACTGCCACTTTTTCCATTGATAATATTCGCAGAATTCTATCAGTTTACGCGCTAAATCTAGCATTGACATTGCATTTATGGAAGGCTATTACTGACCTGTGAATTTAGACCGTTTGCAAACGTGTGAAATATTTTCTTTTGAAAAATTCTTCTTTTTAATTAAAGTACATTTGAATACCGGAGAAGGAAATACGATGACCTTAATAGGTTTTTTTATTTTTTTACGGGACCTGTTTGTATGTGCATTATTTAAATAAGTACTAAATGCATTTCTGCAGTTCGTTTTATCGTCACACTTGCTTTGTGAAAGGTGTGAATGAAACATAAATTGATTTGATGTAAATCTATAATGGTATTGCTCATAATAATTAACCTACTTCCTCCTTCCCCCCAATTAATTAGAATTCAAGGTAGAGACGATTTTTTTACTCGTAGGAAAAACGCAATGGGAGCAATTCAAGTTGTGGTAAGAGTTTTATTTACACTTTCCGAATTAAATAATTACTTTTTTGGAATTGAATATGATGAGCAAAATTGTTCATGGTTTCAGTTGTTATTACTAAAATGGTAAATGTGAAGTTGCTGACGTAATGCTACTTATTTTTTCAAACTGTAGATGTTTTACGTTGACATTTACGTTGACGTTATTTTCGCACAAAACACGATATATAATCGTTAAAATTCATTTTCTTGCATATAATCTTCCTTGACATTAAATAGTGACTATTTTGACCGTAAAACGTACAAAAACCAGTACCGTATGCTCAGAGAGAGGAAAAATAATCTCTTATGTATCACGGTGAGAGACTTTTCGGAAAATGCAAAACCCTGCGTTTCCTTTCAAGAAACTCGCTCCAGAATGTCGATACAGTGCTCTTCTACTTTCACAGTAATCAGTGGATGCACGTGTTTCATTTCTTTCCAGAGTATTTTCCGGGCGACTGAAAAGGCACTACGTGCCATTAACTCGAATGACATTCGGTACTTGATGATCAAAAGATAACTGACTCGGACAAGATATTATTATTATTAGACTATTAGAAAAATAAATGTCGACAGTTTTTAAATTCTTCAGTCATTCACTTTGAAGTTTTTAACACTCAGCACTTGTCAAAGGAATCATAATTAATTCCTAATGCCATTATATACCTATATATGTACATACCTTTAATTAACGTAAGAAGTTTGTTGAAAGCAAACGGGCATTACCAACGTAAGGCTTTCGTAAAGCGATAACGAGTGGGAGGTGGGACCCATGACGTTTGTCATTTTGACCTCTGTTTCTATAGAGTGTCGTGCGCGAGTTTAGTCCGTTTAGTCCTAAGCAACCCACCGTACCAAACGCATTATATATCTTAATAAACATATTCAGTCAGGAATAGCCGCTTCGTTCTAATTCCATTCCTTATCCACGCTCTGCTAACAACTTTGACAAACTTTGTAATCGTGAAGAAAATAAGTATTTCGTTTTTAAATACTTGATATTAATGTGTTAATTGACCATAAAAATCAGCATTAGCGAAATGAAGCTTCTGAATTAAATGTATGAATGAAAATCCATACACAGGAATAGAAAACTTAATTTCTTATTTTTTCATTTTATAATAAATCATTACCATTTATTAAATATTGCTGTAATTTATTATATTAAATTCAAACTTTTAATGTAAAACCCATAGAATATAATAAATGAATTTAACAAAATTTGTTTGTAAATTAACATTGACAAATTAACAGAGAAATGAGCATTAATTTTGTAGGGTCGTGAAAAAGAAAGAAAGGCGCGCCGAAACCCATTCAAGACAGCAACTTGGCCTGAGTAGCTTAACGTCGACGATCGCCTGGGTAGATGCGGAACCACTGCGCCAGCGATCCTGTTGACACTTTCTCTTCACGCCCTTTTCTTCTAACAAAAAGATTCTTTATAGGAGGGCTTCCCCGCCCCGATTCCACAATATATATATTTAACAAGGATTTCTAGAGAAAATGTCGGGAATCTACAATTGCATTATTTCGATCTATAAAACCGTTTATATTTGTATATCCTATTTGCATTTTTCTTATGCGCTTTTCCACTATATTGCTCGCCTTATTTTCCGAGCTAGCTGTAGGCATTCGATTCAAATTGCTACGGCAGATCAGAATGGCCTAGATGTTGCTTCCGCATACTGTAAAATCCTGTTAGCTTCTCTGTTTCGTTTCTTGCACATCGGTATGCAATTCTCTCTCTCTCTCTCCCTCTCTCTCCCCCTGTATATATATATTTTTTTTTTCTTTCCTGTAACAAATAATTAACTTCGCTTTTGCTTTCCCTTTATACAAGGAGTGTAATGAGCGAATTGTGTGATTCGCGATCAGGATCCACCAAACAAAAGAACTTATACTTTTGCGACCTTTATGTATTAAAATACTCTATTTGATTCAAGAGAGATTTAGTATGTCGAATGATTAAATGAGGACTTGTGAGAGTCTTGTATTAGATTTAGGATTTGGAGTTAGAATTAGAAGATGACTCTCACAATTCGTTGGAGTTAGTAATTATGAACTTGAATTTAGCGTAAGAGTAAGAGACTTTGAATAGAGAACTGGTTGTAGTGCTTGAACTGATTGTAGTGCAGGGTTTTTAAAGGTTTTAGAAGAGGAGAGGGGGTAGGATGACGGTATTTGGGAATCCAGGAATAGGAATAGGAAGTTGGACCTTGGATATGGATGATGACTCGTGGATGAGTAAGGATCAAAACAAGGAGTAGGATTTTGGACTTGAGGTGGTGATTCTAGAATGACTAATGATGGTGATGAGTGAGCCGCGTACAAAATATTTGTGTTTACACAATATTCCTTAAAGTTATCTTATATACTAACAAGTAAGCGGAGGGTCGGTACATTACAGGAGTGAAAGATGGAGAGCAAGACAGTTTTGAGTGAAACGTGTAACGAAGATGTTTAAAAAAGTGTATTAAAGTTTGTGCAATTTTCCTTCATTCTCCATATGCTGTATAATAAATGATATAAAATGCAATGGACCGCGTACGATAAAATTTATTCTTAAAATGAAATTTAGTTTCAAAGATGGCTTTCGTGAATTACAAACCCTTTAGTTTTATTTGAAAAATGTATGCCTCTTTAATTACCTTTTTATTGTGGAACAATTGTGAATTCTCGAACAAGATAATCATATATTAATCGACAATATCCGATCTTAACTATTATTTCGGATATATTTATTTTATTAAAAATTTGGTACTACTTGGATAAAATACGCACTTCGTATAATCAAATATTCCATTGATATCGGAAAAATGTATAAACCATCAGTTCAATCGTAAAATATTCTATTAACGAGAGTTATTTTTGCCATATTGGTACGGATTTATCGATTTACGCTGATTGTATGCTTTTTTCTTTTATACTGCTCTCATTTTGCTCATTGACTTTGGATCCACGAACTTTGTGTCCGCTTTATGGTTTCCTGTTATGTTATTGAGATATAATCTCAAACATTATGGCTTTCCAGGAAAACTTTTGGTACCTCCATCGATTCATGTTTTTAATGAGTTACCTCTGTGCCAGCTGCTGCTTCCGCGTGAAATAAAATCCTATTAGCCATTGAGCTCGCTCTCGTCGCAGCCGCTTTGTCCTCTTCGTCTCTCAATATCTATTTCAACCCACGACCACTGGATTGTTTTGCAATCATGAATTTAAACGTGAATTTTCTTAATCCGTCAAAATCGTTGTTTTTTAGCGGACTTCGTTATGAGAAATAACAGATTATTTATACCGCCTTTCAAATGCAACATTCTCAATTTATCGTTCGCAGAATTTATGTACGTGCTTTTATTATAACGTATTTAGTACAAAGAAATAGTACAGTATTTGTTGATTATGTTTCTCATTAGTGAATTTCTCTAAAACATTGTAAATAAAATTGCTCTTTGAAGTATTGAGTTAATATACTGCTTCTACTTTTTAGCAACATGAAATCATAAAATTAAATGTAATTTTTTGCGGAATATTTTAAGTTCTATTGAAAAACAATATTTATTCGCATTTATAAAGGTAAAAAGGCGGATATCGTTGTTTCTGTTGATTTATGTTTCATTTGATGGTTGTATTTTTACTTTCTTCCAGAAGTACTTTGTTTTACAATATTTCGATTATTTTCCATAAATTGGAGCGAATGTTTGTCGTCCTATTACCCCGAGTAGATTTAACGTACTCTGAAATTCATATTAAATTTTACTAAAAAATAAAAATTGTCGTCAATTCAATTATTATAACAACATAAAACACGAAATTAAAAGACTTTCATCTGTTGCTGCAGAAATTCTCGATTTGCAATACCTCTGGTTTTCTATTATTCAAATTCGAAAATTGGAAACTTCCGTCGATTTAGCATTTAAATTTTTTAATTAATATTATCGCACGAATATGCCATTATATCTTATTATCAAATATTATCTTACCAGAGACAACGAGATCAGGCCTCATTAAGCAATTTTTCCACCTTCGAAAGACCTTGAAAGCGTAACTTGATATCATAACACGCCAGATGCTGCTTTCACGTAAAATAAAATCCTATTAGCCATACCTTTGAAATACTATCGTTCTCTCTGACCAATATCCATTTCGTCCCCCGATCGAGCAATTATTTCAGATCCGAATCAGAAGTGCTCATCCCTGCCGTCGAAACGATCGCCACTTCTCCCGTTACACGGGGAATTCCCGAGGAAACTGAGAAGGAAGCGCATCGATTGTCGTAAATATGAAATAAAGATGAGGACAAACTTTCCAGACTGCATTCGATTGTTGTTTCCTATCCCGATTGTCAATTGCCGTGCCGCTTAAGTTTTTTGTGAAAACGAAATGGAATGGAGCCAAGTGCTTTCACTGGCTTTAGTAGCAACTTTTAGTTGCGAAGTTACTAGCATATCAATTTGTGTGGAAAGTTACTACGCAATAAACTTCTTTATGCGAGGTTTATCAGAAAAAATTGTTGCTCGAGAAATAAAATGAGACTAAATGTTGCACCAACATGAAGATAAAAGAATCAAAAATTGACAATACAGTCATTTGGATGGTTGAGTAATTCTTATCTTTTAGACTAACCATTTCAGAGAAAAAAAATTATTATTCAAACAAAATTAGTATCTTTTTTCCTAATTACTATTTACATATACGTACTATTGTATACTATTTCTGATACATTTCCTTCATCAAAATTACCCAATTGACGTACGATTTCTCTTGTGACTTACAATGAGTGCACAATAATTCAAAATTAATTTGCGAAATAAAAATCTATCCCCGATTTTCGATATAGTGTATAACTTACAAGGGAACATACCGAACCCGTACACTCCGATTTTGATGAAAATTATGTGGTAGATAGATCTCGAAGAAATATTTGACACGTGTTTTTTTATATCTCTTGTCGTCCGCGTTGAAGGGGTGATATTAGCCCTCAAAGTTTGGGGTTGAAAACAGTTTTTTTTAAATATCTCCGCAATTAAAGGGCGTAGGCAAAAAATTTTTTTTCAAATTGTGCGTCTCGAAATTACGAATCCATCGATATATATAATAATTACAAAAAATTATTTGTTTAAACAATGTACTAAAATTTCGAAATTTTTCTTAACTTTTCGTTAGTTTTTCGTACTAAATGTTGTTCTTTTCTCGTGTAAATTTATATGTGTAAAGTATAGACAAAATTAGTGAATGCGTGTTTTTGGAATTTTTTCTTTTCTAACATTTAACGATAATTATGTAACGTTTAATTTCCGCCCACCTCGTATTGTAGTAACCCAAGGAAAACATCTCTTTCTAATAAAATCTTTCTTACATTATGAGATTTTATATTACAAAATTTACGCAGAAAACGTCAATTACCTACGGAAGGCTATTAGTTCTTCCATGGACCCTGTTAAAGGTAAGGCCATAAACACATGCGTTTTTCTTACTGGCTGTATGAGCTCTTGGTCGACGTTCGAAGCCTGTATACCAGGGGTGGCCAACCCAAATCATCTTGCGGGCCACTTTGGAAATGCATCATAACTCCGCGGGCCGCATGTAAAATTATATATTCTTATAAATTAGAGTCAGACTCACTATAGGCACTTTTTCAGAGTGAAACATTGAAATATAATGAGTTATTATTATTGTGTTTACTATTACTCTTACATGTAAACATAAATAATATAATAATAATGATACTGATAATAATCTCGCAGTACGGAAAAATGTTCAAGGCAGGCTGCGGGTTGGCCACCCCTGCTGTATACCATACCAAGGTGATTAGATTTTTGAAATAGTAAATCACACACTTCGGACAATGAAACTAATTCGTATGCTTCTTTTGTTATGTACTATCCGTCCGCGAAGGTTGCCCTACCGATATGAACGCCACCCGCAAAGTTATAATTTTTACATTAATGCAAATATCCACATTCTGCAAATGTCCGCTAATCCAAAAGTACAGAACAAAGCCTGGGTACTCATGGCAAACAATATTCATATACCTTGTACGAAACGGGCGGAAGTAAAACGTTATATAATTATCGTTAAATGTTAGAAAACAAAAAATTCCAAAAACACGTATTCACTAATTTTGTGTATACTTTACACATATAAATTTATACGAGAATAGAACAACATTTAGTACGAAAAACTAACGAAAAGTTAACAAAAATTTCGAAATTTTAGTATATTGTTTAAACAAATAATTTTTTGTAATTATTATATATATCGATGGATTCGTAATTTCGAGACGCACAATTTGAAAAAAAAATGTTTGCCTACTCCCTTTAATTGCGGAGATATTTAAAAAAAAACTGTTTTCAACCCCAAACTTTGTGGGCTAATATCACCCCTTCAGCGTGGACGACAACAGATATAAAAAAACACGTGTCAAATATTTCTTCGAGATCTATCTACCACATAATTTTCATTAAAATCGGCGTGTATGGGTTCGGTTAGATCCCTCGTTAGCTCAATTTCAATAACATGGAAATAATTTGATCGTATCGTAAGCTACTGATATTTCGGATTTAATTGGTTTCTTGAAAACTTCATAATTTTTTACTCCATTTATCCTGTCACGTGTGTAACTCGTTATTTTACGATAAGAGATTAACAACATCATCAGGGAATTGTTCCCAGAATGTAATGAAGCTTTAGAATACGTAAAAGGAGGAGTCGTTCAACTGACGATCTTTGGAGCGTTTCAAACGAACTCGGATTACTAGTCTTTGACTTCTTCAACTGAGAAGATCGATTGGGATATCGTTACTCGAATATCGCCCAGCTCCGTACGACGTTACTTTCGAAGTGCCTCGCATCAAGGTAAAACGCGAATTGCATTTGCCAGTGTATAAAAAAACGGAGGAAAGTTTCTTCCAACGTAACACGGAGTAAGTGCCTTCCTTCAGAAAATTCACTCCATTTTCTGCAGCTGTTGAATGTGAAAAAAATAACTCCAAGATGGAGTTCGATAATCGAGAATTGAAAAGTCGTACTATGTAGAATCGGAAAATTGGGAAACGTAGAAGTTTGGATTAAGCAGAATTTAATATAGGAGCCACCGCCGTTATTCACTTTTCCAGACGCGGGAAAGGAAGAAAAGTTGGTTCAGAATTTTCTCATTTCAACATTTTGTCACTTCAACTCGTTTTTTAAATTCCACTAGGAAGGTTCACAACTTTCGTAAATTCCTTCCGTTTTCACTGAAAATTTGACGGATTCACAACCTTCCTATTACAATGTTTTATTCTTATATCATTTTATTTAAACGTGTTACGCCGAAACTGTATACTATAAAAGAATAACTTTGAAGCACTTCCGTTGATTCATCTCTGTTCAGAGTTTTTATTATTAATACGTTAAGTGCCACTCCATTTCCTACGAACTCGTACCGCACCTTCCGTTTAGGTCCTTTATTAGGATAGGTATCTTCCTGTTTGTTTTAAAAAATGCATTAATTTTTTATAAAACCTTGCATTTCCTACTTAAAACCACGTATTATAGCTCGGTCAGGTGGGACAGCATAACTGAGGTAAAACACTAACCATCGGTATTCTCTAATCGGTATCAATATGAACGAAAAATAAATGGCCGGTCCCCAGTGACCGGCATGGCGCTTATTGTTAGAGCATTAATAGAATAGAAATTCGGCCAAAACAAATAATAAAACGACTAGCCATCGAAGTAGACTATATTGTAACACTCTCCACCCACCGCAGTTCAACATTCCTCCATATATTACAGTCTCATTGAATTAAAACATATCGCTGGTTTTCAAGAACAACGACACATTTGGTTTTGTGTCGTTAACAAGTTAATTACACAGGAAGAATCTACGTAAGCTTTATTCTATTGTGAATAAAACTCATATGCGTATAACTAATATAGGGGTGGGGGCGGGGAGGGGGGGGGGGGAGCGTATCGTTATATGATTGTCCGAAATATGCCACCATTTTGGCATCGTTTTCGACTAAAAAGGGCCTACTGTAAAACTGTCGTTTTCGAAATGTGTCGTTATTCTAGAAAACCAGCGATATGTAACACAATAAGTCCAAAGCGAAATGAGTGGTGTCAGAGGTGAAAAAACCGGATGTCCTCGTCGATCTTTTGCTGTCCTGCTTATTCATCTTTTTGTAAATTCATGATGCTTTTCTCATAGTCATTGCTTCACACCGCTGCGCTTTGTATTCCTTTATAACACTACCTCGAACAATCTTTGATGCCGTATGTACGACACAGATTTTTCTCTTTTTAGCCACGAGTGTGGGATTTGGAAAAAATCTCAGGATAGGATCTGAGAAAAAATTTCATTTTTATTCATTAATTCCCTTTAGTGTAAGTTGGATATTTTACAGGTGGGATTATGGATTCAGCGGTAAAGCAAACAAACATAGTGAATTTAGAATCAAAACTAACTAAGGCTTGACTGCATGATAACTTCTACCCGTGATTCTAATTTCGCGATACAGCTTTACCGACGGGCGTCCAGAATATGCTCTGTACATACTCTCCCGATCGGTAGGCATCCAGGTAATACATTCGTACTGTCCGTACCGAAATGAGGACCCAAGAACACTCCCGTACTCTCCCTTTTTTCCTTCAGCAGGCGTCCAGGTAGTATCATCCGTACTCTTCTGCTGGAAGGTCCCATTCTGCAAACTGAGAGCGGCCGATGGTCTTACCTCGTCCTCTCTCTCGGCGCAGAAGAAGGCTCTTATCGTGTCGCGTACCTACTTTTATATTCAACTATTGTTACCTTCGGTCACCGAAATCAACAATCGCGTTGTGAAGTCTGGTCTCGTGGTTTCCTGCTTCCGCGCCCCGCGCCTCCGCTCCCTTCAGCGGTCTACTGCCAAGCTCCGAAACTTCTCGAAGCCTCTCGAAGCTCGTCATCTTTTTTTTTCGCTATGCTACATCTTTATATAATAATATATTATGAGCGTATATGTGTAGATAAATAGAACAGACGATAATCTCATTCTGAGTCAATAAAATAAATATTAATAATTCTTTTTTGCTCACTCTTTTAAGAGTCTTCCTTCGACGAGTGCAAGGAGTCTACTCTCTGTGACGACTTGCTATTTCTCTTCCGCTATTGCTAGGTCCTTCGAGGACCTTCTTTCCCTGAAAAGACACCGTAGGGGTGAGGGTCGTCTTCCTCCCACGCTGAAGGAATTGTCCTCTTGACGAACCCCCAGCTCGGTGCCTCGCTGGTGCGGAGCCTTACAGGTAATTTCATTAACTGGAACAAATATTAAATTTCTTCGCAATTATGCCAAATGCAGTTTAAATACAGTACTGTGGGATCAGGACGGTACCTTCCTATAAAAAAATTAATTAGGGGAAGAGGACGTTTTCACGATTCTACAATATCTTTCAATTACTCACCTTGAGTTAGAATGTTTCAACAATAAACTGGAGTCATCCTCCCTTGCGTTTTTCTCGATCTGGTCGATCTTCGAGAATGAAGAATGTAATGGGTGTGGAAGTGACAATAAATTCAATTCATTCTTTTAGAATGAACAAAGTGAAATTATACTTTTATGAGAGTAACTTGAAAAATACACTCTTAACACTCGGATATTTCTTAACGCCATTGTTTCAAATGAATCGCAGAAGTTAAGCTTTGAAAATGTTAACTGTCGAATCGCGATGTAAAAAATCGTATCGGTAAATTCACATTCATTCGGGTATTCACCAAAAAAAGTTTTGATAGTCCCTTATTTATGCAGTATGGTTGATGAATTCTATAATATCTTTCAATATCATCATGAACGATTAGCGCAGACTAATTGCCTCTTACTTTGTTTGCTACATCCCTTTGCGAAAATATCCTTCCTGATCTTATTGTTAGATGCAGCGTTTCCGTCTGACCCGGTGTTGTCTTTCTCTACTCCTGGGAAAAGTTTTGATTAGTGGTATTGCGTTTTGTCTTGGATGCATTCGTGTCCCGATAGGACACTTACTACCTTAAATCACTTAACTGGTTTAGATAACATCTTGCATGTCGGAGAAAGAGATGTTGCCATGCAGAACGGTGTTAACCACTTGACATACAATAACGTCTGGGCAACGTCATTCGTTTCTTGTGCCATGGTAGACTTTGACGTCTCCGAGACGTCAGGAACTGTCTCCGGTGGACAACGTACAGTATATTATTATATCATTTAATTGTTTCACTTGTACATCAACAGAAATATTAATTTATTATTTTATAATGTTTCTTAATTATCGTCCATTCAACCTGATTACATGTTATATAGCAATGCAAATTGCAAAGTAAAATATTCTGTTTTTAAGTTTGCACATAACTGTTCAGTTGGGCAAAATTAAACAGTATTTTTCGGACGTGTCGAATTCCGTTTTATTTGTATGTCAAGGGGTTAATTCCTATGCAGTAGCAATTGAACAATATTTTTAAATTGAAAACAAGGAAATTTATGAAAAGTCTTTCAACATAATCAAACGATTCTTTACTTCTTGCGAAGAGGATACCGGAATGGGATTTTTTATTGATTCTCAAAGACAGTTTCTATTTACAGCTCCCGATTTATAGTGATTTATTATTTGTATGATTTCAGCTACCAGTTCAGAGCTTCATATTTTAATTGATTGATTTTGATTGAACTTTTGAAGGTGTTTTTGGATATAATCTCGTTTCGCTCACTGTGTTAACAAGGTATACGAGCGTTACATGTGCATGTATATCTTTAATTCGTCTGTATCGGAAAAAAGTATCAACAATTCCCTAAACTGATCAGATTTGTCGTTCGACGATGAAAATAAGTCAAATGGTCATATATAAAGGGTCTTTCAACAAGAGCTTCCGGAAGTTTTTTTTAAATAAAACATGTTTATATTCAGAGAATTGGCAAAATTTTTATTGTTAGTTTTAGTACGATCTTTTACAATTAAGTATGAAATACAATATCGGGTAAATGGCCACCTAAACTTTTTTTACACGATATTATTCTGATAATCAGATTGACATGTGTGGAGTTTCAGCCACACTTTCACGAACTGCATCAATGTTGTCGGACGTGCGAACTGGGCGAGTACGTGCTGGCGTCTTTACATCTTGCACAGATCCAGTTTCCTCAAATTTCTTCAATAAACTGTGTATTGTTCTTTCCGATGGGCGGTTATGCGGACCAAAGAAATCGCGAATTTTACGAAACGTATTCCTTACGGAACATGAATTTTCGTAATAAGTCCTAACGATATAAACACGGTCTTTCACTGTATATCGCTCCATGATTAAAATTGTAATAGTCTACTAATAAGAGATGTCGCCACAAAACCTGAAAGTATATAACCATACGACAAGCAGATGCTAAAAACATTCGGAAACTCTTGTTGAAAGACCCTATAGTTATGTTCGATCAACGGTATTCATGTAGATCGGATGTTTGTATGGGTTCTTACGAGTGCTGTATATAAGGAATGATGCAGCTGAGTGTAATGCTCCAACAACAGCAATTATTTACCGCAGATAGGCCATTGTTCTAACTCCATGACAATATTGTGCTTCATGCATAGATTTAATTAATATACTAGTGAAATGTAAACACTGCGAATGTGATAATGCAATTACGTGTTGATGTTATGGAATATCAGTTGAACTTTAACTTTGCCGAACTTTAACCGAATGTATTAGAGAGCAATGAAATTTCCATGAAGTAGCGCAGAAGTAAAACACTTATCGTTTGGTATATCGCAAAACGGTTTACTTTCTCTCGAAAAAGTTTACACTTCCTTGATCGACGAAACATTCGTAACTTTTTCAAATTTAGATTCGCTAATGAGTGAAATCCTCTTTCGTCTGAATCGACTGGAATTAGATTACCCTCCATGGTGAAAAAAGGATCCCCAATAGAATCCAATTTACTCCGATGTTGGATCTGGACTCCGCATCGATATTTCCGACCGTAATTTGCGAATTTCAGTTAAAAATTACGAACAGCAATTACAATTCTAATTTAAAGCTCTCCAGTGGTGAATCGACGACATTAACGCGCTTCCTGTGTTTTCGAGCAAGAATTTAATTCATCCCCAAAACATTTTTATTCTGCCCTGTAAAGCTCGTAAAATGTTTTCCTTCACCCGTTTAAATTGATGCAATAAAACGCAATGAGATAACAAATTGTGCCTTGAAACGACCGAATTATTTTTTATTTAAAACATACCTTATACTGAAAATTAATTCTGGATGAAGAGTACATACAGCTTTACACAGTCAATTCTGAGAAGGTTCAACCCTTTATAACTCTGAACTTCCGTCTGGATAACATATCCGCGTGCGTATTTCTTTTTCAGTACTTTTTCATTTTGCTTCTGTAAGGGAGCTGTAAGGATAATAAAAATACTGAATATTTAATTACCTTGCCGCCCTATTTTACAGAGAAGGTTGTTGAAAAAACTTCGTATTAAATGAACACTCGGGCGTATGGGCTGTTTCAAAAGTAGTTGTTATAGCTGTCAGGGATGGTTCTATTAGGTTGGTAAGAAATTAATGTCGGTTTTCGTGCTTTTAAACTTTGGCGCTTGATCTTGACGTATCCATTTACTTCAATTGTTTATCTTGTAATATAGTTTTATAGTGCAGATGTTACTCTACGCGGTGTTAGGTATGTTTTTATTTTTGCTGTTAATTAGTGCTCTTTTCACGTTACTGCATTTAAGATGGACAGGAAGCAAATACGCGTAATATTCTTATACGAGTATAAACTGGGTCGTAAAGCTACAAAAGCAACCCGTAATATCAACGCTGCATTTTGGGAAAATACTGTGAATGAACGATCAGTGCAACGTTGGTTCCAAAAATTTCGTAATGGGGGTGAGACCCTTGAAGATGAAGATGGCCGTGGACGCCCTTCGGTCGCTGTCAACGACGATTTGAAGGCTTTAGTCAAAGCTAATCGACAGACGACACTTCGACAGCTTGCACAGGAGGTAGGTGTAAGTCATTAAACTGTTACTGACCACCTAAAACAGCTGGGAAAGACGAAGAAACTCGATAAATGGGTGCCGCACGAATTAACGGAAGATCAAACCAGTCGTCGTTATAAAATTTGCTCTGCGTTGCTTCCACACAATAAAAATGCACCATTTCTGCATCGTATCGTAACATGCAACGAGAAGTAGATGCTATACGATAACTGTCAGCGATCTGCCCAGTGGTTGGATCATAATGAACGGCCAAAACACTTTCCCAAACTGCATCAAAAGCAGA
This sequence comes from Cerceris rybyensis, assembly GCA_910591515.1. Classification (NCBI taxonomy): domain Eukaryota; kingdom Metazoa; phylum Arthropoda; class Insecta; order Hymenoptera; family Crabronidae; genus Cerceris; species Cerceris rybyensis. Next base: position 8,375,504 of record OU342789.1, on the reverse strand, counting down.
TCATGGTGACGGTTTGGTGGTCGGTTGTGGGAATGATACATTATAATTTCTTAAAGTTGAGAGAAATTATCACAGCAGAGAAGTATTGTCAAGAAATTGATCAAATGCACCAGAAATTGCAACGATTAAATCCGGCATTGGTCAATCGGCGGGGCCCAATTCTTTTCCATGATAATGCTTGCCCACACGTCCCAACGTTGCGACGCGTCGCATGATCAACGCTACGAAAGTTGAATGAATTGGGCTATGAAACTTTGCCTCATCTAGGACATTCAGTGGACCTGTCACCAACCGATTACCATATTTTTAAGCACCTGGACCACTATTTACAGGGGAAAATCTTCAAGAACCAAAAGGCTGCAGATAATGCGCCCAAAGAATTTATCAATTCCAGAACATTCGAATTTTGCAATGCTGGAATTCAAAAACTTGTCTCTCGTTGGAAAAAATGTGTAGATTGTAATGGTACTTATTTTGATTTAAAAAACTTTTTCCCAATAGAAACCTGCGTATTTAAAGATAAAGCTTGAAAACCGACATTACTTTATTATTATATATTACAATATATATAATTAATTTATTATTATATAACATTATTATATTAAAAAAAATAATCCACCGAAAAATCTGGAAAAGGGTACGAAATTCTTTTCATTGGTTCATCGTTTTCGTCTTATTGTATAAGTGAAATGTCTGAAAGGAACGTGGAAAGGAACGTCGTAAGGTCGGAAACGAATCGTTCTCTCCCCAATTAACTTTTAATCAATTAGCTGTGATTGACGAGTATACTTGTCATGGAGAAAGGGCAGAATCTTGTGTATGGACGAGTATATTTTTACGTCATGCATAAAAGTTAGCGACCACTGGTTATTTAAATTGTTATTTTGACGAGAATTAAAATATATTCGTAAATTTCAAGATGTTTGGAATATTTTGAGGCCATGCCGAAATAAAACGAATAACTAAAAAGTATAAATAATTTGATTCATCTCTTGATTTTCGTAACTCACGTAGGTGCGTACTCTCAAAAGAAGTCGCCACAGTTAAATTGTTAATTACGCCGAAGTATGACTTGATTTTGGCTTGATAAATCAGGGTTCCAGATTTCCGACCTTTTGGAAAGAAATACAGGAGAGATCCATACTAGTGATACAAGAAATTAGAAACTAGAGGACTGGGTCACCGAACTAATAAAGAAAGCGCAAGCGTTTATGTTGTTCTCAAGAGGACCCTTGGGTGAATCTGACATGCAAATCATTGGCATCTTTTTAGCCATCGAAAAATTACATCGAAAGATTTCGGCCGAAAGGGAGTTATTTTCACTATATTTTCAATTTCATTTTTTTTCGCAAGAGTCCATCGAGGGTACAGAGCAAACCCTGACACCATGACAACTACTTTTGAAACACTCTATACAAATAGGTGCCTTACACGCAACTGAATTACGGAGAAACTGATTACATCATTTTGAAATATAATTAAGGAAATTCACTACCGATTCTCTCAACTACTCCTGTTTTCATAACACGGCAATTGTAGTCAATCGAAATTATTTCCGTTGAAATGTCGGTAAAGCGGAAAGTCACTTGTGTGGAGAATTGTACGAATTGAATGGGCAGAAATACATTGAAAATTTAAGCGTTGAACAATGAGGTGCAAAGTAAGTGATTATGCATTCTGTTATATAATATCGTTCACGTACAATCACATTATAAAGACATAAAAAGTAATCAATTGTACAAAATAAGAGCTTGCATACAACACATTCATAGCTATACGAAAATAACACTATTACGTGTACAGAACGTTGTACCAAACAGTTAATGTATTCAGTATAATGTATTCCTTGCCGATTGACCAATGCCGGATTTAATCGTTGCAATTTCTGGCTCATTTGATCAATTTCTTGACAATACTTCTCTGCTGTGATAATTTCTCCCAACTTTAAGAAATTATTAAACAGTTATGTATAAATCAAAGTATTGATAATAATTCTTACTACCATACATAATTTAATAATGTCATCAACATTATTTGATATCGTCGTGATATTAAGAGAAACAATAGAAATACAAAGGGTACACGAAGAATTTTAAAATGGCAAATCTAGTTATTCTCTTATGACATCCTTCCGAATGTCTAATAAATAAATAACTACATATAAAATACGTAAGCATAATAGTTTAATGAAATTCTTAAAAAATGCTACATTTTACATCAAATAACAAAGTAATGGAGCTACCAATCGAAGATAGTTCGCTCCAGTGTGAATTCCACAAAAGCATAAAATCCAAAGTCCCCCAGCAAAACGTGCAAGCCTCCGAAAACGGCGTGCAGCCGCGATTATTCTTTCGGTGCGCTAGATTTAACGAAACCAGGCGAATGCACCGGGAACGGAATTAAATTATACATTCACCATCGGAATCGAGTTTCGGCCGGCAGTGGGCGCGATGCGCGTCGGCGTTTCTGTTTGTTTCGTTGATTTATGAAGCATGGCGGGGACACAAAACACAACAACAACAACAACTCGAGCGCTCGGCCATCCTGGCAGAACTGTCCTCGGCAAAATAGAACAACGGCCCTGTGACGTCACGTGTAACCACGCCTACTCGCAGCCCACCCCTTTCAAACCACCCTCTGTGCTTCTGCCTATCCTTCTCTTCCTCCTCTCCACTCTCGCGACCGTCCGCCGTATAACGCCAGCACCGATTCACTTTGTGCAGTTTTATGCATATTCATTCGCCGTCGTAATAGCCCCTGCCATTAATTCGAACCGGTCCTGCCGCTGTGGTACATGTAAATCCAATATGTCCCTGCCGTGTAACTTTCTCTCTCTCTTTTTCTCCCTCTCATCTCTCTCTCTGCTCTCCCTCTCCTTTTCTCTTATTATCTCATTCCGGTAGACATCCAAGAGAAATGTATACATTTAATAAATAATCCTGAAGATACTTTACATTTTATTGTTTACTTGCTACGTCTCTTAACTGAAAGCAACGGATGGAAACGGTTGCCCGGGCGTGCTGGATGGAATTGATGGTAGGGCAAAGATGTCAGGACATCGGAGTGAGTGATGTTTTATGGGTGCCCAAATTTGGAATGGTGATTTATTTGTTTGGAGTTTGATTGAGAGGTTTGAATAATTATTGTGGAGTCGGGTGATCCGGCGATCGATTTGTAGTTGATGATAGAGATAGTTTTGCGCGATGAGAATCACAAACGGTTTTCTTCTGGTTGTAAATTAAATATAGTAATGTTTTTTTTTTCAAATATTGTAATTGAAGGTAATAGGAAGGTGAAAGAATGGATGTTTGGGGGTCATAGGGAACTAGTTTGAGAATGGTGATTTATTTGGTTGAGAATAGATTGAGAGTTTTGAATGCTTAAGGTAGTGTTAAATCATTCGATGATACTTTTGTAATTGATGGCAAATATAGTCTTTGTGTAGTACAAGAGTATTTGTAACTTTCCGATCGGAAATCTAATTGCGGAACTGAAATTTTAATATGAATTTTTAAGAAAACAGTTCATTTCTGTCTCATAGTTCCTTTTAGACATTTTACCTATGCAATCAGACTAATATGATAAGCTAGTAAAAAAGTTTCATCTTAATTTTTAAGCCTTTCTCAGATTGGGTGGGTTCTTTCACAAATGTCCTACGATCAAAAGGTGTAAAACAACTACTAGTAGGTCATAACGCATAATTTTTATACACTCTGTATATACGCGGTAAGAGGTAATTGTTATTGAAACAACGAGGATAGCTTAGGTAATTTATTTGTGGTAGTCTTCATATTTTCGCGATTGAACTCATTCTGTGCGACTCAAGCTTTATATGATTTCATTTGAATTGTTTAAGCGCAAGAGATAACGTGTTAGTTGAAATTGAATATTTATTCGTAAATCTTGGGAACATAAGGACTTCATACTTATCGAAACTCAAGACTCGATAAGTGTGCCATTCATATACTGTCTGCGCAGACGCTTTTTTATTCGCTCAAGCATTGCTTCACCAGTTTCATCATAAACAAAGAATATTATTTCAAATAAATGCTTCAAAAATTACGAACAAAGTCATGAAGTAAAGAAGATGAACCATAAAATAAAATATTTCTTTCAGAAGATCAGAAGCTCTCATAGATTATTTATCTGTATGAGGTTTTATTGTATCTATAAATATGTACATTGCTGATTTTTATGGACATTGTTACGATAATAATTTGGTTTCAAATGTGTGGGAAATTTTGTAATTTATTTGTGTGACAGTTGGTTGCATAGTTGGCATGATAACGTTAGCCTCAAATTATGTCGTTCTTTGTAAACGAATGCTAATAGAATTTTGCTTCTTTGCATAATTGTACTGTACGTATGAGAAATCCAAGTTCCTACAAGATTAGCTGGCATTAAAACTTATGCAGATATATACAGGGTGATTCTCATAACGTGATCTGCTGAATAACTGACAAAATATGTGCTGTATGAAAAAATGTTTCAGACTTGCTCGATTTCTAAGAGAGCATTCAACAGTAATATTATTTTTTCTCTGTTTTATTGTTTTATCGAGATATGCAGATTACAGTAAAACCTGTTTTTGTGCGGTCCTATTTTATGCGATTTGTTTTGTGCGATTTATTTTGTGCGGTATATGAATATAATGTGCACATGTACACTACAAAACGCTGTTCGGCTCCAGACGCTATGTTCATTTGTAGACTCCGGATGTTTATGCAAATTTCAAATTCAACAAATGCAGTTAAGACAAGAGCACCTATTTAGGGATTTGTTGCACTCGATAAATGTTACAACGAATACCATACTTTGGATATTTCGGATATATTTTTATATTATGTTCGTTTTGTGTATTTTAGCCGTATTCATTTTGGCATAAATGCATAAACATCCGGAGTCTATTCATTTGTTATCAGCAGTATACGCATCACAAGAAGATGCGCGTTTTGGACTACGACGAGCAGCAGTAAATTATGTGCATTTTGAAAATTTCTCCATGTGTAAAATGAGAAATTAATTTTTTTGTTCAACGTTTCCATGTATAATTAGTTATTACTTTTGTTTGAAAGTACGTTCTCAGTGTTTCATAAATCTTTGATATATTTTCCAAGTACGACTTTTTTTATGCGGTCCCTATCCACCGCATAAAAAAAATTTTTTCTAATACGTTGTAAAAAATTATTTGTTATAAGTGTTTGTGAAATTTCTGAATATTTCTTTTTTTGTGCGGTTTTTTTTATGCGGTCCCTATCTACCGCACAAAAACAGATTTTACTGTACCTTCATCTTTTCAAATGGTATGGGAAAAATGGAATTCTGGGAAAAGTCATTATACATTATGTTCAGTCAACGGGACTGCTATAATTTGAAGAATAATATTGTTTACCTCGACAGGTAATATTCTTAAACCCGATTCTAGGCATTAGACATTATCGGCATGAAATGTTTGCCTTGTGCTGGCATATAGGCTATGTGCAACGGCTGCTTAAACAGAAAGTACGAGATTCTTTGTCATTGGCGACCTTCTTTTCGCTTTTGCGTTTCTGCGTCTTAAACGTTCCAATTTTTTTGAGACGTTTACTAATTGTAAATCTTAATCAGTTAATTGTGGCAATTTCTTTCGAGAGTGCGCACCTAAATACGTGTGTCATCAAAGTCGAGCGCCATTCGTGGAGTAACTTTCGCTGTTAAAATTTTGGACCATAAAGATCTTTTTATTTGATATAATTAATAATTGTATTACCAACATTTACTTATTTATTTAATATAAAAATATATTACATACATGTAGGGAATGCTCTTTTCGATGGTGCCCACAGTCTTACTACTAATATTTATTAAAGAGATACATAAAACTAAAAATAACTATAACAAACATTTAAAAACTAATAAAAATAAGCAGTAGCAGTTATTGCCTCTTTTCGCTTTTACGTTTCGTTCTTCACGCCCGTTTTGCGTTCTTCTGCCCTGCCTTTTGCTTTTTTCTCGCGTCATCATCTCGTTCTCTCTGTCATTCTTTCACTCTCTCACTCACTCACTCATTTCATCTGCATTCTTACATACATAATAAACGAAAACCGCAGGGAAAATCAACTATTTATTTATAAAGTTAAAAATCGTCACGCAATTGTCCCGTGGCGAACCATCATTGAAGGAATCCTACCATAAATCACTCTCAGGCTTTAGAGCTAGACTAGTGATTTTTTAACTTTTGCTTTTGCGGATTTTGCGCTAACATCTGAAAAACATTATCGTCGCACATATATAAACTGCTTATACAAACCGATTCGCAGCTCCAGGATACATAAATAAATTTTAACTTATTTATATTTTTGAGTTCTTCGCTTTATTTCGTCATGGCCGCAAAATATTCCAAACACTTTGAAATTTACGAATATATTTTAGTTTTCACCAAAATTGCAATTTAAATAACCAATTGTCACTTACTTTTATGCATGACGAGTATACTCGTTCATCGTAGCTAACTCGTTAAAAAAGTAGAACACGGTTGTTAATTTGGGTCAGAATATTTATTTTACAGCGGTACGCACCGTATATAATTATCATATCATATTTCTGTCTGTTACTGAAGATCTTATAAAACATGGTACGGTAAGAACGAGTGGATTCAGATCTTGGATATATATGTATATTGTGAGCTCCGAGTAATTTTTATCTCGTAACCACTCAACGATATAATCATATTATACTCTTCATTTAAATGTATCACTGGATTTTTTGTGTCTAATGCCTAAAATCGGGTGTAACAATATTATCTGTCGGTGTAAATTAAATTGTTCTTCAAACTATAGTAGTCCTGTTGGATGAACATGTCCTGTAATACAGAATAATTATTTTTTTAATATCTCAGCAATTATTCATTTTAAACCCTACATAGTGAACGATTTTTTATATAGAATCTAATGCTTTATCAGAATTTCAAAAAAAAATGTAAGAATCCCATTAAATAGTAATATTAAAAACTATTATTACTTTTGATTTCTCTCTTACTATCCATACAACTTTTGTCTAAAAAAATATTTTTTCGTATAATACTTACATATTTTTTGAGTGATTTTTTCGGACACGCTGCGAAAGTCATTCTTCCTTTTCGTTACGTTTCCTGCAGAACTGAAGTCCCTGAAAGCCAGCAGGGTTAGAATACTTATCTGTGTGATTCAAATATTATTACCCCTGAAGAGTTTGGTATCCCTCAAATAGTCAGACTTTGATCAATTCCATAATTCGATAAAAGTCAAACTAACAATAAGAACATGATAAAAACTACATCAGAACATTATTCTTCAAAACAGATACTTATTGTTAGAAGCAAATCCATCAGCATTTCTTGCCAAAAAATAGCAACAGTTCTAAAATCACGGTACGGAAGCAATTACACGACTAACCTTTACGACACAGGCTTCAGAGACATCAAAGCAAAAATTCCCTCTACTGCAGTCACTGTGCACTTTTTGCGTACGAATATTTCAAAAGCCACGTAAGACGAAGAAATCACAAAGCACCAAGAGCAGCTAAAATCGCGAAGAACGCAACAAGACGAGCAACGTATTCTCGAGCATTTCGAGGCATGCGGCTGTTACTCCTTAACGAAAACTAGCCCCCGAAGACGACGTTGACGTCGACAGGGGTAACTTCTACATCGGAGCAAGGGAAGTCTGGAAAATCCAACGAAACAGCGAATCGATTTGGTCACGGAGCAGCTGGCCGGGGACAGAAGCAATCAGAAGTCAGGAGAAACCTCGTGCAATGGAACGAGGATGCTCGAAGTAGTGGGTGAGGAAGTATATTGGGAGGAGGACATCGAATTCAGGGAGAGAAGCGTTCGAGATGGAGAAAGAGAAAGGGCAGAAATGGGGGAGAGAAAAGAGGAAGGTAAAGGCTCGAGAAGGTGAAAGAGAAGGTAGGGGTAGTTCTAACGGACGTTAGAGAATGGGTTGGTTTAACTCGCACTATTTGAGATAATTGATAGCCGGAATGGCCTCGCATCCCCTAACCCATATAGCTGCAGCCAATGCAATTTCCTTCCGACTGGACAGAGGACTGCATTAGTGAAACTGTCGCCGTGTCGGTGTCCCTAGATCCTTCTGGGAATCTCCACTCGCCCTTGGAGCGATTTTCCTTCGTGATCTCGTGTCATTGATCTGAAAGGACCGTGAAACATTCGTTACGCGAGGAGTTTAAGAAGGGGGACCGATTTATCGGCTAGAGTTGTAAGATAGAAAATGATTGTATAAAGGAACTGTTGAAATGAAGGTGTAATGCGGACTGGATTAAGTTAAATTTGGATGTACCATTTTTTGAGATCTTATTGATAGATGTTTGACATACTCTATATTAAAAATTGATTGTAAACGTGTAGAAGCAATAAGAAACATTTAATCTTTATTCCATGCCATAAGTTTTCCGCTCTTCGACTCACATTTTCTCTTCTGCTCACGTATATACTTAATATTAGAATTATCAAGCGAGTTAAAATGACTGGTTTCCGATTTTTTGAAAAATCATGCAAAGATTATAAGGGATTCATAGAGAAAATATTCTACGTTGATCTTATAAAAGACAGATTATCGAATCGATTCTATTTTCTACCTCTTGATTCCTTTTTTTCCAAAATACTTATTTAACCAGTTAATTGTGGCGACTTCTTTTGAGAGTGCGCACCTCTAAGTGGGCCACGAAAATCGAGAGATGACGAGTATACTCATTAATCGCAGAGTAAGTTTCGCTGGTGAAATATTGGATCACAAAGATGGTTTTATTTTATAAAATTAATAGTTGTATTACTGTCATTCACTTAACATAAAACTATTGTAGGATCGTGGAAAAGAAAGAGAAGCGCGCGGAAACCCATGCAAGGCAGCAACTCGGCCTTAGTAGCTTAACGTCGACGATCGCCTGGGTCGGAGCGAAACCACTGCGCCAGCTACCTCTCCCTGCTGACACTTTCCTTTCACGTCCTTTTCTTCTAATTATAAGATTCATTATATGAAGGCTTCTCCGCCTCGATCCCACACTATATGTGCCCATAATTATGAAAGTGGTCTAAGTCAAAATTGAAAAAAAATTAGTTTATCAGTTATTTCACACCACATTATTATAAACTAAATTAATTGAATGTAATTTTTATGGTATTGTAAAAAATGAACCATTAGATAGTGGTTGTAATTTCAACATTATACGGAATTCATTTAGTATTAATTATGAAAGTGTTCTATGTCAAAAATTAAAAATATTATATAAACATACCCTTAAATTTTTGGTATCTGGTCATTCCTCTCTACCGAATGACCGCGACTGGATTAATAGAAATAAAAACAAAAAAATTAAGTTACTTATACAACCCTGAGCATCATTATGAATTGATAGAAAAGTGTAGAGAAGAAATACATTTTGGGTAAAACGAATGACGCAGCCGGATTTTATTTTAACGAAACCACTAGAAGAGTCAGCGACTAGAAGAGTAAAAAATACCGCGGGCGAATCTGTCTCCTGGTTGCAAATTCAATGGATGAGATTCTTGCAAAATGAACCTTATAAGATGTTCTATAAAACTTCCTTAGATGATTCTAAATTCCACATTTTGGATCTTTCACCTAAAAAAGGAAGACCAAAAATATACGGAAATATTAAATTACTTCCATTATACACCAGCACTAGACCAGTAACGGAAGGAAAACATAAAGATATTATGTGTTCACTACCATACATCCCTCCAGTTTTTCAGAAACATTTTAAGAATCTTAAAAACTCATAATGATAAAAGCCTAAAATTATAGAAACTGATTACTTTTTAAAAATAATTAATAAATGTTCATGAATTATTTCATTAAAATTATTGTTTCTAATAAAACTCGTAGTTTTTGATCATTTTACGTCATTTATAGGACATTCAGTTAATTTTGAAAATGGTCTAAGTCAATTCAAACTTTGAAAACAACATTTCCCTAGGAAATTTACGCAAAATTTCATATTCATAATAAATTTCCATTAATCAAGAGTAATAAAATTCTAAATTAAAATGTTGCATAATATAAAAATATTTTTTAATTCGTTCAAATACAATTCATTAAATATCTCGAAACAAGAAATGTATGACTTTAGACCACTTTCATAATTATTGGCACATATTGCATACATAATAAACATACATTTGTCCCGTGACGAATCATCCTTGAAGAAATCCTGCAATTTATCACTTTTAGGCTTTAGCGGTAGAATAATGAAAAATATTATCGTCGCACCTGTATAAACTGATTACACAAATTATTAAGCACCTACGCGATGCATAGATCTATCTCAAATTATTTATACCTTTTAGTTGTTCGTTGTATTTCGGCACGGACTTAAAATATTCCGATAATCTTGAATTTTACGAATATATTTTCGTTTTCGCCAATATTACAATTTAAATAACCAATGGTCACTAACTTTTACACATAACGAGTATATTCGTTAATACACAAAGTTCTCCGGTTTCTCCAGGACGAGTGTATCACAGCTAACTGGGTAATATATTGAAATTCAATAGATTTAAAGCAGGTAGTTTTAGCGTTCAAAATATCTTTTACAACATGACTTTACACGAAGTGTTTTAGATATAGTTGGTCATATATAATTTGGATCACTTACTTCTTAAATGATACATATGATTTCACAATCATAATTATCTGTACTGTAATTTGATTAAATGTCCATTGATTTATGGGTAGTACGTTGATTGTACGTAATATCAAGCAGATTCACTTAATGGGAAGTATTAATATTGTTTTCTTATAAATATTAAGAAATCATAGAGATACTTTTATGTTTTTTGACTAATATCAAGTTCTGTTTCAAGGAAAGGTATGCATACATACATTTTATTCGACGTTGAAGGCTACAACATATACACACAGTCAAATACATTGTTGAGTATGCTTTCAAAATTGTTTTTATGACGTGAACAATGAACATAGCATTTCGTTTAAAAAACGCAATGTATTTGAGTTTTTTCAAACACATTACAAACAAACAAAATCTGCTTTCGTTACCTTCTTGGCTAAAAAAGGTAATAAAACTTTTTTTCATTTCGCTCAAGTACTTAACACACTTAACACTATACCTACGGTAGCCGGCGGGTTCCTACTTGTTTAAAAAACATTTTTCAAATTTGTAGAAAAGCAGTAGAGCAGTTATTTCACGCGTATCTTGTAATACACGAATTACTAAACTGATCATATCTTTTTCCCCTTGATTTGCCTTTTTTCAAAGTACTTATTGTGGGGGACGGGGAATACAATTATTTTTCATACAAACACTATAGATCTTTAATATTGTCAGTGCTACTGACGACAGTAGGAGGAGAACTGCCTTTTTCTCGTTTTTTTTAAAACAAACATTTCGCGCGAGCGTCAGGGCGATCGGAGCGCAGACGATCGCCGACGCGCGTAATAATATAATATTTAAAACAGCGCGCGAAGTACATAAAATGCACTAAGTCACTGTTACATTATTTAATATACTTAAATATGCTAGGATTAGCGGCCATAGATATAGTGTTAACGATCAAATCGCTGGCTCATAATATCACGGTGATTCCATCAAATAGAAATAGTTCTCATATCCATGTTCCCAATAAATGTATCAATTTATTAAAATTTGTATAAAAGAAGGAACTAGGTATGTTGCACATACCGTAATTAGATACCAATTAGTTATTGTTTGAAGTCAAAACAAATAGCATAACACAACTTCTGCAAACAGACTTTATGTTGGTCGAAGAAACGTTCAATTATTTTTGTACAAATAACAAAATGTTCCTTCTATTTCTCACTAAACAACAACAAATTTAATTTCTCTTTGCAATTTTTTTCACAATTCAGCCGGCTTTGCATGATGAAAATGAAAAAAGTATTTTTAACAAAATCATCGAAAAAGAAAGACCATGGTCTTGTTACGAAACGAGCACCACTTTGTCTTTTTGAGTGAATTTATGTAGTAAATAAACTCTTGGATAATATATATAAATATACTATATTTATTGATTTTTAATTCTATGTGTGTAGTTTAAAGGTGTGTGCGTGTGATTGGTGAAAACTGGAAGTTTTTCTAGTTGCTTTAGAGAATCGAATGGAAGTGCCAATTTTCAGGAAAGTCGTGGGTGCGGAAAATTAGGAGATGTTAGGAGTGGGGATCAGGGTCCTCGGTAGGTGGGGATGACGTTTGCGAGGAGTAGGATGTGCCCTTAGGAAAATCGGTATGCATGTGTGTATGTATGTGTGTGTATCTTACATGATGAAAGTACATTTATAATAATAATACCAATAATAACAATAACAATAGTAATGATAATAATAATAACAATAATACTGATGATAATAGCAACAATAATAATAATAGTGATGATTAATATAATGAGGTTGGGATTAGGACGTAACAGTCTACTCACTTAATGCAAAAAAGGATTCCATACATAACGCAACAGTTTCGTTCTCATCCTTTTTTCAAGCGAATTATTTATTTGTCCTCTACATTAATCGTATGAAAGGACAGTAAAAAAAAAAAACGAAATTAAAAAAACCTGAAAAAGTCTTTTCCTTCCAAACTAACCGATGAATCTACCGATCGAGGTAATATTGACGAAACCCGAGAGCTCTAAAGAACACGTATAACCAACGACAACGTAATCATATTATCCTCGACGAACGACCATGACGATCGAGCACAAAGAGAGATACATTCCACGTAGCAGGCGGATCTCGTAACGAGACAAACTACTCCTAATTCCCAGCGACACTGCTGCAAAGTGTTCCCGCGATGCAACGCGGCTGCAGGCTGCACGCAACCCCTTGCAACCTCCCCTGCATCCCCGTGCAACTCTCTACGAGCGTCTGCGTTGCCGGTGGATGTCGGCGGTGAACGGCAAATTGGATTACAGCATCGACACCGTGCTGCGAGCAGTTCGCAGCTAACGAGCCGCGCGAGAACCAGCAACCGTTTTTGTATTTATCGGTAGATCGTTTTCGGTACGGTAATTGCGTTTCGCTCGTTGGATTTTTGAAGTGGCTAAAACGCCGGTCAAAAGCAATTTTTAAGAGGGAGAATGAATTTCAAAGGAGTTTGTTGTCCTAATTACTTTTTTATTGTATTGTGCAAATTGAAAATTGCTTATGAATTGCGTTCGGAGAACTTCTCTGTCAACGGAAGAACAATTAGCGTTATGTTTATTATGTTTCATTGTACCAAATGAATACTTTGGGGAAAAATAATACAGACGTGAAAAAGATGGTCCATCATGTAATTTAAGTTTGATAACATGAAAGTAGATTATTTACTTCAAGGCTCCTCTATCAATTTGTGTCATTTTTCGAAGAAATTAGAAATTTCATCAATTTGGTGGTTTTAGTAGCAATTATGTATTGGTGGTTGCACTATAATTGTTTCTTAATGCTGAAGTATAACGGTTATTTTTAATCTTAGTGATTACTCGGTCATCGTGATTCAGTTGACTGTAAAATTTGGTCGTTCTCTTTATCAGATTACTGTATTGTAATGTCGAAAATTGATGTTACATTTTGTAGAATTATTCTGGACGGAATAAAAGTCGCTTTGAGTAACCCTTTATGGAGGCGCAATTTACAACAGGGGGCCTTAAGGTTGTGAGACCAAACTTTCCATTTTTTTCTAATCATTTACGCAGCCGGGCCCATTTGGCAAACAATTTCGACGACCGTATAGTTGCACGTGGACATCAAGTTTTACTTATTGTTAGTTAACTTTTTGTATTTAGATTTATAAGACTTGTTATAAATCTAGCGTCTTCTCAAAGCTACGTTAATTTTGTAACCCAAGGCATCTTCGGCCTGGGAATTCGCAGGATTTTGGCAAAACTAATGTAAACTGAATTTTTGGTAGTCACCCACGTAGACCTGGCAGAACCAATAACATTTCATCACGGGCTCAGTATCTTCCTCCTTACCGAATTACCACTTCCTCCTTGCAAGGGTTTTTAAAGTAAGAACGGATGGTTGGAAAACATATGAAGGGACCAAAAATGCATTAGTACAAACATTAATATTGCAAGTATTACATTACACACTCCTAACAGTTCAATACACTTCATTGTGTGCACTCGAATAGCTACCATTTGTTATTTTTTATATCTTGCTAATTCTTTGTTGTTTCCGTGTATATAATTGGATTCTCTGATTCTCAAATTTATTTCCGAGAGAAGTAAAAAAAATTAGAGCTCTTCGATTTAATTGTTCGAGGAATCTGACATCTGTGTCTAATATTCAAACGAACGGGACAGGAGTCATAACCCTTAATTGAGAAAATTTCATAACTTGAAACACTGAGGAAAATAAAAAAATATTGCACACGCATTTGCAATAATAGATTTTCATTTTTAAATACTAATATTACGCTGCACACAAGTACTTGTCACTATTTAATATAATGGAAAATAGCGAGGCAAATACGAAGTAAAATAAAAAAGAATTGCTTAATAAGCGATATCCAGTAAAGTTCTAAAGTATAAAATATGCAACTATAAAATCGTAGAAACGTTCAAACATCTTAAAAACCCTGGAAATAAGACTTTTGGCATATGAAAAATTCAATGACTTTTCTCATTTGGAGGGCTCATAATAATTTATACTTTTCACCCTCTGCAGTCACACAGTATCAGCACTGACATCGAAAATCAGTACATCTCACAAAAATCTTAAAGTATTCGGCACATGAAAAGAAAATCAAAAGGAGATCAGACAGCACAATTTCAAGTAAAATCCTTTCCACAAGACACTAGTGAAATCAGACGGATTTCCCAAAAATATTTCTTCTTTCAATATTATTTTTAGTTACTTTTATCAACTTCAAAAAGATTCGCTATCTTTGTTTAAACGTCATGTAAAGGTATTTTTTTTGAAGTATTTACAACGTACTGGTAGTACATCACGGAAATATATACACTTGTAACGCTCACCCTGGATCACCAGGTATCAGGCCTGGTCCCGTCATTTCAGTCGAGTTGTCGTCTGGCAAGAGTTAAGGGCTACTCGAGAATAGCTTGTCTAAGAATACTCGCCCTCGGTGTTTATTCTAACGGCAGAACATAGTCCAAGGTAAACGATCGGAACAGCTGGCACCGTTTGGTGACCTGTCCTGGAGGGTTGTTACCTTTTCCTACCCCCTATAACCATAAAGCTTTACGACGAATCGAGAGCAGCCACGAAGACTCTGTTACCAGTTTGCCTCCTTATTTGCCAAATTCTCGTCTCAAACTTACCGAATCAGTTTCGAGTAAAACTGTGAAGACTGCTTACGAATATTGGCTGACACAGCATTTTTCAACTTTGAGAGGTTTTCAGGAGAAGGATATTCGTTACTAGAAGCAGTAAACGACAATACTTTGGTTGAATTTTATTCTACGTTACTTACTTTGCAACATTTCTGGTCAATATGTACAGTCAGTTCAACAAGAGCGTGTCGTTCCCAATTTTGTCATTAGATGATGCATTTGTTTAAGATGTGGATAATTCAATTGTTTGAACATTTGGCTTTGATGCTTTGTGATTAAATTAGTAGTAGGACTATTATCTGCCTTGAGATTGAAGAAATTAGCAATGAAGAACAAGAAGATAACGGCCTGAAAAATCTGAGCTGTTCGTGCACGAAGTGGAAACGTGAAAATGGGATCAGGATACTTGATTGGCTTTCTCATTTGTCTGACACTAATCCCATGGAAAGTGTGTGGGCAAAAATGAAGATTAATCTCAAGGAAAATCGAATGTTCAATGTCAAGCAGCTAACACGTCACATCCGCTAAATATGATGAACTCCACCCGAAACAGTGGTGAAAAATTTTTCCGAAAGTATGCCTAAACAGTACCAGGCTATTATTGACACTGATAGCGATTAAACAATGTTTTAAGTAACTGCATTATAGTACAATATTTATATTTCCATCTTATGTGTTTAATTAGAACCAATTCTCTTTTTTAACGAAAATATTATCGACACGCTCTTGTGGAACAAAGTGTAAATAGTAGGTATATCATGTATACCTGGATGTACGTAGTGCATAAAAAAAAGACGTACCAAATATTTTTTCGAGAACTATTCTCACGTAAGAATCATCAAAGCTGCAGCGTACAAGTACGATACGTTGCCGATTTAGCTGTACTAGTATATGTACGCATCGGATTTTCAAACCCCAGTTTCTAAAAACTAAGACTTGAACGAAAAATTTGATTCCGTATTTTGTAATTACTTTTCATAAGAAATCAACCCATGCCATGTTATTCGATATTGACTGTTCGATATGTTAACGATTTATCTGTACTAGCATATGTACAGGGCGTTTCAAAAGCAGTTGTCATGGCTTTTGGAGTTGTTCTTTGAAAAAAAGCTCACCGGAAATCTCGGGAAAAGTAACAAATTTTTTTACTGCCTCATAGCACTCCTCTTGTTATGTAGGTAACATGTCTGAAAGGAACAATTGGTCAGAAATAAACCCTTCTCACACAAATTAACCCTTAATTTTGTCTTCACAGTTGAATTTTAGGTAAATAGCATGCTTGGCAGCCACTACCTGTAGCCTCCTGAAGGATAAACATTAAAATTCTTCCGAAAAATTGAAATACCTTAGTTATTCGGGAAGATGTAATTTTTATTAATTTTTTCTTTAGCATGACAAAAATTAATTTAAAAAATTACTAATTGGAATATTCATCTGTCAAAACGTACCGCTTAAGACTTAACGTTTCACACTCGACGGGGACCTTTCGATGGACACGTTCTTATATGATTGCATTGTCTTTGCTGCAACTGTACAGATTGCGTGCGAGTACATTGACATTTATTATAACATTTTTATAACTGGAAGGTGCTAAGTAATAGTTTGCCTTTCCAAGGTAACATACACAGTACAAATATAGTTAATTTTTAATTATTTTTTCCAATGCTTATAATGATACCGAAGAGTGATAAATTCTGATTTAGAAGTAAGTCTTAATATTGATCTAATATTTCAGTATGTATACTTACCAAGTGTCTCGTTAAGGTCTGGGGCTTGATTTAATGCTAAAGGTGTGGTATAATATTTAGTTATCGATACCCCTAAACCAACGTCTCCCCATAAAAATGTGTGACCTAGAAAGAAGTGGGGGAGATCATCTTAACCAGTTAACTGTGTGGAAATTCTTTTGAGAGTGTACACCTACGTGTATCATGAAAACTGAGCGATGACGAGTATAGTCGTCAATCACAGCTAACTGGCTAAAAAGCAAATGGTAATTAAATTTTTCACATGACGGACATAGTCGTCATGACACGAAATATTGTCACTTCACCATGGCGGATATAGTCGCCAAACACATTTGACTGGTTAAGAGATTGCGTATCGCGATGCAGGAAGAGAGTTACTACATATTAGGGGATCCCTAATCAGAGAGTTATCACTAGAGAGACACCTTAGAGTTTTTTTTATTCTTAGATGTTTTAGTTAATTTTAGGTATATCATATTTAGTGTATCCTATCCTTTTATTATTATTTAATATATATCCTATTTATTGTTATCTTATAATCTAGAGTGTGTGATACCCTTATTTCATTTATCCTGACATTAATCACTTTAACTTTATCCGCGCCTATATTGGACCATCTGACACCTTATTTCATTCTCCTCTTAGCCCCCTTTTTTCCTTCTTCTTATATTTAGTCCGAACCATACTACAAAGGGTAAATTGCCAGTTTTAATTTGCTACGAAGAGAGATCACGCTAAAGACAGTCTAAATGTTAACATAATAGCCGATTTTATATCACAGTAGCATCATGAAAGTCAATGTTCATTTTGTTACTTAACAAAATTCTTTAATAACAGTTGAAATATATGAGATCAATGCACGAACGAATAAAGAACTTTTTCCAAAATTAAACTCAAAATCCCAGTCAATGCTGCTACCTGAAAGATATATGTAACAAATTTATCTCAGTAAGTATAAAGTTGATACGTATCCAGATTGAAAAACCGAAAGTTGAATTCCATGTGGCGGCAAAATTGGCCCCGCGAGGCAATCCAGAAAAATACCGAGACGATTTCACTTGAAATATTCCTTCCGGTTGCATTCCGTATGAATGACGATGTGAAAAGGGAGATAAGAATAAAATATGAAAATGAGGTCGATGATGAAGGGAAACGCAAAGATGAAGTAGCGACTTGCCAATGGTGTTTGAAGTGCCGCTTACTTATTCCCTTCGGAAGACGGACTAGTCTACGTTCTCTATTTTAAAGACCGATCGATGAAGTCTTATTACTGGATCAGTTGTACGTTTCCTCTTCCGCCTGTGGAAACGACTTCTTTTTACTTGATTTTTTAATTTTTCCTTACTTGTAATATTCATTCTACTGACTAAATTGCAGTTTCAAATCGTTTGACAGCACAATGTGTCTGAAAGTAGGTTCTTTGAAAAAAATGTAGTCCTGTAAGTTTCGAGAAGTTAAAGGTTAAAGAGTAAAAAATTAGAAAAATCCGGTTAATGTATTAGAATATGGGAATTCGTTTATTACCTGTTCTAATCGTTAGAAATTTCTGAACTATTCTACATACTGAGTCTAAATGTTCTAAAACACCTACGGTTACTGCTATTGCTAAAGGAACATAAATATTTAATGGTAGAAAGTGTTACGAAGCACCCAGTAGATTCAATGTTAGTGGGTAACGAGACTTGTCAATTGTTTGTTAAATAAAAAGAGTAGAGATTCTAACGTCGGTGGTCCTCGTAGACGGACGTGTTCTCTTAAATAATCGTTATCGCTTTTTAATTGTGTTTTAATTAATTATGTCCGAAAGGACAAGGCATGCGCGGTCGACTCGTAACAATATTTTTAATGAATGCCAGCACATTAAAAAGATAATTTAAACGGTAAAATATTTAAAAAAGCAATAAGTTTTTTTTTCCTAAGACACTAGACGAGAGAAAAATCTCCTACGTGACACGGCAATTTGAGGTCGTACCCACTGATTAACAACAACAAAATTATTTTTATCGCTGTTGCTTCATTAATTTTCATTACAACAGTAAAAAATTCACAAGCAGTTAAATTTGTATCGCTTTTTTATCTCAACACTTTTCCATATGATTAGAGAATTCAAGATTGAACACAATTGTAAATTTTTATGATTTTCACTAGATTCTTTATTTTTGTAAGAAAAAAAATGGTGGAACTTCCTCTATATAGAGATTCCTCATCGATCCCATCTTAACACCAAATTTACCATATCCGGTGAAATAACCGCTTCAGTGACATGGAAATGGGTAATTTCTTTGTGTTTTTAATTAAATGTTGGTTTCTGCATTAATTCGGATATCTAAATTGAAACTCTCTGTATTTCTTTCGAAAAAGTATTATTATTATT
The DNA here is from genome assembly GCA_910591515.1 of Cerceris rybyensis. Lineage (NCBI taxonomy): Eukaryota > Metazoa > Arthropoda > Insecta > Hymenoptera > Crabronidae > Cerceris > Cerceris rybyensis. Next base: position 8,356,075 of record OU342789.1, on the reverse strand, counting down.
TTTAACTGACTATCAAATAACTAAGCTGGTAAGAGTAGCTACACATAAAGTGGCGATACGGTTATTGTTAAACAAATCTCCTTGTAAAAGCACAAACTGTGATTTCTACTATTTAAAATTTCTCTATGGTAGCAATATCTTCATCGATTCTTCCACTGAACTATTCTCTCTACGTCCAAGACGTTGAAGGAATATTGACAATGTCAAATAAGAACTTACTCTTCAAACTCCACACGTTTACATTATTCATGTTCATAATTACCATAGAATTCTTCTTATGCGGCGTGTGGAAATGTTATATCTTCCAACTTCATCTTACGTTCCCCTCATTTTGACCTGAGTACCTAATGCTCCAACTCTTCTCGTCGACATATAATATTTCATTACCTCATTTATGTAAAAGCCCGAGAACAAAATCTGTACGTTTCCGGCAACCGTACAGCTAAAATGAAGTAAAAATCATTAAAAGCCGAAATTGACGAAAAGTACTTTGCGCAATTTTACGTATCCTGTTCTAGATGATCCTAGAATGCAAGTGGGAGGAGAGAATTGGTGGTCTAAGTGCGTGTAACGAGATATCCTGGGTAATGTGGAATAGGGCAGGGTGTTGTTACAGCCATAATCACCGTAATGTATGCCATGGGGCTTGCGTCAATGTTGACCCCCATGGTCACGCATACACTCAGCCATGAATCCTTTGGGGAGCTTTTGCCCGAGCTTGGATTAAAGGGATCCTTTCTGGGAGGGGGGGGGGGGGGGGGGGGTAGCGAATTAAGGAGACGTCACTTCGACGGGCTGATCGATTAATGTTACAGCGATTGTTTCAATTATGGTAGGAGTTGTATCTTATAAGAAATAATTGCTCGAAGCTATGAATTGAAAATAATTATATTACAAATAAAAATCTGTAGCAGACTAGAAAATGAATTTCTGGAGAATTTTTTCGTGCATAGAGTAACGATTGCGTAACGAAACCTATTTTTTATTCAAACCGTGATTCAGTTTTAGGAGCTAAAAGCACGTCTTGACAAAATAAAAGAATCTCGATAATGATGACAGATATCAAAAAAATGTTTCAACACAGATTGTGCTTTTTTCATATTTACGAAATTGGTTATACAAACTTTCCGGAGAAGGTACTTTTCAAGTTGTTTGCATCATCAACTCTTAAAACCGATTTTGTCATTTTTTTCAAGGGATGGCTCTGTTCTCTTCCCCAAACCGAATTATACGAGAATTATAAAGATACATAATTTGGAAAATTCCTGGGTTTCCTAACTTTTGTCATAATTCAGTGGACTCTGTTCCATACCCTTAGTTAGTAAACATAATTGAGACTTTAACAAACTACATGCAGAGTGAATGTCTCATGTTCGCATTGTTATACGTCGGCGCACGTAACGTCATCATTTTCTTTCTCCAAATTTCATAATGTCTCTTCTTGGAAATTCATATCCCAGCCGACTCTCTTTTACTGTGCAAATTAAAATTGTATGAAAACTGCAGGAAAATTTGATCTTCATTTTTTTGTAATCTCCTCCCAGGTATTTAATTTTTAACAAGAAAACCAAGAGATTCAAAGTAATGAATTCATAATTTTATTAACATCTGCGAATATTTTAATTAGAAAAGGTAATAACATTCAACGTTGGTAGCGATAATTACGAAAAACCTTGATCAATAATCACATTTAAACTTTTGCAAAAAGAATGATTCCGTGGATAATAATTAAAAGAGGATGATCAAGATGGAGTTCTATCCGAGTACCTTGAATATCCCAGTAATTGTCATCATAAAGTGAAGCTATAGTCACCCTGTCCGTTCCTCTAACTACGAAGCTCGTGCTCGTGCGAACGACCGGACCCATAATCCGGAAGTGACGTGACAAGAAAGACCGGCGTACCGTACGGCAGTTTGGCACTAATTACTGGCCCCGCGCTTACCCTCGTTGCCGTGTAATTTCCTCCCACGGCATCCTTTATCGCGTCTAATGAACCTGCCACTAATTTCAGCCGGACAATTGCTCGATAAAATCGAAGACGCGCCGCCGAGACAAAAGCACCAAGAGCCTAATTGCGACTTTGACAATTTACCTCCGTTTCTCTGTTTACTTTAGCCCACGGTTAACGTTTCATTTTACTGTCTAAATGTTGCGAAAACATCCTGGCGATGAGCTGGGACTTCGATAGTGTTATAGTAATAAATATAATTCTGCCCATGTTTTAAAAAGAATTAGAAAATTAAAAATATGTTAGTTGAATGAACTTCATTTCCATCTTTCGTAATTTTTCAATCAAAAGAAATTAGTACAGAAGATTGTCGGATTGGTGAAATTTAATTATGACACTATTTTCGATTTTACGCATTTCTAAAATACTATTATACTTTTTTTTGCCTTTTTGCTTCATTACATGCATGCAAACATTAATGCAAACATTTTCTTGCTTCTGAAGATCAGTTACGTAACAGGACACTGGTAAATATTAAAAATCGAATTTCTAATAATTTCTTTAACTTGATTTAGAATTATTCAATTCAAATGTGAGTTCATGACTCAGGAATTTGATTCCAGTATTTTGTTAAGTTAAACCAACGATTTCGAAGAATACAGACATTAAGGTATCCCATGTTACCACAAAATCACAAAGATTCATAGAGGGTTAAAGTGAAATTATGGCAAAATTTTAGGAAGCAATTTATAACGATATTTTCTGAAGTCGAAAGTAAACTAACCTTTGTAAATGAAGTTACCCTCGTAATTACCGGCGTTTCAAATACGTCGTCTTCCTGCAATTTCCTGCAGGTGATTCTTGATCGAGTCTAATGAACCCGGACTGCGATTGAAGTCCAACAATCGTCGCGATAAAATCGTAGATAATCGTGGTAGAGCGCGCTACGTTGGTAGAAGAGGCAGTGCTACCAACAGTGCCAGTCGAGAGAAGGACTCTCGATTCGATGTAGCGACACGATCGAGTGCGCTCTTCCGGGTGCCACTTGGAATCGAACGATTCGCTACCGATCAACCATCGACTCTTTGGACGATACTTCACTGGAATTGGAGCGCAGCTTCCAGCCTCGCTAACTCTTTCGATTCTTCGATAATTTAGCTTGCAAAAGCGCCGCCATTACGACAGCTTCGTAAAGTGTTCTGATAATAATTGAGCTTTCAATCTTCTACGGTGATTGAAACTTAGACATTTGAGCAAATGGTAAAAAGCTATTTTTAATGTAGACATTTTTGATATTAATATCGTTTGATGCAAAGTGCTGCTTTTCTTACATGTCATGGTTTGTGATCTGTGTAGAACTTGTTGAAAAAAAGTATGATTCGTAAAAGGTTTATGTAGTTGTAATCATCGAGAATTGTACCTAAATTGTATAGAATCCAAAAGAATCCTTTTAATGTAAAATTGATTTTTATTATGTATTGTGTAGTCACGCTAATATTCGGACGCACTGTTATTGTTTCTCGGTCTGTACAAAGCGAAAAGATTACAACTAGATTTACGAATGTCTATATATCTATTTTTCTAAAGTGAGCCAATTTGACTCATACAAGAAAATAGAAATGTTTTGTAAAGAAAGTAGTTCCAAATCAATTTAAATGAAAGATTCATTATTTAAAAAATTAACTAACCAATATATTATATATATGGTAATCAAATTTTGAATGAGCCAAATTGGCTCCCTACATCTAGTGTTAAATATTGAACACGATACTATTTCTAAAAAATATGAATCATTTATTATACTTTAAAAATATAATGATCAGATCTTCTAAAATGCAATTACAAAATATACTTAAACGGGAGGTTGTCACATTTAACTTTTACATTAATACACCGTACTTTTATAATTTTTCAAAGGATAAATATTATATATATATGAAAAATTACAGAACACCACAGTTTCGGTAATTTCTTGTACACCGCTTTTGCGTGAATAATCACATTTAACCATTTCGACATGTAAAAATAATTTTTTTCCAATATTCTGAGAAAGCATGGTGCCATTATTTTCTAATTGTAAGCTTCTTTAATAAAAATCAACCCAAGGTATTTTTCTGGGATTTAAATCTGGTTGTTGAAGTAGTGGTTATAAAACTTTTAAAAAATATTCTTCTAGAATATAAGCTTTGGTCATTATATTAATAAAATTGTGTTCTTGGGCTATTTACATTAAATAACAAATTGTCCTTAAAAAATCCTGAACATTCTTTATTACTTATAATATCGTTGATAAAACCAATTCAACGACACCGTCTGCATACAATAATAAAAACACCCATCCGTGTTAGAAATAATTACAGAACTTGAGTGCTATAATTAAAACTATACTTTCGTATCATTAAATGCTTGTATTCACTTTTCAATCTTTTGACGACATTCAAAATGAATTCAGTTTATTTTATGAATTAAAAAGCCTGTTATGTTAGAATTTCCAGCATTTTGTTAAAGTTATAACCAATCTGGAAAATATTTACTGTTTATTTAAACAAAATTGTAATTTTATTGTAGTTCATTCATAATCAGCCTAGTAAATCCAGCACGGTGAAATACAGCCATTAGTAAAAAATTCCTGATGCACCCCGTGTTAATCCTCTTATGCAGACACCCGAGACCAAACTGAAATTATAGCATGAATAATGTCACTGTTAAATCACACGTATGGTTATCTTGTTCGTATAAATAATTCCTTGTAGAGGATAGCAAAGGCAAGTAACTTCTGCTACAAAGTAGAAATTCCCTTTTATTAATGGAAACTTAAATTTTCATGTCCTTATTAATTATGTTTTAGCAACATTAAATTTGGAAAACCTCTTCACGTTCTTTGGAAATCTGAAACTCTACGAATTGATTCTAACAACTTGAATAACTGATAAAAGAGATTTTGATTTCTCTTAATGCAATAACTATTTGAAATTATACAATTTTTAAGAAATTTCATACGGTAAATCCACTAACGATAAGTTTTGTTTGATGCAAGCATTTAATTATATCTTCGATTATTTTTCCGTGTTTTTAAATAATCATATTTTAAATTTTCCATTGATCCAATCTCAAATCATTTAACAAAGGGGATTAATAAAAACTTAAAACCTTCATTCTCCTCTGTATAATAAGAAAATTCGTGTTATTCTAAACGTTGTGAACATTCCTCACTAAATTGCTATATTCCTTATTTTCCTATTCCCATTCGCGAGTCGTCGCACAGTGGTCGATTTGGCCGAAATCCTGGCCAAAAGTCAAAAAATTTTTTTAACGATATTCAAAATCTAGCAATTGCGGTTAATTCATAACATATCAGAGCATCTTTTCTCAGCAATAAAAATTTTTATTGCCCATTATTGTTAGAGATATTCAACGTCAAAGTTGACACTTAGATAACGTAACGTTTTTACGTCGGAATTGAGAGTACATTTTCAATGTGATATCAAAGTACAATCCTCATTTTCAGTATTGGTAACTATTTATCATACTTTTAACTTATAAATATCTTGGTTTTATTTTTTTATTTAATTTTTTACAACTGTAACAGTACAAAATATAAAACCTATACATTTCTTTCCTTCAGGTAGGGAAATAGTTGTGAGGAACCCAAAATACCTCCGTGTTTTTTTTTTTAAATTAAAGTTTAAAGCTTCCGGAAGGAAGCCTCGTTGATGTTTTTTGCTACTTTTTGCTACTCCACGAGTTATTGTTATTTGTTTGTCGCGCGCGCCATACTGTAGGAAGAGCGTTTACGACCTAGGGCCAAGATATCATGCTTTTCTCTATGGATACTGTTAATCCTGCACTAAGTTCACCCTGGCAATTAACGAAATAATGTATATGTTTCATGGGCTTAAAAATCGAAATAAGTTTAAACAGACTGGTGGTCTTTTGTTTTGTGGTAACAATAGCTAGTCGAGGGTACCCCGACCGCTTGCCGTCATAAACTGGAATATCTTTGAGGATTCGACTTTTACGTGGCTGGTAGCAGGTATGGAGATGATATTTGTTTCTTATAATATTCCGTTTCTCTCCTTTCACCGAGATTTTTATTAAAAAAAGGGAAATTCGGAGGTGGAGAAGCAGAAATATGTTGGTTTCAAGATACAGTGACTGTTTCAATAAATATCGTTATAACTTCGCAAAGAATAGAAATAACTCATCATTTTTTTTTTAAATTAATCTTTGAAGTTTCCCAAAGGAGGCCCCGTAGCCCTTTTTTGCTACTTTTTGCTACTCCACGAGTTATTGTTATTTGTTTGTCGCGCGCGCCATGTTCGGGGAAGTGCATTTATGACATAGAGCCGGGCTATCGTGCTTTACCTAATGAATACTGCTAATCCTTCTCTAAGATCAACCTGGCAATTAACGAAATAATATGTTTATTTCATGGGGTTAAAAATCGGAATGAGTTTAAACAAGCTGGTGGCCTATTGTTTCGAGGCAACAATAGATAGCCGCGGCTACCTCGACCGCTTACCGTCATAAACCGAAAGATCTTTGACGATTCTAATGAAAATCTGGCTAGTTGCAGGTATGACGGAAATATTTGTTCCTTACAATGTTTCATCTTTCTCCTTCGACCGAAATTTTTATTAAACAAAGGGAAATTCTGAGATGGAACAGCAATGACATGCTTGTATTAGGATACAGGGACTGCTGCAATAAATATCATTAAAACTGCAGAAGTCCGTGGAATAACATAATATATTTTTTTTTAAATTAAACTTTGAAGCTTCCCGAAGAAGACCTCGTTGAGTTTTCTTGCGACTTTTTGCGATTCTTCGAGTTATTGTTATTTGTTTGTCGCGCGCGCCATGCTTGGGGAAGAGCATTTATGACATAGGGCCGGGCTATCATAAGACTACTAATTTTCGAGCCGATCCGACAATTTTTCGATACTCGCACCCGCCATATTTGAGCTGCCATTTTGTTTTTGGAAATTCTGAGTTTGGATTCTTAATCAGCGACCAGAAAAACATAAGACTACTGATTTTCGTGCCGATCCGACAATTTTTCGATACTCGCACCCACCATATTAAAGCCGCCATTTTGTTTTTGAAAATTCTGAGTTTGGATTCTTAATCAGCGACCGGAAAAACATAAGACTACTGATTTTCGTGCCGATCCGACAATTTTTCGATATTCGCACCCGCCATATTAGAGCCGCCATTTTGTTTTTGGAAATTCTGAGTTCGGATTCTTAATCAGCGACCAAAATAATACTAATATACCAATTTTCAGCTAAATTGAAAAACTCCTTATAGTTTTGGCCAGGATTTCGGCGAAATCGACCACTGTGCGTCGTGAATGTCATTTGATGATATCAAATGCATACCACATGTATAAAACTGCATTCACATTGCTCGTAGGACTTCTGATTAAAATCTCTACAGAATTTCACTGTCGGATGTGCTTGTCATACCCGCTAATTGGATTCCACAGCACCAAGCAAGATCCACTCTACTTTCATATATATCTATATATCTATATATATATATATGTAGATATATAGATATATATCGATATATACTTTGTATATATACAACACACACATACATACACATATTTAGGCCACTTGAAACCTATTGTTAACAATCATATGAAAACTATCAGATAATGTATTTCAGATCAAATTAAAAGTTTACTTCTGCATTATTTCAATCGGTTATCTTTTCACCGTAATCGGCAATTAAGGTAACGTCTAAGTATTACTTGCACATCCAAAAGCAAACACGAAAGTATCCAAATTAATCCAAAGATCACCATCAAGACGAATCGACCTACTTCGCGATCAACCCGGCAACGCAACACTCCGATTGGCTGGCCAGCCCAACGGAAAGGGGAAAACGGGTCACGGGGCAGATGGGACAGGGGGAGTCCTCCGCGAATTTCCGCGCGAAGGATCGTTATTTCGGACGCGTCCGTCTAATGACCTACTTTGCAAACCGAAGCAACCGAAACAAAGGACCGGCTCGAGTCTACCTTAATGATCACAAGATCAAAGAGTACCAAGGAATAGAGATTGCGTCCTGACACAAGCGCTACCTTGCCGTTCTCTCGATATTATAATAGATAAATACCCTTATTATCTCGATAGAATAATCTCAGTGATTAGGAATGAATACAAAGAGATTTATGTGAAAGTTCATGAGATTGAAATCGGAAGATTTAATACTAGAATACAGAAATTTTCAATTCGTTTGACGTTAAGGGCAGGTATATATATGTTAGAAGTAGGAAGCTGTTTGAGACGGTATTAATGATGTGGCTTACTAATGATAAATACTAGTTGTTAATTTTTATTTCATTCATACAGCGTCCGATGATTTATAGGTGTAGAAAGGAATTCTTTCCGGTGAACTTCAGTTGGTTGCTACAGTTATATGCTGGAAAAGAGGGTTTTAATTTTTTAGCAATTTCAACTGCTGACTTTGACGAAGTAGATTTTCTACGATAATGTGAAGAGAACGAAATCTTCGGTAAATTTTGACCAGTCTGCGACTTCCACTGCGAAATCAAATGTGCACCCCAAAGTTTTTGTGCATTTGATGGAATATGAAAAGAGTCTTATATTACGAACTGTTAAATCCGGAAAAATGGAGTCCGCAGAACATTATCGGCAACAATTAACAAAATTGAGCAACGACATCGATAATAAGACAAAAAAGACAATTGTATTATATCAAGGAAGTCGTAAGATTATTCTTCTTCACGATAACATTTCCCACAATTCCGCAAAGACGATAAAAATTCTCATTTTTACGTTGGGCTAGGAAACCTTACGTTATGCAACTTATTCTCCAAATAAGGCCCTATCTAATTTTATTTATTCAGATCTCTTCAACGTCATTTAGTAGAGATGCACTTTAAAACACGGAATGTGGTATGGAAAAGCTTAGGTGACTTTATTGCTTCTAAGCTACCAAACTTTAACCAACCAGAATCTAGAAGTTGCTAAAACGGTGGCGAACATGCATTGATAATAACGGCGAATGCTGTAACGAATGGGGTGTGGTATCTTTTTTTAAGTAAAGTTTTCATTTTATGAAAAAATCGGAAAGAATTCATTTCTACACCTTTTCTTTTTTCGACAACTAGAGGATTATGTAACGAGGGGAAATTGAAATTGGAAATCATATGTATTAGTCAAATGGATATCTTGGTTGAAAGTAGTCAACTTTAAGAAAAAAGAGGTAACACATAGTGTATAAATTGGTAGCAGAGAAGAAGATATCTGCACATTTGGATTAGTACTTCAACAAAATGGTATCGGTATTCAAGGAAACATTATTCTTATACATATTTTTGTTACATCACCAAACATCTCTATAAAATTCCTCAGTTATCTGAAAAGCAGGGGAAGAGGGAATATGTAGAGGTAACTTGAGACAAAAATAAAGTCTACATCGATAAAACGTAGACGGTGTACATGCACGAAAACTCGAAGATTTGAAGAACAATTTCAAAATTTTTCAAAAAGAACAAGTTCAAATACTCCATCGCGTTTAGGAAATTTTTCTTAAATTATCGTTTCAAATGCATTATCCTCGGTGGCTCAGAATCCACCTAAAACGGTAGGTGATGAGCCAAATGGCAGAAGCAATTAACCCATTTGCATCATTATCATATATATAGGGTGTCCCAGCCGATTTGGACATATTCATAGCATCGATATTGTGGAATGTAGCAAAAATATTTCATAGGAAACTTAAATGGTAACGAGCGGGGCATAATCTGGTTTCATTAGTTTTTTCCGTAGGTGGATACGTCAAGGACATATGAAGGTCAACTTTGTTTTTTTAAATGGAATGAGGTACTTTTTTATGCACCAAGCGATGCAGCTAGACATTCTTTATAAAACAAGTTCTGACCTATGTATGTCGAAAAGCTAAGAGTTTAGGAGATATTTCAATTTAACTAATTCTAAAATTCGTAATTACATTAGCGTTTATTTGTAGGTATGGTTCAATATAACGACCATTTGAATCACAGCATTTTTGAAATCGATGAAGTAAGGACTGGCCTACGTTATTTAATGTATCGGCTGATATTTTGCCACATTCATCGAAAATGTGCTGCTTCATATCACTCACTTTAGTTGAAACTTTCGCGTTTTATCCTTTAAATAGCCCCCTAAGAAAAAGTCGGGCAGCGTTAAATCAGGTGACATACATATAAACAGAGCTCACGCCCTAGTGCGGCAGGAATGACGTCTTTGTATGTAGATTATTTATACTGAAATATCTCCTTAACTATTAGGTTTTCGACATACATAGGTAAGTACTTTTTTATAAAGAATGTCTAGCTGTATCGCTTGATGCATAGAAAAGTACCACATTCTATTTAAAAAAACGAAGTTCACCTTCATATATCCATGACGCGTCCACCTACGGAAAAACTAATGACACCAGATTATGCTCCACTCGACGCCATTTAATACTTTACCGACGGGTATTTGAACATCCTCCCACTTCTGATCGGTCACTTGCACGCAAATATTTCCCTGATATTTATATCTCTTCGAAAATTGCAAAGTTTCTTCACTGAGTCCTTGGCACAGTTAACCGCAATGAAAAATAATAATTTATTAATTGCTATAGCGACCAATTAATGAATTAAAAGTCCAAAAGTATTGGGTCCGAAAAGTCGATTAATCGGCTACCGGTCGGTAAAGTGTTAAGTTTAATATGAAACATTTTTCGCTAATATGCCACCGTACCGAAATTCTCAAGATGTCAAAATCGGCTAAGACACCATGTATATATACGCTCAATTTTCCTGGTCACTATCACCGGAGCCGTATGCATACGATCAACTTTGTTGGTCACTCTCATTACCCGTATCCTAAAAAACAAATGGAGGGTGCCGTTAGAGATGAAAGTAGTAATTTTGATTACTGTGAAGAGAATATTAAGTCACTAAAACGAAGACAAATTATTGATCTAAAATTCGATAGTGATGATGCTAATAAAAATCTACGTGAGAGTGCCAGTGAATTCGAATTGTTTAGCTCAAAAGAAAAAAAGTGAAACAGTTTATTAGTATGAAAATTTTCAAGTGCTTTTATGCATTCAACATTTGAAATACAATAATACTGCGAAAAATAACTAATCAACATTTCTGCCGTTATCAGTAATATACAATATAGGTATAGACGTAAACCACATATTTGCAATGTATTTTTTCTTATAATGCTGAAAGATGAAGTTCTTTTACTTGTAGTGATTTTTGTACTTAAATATAACAAAATTAAAATTAGTGATAAAGGCCTTTTTCCATATTTCCTTCTGACGCAAATCGGTTAAAACCGAAAAACTACAAATATATTGTCGATGAAAAAATAATAGATGAGACGCAATAGATTCGAAAAGATATGTCGTTTAGAAATCCGAATTTCATTAAACTATTCTACACCATACACTATAAAATATTTGGACTGTCTGAAGCACTGCAGAAGAGAGAAGTAAGGCGTTATCTACCATGGGGTTGTACGTGAGTGCTTCCTCGTCCGGGATAAACCGGGAAAACGCCGATTTTGTAGCCCGAACCGTGCTTTCAGTGTCCGTGGATAGTAACCCTGCTACTACCCCCCGGGCACACGATTCACCGTATGGCAGGGGTTGAGTATCTACTCTCGCATACGGTCTCCCTAGTGTCCTCGAGGCTTTCGAGCTACTTTATCACAGGAAGCTAGCTGCTGAGTGGAAAATTTAGTAAAGATAACTGGTCGCGTTTAGGAAGTCTGTCGCGGCGAATAGGGGTAGCTCGTTGTTGATTTCAGAAGGCCGGGGGTTTATGGGCCGTCGAATGGCTCTCGTTGACGCTTGGTGAGACTAATTTTGAGTTATCTGCAGGGACACTTTGCCGATCCTAGTTTCCAGTTTTCTGGGATTCTTGATTAATTTAATCCGTGGAACGAAGCACCTGGCATTAAGCCCTAATTTGCCTTAAGGTCTCCCGGGAATTTGTTTCTAAATGTTTGCCCGCCAGTCTGCAATTTCGTAGAACTTGACCTTTCATATTAGAAAAAGGCAGACGCCCTTTCTTAATTACATGTATATGATTATTTATTATCTGGTGATTAAGCACATAAAATATGTTTAGGTTAAAAAATTACTCTATTTTGGGAAAAAATTATTCTGATGATTCGGTTAAAATGATATTGAATTTAATTCGTGTAGTGAGGCCAACTTAAGGTTGTCATTTTTGAATGCGAAAGTGTCATTTGGGATGCGAAAATATGTTTTTAGAGAAAGATGTATTTGAAAGAATAGAGCGGAAGGGTATTGTACTCTGAAGGTAAAGAGAAAATCAATACCATATTTTTGAGATTTTTACTGCTAATAATGATTTTCTCAGTAGAACGATCCCGATTTTTTCTCACTATTAACGACCGGCTAATTAACGGCCGATTAATTTACGACCGGCAATTTTTATCCATTTCTAATACTGATTGTGAGTACCGGCAAAAATAATAAAATTCTAAAGCTGATTGCGGCAAACTTGTATCGGTAAATTAAAGATAAAAATTATGATATTTGTTTTGAAATATCAATGTTACAGATAATTAATTTCCGTATCAGTATGTGATTAAAATTTTATAAATTCAGTTTTTGCACAATTTACTTTGCTTCAGCAATAGACATTGGCGCAATTGAGAACTGAAAGAAACTTCGATCTCACGCTATATATTTTTCTCTTAAAAGAAAATCCCTAGAGTCGTCATACATTATTCCGAGCCAATGGCATTCGATAAATCGATTTTTCAGCAGGAAGAAATCACTCTCCCTTTACAATCGTAAAACGACCCCGTGCCCCCTGTCGATTCTCGGTCTCTTGTAACATGTATTCACCTCCTCGAGGCACTCTACAACGTTATCGTCTCGAAAAGTTTAATTTTCGATTATATCGATGGTCACTCACGAGCAAGTAAGAAATAGAAAAATTAGTCGATTTTTCAGAGTTTAAACCGTGAACTATTTCTTCAATTGACTGAAAATAACTTTTAAAATAGCATATCTTCCTAGTCAAAATGTTTGACAGATGATTTTTGCAATGGGACTAATGACATTTGGATAAACGTCGGCCAAAAATTATGAAGGCCAGAATGAGGGGAGATGCAAAAGGAAAGATAAGTATGTTGTAAAAAACAATTAGTCAATTTTTTTAAAAGATGGCACTAAATCGTTTCGACCGTATCCGTAAATAATGGAAGGTTGCTACAATATGCAATACTTCTATTATGAAAAATTCAATTCTAAATTTCAATTTATTTATCAGTCGAAATACTGACTCCCAATCTTTAATGCTTTGTTAATATAATTTTCATAATATAAGAAATGTGTACTATGATCTAATTAGTTTACATGTTTTCTGTTTAAAATGTGATATTTGTTGATCATTATTTGTTACAATTTTGTGGTCAATCTCCATTTAACATTGGCGATAGCGTATCGATACTTCGATCGATTGAAATTCAAACCGTACACATATTTACGAGCCCGAAAGGCAATGGATTAAAAGATAGGGAGTTACATCTGCAAAACGTTTAACTTAGGCAAGAAAAGTCAATAAAAACTATAGAAAAATAATTTTTTAATCTTTATTACATTATCAATTTCATATAATCTAATACACAAGTCCAAAATTAAAAGATATTTAAAACGTTATTATCCGAGTAAGAAAAACAACATTGCCATAGAATTTTCAACGATTCTGCCTCGTGACGGTTCCGCACCCCTTCAACCTTCAAGAGGAGTGAAGATAGTGTTGTAAGAGGATGACAAGACAGAGGAAAACAGAGTGGAATTGGGGACACCCTTTTCTAGCATGTCGAAGAAAATTGGACTTTTTGTGAGTCCCATAAAGGTTAAAGAAGTGATGGTGAAAATACCCTCAGCAATAGTTGTTATTTCGTATTCTGCTATTTTTAACCATCTGAATTTTGTAAATGATAAATTCTTGTTATAATGTGTAGCTGTTGGTTCAACCGAAAATTATTCGTGTTGAAGGATGAGAATGATTACCGTTAAAGCATGTTCGGTGTGCATATGGTTTATTGAATGACTGTTGTTTAAATGATTAAGAAAGACTTCTCGGATTGGTCCTGGCTGGTGGAATTATTCTCGAAAGATTTACCTACTGTTTTAATTACATATAACCTTAAGACTGTCTTCGGAAAACGTGGTCGATTGATTATTGGAGATTGACCATTTGTCTCAAGTATACTGGCTCTCGACTAAAACTACTTGCCTGAGGATAGTAACAACTTAAAAGAATTGGTACAATAAGATTAAAAGCAATATAATTTAATGAAGTAACTAATTGTAAGAATAATATTATTATAGATTTTATTGAAAGTTAGCACTCATTATTTATTGTCTATCATAAAATTTCCTGAGGTCTAGGTTACACATTGGACTCAGAGTAGGTTGTAACGAGTAATATCATTGTAACGAGTGGCTGGTTTCCTCGACCGGGAGCAAATATGTGCCAAGTATTAAAAGCTGAGTAAACAGTTGTACGTATCCACTTAAACCCCGAGCTTGCCACGGAGGGGTAAGCGGATTAAGTTCTTAACGAAAGCTCCCTCCCTCTGAAAGAATTATATTTAATTCATTATATTAAGAAGATCAGACCCTGGACCCTGGGAGACTCGTTAAACTTTGTCGAGACGATACAAACGGGGGACAACCGATGGAAAATGGCAACGGTCTCTAAGAACCTGAACACAATGAAATTAAACTAATAATTTTTATTTAAGTATTTATAAAGTGATCTGTCCATTCACATTGCAAATCCAAGTGTGTTATTTTAAAACACATAAACGTATTATTTCCTTGTAGTCACTTTTTGGACGTTTCCCGGTGTGTTATTATTTAACACAGTACATGTGTGTTATTTTGATGCATGTAGGAGCGTTATTTTTAAAACACATAAATGTGTTATTTTAAAATATAAATATATATGTGAGAGGAATATTTTATTAGAACAAAACGATTAAACGATTGGAACAATAAATACAATACAAATCAGATCAACTCAGAGACAAAATCGACTTCTTCACACCACTCCTCAATCACGACTCTATTTACAAGTGTTACCGCCGCTTGTTCAAATATTCCAATCCTACGTATATATACTTCTTGCTATTAACTAACATTTATTAAAAAGATACATAAAACCAACAATAACTATAACATACACTTAGAAACTAATAAAAATAAACAGTAACAGTTATGGCGTCTTTTCGCTTTCACGTTTCGTTCTTCACTACTGTTTTGTATTCTTCTGCCCTGTCTTTTGTTACTCACGTCATCATCTCGTTCTCTGTCATTCATTTACTTTCTCACTCGCTCATTTCATCTGCCTTCTTACATATTTATAGGTAAATCAATTACATATTCACAGAACTGAATAAAATTATATTAAATATTAATATGATTGTTCAATATTTTAAAGGAGTGCAGGAACTCCGGTATTAATATGCAACCTACCACATTCAAGAATATTTCGAAATATTATAGATGAGAATGATTGGTTAACGTGTCAAATGATGCGAACCAATAATGCAAAAATTACAGTTATTGTTTTTCTAATCTTTTAAGTGGTACTAATAACTGATAAATATCTGATCAGTAAATATAATGCATTTAAATACATCAAAAACAAACGGCTAACACGTAAAAAAATATAATTCTAACGAAATGTGGAATTTTAATACACTTTTGTGCATAAAAGTGAAGTGTCTTTAAATTTAACACACAAAAAAATGCATTATTTATTTACTCGGATAAAACGTGTAAAATAACGCATTAGATGTGCTAAAACTTCACGTTAATTATTTTAAGTGATTTATTTTAATGCACATAATTGCATTTACACGTTTAGACGTGTTAATGGAGTGTGCTTACACATTTTGGTGCATTTAAATAACCCACTTTTAACACACTTAGATTTGCAGTGCAGTTTTGTCCAACACCGAGTGAAAATAATAAACTGAAAACAGACTGAAAATTCGAGTAATTTTTCTATATTAACATACAGTCGGAAACTTAACTTAAAGAAAGCTGAGGTAGTGAACAAAAGTCGGAAAATCGTAGGCGAAAAAAAAGCCGAAAACGATCTGAAAATATCCAGAAACCAAACTAAAATCTAATCGTAAATTAAGTACTGACTTCAGACGGAAAACAGGCTGAAATAAATATTATACTAAATTACAGTTTTTAAATTAAATGTTTCTAATTCCGTCATTCGAGAAATTTTCTAATTGTAAGTCCAGCATTTAAAAATTTTTATAAGTCTAATAGCGGAAAAAATTCTATGTCCTGGAGTTTAGACATTTCAGTTTGCTTTCAGTTTGCTTTCAGTTTATTTTCAGTACTCGTCGGAATTAACTGATATATGAGTTTCGGACACAACTCTTTTGTATTTAGTAAACCGACTACTCGAGACTTCTTGCTACTTTACTAAAGCAACGTACATCTGAATATTATTATGACAAATACTTACAAAGCGATATACTTAAGTGTATAGCGAATTACCAAAAGAGTACAAAATAATCGGATATATAAAATATACCAAATCTCTGGAGCTCTTAAAAGTCTGTGGGCATCATTGAAATAGCAGAGAGTTGTCGTACGCAATGTGTTAACTTATTAATCGGTTGCCACAGCAATTAATAGATTGTTATTTATCGTAGCGATTTACTGTGCCAAGGACTCAGTATC
The DNA here is from genome assembly GCA_910591515.1 of Cerceris rybyensis. NCBI lineage: Eukaryota > Metazoa > Arthropoda > Insecta > Hymenoptera > Crabronidae > Cerceris > Cerceris rybyensis. The sequence continues at coordinate 8,339,352 of OU342789.1, read as the reverse complement.
GAGAATTTGTGATTTTCGTAGAGATATCGGTATCAGGAAAATATTTGCGGCCAAGTGATCGGTCATAAGTGGATAGGATGTTAAAAAAATACCAATCGTAAATTCGAGAAGATTTACTTGTAATTGTTAACTTGAATACTAATATTTATTTTAGTATAAATGATTCCTAACCATTCCAAGATCACCTTTTTTCATGACATTATAGCGATTTATGCTACTGTCTAAATAAACCGAGCATATCAGCTTTTTAGTCAATAAATAGTAAAACTTTTATTTATATGTATAGTAAATCGATTAATATTTATTTTAGTATGGCTATGACGTCTTTTTCGTAGAATACGAAGCAAAATCATTTGAGAATATTATAAATATGTAATTAAGTGGAATCTAATTCAGCACTACAGGGAAGACGCAAAATTTAAAGCGGAAAGTTTCTATAAACGGGTTCTTCTTTTGAGTCATAAGTACCTTTGTACTTTTGTAATGATGACCTGTGCATAACCGATTCAATTAAACTGTTTCCAAAAAACGTTTCATACCTTCTATGTAGGCGCGATGTAGAAAAAGACTAATATTGAATAAGATAGTTCTAATGATTTAATAAATGACACAAACCTTGGATTTTTACTGCAAAATTTATATTATCAGTACAGGGCTTTAAAGTATTATGTCTAAACCTTAAAACGATAGTGTGCATAGGTCTTATTTTATTTTATGTCTATAATAATAGCGAAAATTTCTCAATTTTTTTTTGCAGTTATACACATAAAACTGCAGATTCTAGTTGAAATAGCCATACTAGGTAAAGCCGAAAAATAGGAAAAAATAATTTGGCTCGTTAACAGTATTTGAGACACTGGTCATCGTAAGGGCTTTATAATCCATGGATTATAGTAATATGAGAGCATGGTGAAGGCTGATGCTCACCGTTTATTACATCCGATTCTTCGCATTACACGGTAAAATAAAATGTGTGACGATCAGAATCTAATCTTACGATTCCGATAAATATCAACTGTATCCACTATAAATGAAATAAACATCATAGATGCAGAATTTTTAATAATATGTTTATTATTATAGTGATATAGTTTATTTATTATTACCGTAATATAAATTATAGAAAAATATATACAAAGTTAGACAACAGTGTGATTATGAATTATATGTCTAAATATTGTATCGTCTCAAAGTAGGGAAAAATACGTCTCAGCGTCGCAGAATCTATACACAGGCCTCTCGTAAAACATCAGGCAATCGGCACTCAACTTCATATTTCCTCTCACATACAATGCATTTATAGATTTTTGCATCCCACATAAAGGATTTCCTAGAATTGCAGATTTCCAATGATACTTGCCTATAAAGGTATATTTGGACCCAGTAATTCGAATATATACTCCTCAAATAAGAACTAATCAAAATATTATAAAACTCACTATTCCCACGAAGTGAACATCCAAGCTGATTTTGAAGTTTTGAGTAAGTAGTCCGTACACTGAAAATCCAAGTGTGTTAAAAGCGGGTTATTTAAATGCACCAAAATGTGTGAGCACACTTCATTAACACGTCTAAACGTGTAAATGCAATTATATGCATCAAAATAAAACACTTGAAAAAAAGTAACGTGTAGTTTTAACACATCTAATGCATTATTTTACACGTCTTATCCGAGTAAATAAATAATGCATTTTTTTTGTGGGTTAAATTTAAACACACTTCACTTTTATGTGTACAAAAGTGTATTAAAATTGAACGTTTCGTTAGAATTATACGTTTTTACGCGTTAGCCGTTTGTATTTTATGTATTTAAATGCATTATGTTTGTTCGATCGCTGGATGCTTCGTACTGAAATTTCGCCACGAGGTGTGGTCCGAATTTCTCGAAGTTTATTTTATATATTCTAGTGAATAAAAGACGAATAAAATACAGAAAATCCATTGCTTCTGGGCCTTTTGGCTAAGATGAAAATGTGTAGTACCTGTTCTTATCAGTTTAATATTTGATATACTCCTCATCGAGTCGTTTACACGACTGTGTTATTTAATAGTATATATAATAAGATATATGATATATATAATATGTTTTTAAAATATTGAACAATCATAATAATAATATTTAATATAATTTTATTCAGTTCTGCGAATAATTGATTTACCTATATATATATTTATATTTATATTTTAAAATAACACACCTACATGCTTCAAAATAACACACATGTACTGTGTTAAATAATAACACACCGGGAAACGTCTAAAAAGTGACTACAAGGAAATAATATGTTTATGTGTTTTAAAATAACACACTTGGATTTGCAGTGTATGTATCTAACCATTAGCCAAACAACAGTGATTTGAACATACTCAAAAGACTATCAAGTTTAACGGCCACAAGATAGTCACTGGCCACAAGATGCTTCCTATACCCGACGGGTGACTATAATCTCCCGCTCCAAAAATGGAACCAAAAGTTAAAACAAGTGCTATATGAAAATACTATATGTACTATATATAATGGTCCGCAGACAACGCCAACTCGAGTTATTAGTAGCTGGCGGAGGGTGTATTATATAGCCCTGGAATACCTGTAGACGGCTCGATGTAAGTTAAAAAAAATTTTTTTTTACTCTATGTAAAGTGATATGAAACTTTAAACGCGTTTTTCTCAAAATTGTGTTTTTAAAGTCGGTGGCCAAGATTGCTCGGAAACGGCTGAACCGATCAGTCTCAAAGTTTAACACAAGTTTCTTAAGTATATTTTTTAGTAATTGACCGAAGATTTTTCCTTACCGATAAATATTTATTTTTTTATAAACAATTTAAGGCCAAAATTTTGGTAAAAAATCGATTTTTTTTTCTAGAAGCCGACATTTTGCAAAAAAACTTTATTTTGCTTATTCCTTCGATTAATTACAAAATTACACATTACTTTAACGGAATCCGTTTGGTTTTTCCATTTTGGATAATCCAGTCCAGAGATATCGTGGTCACCGCAAGGTGCCTTTTTTGAGAGGAGCTCCTGGAGATCAGCTATAGCAGTATTCAAAATTATTATTTTCACTAATAAAAAATGTTAAAATACAGTTGAAAGTTACCATAATATGTTTACAAATTTTTACATTAACAAATTTAAAAATCTGCTCAGGAAAATTTCTTGAAAAATCACTTTTTTGGGCCTCCTGACTATATATAATCCCTTAATGTCCGCCAAATAAGAGCACTTATGCTTTTGGCCTCTTACATATATATTAAATAACTTGACTCGTTCGGGCAGCGATTCGGCTTATTGCGTGGAAAATGAAAGATCTGATAAGGACTTGTGAAAGTCTTGAGTTAGAATTAAGAACTGTAATTTAGAATATGATTTAGAATTTGAAGATGACTCTCACAATTAGTTGAACTTGGAAATGAACTGAGTAGTGATGAACTTGGAATAGTTGAATTTCTTATGAACACTGAGCCATGGTGAAAAGAGACGTAGGGTTTTTAAAGGCTTTTGGAAGCGGAGTGGGAATGGTGATAATGGTGGATGCAAGCAGAAGGTCAAAGTAGGAAGTAGGAAGTAGGATTTGGACGATGACTCGGGGATGAGTACGAAATGGTGACTGTGTTTAGGGAGTTGAAAGGTCGAGATGGAAAAATAGGAGATCTGGACTTGAGGTGGTGAATCAGTGGTGATTATGGAATGACGATTGTTGAGTGAGCCGCGTACAAAATATGTGTACTTATAAAATATTCCTTAAAGTTGTCTTATTGTTAGGTACTAATTGATCGGAGGGTCGGTACGTTACACAAGTTGAAAATTTTTGGAATCAACTTCAACCGAGCACCGATGGTATTTGAAACTTTGATAAAACATGAAGTAGTCCTTTCGCATCAACAGCGTCTTGCATTCACGTACCACAACAGATGCTACGCCAAAAAGTTGGCATCTCTTATCAGAGCAAGGAAGGTATAACGCGACAACCTCAAGAAGTCTCCTCGGAGGTAGGCCTGTTTCGGCAGGATCTGATTCGCTAGGCGTCATTAAGATATTTTAGTGTTACGACTTTGTCAAGTGCCTCCTTCAGGAGGCTGAGCAGGGTGGACTAAATTAAAAAAACGGTGCGAATAAGCGGTATTTAGCGAGAAGCTACGCCGCTCATGGGACTTCTTGAGGTTGTCGAACGATAACACTGAATATATTATTTGCATCACCCCGAATTTCACTGACATTATAAACATTATTTTATATCCTTTTTCATATAACTCCTATAACTAACTTGGTAAGCACTACACATTGAAATGTCTTATTTAAATTTGTATGTAAGATAACAGAGAATGATAGTTTTATTCTGAAAATTGTTAAATTATACATTTCCTTCAAACAACTGTGCATGGCATATAAAATAACATATACAGGCTTATTATTGAGACCAGGGGTAATCAGCCTGTTCCCTACAACCCGATAGTAGGCAATTCAAGCTTTCATGGTGGGCGGTAGCAGTTTTGTCCGATTCTAGATCTACTTTTTTTCGCCTCCGGCCATCACTCAAGTTCAGTTAACCTCTCATTTAAATAAAAAGAAAAATTAAGCTACATATTTTTATTAAACTTCCATTTAAAAAATTACTCTGAAGTTACGGAAACTTTGAAATTGCGTTGAATTATATATTGTAATTTATCGCAGAATTGGTGGGTGGAAAGAAAAGTTTTAATGCCAACAAAGATACAAAAGTGGACGGTAGGTACAAAAAGTTTGACAACCATTAGCTTAGATAATCCTAATTGTCAGCTGGAGCTGATTGTATGAAGTATTACAATATAGAAACAACTGCAGCGGGAAAATGAGATGAAGTTGAATAAGTGTTTGCAGAAACACTTTTACGGGTGTACCCACACTGAAGTATGTAAATATTCTTAACATACTCTGCGTTTATGTACATACACACCATACAGACACGCTTAGAATAGTTTATAAACGATTCAGTATTCAGCAAGTCAGTTTTAAAGGGATGAATAACCATCGACGTCTTCTCTTTAAATTTTTGTTCGTAGCAGCGAGTAAGGATAGAGATTTAAACGTTGTTTTCAATATAATCATTATTCTTTGCGCTTTGTTGAAAAAGAAAAGTAGATTCTTCCAGCGTTCTTCAAACTGTTCCCCGTCGAGTAACCCTCCGTTTCACGAGTAGCCAGAACTTTCAAGCAGGAAAAAATAACTTTGGAAGTACGGTTAATGCAGTTCTTGCGATATGTCGTATGAATAATTTATGTTCACACCGTGTTTGAGGGTGAAAGGAGCAAGTAGCAGGTGTTGTTGTTAGAACACACCCCTTCACCCGCTCATCCCTTATAGCACCCCTGTGTGTGTTCGAGTATGCCATTTTATTCCTTCTGCGTGCATCTGTCGACGTTGCATAATACGTTAATAAACGCTCTCTAACTACAACTACAGTCCCACCGAGAGACAAACTTGTGCAATTCGTTGCAAATGTTGCATTCGCCAGTTTGCTAACCGCGGAAGTATCTACGCTCGGAAGTTTCCCTGAAACTCAGATAAATTTTGGCTATTTTTAATTGGCTGTTAGGAACACTTATTGTTAGCAAGACTCATTTATGAACCTCAAATTGTACACAATTCCTAGTGAATGTTGACAGATTTACTTGATAAATCTTTCTACGAAATATATGACAATATCGATACATTCAACATCTACGACAAGAATAATAGAATTGCTATAGCATTTTAACCCTGCGCACTCGGAGACATCCCTGACGTTGTCCATCAGCAGTTCAACGTCACTTAACGATTTATTATCTTGTGCTATTTCAAAAAAAGCTTTAACACTAAACGTACCAAGCGGGGTCAAATGACCCCTTTCAAAATTTACTTTAAAATCATACATTCATTGTTATTTCTTTCGCTCATTTGACTTTTTGTAAAGTCTTATATCATCTCATTATTCAATTTCTCGCCTTCCATTTTTCTCGTAGCTTATTTTTTACCGTCAAAAATTTTCTTCCTACCATATGTACTACGAGGGGTCATTTGACCCCATACGAAGTTTACGTATTTGTCCGCATTTTTCTTCAACTGGAACCTTAGTTCTAAACTCAGATACGCTTCTCAAGTGAAGGTTTCATTTATTTGAACCTGATATGTGTGTTTTTTGGCGTGAAGAGTTGGACGATCCGATCGGATTCATACGACGCGTTATTCAAGTCCCAACTTTGAGATTACATATCTCTAAGAATGTTGTGCAATAACAATTTGTGTTAATGATAAAGGATGCTCTGACATATTGCAAATCAAATACATTGCTAAATTTGGAAGACCGCGAAAAAAATTTTTCTGGTTTTGGCCAGGATTTCAGCGAAATCGACCACTGTGCGACGTAACGCATAAACAGGAAAGACCGTTTTCGGAGATTCAAAAGAAACACTCCCTTCAATTAGTTCTCCAAAGCTAAACGAAATAGAAATGCGGTAGTATATTGAGAGTCAGAGAGTAAAGATCAGAGTCTACAAGAAATCAAGTTCGGCAAGGAATGATAACACACGACAGTTTCCGTTACATTCAATTAGTCTTGTGTAATTTATTGATTATTGTGTTTATAGAAGTAAAAATTTATGTTTGATTGTTTTATTAGAAATCAGAAGTGATGTTGCAAATTATTTCCTTTAATAAATTGGGTATTTTTTTCTGAAAATCAACATTTATTTCGTAAGGGGTCAAATGACCCCTCATGGTGAGATTAGGTAGGTGTAAAATACCGGTACGTTTAGTGTTAAAGTAACATGTATTTCTCAAAATGTTACAATGGAATAAGTCGATCTAGCCTACTCATCAGTAAATTCGAATGTACCCTCAGAGCGGACAACAGTGATATGCTACAATTACGATGTCCCCTCAGATGGGGCATCCAAGTGCAAAGAGGTAAAAATAAAACAAAGAAATTGTAGTTTATAAAAGCAACTGTAAAATTGCGCCAGCGAGGCACTGATTGTGAGCCGCGTATTCACACGCCTGGCTTTCGTCAAGAAAAGTTTCTCCAGCAAGGGAGGACGTCCACCCTTCTCCCTCGTTCGGGGAAAAATGGTCCCCGGTTGACCCCACTGTTGCACAGTAGGATTTTGCCGATCTAACTGGACAGAAATCAATTTTCGTAATTGTTCAAATGTTTAAATTTCATTGTAAATCAATAGTAGAATATCCATGAAAGCAGAAAATGTAAAAATTATTCTAAAAAATAATCTGCAATAATTAATCGACACTTTAACACTTTAGTGGCCGCTCACACAACATATATACCTTTGCAATTTTTTATTTTTCCAAATGATCTTTTATTACCATTTCAATCCCCAGTAACAATTAACATGTACTTTAAGTTCTGCTCCGAAATGTATATTGATTTTTAATTTAGAGTACTATTTGTTATACTTTTGCAATTTTATATATACAAAATCGACAAACTAGGTGAAACAAAATAATAACTCGAGAACCATTCGTTATAGAAAAAATGTTATATACAAAAGTTTCATAATATCGCGAAGAGAATATCAGTGCAATATTAATTTTTTATTTGTTATACTTCTTCAATGTTCTTTAACCAGCCAGTTGTGGTGTCCCCTAGACAGAGCGTACACCTCTATGTGTCGCAAAGAATCAAGTGATGATGGGATAGTCGTCAAACACAAAGTTGTCTCTGTTAAGATATTGCATCAAAAAGACGGGTTTATTTTATAAGACATATAATTTTATTATTAATATGTACTCATTCATTTAACATAAACATATACTACATACATAATAAATGAAGAACTCAAGTAATATCTATAAAAGTTGACAATCTAAACTGCTGCGGTTGAGTGGTATTCTCCAAAACTTGGAACAACACATAGTGCTATTTACTTGGCAAGCCGAACACCCCAACACCGTGATTATTTTCTCTTTTTTTTTCTATAACAAAGTGCACACCTTCGTGAAGAATTATTTATTACTAGACTGCCGGGTATATAATCCGGGAATTTTACTTATTCAATTTTTTAATGAACCGTGTACCGCGAAGTATATGATTTCGTTTCACCCATATTACCCAGCTTATACTTCTTTGTTCGGAAACAGTGAGAGCAATAAAGTAATAAAAGTGATGTTTAAGAAGTATTCGTTCTCATTAATGCCAATGAGATTTTTTAATTGTTGTACGCTACCTTAAAGAAATTCAAGAATTTACCGACCGCGCGCTTCACTTATTGTAAGACTCGACAGCCGCACTGTGTTACGTAATCTTTAGAAAGTTGTAACAACAAAAGATGCAGCCGATATTTGCAGGAATCACTTCTATATGATTCAAATTAATTACCCTCAAAGTTTCCGGAAAATACTATCGGGCACTGTATTAGTTTTTCAATGTTAAAGTAGGTAATTTAAGCCGAAAAACATGTATTTAAAAAAACTTCCATAAGGCACTGAACAAATAATTTTTCAAAAAATTAATTATCGGTTCTACAACATTAAGTCTAATGGTGATAATTTATGCAAAAGATAGAAAGTCTAACTTTCTTAATGACTCTAACAGTATTTGCTTTTTAGTGAAGTCCTTGTACGATTTCGCGCTGTTCGAATTCGTTGTTTTTAAGCACTGATTTTTGGACTTAGATGATACACAATCAATTATTATCCCTGTCACTGGTGCCAGCAAATATTTTAAATTATGATAAAATGATTGAACATCCAATCTCTAACGTGATTTTTACCACCTAAATTACCCGTTTCGTTCCACTGTGCGACGAAGGGAAGAACGTGTCACAGCTACATGTAGCTAAGTAAAAAATAAAAAATTAGTATTACACTGATATTCTTTTCACCATATTATGAAATTTTTGTATAAAACATTTTTTTTTTAAATGAACGGTTTTCGAGTTATTATTTTTTTCCACCTACATAGATGGTCGATTCGTTCCACTGTAGCTACAGGGTGGGACGCAATCTCCGTCCACTTTAAATATTTCCATAATTTGTAATAATACGAAAAAATAATATACATAAACCTTGCACGGTAAAGTCGGAGACATATTGTGATAGAAACATGTTTTGCGTGGGTTGAAGCATAGAGGAGATTTTAAGGTCAACTCTACTTTTCTAAATAGTATGCGATGTCTTTTCATTTCTATGTGGTGAGACGATTTCAACAAGCTATCTTGAAAGGTCATGCGAGATAAAATGTAGTAATAAAATGAACTTTCTTAAAATGCAACCGATTCCCTTATCTTGTCCCATTTTTCTTAAAAAACAACAGAGCGTTTAAAAGTCTCTACTTGGCAATCTTTCTCTACTTGCAACTGGAGAAATCACGAAAAGATTTTATTCAATTTAATTGTTGATTATGATAAGAATACGTTTCGTCAGTCTGTGCAATTAAATTCAACCTAAATTTCATTACTGTTATTGTAGTAATTGTATACACATTATTGAACGATTTACCTTTTTAGTAATTCATATATTGTATATTTGTGAAGAACATATACTGTTTCGAAAAATAATGTTTTCCTGCAGAAACAGAAAACTATTTTTGAAGATAGCACACTACTATAAGACACATCACAGTATCAGATGAGCCAGAAAAAGCGATATAACTGTCTTCAACCGATTAAATTATGAAGATATACATACAGTACTTTCCCCATTGTACGAAAACTGTTACTGAAATATTTTTATAATTATAACTAAATACTCTCATTTATTAACTGTTACGATAAACCTCAGAATTATTCGATACATATAACTCTCAAAAAATTAATGTAAAATATTTTTTATTCTCTTACAACTAGAGAATGTTCATGATCGTAAAATTCTTGCAAATATTTGAACAAAAAAAACGTTAAATAATATCAAGGAGCACTTAGTTTGCATTTGATTAGAACTATCTCAATGTCATTTGACGAGAACTACGTTATCTTGCTGCAAACTGTTCCAGCAGGAATTATGCCTGTGTTTATCTGCCACGTTAGTTATTCTTCGACCTACATACCTATCGCATTATGCAGTATGCTAATGAACATCTATTATCGCGACCTGCTTGTACCAGCACCACCGGTTCGGGACAACTACACGGTCCAATAACACAAACAACCCCTGCGATGGCAGCCCTTATCGATAAGCGGTCCTCGATCGATCGATTAATCCGACTCGTTTACCTACGCGCCCTTTTTTATTATAACTTACACAACTAATTGAGACGTTAATGTTAAACGTCTTGCGAAGTAGTGCTTATCTTAGAAATTTAAGTTACTAAAGATATTGGTAGAATTAACGTAATTTCCTACAATGTCTCATTATAGAACGTTACACTTAATGTCTACTGATAAACTTTTTCTAAGGTAACTATCACAATACCTGTGGTACTTTGCTGTTCGTGCGATTATTATTCTTATTATTCTCCGTTTATTTAACACTATAACTACCAAGCAAGTCAGAATGACTGGTTTTTAATTTTCTCCAAAAAATTTCCGAGTTTATTGGACAGTCATAGAATAGATATTCTATACACGTCCATCCTACAAAACATAAATTGCTGAATCGATAATCTTTTCCAAGTCTTGATTCTCCTTCTATCAAAGTCCTTATTTAATATATTTTAAAATAATAGATCTAATGCGGGTAGTTCTAGTATTAATTCTTTACGATCCAAATGATTTGTCCATATCTATTGTTAGTTAACTGCAATTGATTTGATAATATTCTCTTCTATCAGATATCTCCCTTTAACGATAACATTAATTACATATATTGTAAGGAATTTTATTTAAATATGGAAAAAGTCATCGAATCAGAAACCGAAATTGTTTTGATAGAAAGCTGATCGCGACAGAAAATGATGTTAGTTACAGTTGCACAATGTAACGAAAATGAATTAATTTTATGTGTTGTCAATACTGTATAAAGTGCCGCAAAAACAGTTGAAACAACTTCGTCCTCCTTAAAATGCCAATGCCTATTCAGCCTCCATAAATCCGCAAACTAGCAAAAGTCCTTGCGTAACGCGAGTCGCATAAATCCCGAAGCGCATTTACGTTTTTTTTTTTTACCAGCGAGGAACGAATTCCTCCGGAAAATACGATATCGCTTACATTTTGCAAACTCGTAAGGTTAAATTTTCATTGGAAAACTAAACGCCCTTGTCAGTATCAAATATTTGCAACACGACGATCTACATGAAGCTTCCCTCTCTTTCTCTCTCTCTTCCTCTCTCTCAGCTCTGTGATTTATGAGATCCACCAACCGTCACTCATTTTCCAGTAGTCTCCCTTCAGTCCTCTTCCACCCTCCATTGTTACACCTAGCACGTTTCCCTTTTCTGTTAGCTCTCGCCCTCTCTTAAGTGCTTCGTTGGAACATTAATATATTCTCGTTCGGGGTCGACGAAGATTTCTGTGAGAAAAATACCCGGAAACAATGAGGACCTTCGATCAAAATGAAAAGAATTAAGGGTGAGCGCCGGGAACGTTTCTTCCGTTGCAAAAACAAGGGTAGTGTATTTGCAAAAAGTGGTGGACAGAAATCTCTCTGTTTGAAATTTTCTTATGATAGATTAGACCACTTGAGGTAGGGAAGATTAGTTCGATCATGATATTTATTACAAATAAAATTACTAACAGTGACAAATCTCAATTTACTAACTTTTTGCAGTTTGACGACTTTTGTGACTTCCCGTCTTTTTTCATTAAACCAGAAAGTTGTTACCCTATGAATAAGAGAAATGTGTAACCATACGTGGTTATATAAAATATATCACAAACTATATTAATTTGAGAAATATTTAATAGTCGATGACTGACAATGAGTTTCGCCAAAGGACTATCAGACTAACTACAATGATAGTTTATGGCGAACATCACCAGTCAATTAACACTTTAAATACTAAACCTGTACCATCAACTGAACTATCACTAATATCAGATATTTTTTGTTCCAGTATATAACAATTTATATAATCATTTACTGATTATACGATTATACTGATTATTTTCAACTAAGTTTTTTACAAATTTTGTAAAAACTGTGCATTCATTATCGCGGTTCTTCCCTTGAAAATTAGATCTTTGCATTAAGATTAAAGCTACCAAGTAACAAAATTAACGGACTATTGTAACTTCCTCTTTGTCTTGTTTCAGCACATATATTCTTTAACCTGAGTATCTTTCTCTTTCTTTGATCCTTCAAAATTTTTTATCATCTAATACGAATATAGTTCAGCTCAATGATTAATTGATTGCTTCGACATACTATACGGAGTGAATCAATACCTTGAATATTCCCAATATTTGTAATAATATGAAAAAATGTTATAGATTAAATTTGTCTCTTAGAGAGAGGGAGATATTATGATACAAACATTTTTTCCGTAAATGGAAGCAGAGAGGAAATTTTAAAATCATTGATAAGGCCTTAACCTTAATGTATCGGATTTATTATGTATACGGATGAGCACGCAAATATTTTTGAAAATTGAATTATTTTTAAAGGGCGCAGACGTGTCAGCTGTGTACTGCTGCAGGCCGAATTCTACGAAATATCTTCGCCTCTCAGTTTGATTATTATCCTATTTTCGACGTAGACTCAATAAGTAGTTGTGTATCTATCCTGGGGACCGTAACTAACATGTCTTTTTTAAGAAAACGCTCGCACAAACATTTCTCGGTTTTGCCATCGCGCGTTCTATAACTTGCTGGATTTTCCGAAAGTAATTGTTAAAATTTGGAAAAAAGACGAATTGTTGCGTACGCCCATAGTTGGTGAGGAAACACAGTTTTGGTCGTGCAGACTTCATACAAATTCCGTACATACCTCGTTTTGTAGAAAACGATGTCGTTGCTACGAAATGACATATCAAATCTCTATCGATATCTTTCTGGAGAGCAGGCCAACGTCTGACCGGCACGTAGATATATTGTTTAGGGGAAAAACTGTCTGCTTCTATAACTTTATGTACACGTACGGTCTTTCAACATTGTTTATGTTATGTAACTAGAAATATGTACATCTTAACAAGTTATGACATTAACGTGAATTGGTAGTAATGTAAAACAGTTTATTTCATTACCACTTTGCGTGACCTTCCACGATAGCTTGTTGAACTCGTCTCACAATGAGCTATCACATGACGATGAAAAAACATAATGTTACATTGAAAAAATCGAAATAATTTAAAAATAGCCCAAGTTTTTTATATAACATTTTTTCATGTCATAACAAATAACATAAGAATAGGTATTCAAGACATAAATATTTTTCCCACCCTATTTAACCCTTGTCGGACGCTAGCTTTGTGTATGTATATGATTCTGACTAGATTGCAAGTGTTTTCAGTAAACATGCGAAAAATTCTGACCATGAGTGTTGTAAGAACAACATCTTCGTTGTGAACTATTTATTTATTTCAGGAATACCACAAATGAATGAGTTTTAAACGATTCATTATCAATAAATCATCATTGTCACTGTTGACTTCAATCCAATCATTATCTGAATCACTAACATTTTTTCTTCCTATACCATTTCCTTTTTCATTCAAATTTTGTATAAGCATAACAGCTTTTCTTTTCTTAGAATGCAATAAGGAGTCACCGATACTCCCATTGCCACAATCAAAAACACTTTCAGAATTGTTTTCAAAGAATTCACTGTCGCATGACACAAATACAAACAAATACAATTTCCTTTTTTCTTTTCTTGGGGTCAAAATATTCAAATTTGATTAAAGAAGATGCCGTTATATCACCGAACATATTAATCATTCCGTTGATAATGTTCAGTTGACACGGCAGTTTAGACTTGATTCATTTTGTCACCCGTGCATTCGTGCCGTTAGATCGCAGTGACAAAATACTGTTGCCACATCAAAGGTAACTTACGACTGTGGAGTAAGAATGGTTAGAATAAATACAAAAAAACTAATGTCAATTTTAGTTTGTGGAAAGCAATTAAATAGTCAGTAAGAGTATCACTGAAAGTTCCTGATAGTGTCTCCCTTCCTTTACTTACTCTCGTATAGTTTTTTATGCCGGACAAACGTTCGTTATACTATACTCTACTTCTGTAATATTGAATACGGAGGATCAGGATGACGAAAATTACGAAATAGTGCTCTGAACCATATTAAAAGGGAAAAATTAAAGACAGCCAAGTGTGTAACTAACTTCTAATTCTGTCTCTTTCTCCCATCCTGCTTCTTCCATTGCCTGGACAACCCATCCCTCCTCTCTGTCTCTCTTTCTCTCTTTTCATCCCTTCCCTCACGGCAGGCACTACGTAACCATTGTCCCATGAAATTGGACGTCATTCACGTACCGGATGTCCATGACTCTTTCACAGCGCGCGCCGGGGGTGTAACGATCGAGACTAGAGCAGAAACTACAAACGCGTGTCAGTCGATTTTTGCGAAAATCTCCTCGATTTGCGATTCTACCTGTCGCTCCGACATTAATGGTGAATTTGCGAATTTTCGGTCATTCACGAGGAAAACCATGGAACGATGACGAGCAAACGAAAAATAATTGTCCACTGACATCGATCTGAAATATCGCAAATCCATTGAACAATTACAAAGTGACAACACTTGTTTCAAAGTTCACCGTTCGACTAAACATTTTCACGTAGCAGTATTTAATTTCACAACCCTCGTGTTAAACCCTCCCAACTACCACGGAGGACTACATTTATAACGAAACCTATACGTTTAGGCTTTCGATGCGACGTTGAAACAGTGGATAGACAAAATGTAGGTGCTTCTGTATAATACCTCTAACCCATCATACCCCCTGCTTCACCCTTGCGCCACGATGCAACGTGGCTCGTTCATCACGACGATCTAATAACCTAACCCTCTAGATGGAGGGTGGTGATGGGTGGTAAAGCAGCGTGCCGGCCGCAAAGCTGAGATGGACGGCTCGCTTTGTTGCAGAAATTACGGGATTCCAGCCAACAGCGAGTCGTGTTATCCCCCACTCAAGCCGAAATTCGCCGTCTCTCTTGCGATGAATTTGCCACCCCCCTTCGACCTCCATTCCTTCTTTCTTTAAGTCTTTGCATTCACTACGATATTTATACTTAGCATTTCCATTAAAACGACGAAGCCAGAGAATTCTCTGTGCCAAAATACTCTGTTGGATGAAATAACCCTCTCTTTCTCTTTTAAAACATTGGCTTACATTTATATTGTTACCGAAAGTAAGGCTTTACGTTGATGGTGAGAGTTCAGCAAGATTCCTATGTAGAAATAATTTTATTGTTAATGAGTTCTGTGTGATGATGAAGACCTACGTATAAATGAAGACGACTTTCAATTAAGATTTATGATTTTATTAACAAAATGGCCCTAAGTTTTGGAAGAGGGAAAATCGGATGAAAAGAACGTTTATTATTTTTAGTGTATTTTTAGATTACATTTCTTCTTCTTATTATTTTTTTGATGGTTAATTATTATTGTAATAGATTTACATTGGTGTATTTTCTTGGAGTTAAGTATAATAGTTTAAAAATTGTTTCACCTTTTCTTTGGCTTTTTATGCTTGGTGGGATATATTTCAAATCACCTCAAGAAGTTAAAATTACTTTGTGAGACACATTGGTATGAAAAACTTTCTTTCTTTAAATCCAATTTGCATGGTGGGATCTTTCTAAACCAAATTACAAACTGATCTAAAATACCGTATTCTATTACTTTGAAATAAAGACAACATTTCTGTGCAAGTAAGGCCTATTTTGTTCCTTGTCTTGTGCCCCCAAATCTTGTGCCTCAAAGAGATGAAAAATTTTTGTTTGTCTCTATTTTTACATTTTAAAGAAATCTATATTTCTTTTGTGACACTAAAACAAACACCTTTTACGAAAGCAACTCCAGATTCCTTCATTACAAAAGTAAATTTGCAAAGTCTCTATACTACATTATTTTGCATATCCATAAAATATATTTCCCTTCCTCTTTTGGATAAAGATACAAATTGTATTTACATGGCGGCGAAAAGTAACTATTACTTTTTGTAAGAATATCTGAATAATTGCTTCGAATTTCCATAGTGTTTTTAGAATGTAAAGTTAATGTTTAAAGTCGTTAAGGTTCATCCTTCTTCCAATGAGCCCTTAATTTCTGTTCGCTCCTTCTGCAAATTGCTTAGTACTTTTAACGACGCGTCAAACGAATTTTCACACAAGCAATTAGAAAGCAGGCCATTCAAACTTGTCCGTTGCATTAGTTTAATGATAAACTACCGAACAAATAAAGTCAAATTTCATTTTTACCTTTATTTCCGAACTGGAATTGCAGCGAATAAATTAATGTTTCCCAAATTGATTTGACCCACCGCCCACTTTGCGAGCCAAAGAACTATTGATCGGCAATCGTATTATTTTCGTCGATTGAATGCCCACTTAGGTCAATTACATATAGCAGTTACGTTCAGTTTTTTGTGAATATTACAAACACATTTCTATATTATTGCTATCTACTTGAATTGTCCAAAAGATTTTTGCCCATCAAATAGCAAAAAAAAGGCATTTCGTTTCTTAAATTACAATTTTTCAATTGTAAAATCCAAATATAGGCGTCGAGAAACATATTTCCAGCACAATTTACGAAGAATAGAGTTAGGAACATGAAAAAATTCTTGCAACGAATTTCTTTGAAAAATTCGTAAAACTTCGCTTCTTTGAATGCAGAAAAATTCCGTCTTCCTTTGTCTTCTTCTCGTTTCCCTATTTTCCTCTTAAGCGTGATAAACCACTTGTCTCGAGATATCGAAGACGTCTTCTCGAGCGGCGTATCTGCTGAATTCTTTAAAACTGAAATCCTACTCTCAAGGAGCGACGTCGTTTCTGAGAACAAGCTGCTTTCTCGCGTCGGCAGAAACATATTTCTTGTACAAAAGTTGTTGTTATTGTCATCAGAATCCGATTTCAGCTTATTTTAGATTCGTTCAGAAAGAATCCTTCTTGAAGTGCAACTGCTTTTATAGAAATAATGAACAATACTGGATCGAAATATTTTACAAAGCTGAACATTTTTATAGAAATATTCTACAAAAACTCTGATAAAAATTTTGCGGATATTAAAATGTATAAAGAATATGAAAATTCGTAAAGAAATAATTTCTAAACTGGTTGGTAACGTATGGCATCAACGCACGGGGTGATTCAAAATGATGTGCCAATCTTTTTAATTTAATGATTGAGAAATTCAAGAATTCAAAATTTATACAAAAGTAGTATAAATAATGAATTGTTGGTTCCTTCGTATTTTTAGAAATAGAATAGTACTTGAAAATGTTACACTCTAAACATTCTTTTCTACTGATGGTATCTTATACATTTATACAGCACACTTTGTTTTTGCATAAATATTGTAAAATAATTCTAAGTATTGCATATCAGATGTAAAGCATAAATGAATTACACTCATTTCTTTGACATTTCGTCAATGGATTAAAACTTTACAAAAATACCATTTATGTTTATCAACATAAAATAAATATTCTCTTGCAATCAGAAATATTAGGAATAAAAATACCATTACTAATATCGAAATAAATAACGAAGTAAACAGAATATTCTTAGGCAAACAACAAAAAATATGACAACACGAAACGTTGATAAACAACTTCTACCCTTTAAAATGTTGAATGCCACGCAAATTACGGTGGGTTTATTATTTCTATTACAGTCAAATTTTTGCTACTAAAATCGCATTTTTATAAGACAGAAATATTAACACTAGGTTTACCGACATCACTCATAGGTTTTACTCATCTTTACCACGTAGAGAACTTCAGAATTAATTACGTATCACAGCTACGAGGAAAATGAATTTCAATATATTCTTATCTCCTAGAATGTTCGTACAAATGGAAGAAAAAAATGTTAACAGTCTGTAATTTCTTTCACAAAGTCCAAAATGGGTTAAAATGGCGGACCTGGTAAACCCACGTTAAAGTTGGAAGTACTTGTATATTGTGCAATACTCTACTTTTTTTACACGGAAACTACCAAGATGGTGAAACTGACCGATTCACAATTTTTTCGAAAAATTCCCCAAATTGAAGGGGAAAACAAATCATACTTTTCCCCTGTGGACTTCTTTTTTTTCCAAAGTAGTTACTCAATATATCTAAATCTGATAGATATAACGCCGGTAGTTATAGTGTTAACACCAATAATTAAATAATGAATATTATAACAAACTCATGAATATGATCACTTAAAAATCGTAAGAAATTTCATTGTATTAAAAAGTGCCGGTCACCGGTGACCCACACGGTGGTCAACGTGTGAAACATGATCTGTGGTACATGTAAAAGATTAAAACATCATGTCCTGTAATTTCAAACGTGCGTGAAATCACAGAAATAATTCCAAACTTCTCCGAGGGGGTATCGAAAACTAATCCACGTATGTAAAAGATGTAAAAGAAAAGGAGAGCCTTTTCAAGGGGGTGCGCCGGAGGGGTTGAATCTATGCAGAAAAGGGTGCTCTCAGGTATTAACCTCCGAAGTCAGTCGAGTCTTTGACTCTTCTCCAGGACGCTGACTGAGCTCGCAATCCGATCAGGAGCCGTGACGCATTGCGGGTGTGCACACCCTCTCCTTCTTCATCTTCGATCGTACCTCTCCTTCTTTTCTTGCTGCCTGACCGAAAAATCCCTTTTCACATTGATAGAAAACGATTAATTGCAACTTCTATCGCTAACTCTCAATTAACACGTTCCGTGCTACGTGGGGCGTATACGACTCCCACTAAACTTTCCGTTCAGGTCGCTTGCATTTCTCATTGCAAAACAAAGAATTTTATTGTGAAAAATATATTGTAAAGTTGAGTATAGGCATCTTAATATAATGTATACTGCAAACAAATTTATTTAATCGTAAACGTGTGGGTCGTATACGACTCACGCGGTCTGAATAGAAAATCTTTAAAAATGATTCGGCACGTAACGTATTAATCCCTTGCCGTGCCATTTACTTCGTCACTGCCTCCACAATAATTCAGAATTAAGTTAGTAAAATGAAAATTGAACAGTGATTCTAGACATATCGTATAATTTAACATGAGATTAATATTATAGAAATAATTTTACCGTGTCGCATCTCACTGATATTTTCAATTTAATAGGTTTTAAAAGACTTGAAAATTTCCTTTCCAATTTATCGCATCACGAGTATCACTCGCTATAGGCAAGGGGTTAACTGCGTATTCTTCGATTGAAGTTTACAAATCTTCGAGACGAAAAAGCTAAATTGAAAGTAGAAAAATTAGCTTTCTATTTTAACTAATGTATAGGTATATGTTGAGTATAGATCTCAACATACAATGGGATGCACCATGTAAATAATTCTGAAAGGAAAAAACTTTTTATTATTTTGAAAGCCCATTTCAACCAGATTCATCATTTAATTATATCAAAGTTATCAACATATTTTTCTCAAAAAAGTTTGAAACATTCTTGTCATTTTTCATCATATACAAAAAGTGTTCGTTCCTTGGAAGAGATGAATTTTCGAACATATATTTGTATAAATTGATAGTATTGTATTGACAGTAATGTTATTTAATGAATTTTTCCTATCATCGGTAATATAAAAGAATTGTTAGCAATTCAAGATCTCTATATAGTTCCTGTCTCTCGAAATTCGTAATACTGATTGAATGTCAAACCGATTTGGAATTCGACAATGATCGAATTACTCGGTATTTGGAAAATATTATAGTATCAAGTATCCATTGGTAATAGCAATCAAAGCGAATTTCATAATTGTGATTGTGAATCATTATTTCGCATTTGGCTATAAATATCACCATTTTTTGCGCCTTCGGTGCTCAAAGCTTGTCAATCACTTTAATCAACATGATGAAGAATAATACATGTTAAAATAACTTTTGGCCTTCATTTGTTTCTACCTAATCAATAATCCGTTGTTAATTCGGTAAATTAAACATTTTTCGATCATGTATAAATAAATTCAGAGTATAAAGTGTCAAATGAAGAACTTATAATTACAGGTAAAAGTGTCATCGATAGCTGAATATTAAAATTTAATAGGTTGCATTTTAGATTGAATGTAATTTGATGTTTCGTTGATTTCAAATAGCTCCCCGTATTGTTAAAACGATCAAGTCGATCTCGAATTGTTCTTCGCCGTGGGAAAGGTGTTTCATTGTCCTCGGTAAAAGAGAGAAAATTGCGAATAGGATTTCTATTATCCGATGTAATTGAAGAGGACGTAGGTCGAATAATCGACTTCTTTCTCTATTAATTGACGCTCCCTTTTGTAACAGAAAGTCGAACATTTCGATTATTATACACCATTTAAAGAACCTGCCCTCGTTTTACTTGCCATTGTTCTGGAATCGCAGGAAGTTCAAATTAACTATTCAAAAAATACAAGAGAACACATTTGATCCGATCAGCTCTTTATTACCATTCTTTTCAATACCAAAAACAATTAAAAGTAGAACAAGTTCGAAACTTGTTAAACTCAAGATGTCAGAGGATCGCTGCTTTAACACTAGATGTACCTACCGACAATCAGTTCAATGTATTTAAAATTGTCAAATAAGTCTTTTTGAAGCAAATAAATGAAGAGGACAAAAAACTTGATCGATTCAACCACTCACAGTCTTCAAGTAAGACGTAGAAAATTGGAAAAGGAGCAGCGTTAGAAATCTCAGAAACAATTTCAACAAATTCAGGGCATGTCATTCTGACCACCTTAGTAGATCCAATCTTGAAACAAACATTTTCTCAGTCTGTTCGTAAGTAAATACAGGATTATAGAAAGAATCATTAGAGTTCTCAGTGTATTTGATTATTGTTTTACAGTCTTGCGAACAGTATTTAAATTTGCTAAAATTTGTATTTTTAATTGACAAAAATTGAACCGCGCATTTATGGATCACAGATAAAGGATTGAGTTATATCACGTAGTATTGCGTGGTTTATTTTTTAAAAAACGTAAATCCACGGGTAGTAACTGGGAAAAATGCAAAATCGATGAACTACTTCGATGTCGCGAAATTTCATAAATCGTCCGGAGCCTGAAAATGCCGCGCGCGTCGGCGTCGACGCGAATTTCTCTTTCCGCTTGGCGAAAATTTATGCCCGCACACGTCGAGACAAGCAGACCGATGACAAATCATTTCAACGCGTGCATTTTTCCGGCTTATACGTATATTTCTTTCTTTCTTCATTTTTTTTCTGTTCTAGGCACAACGTGCGAAGGCACACTTTTTATTTGAACGTCCGCCTAGAATTTGTTTATGGCGAGAAACGTCCATTTGCGAGTTCTGAATAATAAAATTATAAACAACGAACGATATTTTTTATATTAAATTAATCCGAGTTGGATACTTTTATGCTTTTATTCAAAAATGTGTATTCACAATTACTACTGAATAATTAATTTTAATAAATCGTTATATATGGATGTAGATATAATGAAACTATCCATTAATCTTAAGAACAGCTGAGTTATCAATCTTTAAAATGAAATTTTCTTTGTAATGAATCTTTACTTAGCATATATAATACGTTATGAAATTAATTCGTATTGCAATTGGCATATCTTCTTCTCCAACGGGAGTTCGAATTTGGATGGAAAATATATCTTGGTACAGTTAATAATTATAAACTGATTCTTTCAGATTATGAGCAGTAACACTCTTTATTTTCATTATGAAAAAACTCTTTAATGTTTTATAGCTTTTCACTTGAACTTTATAATATTTGTCATTTCAACTTTTGAATACAATTTGATTGATCATTAAACTAATTTAATTCTGAAAAGTGTTGCAACAAAGCACCATTTGATTTGAAATATACATTGAATAATATAAGGTGTAAGGAAAAGCAATACATTTTAATTTTAAAGTTCGCATATTTCGTAAATTAAGAGTATATTATTGGTTTGAAAAAAAATATTGCAAGATAGAAAGTAAATTATATGTAGCTAATAGTATTCCAGAGTTCTAACATATTCTATTTTTCTTGCCAAGCTCATTCTTCTGGTAAATCATTAAAGCCTCCAGTTCGACTACTACTACTTATTAATCGTCTAATACGTTTCCGACTTCTTTAAAATATCGCTGCTATCACTATTTCTCCCATTATCAAGTGGTACCCTTCATAATCTCTCTAATCATTACTTTTTTTTGCAAATTCCTTGCCATTTTTCTTCATTGTAAAGTATATTAACACTAAATCTACCAAAGTGATCAAAATGACTTGCTGTGAATTCTTTGAAAATTTTCCTAGAACTTCTAATGCTGTTTTTTTTCTATTTTCGAAGACTGTAAACAGACTGTAAGAATAGTGAATTGACCAAGGTTTCGGTCCTCTTTATTTATTTGATTATAACAGATGTATTCGATAATTTTCAATATATTGCATTAATCGTCAGTAGATTCACTGCTAATGAAAATATTATTAACTGATATTCACGATTACACTTGCTACAGCCGGTAAAAATTAAGATGCTCTCTGGCATGTGCTTTGTTCTGATTCGCCTGATAGACAAAAACATCCCTCGTTCGCACGCCATTATTGATTCTAACGCGCTACTAGTCAAAAGAGACGTGCATTCGTTATATCAGCATGTGAATGACGGAAGAAATTTTTTGTTTCTGGTTGTTATTGGCCGATCTTCAAGACCAATATGGCGTAAATATAATGGCGAGTAACATTCTCTCCCTATCGTGCCTCACACCTCGAGCCATCTCTATTTATGCCTACTAGGAAAATGATATCCAAATTTGTTTATATTTTACAAACTTTGTGCATATTCAAACATTCAACGCATATTTTTAATTGCATCACGAGTCTAGCTCGTCATTCTAACGGAAGGGGTTAATAATATAATTTTTGCTAAATCTTCAATGCCTATAGCAAATGCCATCTTGTTTTTTTCCGTATAATTATATTCTTTATCAGTCAAAATTGTCCCACGTTTAAAACCGGAGAAGAAATACAGAAAAAGGAACAGTTCTAGAAATCATTGCATTAGTCACCATTTAAAAATAGTAGCGTCATGACTCGCACATTTTCTCATTGATATTTCAATCAGCCAGTCCCAAAAAGCAAATTTTCAAGCAAAACTCTTGATGTCCAGTAAATCTAACCATGTTACACGAAATCTCAGTCTTAAAAGCAACAAAACAAATCGATCCAATACGTTGTTCCAGTTTTATGCATAAAAATCGACGAAATAGGCAAATTCAGCAATAGAAATGCACAAAGGGGTGGAAAGTTGGCATATCGAAGATCCTGAAGTCAGGATTCCAGGACTCCGTTAGAGTTGCTCCATGTCCCAGGCGGGCTTTCGGCCGGCGGTTCTTCAGCGACGTGTACATATAACTGGAAGTAGCTCATCTCCCTGCAGGAGTAGTTTGCGGTGAGGCGATGTTGGCCCCACGAGTGCCACAACTCAATTCCCAGGCATTTCGCTTGATTTACAGACCCGACCAACTTTGCCGCCTCCTCCTTCACCCACTCTTTCTTCGCTATCAGCTTCTCTACCTTGTACCTTTTTTGGATTCCTTCGTTCTCCATGCATCTAGTTTTTTCACCTCGTTCTTCGGACCCTAAAATAGAGAATTTTGTTGCTGATTCGAAGCGATCAAAATTTAAGTTGGTTAAGACGGTTATTGGAGGAATTGACGGCATTCTGAAGTACTTTCTATATCGAGGATGGTAAACGATTGAATTCTGAAGAAGAAATATTTACCAAGAAACGCTCTATATTAGAACATATTTAAAATGCAAGTATTAGGGGTACCGAAAAGTAATCAAAATTTTTTTTTGCTGGCGAAAAAAATTTATTTATTAAAGAAATCTTAAATAATAATCAACAAAAAAATTTCCATAATTTCCTAACACTTTTCGCAAGCGTAAAGGTAGTTGTTCGATTCCCTTTTTAAAAAAGTCCTTCGATTTTTTGTTGAAAAACCTTTCCAATTACGTTTTCACTTCTCCAATTTTGATTACTTTTCGGTACCCCTAATATATTCGTGGTTAGCTGCAAATGATCATTTTATAAGGATTGAAAAATACGATAAAAATGTAGATTTCAATTTCCTACGAAAATAGTGTCGACAGCAAGTGCAATAAGGTTTAAAAGTCGAACGGAAAACTTCGATTATATTGTGGTACGATTATTTGTTCAACGGCCACGTTTCGTAAACTGCTTGAATTTCAGTCAGAAAAGCTTGGAAAATTTTCATTCGACCAGCATCAAGAATTGACTGGATTTAGAGGCTTTAATAACGTCAGAAGAATCTCGTTCAATTTATCTCAGACTTTACTGAAAGTAGAAGCTCCTTCGATCAAAATCTTCCTTCTAGTTTCATACAACAGAAACTTCGATCAGCAGGAATGCTCGTCACGAAAAAAGAAGTAGCTCCAAATCAGAGAGTATCTTTCAGAATCTTATAGTAAACGTATCCGCAAAGTCCAATGCTCGAAAGTAGTCTTTCGATTACATTGCATTCCCTTATCTAAGGAACGAACTCCTTGGTCGAACTTTTACCTCCAATTTCGGGTGATGCAAATTTCGATCTCTCAGTGTACTTACCATAAGGGAATAATACCAGATTTTAGAATCCGAATTTCTTTAAGAACACTTTCGTTCTAGACTCTGACAAAAGTCTCCGCTAATATCGCATGGAATTTGTCGTGGCCGTTTCGATCTATCCCTAGTTACGGGGTTGCTTCCTCCCAACGACGTAAATGGCAGCCGAAAAGCGACCAAAACGAAGGATAATCGGAGCAGGAAGAACCGTCGACACAAAAGGAAAGGAGGGGCCAGCGTGCCAGGACACCCAGCCAGACCACCCTCGGTTGCTCCAACCCCCTCGCGCGACCACCCTCCGATCCCACGCTCAATATACTCACTAGTCCAAAGACCATACGCGCCGGTTAGTACCACTGCACGGATACACACCACCATACCGTATCAACCCATTCTGGTAACTAGAAGTTGGCGAATCGCAACCGTACATGTGAAATAATGAAAGAGTTAATATGTGTTAATAAGATAGAAATAATTGACAACGTAATAGAATTTTAACATTTTTGACAATTTATTTCTACGGTAAGAACGATTAATTTTAACGAGAATCTTTGACTTTTACACGTAGACGTTACTTTAACTTTAAAATTATAATCTGTAATTTGTGTTGCTTGAGAAGATACTATTTATTCATAGTAAATTGCAATTAAATTTACAAAATGGGAACTCGATTCAGTAGGTAGGTACTTTATATGGAAATGTATTGACAGTTTGATAGTATATATATTTATATAGGATCGTGAAAAAGAAAGAGAAGCCTGTGGAAACCCATCCAAGGCAGCAACTCGGCCTGAGTAGCTTAACGTCGACGATCGTCTGTAATGGTATTTGCATTGTAAAGATATGAAATTTAGACCTTTCGAGTTGTTATTTCGAGTAGAAGTATGTGTAAATTTTGCATCGTTTTATTTTAGTTAGTAAGGAAGATATTTTTAAAACATTACACTCTTTAAATCCTCTCATTTCTTTGCGCAGAACGAATTGAGAATGTCATGAAACGGAAAAATGAGGACGTAGAAATATTTGTAGTGAGTTAGCAGTAAGAAAAAACCCAAATGTAATTGAACCGATACTTCCTGCACTTCCACGTTCTTTTGCCTATTTTAATTGGTACAGCGAGGTAGTTTAATTAAATTGGCTGCTAGAAAAGATGCTGAGAGAGAGAGAGAGAGAGCATGAGAGAGATAGAACGCTATAATTTTGCCGGCGGAATTAGGTCAAAATGGAAACCAAGGAACATCGTAATTTTCCGCGAATTACAACGCTAGATAGAACTCGTGAGGATCATTTAGCGTACCTTGCACCTTTAAAAAAATCGCCCCGGAGGTAGTTGGGAAATCAGAATATGTATGATAAACAAAAAGAATGTTAACAGTATCAAGGTGGAAACTTGGCCGAAATTACGACCTCGCATACTGGAGATTAGTGTTCTGCGAGACTTTTTTCTATTCCACAGTACCTGACCTACATTCTGTCGATTTCAACTATCCCTCTTTCTTTCCCTCTGTTCACATTTTTCTGACTTTTCACCGATTCCTGAGAAATCACCGCCCTCGAGATGGTTCTTTCTTCTCTTCGTTTCTTACCATTGTTTTCTGCCACGAGACAAAGGTGGGTATCCTCGCCGATATTAGACGGAAGTGTAATTACTCGGCTTTCTCCCTCCCTCTCTTCGTCTTTCAAATATCCCTGCTGATGGGTAAATCCAGAATATCGCATTGGCGAATATTACAGTATCGGAAGCTTTGACCTTTTATTACAAAATATGAATACTCAATAGTGAATCTCAATTAGTTCCGTTTCCATGTTTTTCCTGATAAAAATCACGTCCTTTCCAAGATATTTGGTTTTTAACACTAGATTTACGGATGTTGATATACCTATTTTTCTGAAGCGAGCCAATTTAACTCATACAAGAAAATTGAAGTTTTTTGCAAAGAAAACAGTTCCAAATCAATTTAAATGAAGGATTTATTATTGAAAAATTAACCAACTAATATATTATACATATAATAGTCGAATTTTGAATGAGCCAAATTGGCTTCGTAAATCTAGTGGTAATAATAGGATTTCTATCTTACTTATAATTAATATCTTACTTAGAATTTTATTAGTAAAAAAGTGAATGAATTTATGACCTCGACTATAATTACACTGTTCAACACGATTTTTTTTCTCAAATATCCAATGGGTGATCCTCGTAGAGTTAGTCATCCTAAACACGAATCCGTCGGCAGAATTGCTCCATCACGCTCAGTTTTTTAGTAAAATGAGTTTTTGTAAAAACACCAAATTTTGGCAGAAAATGAGGTATTACGCGAAAAGTATAAACGCTACGAAGTTGAGATTGGTCTCAAAAGATAGAGGAAATCATGCCGAATATTTTAGTGTATATATTTATTAAAATTGGTTGTTGCAAATAGTAACAAATGACCGTCAAAGTTTAAAAAAGTGCGGATGCGCGATCTTACTATGCTATACTTTTACATTTTTATGAAAAGTTATTTATCTAGCACGAATTTGCTATACTGGATCGCATTCCTTAGACATTTCTGAAGAGAAAACTGCCCCCAAAAGTTTCGGGAACAGTTTTCAATCCCGACGGGTCAAAAAAATATCCGTCGAGTACGTGTAATCGGCGTTCGACGCCATGCTGCTATTCTACGCGGGCCGCCAGTGAGACAATGCTGTAACTACGCGTTGTCGACGCCGATCTGACAGTACCATCCGAAGGGCGCTCAACTCTGACAAATGCAAATAAATGATTGTTTTTTTTTTATGTTTTAGTTAGAACTCTGATCTGTTCTTAAAATTGTTTAAGTTTTTCATGCTATGCAATTGAATATAAATATAATAATATAAATAATATAAAAAATAAGCATATAAATAAAATAAGTATCGACATATCTCTATATATATTGTAGTGCCCCTTTAAGAAGGAAAAAAATTCTTTCAGGTCGAAGGAGTGAAGTAGGCTCGAGCGAGATATCTTAAGTTTACATTTAATATAAACAACTGTGCTAGCGACCGTCGTTGGAGTTCGTTTTAGGCAGTTCGTTTTGAGCATCTATTCGAGTAGGATGCGAAACGCTTATTAATACCTTTATTCACCATTATTAATACCATTATTATTATTGTTATTCATTATTATTATTACTATTATAACCATTGTTATATTATATTACTCAATATTCTCATCTATCTAAATATATATACTCTAGTTTTGTTTTTGTTAATTGGTGAAGTGCATTTATTGACTATTTAATACCCCCCTTACTACAATATATATATATATCGATATTCATCTTATTTTATTTATACACTTGATTCTAAAATAATAAATTAATAACAAATTATATTTAAACTTTATAGGAGAAACTTTTTGTGTATATGTATAGGCAGATTTAAGTAGCAAATGGTTCATACTAAGTGTGAAGTGGTAATCGTTTTGTATCAAGTCTTAAGTGTGTGTCGTTTACTGCAATGTTTCGCAAGTGCAAAAATCAGCCAGACTCGTTTTGTTATGTCTGTGGAGAAGTGGTACCAAAATCGCAACGACGAAGTATATCACCGTTAATAACATTTGCGGTGATCAAATTATAAATAATATTTTTAAACAACAATGAATGAAAAATAATTGATCATTTATATTTGTCAGAGTTGAGCGCCCTTCAGATGGTACTGTCAGATCGGCGTCGATAACGCGTAGTTACAGCATTGTCTCACTGGCGGCCCGCGTAGAATAGCAGCATGGCGTCGAACGCCGATTACACGTTCTCGACGGATATTTTTTCGACCCGTCGGGATTGAAAACTGTTCCCGAAACTTTTGGGGGCAGTTTTCTCTTCAGAAATGTCTAAGGAATGCGATCCAGTATAGCAAATTCGTGCTAGATAAATAACTTTTCATAAAAATGTAAAAGTATAGCATAGTAAGATCGCGCATCCGCACTTTTTTAAACTTTGACGGTCATTTGTTACTATTTGCAACAACCAATTTTAATAAATATATACACTAAAATATTCGGCATGATTTCCTCTATCTTTTGAGACCAATCTCAACTTCGTAGCGTTTATACTTTTCGCGTAATACCTCATTTTCTGCCAAAATTTGGTGTTTTTACAAAAACTCATTTTACTAAAAAACTGAGCGTGATGGAGCAATTCTGCCGACGGATTCGTGTTTAGGATGACTAACTCTACGAGGATCACCCATTGGATATTGGAGAAAATAAAAAAAGTTAAAATTTGTTGAACAGTGTTATTTAAACCAACACACAAGGGAAGGAGGGGCCAAAATAAGTGAATGAATTTATTACCTCAATTTCAATGAAGTATTTAGGAAAACGTTATAATATATTAAAATTTCCAAACAGCCGGAAACCGTTACTTGATAAAGAAAAACAAATATTTATTACAACCTGTCAATTGATGCCTTTTATTTAATGTAAATTAATCTAAGCTAAAAACGTTTTTCGGACAATAGTTGCAACGTTATGAAAGGGGCATTCATTAGCATCACTTCTATACCCTCTTTCTAAATTTTCAAGAAGTGTCCACTTTTACATAAACCATTATTATACTATGCACGTTGTAGAACGAATAATTAATGAGATGGTCACACAATCATCATCCTGTATTCTAAGACATGTTTATGCAACAGGAGTGCTATAATTTGAAGGAAAACTTTGTTCACGACGACCGATAATATTGTTAAAACGTTGAACGCCACCGGTATTTTGCTAATTTCATCATTTATACTGACGTGAAACCTTTTCTATTAAAATCACATCTTTATAAAGTACAAACTTTAAAGTGATAAATAGATAACCTGCATACTGTAGGATTATTATTTTAAATGAATAATAATCAGTTTATTAAATGTAAAAAATATAAAATATAAAGAAAGAACTATAACAAAATAAACACAAAACACACTTAAACTAAAGTACGCTATAATAAAACTCGCTCGTTCGCTATCGCTAAAGTTACGCTATTCGCTAACAATAAGACCAAAAAAAACACACACTATTCGCTGTCGCGTTAAAACGTTCTCTGGGCCTTCTTACGCATTCGGATTCCTCCGAAGGCCCTACACCCCACACACACAAACATACACAGTCATACACCGTCATCATCTCGCAGGCACTTTCTTTTACAACCCTCTTTCACTCTCTCTCTCACACATACACGGCCCTTCGTTTATCGTTTCAACGCCAATATTTAAATATTCAGTGTGTTCAAAAATTCATAAATATTACAATTTAAAAGTTACATGAAATTTTCTTGAATTCAACAGCACCGGTCACCAGTGACCCCCATGGCGGTCAACGAGTTAAACATCATCCTAGGCATTAGATATTGCCGATATGAAATATTTATCGTATGCTGACATGTGAATTATGTGCAACGGTTAGTAATAAACCAGTACGAGATTCATCATCACTAACGATCCTCTTTTCTCATTTCTCATTTCTATAGGTTAAATGTCTCTGTTTCTTCGAGATGCTTATTAATCATTAAAAAAGTATAATACGATGGCTGGTTTGGATCAGAATATTTATTTTAACGTAACACTTTAACTTTGGTAGCATTTTCATCACAGGCACCGTAAATAATTATTACATAATATTTCTTTTTGTTACTAAACATCTTAATAAATGTAGTATGTTTCTTTATACAACTTCTATCATTACTAGACTTAATTGATATTTTATATCGACGATGTCTAATGCGTAGGATTGTGTTTAACAACAAATTTTCCCTCCATATTGTAACAATCTCGTTGAATTGGCATGCCTTGTAATGCAGAATACTTAATTATTTTGTGAATATTTCAGCAATTATTCGTTTCCAACAAGAGTAGTTCCGTTAGGGACACGATTTTGGAATTAAAGGTGATGGATACATGATACAATAACTCGGATGTGGAAGAAGCTATGTCAATTATTTAAATGAGGTTAAAACAGTTAAAAAATTCACCAATTTTTAACAAAATGTGCTATTTCACCAATGTATTTTACCACCTGAATAACTTTCTTAATCTGTTATAGGTTAACAAAAGTTTATTTGTTCACAGTATCCGCAGTTACATTTACATTTTTTTTGAAAATAGAAATAAATGTAGGGATTATAAAAGTCGTTGGTCAAGTATGCAAAATAACCTATAACCCTTTGCACTCGGGGCCATTTCTGACGTTATCTATTAGCAACTTCTCGGCACCTTAACCCTTAAATGCGCGATTTTATTTTTTTAATCATAAAAAATGTTTTTAATATCCATATATAGTTTAGATTATAGGAAAAATATTTAAAAAATTCTTTTGAAAGAATTCAGCTTCTAAATTACCTGAAAATCCTTTGTTGCATTTATGCAACACTGCGCGTTCCTAGGTAAGCAGATGTATGGGGAATTATTGACTCATATAAATAATTTAAAAAGATATTTTAGTACTTAATTATAGTTCTTTTTATTATGATAGTTATAAAAACAGTTATTTTCTCTATTATAACAAAGACCGAGGAAAGTTATTCCAATATCACTTTTTTCCGCGCCGATGAAAACCCGCTAAAACTGGCGAATAATTAAAACATTTGAAAGTTGGTGCCGCTGCACCTGTCAAAAATTTACAAAGTACACTATAGTCTATGATAAAGTTCGTTCAGAAACCGTAATCCGTTCAGATTTTTTTTTATTCTCATAGAATTACTATGTTGCAGGAATGCAACTCCGCGAATTTAAGGGTTAACATTTGCTATCTTGTGCCATTTCACTAGACAAGTTCAGGTAAACGTCGGAGTGCAAAGGGTTAAATACCAAACTCAAAATTGCTTTGTAACCCCCGAAGGTTTGACGTTATTCCCATTAAAATGAATACTCTAAATTAATTAATGTCGTAGGTATCGTACATTACTAACTCTTACATCTATTGTCCAAAAATAACTAATTTATGATTAATGATATAAAAAGGCGTACTAACCATTCGCTTACTGTCTCTTTAAATATAGTACTCTTTCTTAAAGTTTATGTGTCATTAACATAAGATGTTTTGAATAAATATTGTTTCATTATAATACTCTAACTAATTTAGTTAATTCACGTCTAAAATATGTAAAATGAGTGATACTTTGCTACATTTAAAAGTAGAAAGTTTTTTCTACATTAGCGTGATAAACACCTATTTCATAGTACTTTTCTGCACAAAACATAGATCTTAATTTTGAATTTAAAACACAAACTTCCGGTGGCAGTTCCGGCGTAATATATTACTAAATTTTTCAACCATAAAACTCCAGGCTTGAAGTCAGAACTCAACGAAACTTTGCATCAAGTATAAAAATAAATTAACTGGCCACACTGCATGATATCAAGGAATGAAGAAAAAAAAAAATTCACTTAAACGGCGAGTATTTGATTTAACTTTAAACGAATTAGCGTCGGCGGTAAAAGAATAATTATATTAGGAAAAATGACGAGAATAAAACGCGATATTCGTGTCCATTTAATTATACAGAGTGTTAAAAATGATTTCACTTCCAGTTAATCCTCCAAACTCCACCCCTTGGTGGTTGACTCAACGTTAAGCGAGTTAGCTTGCCGGTAACCTGAAACGCAGTGGTTGGAGAAAAACGAGAAAGAAAGTTTAATGCGCTCCCCGTTCTTTGCGATTTTAACGATGCCCCTTTCATTGGCCATCGAAAATTCTCTCTAATAAGTACAAACGAATGAACTTTCCTCACCCTGTAATAATATTTACGTAGAGGTAAGTTTAAAAGTATGCAGCTGGTGGTTGAACATCGCGTAAACTGTCGCTGGAAACAGTTTTTAATGTTACATTTGGGGTATATAAGAGGATTTTCGTACATGCAATTAGAATAATGAAATTTTCATAGAATTTAGACTAAATTTAGTGTGACTCTGAATTTCATCATTTTACAACTATTTTTTATTTTAATTCTGGAATACTGGCAACAATTGTAAAGTGAAAATGTCCATTCGGGAATTGTCGAACTACTCTGTATCATCATTGTATTCCAGAATTATATAATATTTATATACAATTTTATTATGTTTCTTTATTATATATCCTGTTATTGTCTTCCAGAAATGTTCTATGTAAAAAATATTTTTTTCCTTGCTACCGTTAAATTCGTCTATACGCGTAATCATCTTCAAATAATAAGTGAGAAGTGCACCATTTTCTCAATTTTTCCGGAAACTAAGGTATACAGTATTTGGCACATCAGTAAATCATTTTTTCTCCGTCTTTCTTACATTGGTAGCCTCTTTGTTTAAAAACCTTTGGAAGCCGTTCCTATTCGTTATCATATCAACTGTAAAGCAGTGAAATAATATTATATGTAGTCTAGAGCTAAGGTGATATTAATGTGCCTTAAGGCACACCATAAGGTTGTGCTACGAGGTATACGAAAAGTTGAAACATCCTTAATTTTTTACTATTTTGTTAGGTTTTACTCAATAAAATTAATATACCGTTTAGATTGTACTATTTGTACTAATTGTGATTTCTTGCACAACATAAGATATGTGTTGAAGCTATTAAATAATATAAATTATTTACGATTAAATTAATAGTATATCAGTGTAAATATGAATAGATAGCTTCAGCGAAGAGAATCATACACAAATTATTCAAGATCACCTATGAGGTAATTCATGACATCATCTTTTTAAAAAATATATACTCTATGCTTTTTGACGATTCCTATGTACTGGGTCGCTCGGAAAGTTTGTAGCGTTACTTGGGTAATATTCAAACTCGATATATTTTTGGAAAATAAATACTTTATCCAATAATATATGCACCATTTCTATCGATTACATTTTGCCATCTATCAGGTATCTAGCTTCATAAGCCCCTTCTCAAAAAACTTTTCATTTTTCTCAGTAAAGAACCGCTCTGAATGATTTTTGCAAGCCACCAGAGTAATCAATTTTTAGCCATTAAAATAATTTTGTATAGACCTAAATAAATAATAATCGGACGGTGCTAGGTATGGCGAGTGGGGTGGGTGGGGTAAAATTTCCCAATCGAAATCAGCGTTTTTACCTTTATTATAATAATAAAACATTAAATGTCGGAATTGTATTTTTCTGTTTTCCATATTCCTACCACTGTTATAGGCACAAAATATTAATAGATTTTATTGCCTTTTGTTCAGAATAATGTCTGAAACTATGATTTTTAATGTTATGCTATTACAAAATAACATTAATAACAAATGACAATCATAAAGAGCTTTAATTGTGCCATTTTTCGAAGATGCTACGAACTTTCGGAACAACCCAATACTATAATTAAAGTTTTGAATAATATAGCATGACTAAATTCAATTGGCCTCCTAAACCGCAATCCTGAAAATGACTATCGCTTAAACGTGTTAATTAATAATACAATTAACAGCTATTAACATTTGTTAGTCACTCACCGACTATAAATAACAAACTGTATGTGATTTTGTGCGACGCCCAATTCGCGTGAATCGCACGCACAGCTCTACGGGAAATTGTGTCCGATCTGTCTCTCTTGTCTGACGTCGGCTCGTCTATGACATATTTCCTTTTTAGTTTCCCATTGTAACCACTAGAGCAGGTGTGGCCAACCCGTGGCCCGCGGGCCGCATGCGGCCCGCCTTGAACATTTTTCCGTACCGCGAGATTATCATCAGTATCATTATTAATATATTATTTATGTTTACATGTAAGAATAATAGTAAGCACAATAATAATAACTCATTCTATTTCAATTTTTCACTCTGAAAAAGTGCCTATAGTAAGTCTGAATCTAATATGTAGGGATATATGATTTTATATGCGGCCCGCGGAGTTATGATGCATTTCGAAAGTGGCCCGCAAGATCATTTGGGTTGGCCACCCCTGCACTAGAGGTTCCGATTCTTTTTCTTCGCTACGGGGCGCGTATAGGTACATACATACATACAATCAGAGCTTTGGGATCGTCACGTAGGTGACGTCTGAAGAAATTATCAAAAAGATATTTAAGATGGACGCTGAATCATTAAAAACAACAAAAAAGTGCTTTCCCTCTCGAGACCCCGAATATTCTAGAACCGGGGTCTCCAATCAGCGGCCCACGAATGCTATTGATCTGGCCCGCCATAGTTTATTTTAATACAGTGTAAAATAATGATTAATAAAATTGATGTACCTGTAACTTTTCACTGAATTTTTTTTAGTTGTGGATCAAGTTTAGTAATAGGAATTATCAACAGCGACTTCAAATATTTATCAGATAATTTAAAACTACAGTATGTTAGTATGACGACCTACTTAACTATGACTTGGCCCTTGGGACTTACAATTAATGGAGTAGTTAGCGTGGCTCTTAGCATAAAAAGTTTAAAGACCTCTTTTTCTGAACTTTTCTAACTTTTCCAACTTTTTCTAAAAATTCACGAATTTGATAGGGGAACTAAGCAGTAAATATACTAGCTTCATCTTTTCAGAACCCAAATTGCTTAGTTGATCATCTTTCTCTTTTTCGAAAATACTTATTTAGTATATTTAAACGTAATCGATATAAGTTTTAGTGTTAAGGGTCGCGATTGCAGTCGTTAATTATTTGTTCAAGTAGGCTTTAGTAGTACGGAGTTATTAGTTGTCACGAGTCGTCATTTGTACTGTGTTGTATTTGTGCAATCGAAGTTTATTTGTAGTTGTGGATTTCTGCATATATTGGTTAACCCACTTATTCAATTATTGTTTGTATGGAAGCAGAAAAAGAATCTCTCTCCGCACTCAAATTAAATCGTCCTTCAGTATTAAAATATCCTCTACACGTATTCTGAAATAGCGAAACTCTGTTGAAATAATTGAATAACATAAATGTACAAATTATACAATTGACTGTTACGAACATCATACAGTCATAAGACATTAATTAACAACGACACTTCTGTTATTCCAAGCTTACTACTCTCATTCCTAAGTGTTAATCTTTTTCTCTATCACTCATTAATTCAATATCAAACATTCATAGTATAAACAATTTCACAATCATTTCTGCTTTACATACAGTCATTTCACCGTGTTTCAAAACTAATTGTCATGGCTTTCAAGGGTTGTTCTGTATCATTGGAACAATGGAGATTTGCGAAAAAAAAACTCCGAAAAATTCACCAAAAAGGTAGAAAATTTTGTATTGTTTCATCGCATTCGTTTTCTTACGTATGTATGTAGGTAAATTGTCTGAGAGGCATCATGAGTCAGAAATGAACGGTTCTAAAACAAGTTAACTTTTGATAGTGTCTTCGCGATTGAACTGTAGCTGATTAAGTCAGACTTCCAGGTCTCCAACATTTCGGGAAGAAACGTATGCGATTGCCTTACTAGTTCTACACGAAATTAGGAAATAAAAGACTGGGTCACCGAATTAGTAAAGAGAGCGCGGCTTTAAGATACATAGGAAAACATTAGTCTTAGGACATTTTGGATGCCGTTTCCCCTTTGAGCACTGATTAAACACGTTTAAACGTTTGTAACATAAAACTAATGTGCAACAGTATATTTGGAAGGATTTTTAGAACCAATTCATGCAAGAAATTAGACGTACACAAGAAATTCGAATGCTAGGAAGTAATAGAGCAGAGATATTTCTATTATAATTTGTTTTACAAATATACATTTATTCTTCATGAGTTATTTTACGACTTTGTGTGTTATTATATGTAGCTTGCTTTAATACATATTATATTTCTATATATATAAATATAAATACATATTATATTTCTTTCGATGCCACCGTGACTCCAAAATGCTGAAAGCCCTTTCTTTGTCGCGATGGCTGCTCAGTGGAGTGAGAGAGGAGTGATAAAAAACTGAGGCGTTGGTGATTGGATTAAATGCACACACTTTAATGACTTGGTCTATTTAATGGATAGTCGTGACTCAGTCGACCAGTGTCTTCTGGTGTTCTATATTCTTCTGCCATAGCCTCCAAACCTGGTCCCCCCCCAAGCATGAGGGGCAGGCGATTGTTGAGGACACTTGCCTGGCAGTCGAAGGAGGTGGCAAATAAGGGGAGCAGCTTCAGGAGATGGGGGACCCAGCTACCCGATTCAGAGCAAAACTCGGTGAAAGAGTACCGGCTAGCCCGGGTCTATTGTAGCAACATGGCAATAAATTACCTTCAGTGCCCCATCTTCCTGAAGAGCTCGTCAGCATATGACAAAAAAAAAGAAAATAAATGTACAAAAAATATGCCCATTCGCGACGTAACAATATTTATGACCTAGTTATTGACAATAACGCCACATTAAACAAATCGTTTGACCCGGGAATTCGTTGGAGATCTGGAAGCCTGATTTACTCATCCTAAATTGAGTAACAATTCAACGTAATTAAAAGTTAATTTGCGAGAGAACGGTTCATTTCTGACCCATGGTTTCTCTCGGACATTTTATCTACAAATTGAATGCGATGAGCCAATAAAAAAATTTGTTACCCTTCCGCGAATTTTGCAGCGTTTTTTTTTTCGCAAATCTCAATCGATCCGTGTAGAACACTACCTGGTAGCCATGATAACTACTTTTGAAACACCCTGTACATCCATGTTTTTCCATACTTCTTTTGTAATGACCACCTTAACAAAATATAACAGGTAAGCTTCAAAATGTGGTTCTTCGGCTTGTATTTATTGTCGCGTTATCCCTGACCCGGTTGTTGTCTTCATAGAACGGGGTCTGGAAAAGAGAGACGTCGTTCGGATGTCCTGGACGCACCCCACAGGTTCATACTTTCACTCAAACACTGGCACAAACGTGCATACACACGAGAACGGTAGCAAAAGCGCGACAGATATATCGAACCCTTATGCATAATGCATTAAGGGATGACGGGAAGTATGGATATATTACTCACCAGAGGCCAATGTTATTCTCCCTGGCGTCTCACTGGCTAATGTTGATAAGGAAGCAACGTGGCCTGGGCGAGTGCGGGGGGTGCAGCACCGGGGGAATGTTCATTAAGGCGAACCCTACGCTCTGTTATTCTTCCTTCCTGACGTTCTTGCGAAAAAGCACCGAAATCCCAGCGAAATCGCGTCGCAATTCTACGACGCAGCCCTATTATTGCGTGGCGACGATTCTTCCTTTAAATAAATGTACTTTGAGGCTTTATTTCGAAATGATCATCATCATGCTTGAATTGAGTCGCGAAATGTGGAAATAATCGTCATTCTTGATGATGGGAGGGCAAACTTATGAAAAACATAATTTTCAATGTCTGTCATCACGTAACGTAACTGTTTATTTGTAAATGAAGCAAGATGTATTTGAATAATGTTTTACGTATGCATTTTACGTCACTGAGATACTTATTTCATGATATTACTCTGCAGAAATGATGATGTTTAGCGATTAGTTCACTGTGAATATTTATGCAAATTTCAAGTTTGATAAACGCTGCTAATGAAGAAAAATTCAAGTAAAGGAACTCTTTCACTTGTTAAATGTGACAATGAATGCCGTTTCTTTGTTATTTTAAATATTTGTTTTTTCGCACATTTTTTATTTTTTATCTGTTTTAACAGTTTAGCATTGTCATAAATGTGTGAGAATCCGAAGTTTAATAATTGGTAATTAATCGCATTTTTCTATGTGTAAGACGCAACCTTTTTCGAAATCTTTGGAGTCTAAAACCTGTTCGCATCTATACAGTGATTGTAAGTTTTTTCTACTTGATTAAAACTTTAGTTTAAGAACGTTATGTATTATATTCTTCACAATTTTCAAACTTCTCAAATTTCGGGCTCCAAAATTAAGATGCATCTTATACATAGGAAAATACGATAAGTACTCTTCTGGCAAATTTTGTTGGAAGGAGCCGTAATCACAAAAAGCTTTCATAATATTATCGTTTTAGAAAAAGATCGATTTAAAAGGTAATGTAAAAATATCATAATGGTAGTAGAATTTTCAACAAAATTATAGTACGCCGAATGGCAGAAAGCTTTATAACGTGGATGACAGGTTTTCCGGAAAGAAATTGTGAAAACAATTAACCATACTAAAAAGTACTTTAGTCGACACAAATAACATTTACATATATATAAGCGAAGAAAAATTATTGTGTATAGTTTCTATAATATTGCGATGTCAAAAACAAAAAGTAATCACAGCCAGTATGCATTTACAAAAAGAAAGAGAAAGATAACTTCGCATACATATCTCACAATGCAAAATTATTAATATTACCCATAAATGATGTAATAAAAATAACCTTATATTTCATTCATATATTTGTTCAAGAGTTAACAAAAAATGACAAGATTTTGGGCCTAACGTCAAAATATATGTAATTGTGAAAACCTATAGATGCTGTTTTAGTTAGTCTAGACGATTAGTTGAAGTATATGTAAGTTTTACACTAAAAACGTTGGAAAATGCCGAATGAGATATTCATCTATTGTCTGAGAAACAAAAACAAACAAGTTGTAAGTACCTTGTATACAAAGTTAAAATATACAATGTTTACTGTTGCTCTAGAGCTAATTCTCCAGTATAATATAAAATATTAGTAATCGTACAAATTGTTAACTGTCTTATATGTTATGCGAGCAGTGATTATATCATTCGTATTAGAAAAAGGACAAAAAAATAATAGAAAGAAAAGATATGGAAAGTTTTTCCAAACTAAAGTAATAACTATCTATATGTGTAATAGTTTCTGTTACGGAAAAAATTGATTTTATTAGCATAGTTATAATAAGGAATCTTAAGTGAGACCTTGAGATGTCTGTATTTTGTGAAAATAATTTTTTATATGTTCATAATTTTATATTTTCGTGATGGACAGTATAATAAAAATGAGATAGTTTCATCCAAAGTTTGTAAGAAATAACAACCATCAACCGGCTTACTGAAAGTCGTTTATAAAATCGTTATTGCTTGTTTCATGATAATTTCATTACGGGTATTGTACATTTTGATTAGGTTAGAATTTCGCATCTAAACATTGAAATTACGGCACGATGCAATAAACAAGATTGCATCGATGCGGTACGATGCAGCTGGATGTAACTGAATGCGTGTAAACACTGGTCGAAACAAGCGTGATTATGCTGCACCGAGTTGTCCTTTATGCGTCTAATTAATTCCACTGTCTAATGAATTCTAATTGAAATGAATCGAAAACGCAGCGTCTGTTATCGAAAATTTTCAAGTTTTCTATATTCATAGTTGTATTCACAACATGTTATTTTCACTACGATTCCAACAAACATTTTATTTTTTATACAATATTTTTCGAGATGATAATCAATATATAAATTTCGTGCTCCCAACACCGATAGAGCTGAAAGTATAAAGAAAAAAAAAGGAGAGGTTGTATCGTCACATGTTTAAGGCCACAAATTATATTCCTTTGTGCGATAAAAGCTTTCTGTCCTTGTATTTAAAAATCACAAAAGCTCCGAAGGCGCCTTCAAATTCGTGCCAATCAATTGCCGGAGCATTGTAATTGCATAACATTGGGTTTGTTCAGTGAAATGTATTCGTCGAAATAGAACGAAAAACGAACCACCATCAGCCACCACTACCACCACCACGACCCACCCCCGTGTCGCTGTAGTCGACACCCCAAAACCTATCGCAGGATGGTCACTATGGAAACCTGGCTTTCACCCTGTCCGTTTAAATTCACAATTCAACCGGGAGTCCTATCCATTTTTAAGTATTGTTTCGTTCACTCTCTCGCCTTCCGTTCTTCTTCCAATCTTAGGGTAGTTGCCAAAACTGTGGCACTTAAGATATTTCAGGTTACCCGTTTCGTACTGATTTATACAAAAAAAAGTAATATGGGAAACTGCTAAAAAGGGAACGACGAGATAATGTGGTTTATATAAATAGTGAATAAGGTAGGATTGTTATTATGGAAGCAGATTCTCATGAAATGATATGATATTATAAATTAGATTTTTTTGTAGACCGTCTGTAATACAGTGACTTAACTAGGACTTTGTCTTGTAAATTGTTATTATTTAATGTTATTTTCTCAAATTATCAAGTATATTGAGAAGTGAAAATTAGCAAATATATATTTTACAAAAGGAATTACTAGTATTAATCTTTTAGGAGTCGAATTACTCTTTGAACTTTTTAACAGTTATATGAAATTCATTTTGTGACATTTTATACCATTTGATACTAATCTTGAACTGCTAATAATGATTGCTGTAGATAGAGAACTATTTAAATTTCGATAGAAAATCATAGTTGTACTTCACAATTAAGGGATTAAGTAAAGTGGTATAGAATATCCAATATAGAAGTTATATCAATTATCGCACAATATGAGTCTTCAGAGGGTGATAATTAACCCTTTACGAAGGTAGACATTTTTGAAAATTGAAAGATAGTCATTTATTTAACGATCTAAAATGACTCTTTTATCAGAAAGTTAGGTTGTTAATGTTTTGTCTAATCATACTTCAACGAGTGTATTTCAATCTTTCAATTCTCGCCGTGTGTATATGCAACGATAAACTATATTTAAATTTTTTGTTAGACCACATATACGCATCGTTGATCCTCAAAGGATTCAATAAAACCTCGTAAACTTGATAAAAGTTAAAACGCCTAAACTTTGGGTTGAGAAACATTGATCGCAGCTAGTTCTTTGATATGCAGAGTTTCCAAATCCAAAGAATCTCAATATATTCAGTGTTACTAGAAGTATTCTCTTTTTTCTTCATAGTGAATTGCTATGCTTGTTACAGCATATAACCATATATGTATATGATGCCTTTCCTTTGTTTCCATATTTTTGAAAGTAGATCAATGGATCATTGACTTAAGTATGTTTTGTTAAAGAGTTTTGTGGCATTGCTGAAAGGTTATAGAGCCTGCATTCATCGATTCTGCCGATACACTTTTCTTCTTACATTTATAAAAGGGTTACAATCGATGAAGCAGCTGTTCTGTATATGTGATCGTGATAGCATGTTAGCAATTGTTTATTCATTTTACCGATCCAATTCTAACTACAGCTGTCATTTCGCCGAATAATTGACCGTTTTATGTGAGTTTCAAATCATTGAAAAATGAAAAGTTGTAATTTTGCTCTGTTTTTAATATGTCAGACATGCAAATTTGTTACTTTCTTTGATCATGAGTTCGCCTTGAAATTGAAATTATTCATGGGCCTTGTAGTACTTCGAAGTGCCAATCTTTACCTTTTACGGTAAGTATAATAATTCTGCGGCATTGTCAATCTCAACCAGGAGTTTTTTTTGCGGATCTCAGCAAGCGGACCCAGACTTCACTAGGAATTTATAATGTGGGAATTTTATAAATCCCGTGAGAGAGAATAATGTAGAAAGATTCGCCATAAGATAAATGACTAACGAAAAGACGAACATCGACGGCACGAGGACAAGAGAATAGTTAGAGACCAGATGAACAAGAGAATAGACGAGCGCCACAGCAGATTGACGTATAGACGTGACTTACAATTAGAGAGTG
This sequence comes from Cerceris rybyensis, assembly GCA_910591515.1. Lineage (NCBI taxonomy): Eukaryota > Metazoa > Arthropoda > Insecta > Hymenoptera > Crabronidae > Cerceris > Cerceris rybyensis. The sequence continues at coordinate 8,297,254 of OU342789.1, read as the reverse complement.
ACGAAAAAGAGAGTAGACGAACATATAGATGATTAGACAAATAGAATTATAGACGATAGACTCATAGAGAGACTAGACGAGTAGATACACAATTAGACGTGACTTAAATTTAAGTTTCCACTTGTATATATCTATTTTAAGTGTATTTGAAATAAATGTCCTATAATAATTTATCGAAAAGGTGGAAATAGGTGGTAGAAATTAATGGAAAACATTTTGATTCTTAATGTTATATAGTTATCTTTTAAATAAAACTATAAAATCACCTGAATAGTCATAAAGTTTATTTGCACACCTAATAGATTGAATGTGACAAGTATAAGAATAATGTGTCATAATATTGGGTTGGCAACTAAGTGATTGCGGATTTTAAATGAGAAGGAAAATTCAAAATTTTTACTTATAAATATAACTTTATTGAATTAGTTATTGCCCGTTTTTGTCGATGACCTTTTGCCATCTTTCAGGCAGTTTCATAATTCCGTGTTCATAAAACTTCTGTTTTTTTCCAACAAAAAAATGAATTAAATGTGATTTGACATCATCAGCGTCATTAAAAATTTACCCATTTAAGGAGTTTTGCATGGAACGAAATATATGGTAATCTGAAGGCGCAAGATCAAGGCTATATGGTGGATGTTAAAAAACATCCCAACCTAGTTCCAATAATTTTTGACGAGTGACCAAAGATGTATGTAGCTTTGCATTATCATGATAGAAAACAACACCCTTACTATTTGCCAATTCTGGTTGCTTTTCTTGAATTGCAGCGCTCAGTTTGGCGAGTTGTTGAATGTACAAGTTTGAATTAATCGTTTGCTTTCTTGGTAAAAGTTCAAAGTGCAAAATCCCTTTATAATCCCACCAAACTGACAGCATAGTCTTTTTTTTGGTGAATCTCAGCTTTTGGTGTCGCTTGGACTGGTTCATCTTGCATAACCCACGATCTTTTCCGATTAACGTTTTTATAAACTATCCACTTTTCGTCGCCAGTAATCAATCGTTTCAGAAATGGATCAATTTCCTTACATTTCAGAAGCGAATCGCAGATGCCAGTGCGTTGCGTCAAATGAATTTCCTTAAACTGATAAGACTTTCTTGACATAGCCAAGCTGTTTTAATTTTTTTGAATGCATGTATGCGATACATTGAGCTTCTGTGCAATTTTACGTGTTGTGCTATGACGATCTGAATCGATAATAGCCTTGATATGAGTCTCACCAACTTCAACTGGACGGCCAGATCGTTACGCATTTGTCAGTGAAATATCACCAGAACGGAATTTGGGAAAACCAATTTTGACACTGCCTCTCTTTCAAGGCTTCATTCCCATATACGGCACATAACTTTTTGTCTGCTTGCGATGCGTTCTTGCCTTTTCGGAAATAATACAATGATAAGTATGTCTAAAAAGCCCGTCTTGTTCTTCCATTTTTAAAATGGGATAAAATGAAACTTAATAACTAATAGATACAATTTCTTTACTAAATTCAATATGGCAGTCCAAACAATCAGAAAACAATATAGTTTAGGTGCTTTCAACACGTTGATAAACCAAAAGAATGCGCTAAAACTATCTACATATTGACAAAATCCGCAATCACTTAGTTCTCAACCCAATAGAAGATTAAGTTTTACTTTTCTTTTATGAGTAACATAATATTGTATATACAGCTCTGATCATTATATTCAACATTTTGAAACGGTGGAAAATAATGGCTTGTACACCTTATACATGTTTGCATTTTAGGTAAACACTTGTTAAACAGTAAATAGTAGTTAAACAATTTGAAAGTGCAGCCATTCAAGAATACACGAAGATAATAGCCAAATTGGTTGACAAGAGCATGTAAACCGATGAGACGTAAACGTAGGTCGCATTACTCAGTTGTCAGAACCGAAATCGCGTTTGTCAAGCTGCCACCCTGGTAGTGGCACTAAACTCCGCCGTATAGCTGTCACATTATCTAATAATACGAATCTACGGCAGATTGTAAAGTAGCTGTGGCTACAAATGCTACAAACTGGCCAGCAATAAAGAGCCACGGCTACGGTTATTAAAGGGGATTCCCATTGTCAGTTTGCGACCGCCGTAAATCTCCGTTGTGCCGCGAAATTGCGAGACTGAGCCTCAAATCGCAAATACTCGGGTAACTATTGATCAGAGAACTTCTACAGATTGTGAAATATGCTTGATGCAACGCTCGATGGAAGGTGTATAATTTGTACACGATTAAAGATTGTTCAAAGGCAATCGAAATTGTAGGATACTTTTGAAAATATGGCGGCATAATAAAGGAGCATTATAATATTATAACATTTTAATTGTATATCTGCTGTTGTCTCTTGTATTTACATGAATATCTAATGTTTGTTTTTGCACTGCATCTATTTTATTGCTCTTGATACTTCAACACTTTGAATATCGGTGGTCTTATCGGTGTCCAACGTTTCTAAGTCCAATGAAATTTCTTATGACTTTTAAACGATAATATTCATGAATTTGCGGATATACTCGATATCGAAATACGATTGTAAAATAACTAAAGTATTGTTGTACATCTATTTCATTTTTATCTTGAACGTCTCTGCTCCGTGCGGATATGAGTTTAATAGAAAAAGTTTACCTTCAAAAGAAATAACAAATACGGTTAAATACATCCAGCGATCACCATATTATGGTCACCGTGTATATGAGCGAGTGAGAGAGTGCGAATGAGAATCGCGACAGGTACCGTGTAATACTATTAGCGACACCTAACAAAATTCGTGAACAATTATGTATAATCAAATACCGGCCATTGCGTGCGAGTTCGAAAAGTAGATCGAGAAGAACCACCGAAGTGTACAGACGCTGTCGAATAAAATTGTAAAGAGTACCACAATATTAACTTCAACTCATCAATTCACAAATAGGGAATTATTGTGACACCTACGCTAATAGATTACATTATAATAGTTCTTTTCTGGAGGTGATGTAACTTGAATATCAATGTACCGAGGAAGATAATTACCCTCGATGTTGCCAAAAGTCAAATATAACTCAATTACAACTGATTCGCTGCTCTTTTAAAGACAAACCAAGAGAATACTCCTCTGAGACCTTATCGGTCAAGTCTGTTGTTAAAATTTGGCATTTCACGGAATGCCATAGTACCTTCATTCACTCTCTTTCTTTTCTCTATTCCACATCTCTTTTCTCTGCCCATTTTATCCCTCTCTTTTTATATCACCCTTTCCCGTTCCTTCCTTTCTCTTCTTCCTCTCTTTCTCTCTCGATCTGTCCTTCCGTTCTTTTATTTCCGTAGACGATTGTCCGCAGCTGTCGCAGGTAGCGTAAAAGCGGAACGGTGGCCAATGGGTCCTCGATTTCAAGGCGATCCGTCGATTCAGCAGACGACTGCTGCTTGGTATGCCATTGACACGTCGTCAATGCCTCGAAACAGGTTATAAATCCGACCGAGGACCGTAACTTCCTGCTTGAGCAGAGAGAACAGTCGAATCTGCAGGACGACAGGCCGTATCTCCGCGGTTTATAGTTTTCTTCAACGAACAACGATGCATTACCTCTCGAATTCCTTCAACTTCCGAGAATTCAGGTGTATTTTAAATCGATGATTATAAGTTGGAGAATAATTGTATCGTTCCGGGGATTTATATCAGAGATGGAGTTAGTTCCGAAGTCGACCTTTTGCTTGTTTTGCGGTGCTCGATCCTCTCAAACGAAGTTAACCCGCCGATCTGTGAGCCGACTTTGCAGCTTGAACTCGCGCGATGTTTATTCAAAAGATCGGCGGTTTGGTTAATTATTGGCTTCAAAGACAAACGAGAACAGTTTCAGCGAATTTTAATGCTCAAACGTATTTTATTCGGTCTCGAAGGATTCGCTGGGGAATCCCTTCACGGATTTTGCACTAGAATAATGCGACGAACCGTGAAATTATTTGAAGTACAGAGGAGAAACCATTTTTAATTCAAATAAATCCTCGTTGTTTCAAAAGTCGTCAAATGATGAGATTTTTACGGTCTGCTAATTGTGCCACGTTGGAGTTAGCACGTAGTAGTTTCTGATAATAAATTGTTTAAGAATACCGAATGGCAATGAGATTTTAATTATCCTTATATTTCGTTACAATGGTTGACTATTGGTATTTGAAACGTTGCAGTTAGGATTTCATTTATTAATTATTAGAAACAGAAGTTAACACTTTTCGTAAGTTTTTGCATATTTATTCTACAAATTATTATTACAATAGTCATGCAGATATTTCTGAAAATCCGTACATTAGGAAATCTAATTACTTGCAAATTATTTTAAAATATAATAACAACGTTTCATCTTGTTATTTAATCTTGTATTTAAGGAAACAGCGCCTAAGCAGAAATTTTGTTCGTTCTACTAAATATTAAAATACATACTAGTCTTTCAATTGCTTATAAGAATCTTATATTACGTACATTCCCTACTTTTGTACAGTTTTAAGTTTCCCATAAGTATATAAAAACCCGTGATATTAGCTTAATCATCATCAACAGTAGAATTTATATAGGGCCGTGCGCAAACGAGAACCGAGCGAATCGCTGCAGCTACGCGATCACCGATTTTTCTAAAAGACCAGAGTAAAAACCAAGCAGCGGTAAAGAAAACAGTATCTAAAGAGCGACGAAGGTGACAAGGAGAATTACGAGAGAATTGTGAGAAAAATCGTGTGAGAATTGTGAAAATCAACCGTTTTATTACTTTATTGTTATTTTTATAACAAAAATCTACTAAATCGAACCAAAAGTCCCACATATATAACCACTGTTACTAGACCTTTTTACAAAGTAGTATCACATTCTGTTCAACTCCTCAAAAAATTAGTACGATATAAGTTGGTCAAAATGACTTGCTTTAAATTTTTTGTAAATATTTCTAAAATGTCTAACGCTGTTTCTTTTTCAATTTTCTAAATCTATCTTGTAGATTTCAAGCGATTAAATTGGCCAGGTTTTTTGCCCTCTTCATTTCTTTTCTTCTAACGTCTTCATTTGATACTAATCAATATATTGGGTATATTTTCGATAAATAGTGTTAAAAACGACCAGAACTCTACAAATTTTTATGTCGAAATAATCGGAAAAGATCTCGAGATATTTGGCACTTCAAGAAACGGTCATGAGTTCCCCCGTTTTTTATTTACATTTATTGACGACAGTTAAGAAACAAAATAGTAATTTGGAAATTAGTGTATATTTTTATATCCCAAAATACAGATGTTGGAATTAAAAATAACATGAAGAGGTTACGAATCATACATGAATATACAATAAGCATTTTTCCCATTATGCTTGTATAATTACTACAATTAATATTGAGTCAAGAATACAACACAAAAACTTATGAAAAAAATTACGAAACTGGAAAGTTTGTCACAAGAAGTGAAATCAACAGTAGCAACAAACATGTTCGAAGGAATATAGTCTCCTTTTTGACATCGTTGAATGTGGTTTGTATTATTAGCTGCAGTAAATATAACAAGTAGATCATTTTTAACTGAAACCGAGAAGCAAAGTATAGTTGATATATTTAAAAAAAGGGTAGAGAAAAATTGACATAGCAAAATTGTTTAGTGTAAGTCGTTTTATTATTACGAATATTATAAAACGTTTTCAAGAAAATGGAACAGTTAAAGTGGCATCACGAATTGGCAAACCATGGAAAATATTGTCAACATCTGCCGTAATTAAAAACCAATTAGACCTCAGAAAAACAGTAAAACAGTTAGCCGCCATTTAGATGAAGATAATCTTTTTTCACGTAAAGTATGTAAGGAACCATTTGTTTCTAATTGTAAGAAGAATGGTAAAGTTCGGCTAGACTTCACCAAAAGAGCACATTATCTAGTCTATTGCTGAGTAGTCAAAATATGTATGTAGTGAAGAAAGCAATTAAATTTATACAGAAATTACTTCGAGGGAACATACAATGTTCTAGTACTATTTAATGTCAAATATCTGAAATCAACAGTAAAATTTGGTGGCAGTAATTTCATGCTGTGCTGTTATTTCTCAAAATAAAGGTCATCGTCAGTTCGTATGTACATACGAACTACATTATCTTTCAGAAGAAAAAGCTGCTGCATGCGATTACATAAAGTTCAGTAGCACATGTTTAACTTCGTAATTTACGTTGATTAACTTCCGCAGAAGTTTTACAGTAGTGCAACAGTTCTTTCGTTTCAGTCGATTTCCGAATACGAAATATACATGCATCAAGTTGTGAAACTTTTCCCGTTTCATTAAGTTCTTTAAGCATTGCCTGTAAATTGCAATTGCATTGTTCCTATTTTCTTACAGTTAGTCTTTAACGACCATTTGTTTAAGAAAGGCCTTTAAAGGCTCTATATCGAGTTCTTTTACTTATCCAGCTCAAGTAGTATGTAATTTACAAAACTTAAATTGCCTTCGTTAAGTTGTGATAACTATTTGCAAGTTCTTCTTCCAATAAATCCTTTCGATCTACATATTGCATTAATACCCTAGAGGACTTACATATATTGCACTGCAGGATCGACTAACCTCTTGTACAAAATTGTTAGCGATTTTACGCTTTCCGTGCGTCGCACAGTGTGTACTTTTAGGGTTCTAGCTGGACAAAAGCCAAATTTCGTAGTGATCCAGATGTATAAAATTTTATTGGAAATCGATAGTAGAATGTCCATAGAAACAGAAAATGTAAAAATGATTTGAAAAAATAATCTGCAATAGTTAATTAACAGGCCTCAAAGTTATACTTTCCGCAGATTGCTTTTACACGCTCCCATCATGCCCTAGACATTTTCGTCAATTGTTTTGTAACGAAAGGTTAGAATATAATTTGTGTATATGTATTGTTATTTCCACTTATTTGGGATATGTTTACAATTTTTTATTTTTCTAAACGACCTTTCATTACCATTTTAATCCGTTTTAACAATTAACATATAACTTAAGTTCCGTTCCGAAATGTATGTAGACTTTTAACATATACTACTATTTATTACACTTTTGCAATTTTGTGTGCTTAAAGCTAAAAGTATAACAATTGAACATGCAAAGTGCCGCTTCAGACAAATGATGACATCTGTTATTTTTTTATTGTTTTATTCCGCGCGGTCGCGGGATTACGGCTTCCCTTCGGAAAGTTATTTAAGTTTTGACAAAGTGTACCGTTTATGACACTTTTGCAATTTCACATGTTCAAAGCTAAAGGTATATACAATTAAAAATGCGAAGGGTTATTGAAGACAAATGATGACGTCTGTTACCTTTTTATTGTTTTATTACATCCCTAACGGACGGAAGCGACGTCTCACAGTGGTCTATTTTGCCGAAATTCTGGTCAGAACCCCAAGGAGTGGCGAGGCATTTACTTATTGTTAGTTTCGTTCGCTCGGAAGACACAAGAAAAATGCCTCGCGGAAGTTTTTAAATTTTTTAGCCAAAAATAAAATTTATATTGCAATTTTTTAGCATTTCTCAAGAAAAATGGCTGCCCTATCGCCTCCTGCTATTAGAATTGTTCCTGGATTTTTAATTTTTAGAGTAAATCGGAAAATATTCATAAATATTGCGGCATTTGAGACGTTGCTCCGCTTTAAACATTGTTTAAACATATTTAAATCTTCACAACATTAAAATGATAGGCATCGTTGCAATTGGTGGAGTTTACAGAGTCATTTTACACAAAAAAAAAATTAAAATAAGCCTTAAGATTAAATTGCAGCAAAATTTTTAAAGTTGAGAGTCTCTTATTTTACGTATAAATGTTAAATAACTATTGAAATATGTATTATTATTAACGCTAAGTATAACAATATGTTGTTTACTAGTAGAAAAGTCAGTAAAAGTAACGAAAACCATAATTTCTTTCAAAAAATTGTTTTGTCCAGCTAGAACCCTAAAATTACACACTGTACGTCGAGCGGAATTCTAGACACGAGCACGGTCGTGAGAAAAAAATAGGTGTCTCACTGTCTTATTATAATTTAACACTTTGCCGGCCGCTTATTTGTCTGATCGGCGTTACGCTGCCGCCGCACCGCGGCCGGCGAGTTTCTCGCAAGTCTAAAAAGTCACGCATACGTGATAGTGGCCGATAACAGTTGAAGAAGACATGTCACACATACGTGACAGCGGTCGGCAAAGTGTTAATTTATTTACAAAAAGTCAGGAAATTATGATGGTCGCCTTGTGCGGCACCCAAGCTATGCTTGACTATGATAACAAATACATATGCTGTGCGCAGAAAGGCGGTCGGAGTCGTTCTGGTGGTGAAACGTACAAACAAAAATGAATCACGTAAAGAAAAAGGCGATCGTCAACACTTTGAATCCGACCGCGATGTATAAATCGCGTACACCTCTTAAGTCAAAAAGACGACTATCACCACCATGAGTTTTCTATGCAAACTTAAGTGAGAGTCTTTATTCATTCCCTGTCTTGCAACTCTTGAATAGAATCCGGCTTTTTTATCTTTCGATCGCAGATTAACTATATAATAGTAACCGAAACATTTTAAATCGATCCATTGTAACCAGAAATTAAATATAACTCGTCAACTATTCCCATCATATCGGTCCTTGAAACCTGAGCTCGGCGAATGACAACCAAAAACTAAACACTTATTTCGTCGTTAAGCACTTTTTCAGACAGTCACGCATTGTCTCTGTTTGTCGGACGAATCAGAGCAAACCATTTATTAAGTGACTTTATTCGGTGTGCCAACAGTAGTTTATTTAACACTAAGTTTACAGAAGCCGTCAAATTGACGGATTTCTATCTTTTTAGAAACGCCTTCCAAACTAATAGAGTTGTGGTTCTTTCTTCTTCGCCTTTATTTAATATATTGCGGTGTAACATATTTCACGTCTGCAAATCTAGTGTTAAGTCCTGTTCCGTCGCAAACCAACGGTGCCTAATTGTAAGATTAAATTAGAACCAGCAACTTTACGATGTGGACGACGTGCACAGCTGTCTTTCAATATTCACAATCTCAGACCTTTTGTTAATTACTAGTTTCACCGTTTTTCTGGAAGGTCAAGAAAAGGGCCCACGTGTTTAACGGAACACTCTACCGTGAGTTTAAAACATCTGGGCCTTGCAAATTTCTTATCTTCCAGGCCTCGACAGCTGTGCATCGTAAAAGTCCCAAGAATCAGCGTTCGGCTTTATTACCTGGCCTAATCACTCATAGAGCATTAGACTTCCATCCCTCCAGCCCTCAAATTTGTTACCGATGGATGGGTGGAGTCTTATGAGTGATTGGGTCAAGGCCCTCCTGTAACGAAGACACCCCAAAGGATGTTAGGAGAGGGAAAGCCGAAGCTTTAAAAATGCAAGCTCCACGAAAATCCACGGATTCTCTCGAAAATCGAAACAAGTTAACACGAAAATTCACCCGCGTTCCGATTATCCCGCGCAATCGATAAGTCTATCTCTCAGACGCGAAGTAACATACTTTGTAGAATCACACACTTTACTTAAGGTAGTCGGGTGATAACACTTGTTCCAAAATGAAAAGATGCAAATTTTTATTTAAGTAAAGAAGCCTATGATGCGTTAGTTGTCGAAAGGAAAATTTTCACTGCGGTCTAGATACTGAGATATTAATTTTTTTTTTTTAATTTCTTTCCCCATTGACAGTGTAGAACAATTCTTTGCTGTCAAAAGTTTTTGATTTTTTTGATCAAGTATTCCCAATATTATAAGATAAAAAAACAGTTTCTAGGTTCACAAAACGATTTTGAATGCATCTATATGTTTGAACAGGAACATCATCGTTGGAATAAGGAAGAAAATATAAAAATTTTATGTGGAAAATACCTTCGAGTTCTTAAAAATGGCTGATGTAGCATATCGAAATATATGATGCGCGTGATATGGCAACGTTGCACACCCGCAAAACTTGAATTAGTCCACATTTTTTTATAAGTTAAAATTATTGTAGGTTAGATTAAAAAGAAAATAAAAAACTTTATATTAGGTTTGTTAGAAATAATGTTAGAATTTTTTTTTTATTTTATCTTATTTATTTCTTATTTAATATTACAAATTTTTTGTAATCTCATTACAATGGCATCAATAATTCTTCTCGTTGTTGTCACTCGTGCTTGACTTCCAACATTTTGTCCAAGTAATAATTTTATTCCTTTTTTCCCAGAATTAATAAAAGTTTCTTTTAAATGTTCTATGGTAATTCCTGCCTGTACCATCTTCGAAATCATACCTGCAGAAACTCCTTCGGTTTTTGACAATTTTACACGCCTTGCACCACATGTCTTCACCTAACCTAACAATGTCAATCACTCTTCTTCCTTCAAAATATTTTTTATTCAATTTTTAACGCTTAGAATTTGCTGCTGCAATAATTTCTCTCCATTTTCTTTTATTAGTTTGACAAAAACGACCACTTTTATCTCGATAATCATTGTCACACATAATCAGAGAATCACTGTTAATAATTGTAGAGATTTATGTGTACTCATTGTCAGCTGACCATCTAGAATTCTGCAACGTTGCCAAACATTTTTCACAATATTTTAATACGTTACTCAAGTACAAATATAAAATATTTTACCATAATATAATCGATAAAAATCAATAATTGTATACGATAAATGTTAATATAAATAGAAAATTTTAATTTCAAAAATAATAATATGGATGAATAATCGGAAAAATTCTAAACATTCAAAAAATCACGTAACTGTCACTCGACTTCCTTAAGCATTCGACGATTCATTCACGTCATGAAAAGTAACCGGTGGTCGTAAGAAGTCCAAAACCACACATCAAATTGTCAGGCTAGAGAGGTAGAGATGTTAATTTTCAACCAATTCACGATGCATTGTGTTTTAGCGTTATAACTTTAAAATAAAAATAACATAAAACATAAAACTCCACATGCAACGTACGTAAAGCCGTGAAAAATTTAAAGGAAATACCCTTAAATTTAATTTTTCCATTGTTTAGGTAACAAGAAATAATAATATTCGTTGCACGAAAGTCATTCACACGAATATTATATCTACCACATATTAATGTTCTTATTCCTTAAACTGAAGAAATCCACCATTATGATACATCTTATCTCTATAACTATCGAAGGCACCGACAAATTGTTTGCTTTCAAAGAACTATCTCAGTCCATTCAAACAGATCTTCAAACTGTTTTCTCTATCCACTTATTATTTTTCCTCCGGGAAGCATCGACAGAGCACGCTTTATTCTCACCACCGGAACACTCCACGTAATTCCAGCTAGGAGCATACTTCCGGAACTTCCTTTCTTTCTTTTCCAGGCCGTTCGCGTAGATTCACGTAGATTCACGTGCATTCGCCACGGCACGTTTTACGGGCAGAACCGTAATCGAACTGGCGGACCCCGACTCCTTTCATTGGCCGCGTAAAACGTTTCGATTTGCAATTTCCCCGCTTAACTGCCGTGCCGTCTTCCGAGGCAGTTTAGATAGAGGAGTTTCCCTCGACTGTGTCCTCCCCGACCACTCCGTGTCCTCATGATGTCCTCCTCCTGCCAGAAATACACTCTACGTCTGTCGATTCTAATGGATCTACCCCGTAAGCGCTAAAAGTGCATCAGGAACCTCCTGCAACCCGGATTATGGGGTTCTTTGCTCGACTGACGAAGCAAATGTTGTATTTGTGGCTTGCCTTCGAGATACTCGATGATCCGTGTTATTTGGAACTATTCGACCACATTTTGGGATTGTCTTACCTCCTAGGGGTGCGATTTACAGCCGCCTCGGGGAGAGTAAGTTGGCACGACTTCTACGCTGAAAATGGATTTGTTTTCTGAGAAACAATGCAAACGGTCTTGGTCTGTGGACCGTGTTACTGTTAACGTGTTGTTCGAACGATTGATTCTGCAGAATTTATTCCTGAGATAGAAAACTTTACAGTATTTAAGTAATCATGCGAAATTTAATTATTAAATGTGTGTGTAAGCTTTAAGATTTGGATTGACATCAAGTGGAAATGGGGCACAGTTTGAAGCATGTGAATTCCTTTTTTTCCTTGACATATGTTTTTATCTTCAATTTGTTTTACTTTCGTTTGTAACTACGAGAAGCTACATAACGTAACAAGTATAAATATACTGGACACAAAGTTATTTCGTTTCTCTTTTCATAGTATAATTTATTATAATATCTGGGACATACCGTGTTTCCCCGAAAGTAAATCCCGCTCAGGAAGTTAAGCCTGCCATGATTTTTAAGGATGATTTCAGTCTAAACGTTATCCTGAAAATAAATCCTAATGTGTTTCCTGGGTGCAGAATTAACGTAAAACTGGTTGTTATTTTGGGAAAAACACGGTAGACCTATTTGACTGAAAACTTTTTTGTTAGTGAAAGTAACATTGGCAGCCATTGTACGTTCAATACATGCGAAAACAATATTATAAAATATAATTGGCAAGTTAACACTTTAAGTGCCACGCCCGTTCTTAAAGACTGATACTGCACTATCCGTTTAGGTTCTTTATTAGAAAAGATATCTTTCTATTTGTTTTAATATACTACATTAATTTTAGATAAGATATTCTATTTTATACTTAACATCACTAATTATGGCACGGTTAGGCGCGGCAACGTAGCTTAGGTAAAAAACTAATTGTTCATTTTCATTGATCAGCGTCAGCATAAACGAAAAGTCAACGCCCGGTTCCTAGGGACCGGTGTGGCACTTAACGTGTTAACTACATTCTTCCTTATCCGTCTCCACTATTTTATATTACAAGAATAATATTGTGATTTCTAAACGCAAGATAATTACACTAAAAAATAATAGTTTAACTTGCAAATTCTTTTTTACTTGAAGTTAGACATTTTACTTCCCAAATTACATCGGTATGTATTAGTTGATTGAACACATTTACTTTTTCATTACTTTACAGTCATTACTTTTTCACGTAAATATTTCGCCACTCTTTCATAACAATTTCCCAGACATAAATATCCATGTTCTAACACGAGCATAATTATTGCACGTATCAAAACAGCTATACTTTATGACGCTAATAATTCATACAAGCAGTTCATGCGACCGACTGAAAAAAAAAGAATTGTAATGTACCGAGCCTCCCACCTGGATCAGTAATATCCTCATAAATATTGTATACATCGACAGTGTGACGAGATCAACAGTCACCACTCCTTGATTCACTGCCAATCATCATCCACGAATCACCGTCCCAAATCCAAAACCCTTACTTCCCTATTTTGACCTTTAGACGCCCAAACACCGTTATCACCAATCATACTCCTATTTCGAACTCCCTTAAAAACCTTTTGTCTCATTCGTTCATTTTCTCATTTACTCATAGCTTAATACTCATTTCTCAGTCATCCAATTCTGACGAGGGAACATATCGAACACGTACACGCCGATTTTGATGAAAATTATGTGGTAGATAGTTCTCGAAGAAATATTTGACACGTGTTTTTTTTATGTCTGCTGTCGTTCACATTGAAGGGGTGATAATAGCCCTCAAACTTTGGGGTCGAAAATAGTTTTTTCGAAATATCTCCGTAATTAAAGGGCGTAGGCAAAAAATTTTTTTTCATATCGTGCTTCTCGAAATTCCGAATCCATCGGTATATATAATGATTACAAAAAATTATTTATTTAAACAATATACTAAAATTTCGAAATTTTTGTTAACTTTTCGTTAGTTTTTCGTATTAAATGTTGTTCTTTTCTCGTGTAAGTTTATATGTGTAAAGTATAGACAGAATTAGTGAATACGTGTTTTTGGAATTTTTGTTTTCTAACATTAAACGATAATTATGTAACGTTTAGCATGAAAAACTAACGAAAAATTGACAAAAATTTCGACTGAACGGGGACGCCTAACGGTCGCGTTCACGCCCACCTTGGTATTCTCCACCAAATAAAAGAAGTCACATAGCTTGCGGTACGGGGTAAGCGGAGGCTGTCACACCGCCTAACCCCATTATGTCGGTCTTTGAAACCTGAGCTCGGCGAATGATAACCGAAATCTAAACACTTATTTCGTCGTTGAACGCATTTTCAGCCAGTCACGCATTAGAATCGAAAATAACGTCGGATCTTTGTCGGAGGGATATCTTTATCCGTCGCGTCGGGCAAATATGAGCAAACCACTTACCACTTACGGGTGACTTCTTCCTTTTGTCCAACAATAATGAAAACTGATTATGTGATTCCCCCTACCCTACAGTGAGACTTCTGTTTAGATTACGAATTCCTAGAACGTAGTGTTACGACCTAACTCCAAACGCATTATATCAATCATCACTAACATTGTTATTGTTATTATTGTGGGATCAGGGAGATACCCTCCTCTAAAAGAACTTACAGTTAGGAGAAAAGGTCGTGAAGAGAAAATGTCAGCAGGAAGAGGTACTAATTACATTATTATTATTGATGTTACTGTGATTATTAATATTTTACCGACCGGTAGTCGATTAATCGGCTTTTCGAGCCCAACACTTTTGGACTTTTAACTTATTATTTGGTCGCTACAGCAATTAATAAATTATTATTTTTCATTGCGGTTAACTGTTCCCAGGATTCGGTAAAGAAACTTTGCAATTTTCGAAGAGATATCAGTATCAGGGAAGTATTTGCGTGCAAGTGGCCGATCAGAAATGGGTAGGATGTTAAAAAATACCGGTCGGTAAAGTGTTAATATTACAATTATAAATCTACAATTCTCAAGTAAGATACACACACACATACACATGTATACAAACTGCCTTAAGGGCCCACCCCACTCCTCACAAACCTCATTCCTATCTACCGAGGCCCTTATCCCCACTCCTAATTTCTTTTAATTTCCCGCACCCTCGACTTTCCTGAAAACTCGACACTACTGATTTATCTTTTCAACGAACCATACACTTATTATATATTTCTGCTTTTCAACTTTACACGCAAGCATTACTACAAAGAAATAAAAATAGATATTATAAAATATAATAAATTTATATATTTGATATTCGAAAATTTAAACATTCCCTCGCGAAGACAAAGTGGTGCTCGTTTCGTGACAGTAGAGTCGCTTTTGAACTTATTGAACATATATATAATAATATGTTGTTAATGATTGTCTAATAAAATAAATTACAACTCTATTCAACATCCGGAAATTCAGTACTACTTGTAAAGATATTCCTCGAGTGTTGGAAAACTAAAACCGAGGGAAATCGATCCCGTCACCTCGAATGCGACTGGCGGTGTCATTTATTATGGGCCTTACGACTTCAAGTTGGCATTCACTGTGAATTATAACTATCGGCTGCGTTAGTGGTGGGGTGAGAAGAGGGTGTGAGAATATAAGGGAAGGTGAAAGAGGGTGGGAATATGTGTCGCCGCGAAAACATATCGCACATTTTCCATCGATTCCTGGTTACGCTCGCGGGGATATTTGTGTGACAGGGCAAAATTACTCTGCTCGTAGTCGTTTTGTCAAAACTTTTAAATCACGTCCGTAAAACGTGACTAAACGCTCAAGTTTGCCGGCGAAGAAAATTCGCGATTCGCGAAACCAACGGGGAATTTTCAAGCAGCGCTACCTGGCTGACTGGCTGGCTTTTGTGAATTTCATCGTGAAACAGTCCTGGTAGTTTTCAAAATTGCGTTACGGCTGCACGAATTCCCAGTTAAATGTTTCGGGGAGGAAAAAGAATGTTAGAAAGGTATTAAATTTCCCGCAAGGTAGATTCAGTGAAGACTCTATAATGTAATATGTGAAATTGTTGAAATACTCTTTGAAAAAAAGCGTCGTTATTCTATTCATAATTATATTGGTGGAATTAATTCTAGACATTTTAATAAAAATATTCCCTATTTAATATTAGTGTAGAGAATACATATTCTACTATGTTAAATTGATACCGCAATATTTTCATTTTCATCTACAACGTTTATATTTAACATGTGCACGTATTATTTTTTTCGTAAAATTTTAGAACATCTAAACTTCGTTGTTATTTTTGTTTTTGCGTCTCCTAACACAAAACGTTACATTATGCGAAATAGCCAATCACAAAATGCACAAAAGATATCCAACGAAATATTAATTCTTTTTGTACATAATTTGATGGATTGAAATTATAATTTTTATTGTATATTAAAAGCATATCTGTTCCCAGATTACAAAGAAATGTAATATAAGTTGTAGTCTCATATAAATCAAAATCGTTATAAAGATGAATCCACTAATGATCTTTTAAAATATTATAGTAAAAAGAAGAACTTCATATATCATAAATCTAAATAATTTCATTGCAGTTGTAAGCAATACACTATCTCGTGATGTTAACGTCATTTATATTCTAGATAAATGGATATTCATTACACTTATGACTTATGTGTGTAAATTATGCGTTGTATTTCATTGCGCAAAATCGCCGGGAAATCCGGCAGATTCAACATCACATTGGTAAACTACATTGTGATTAATTGGTGTAAACCTCGTATTAATAATAACATGCAATATTTTGTAATTCAAACGCGGCAGAGAATACAACTCCCTATAATTTATAATCTTAACTCAACCATTCGGCAGTCTTTGAAACGATTTTGAAAACGTATTTAATCCCTTGCTTTACTATTTTTATTTTGCCAATGTACATAATAATTCCAAATTAATTCCATAAATAGAAATTTTTCGTTGATTTTCACATATTTGTATAAGTAATTGTCTGCAATAATGATATCATAGAAATAATTTGGTCGACTGATATTTACAATTTAATAGTTACTGTAAAACTTCAAAATTTTGTATTCCATTCATCGCGTTCACGTATGTGAACAAAAGAGTGGCCATTTGTAGGACATAATCTGCAAAATTAATTAAAAATTATTTCCAAGAGGTATATTTATTGTTTATAAAAGAATAAATGTGAGTTAGTAAAATAATTAATGTAATAATTATGTTAATAGCTGGTTTTGAACCTCCTGGTATTTTGAAAGGCCCACTAAAATCTATTATTCTTAATATTTTGTAGACATGTTTGGTACACATGTTTTTCATTGCTAAATTATTGAATTCTCATTCTAATGTCATTTAATCGTTTCTACATTTCAATTGCATTTTATTGTTACAAGTATCTTAAGTTGATTTAGTTTTTAAAGATATGCATATACTTGAACTTCAGTACAGTTAGGGAACAAAATTTGTAAAAAGAGTCAACACTTAAGCAATCTAATTCTTGAAACGTCTACACTCGTCTTACTAAGGTAGTTAAAATGACTTGTTCTATTTTCTTTCAATGCTTCGAAATATCTAACACCGTCCCTTCCTTAATCATTTACGTCAATTTTACAGAATATAAGAGATACTTCATTTCTTTCCTTCTAAAGTAATAATATAGTAGTTACAACAATTCAACACCTATTAGGAACTATATCGTCGATAGTTCTACAACAGTATTAATATTCCATCTACTGCTTTAAAAAATTACTTTGCAATGGCAGAGAAATTAAAAATGGCAGTAATAAAACATTGCATTAAAACATTTCAAAATGCAACAATCTGATCGTATCCGCAAAGAAAAAGAGAAAAACAAATAAGAAAGATATAAAATTTGCAAATAGATGACAATTCATTGAAATGCACGAATTAAAATGACAGTAAAATAATGGATTAGCAGCATAACAAATATCTATCTTAACACTAAAACTACCAAACCAGTAAAAATGACTGGTACGCAATTATTAAAGGTACCGAAAAGTAATCAAAATTTTTTTTGCTGGCGAAAAACATTTGTTTATTAAAGAAACCTTAAATACTAATCAACAAAATAATTTCCATAATTTTCTAACACTTTTTGCCAGCGTAAAGGTAATGGTTCGATTCCCTTTTTTATAAAAGTCCTTCGATGTTTTGTTGAAAAACGTTTCCAATTACGTTTTCACTTCTCCAATTTTGACTACTTTTCGTTACCGCTAATATTTTCAAAAATTCTTCATGTTTATAGGAAAGTTATATAATACTAGTCTTAATTCCTCCTTTTTCCAAGTACTTACTTAATATATTTAAATGTAATAGATTTAACGTTGCTAGTTCTAGTGTTAATAGGCCCCAAAAAGAAAATCCGACGAATCGTCAGTTATTCCTAGCAGCCTTCCAATTCTCTTTTCCACGTCGGACGACGAGACTTGCTTAAAAATTAACGGGCCACTACGGGCCAAAATCCTGTATTCGTCCTGCATTCGATTCAGCTCGCTTCTGCGCTCAATGGCATCGACCAGGGTGCACACCCCTTCGAACGAGTTATTCAAATCCGTACCGAATTCCCTCCAGCGCACCCTCGGCTTCTCTCTCTGCCCCCCTTTTTGGTTGGTTCACCTTGGAAGGGCTACCAGCCTCGTAAATAACGTTATTTATTCGCGAATTTGTTTTTCCCCTTACGGTACCGATGAGATATGCGGGAAACGACGCTGGAATGCATAAAACGCAAGGTACGCTGTTTTTCGGCATAAACACAAGTTTTCCATTTGTTTGGAGGAAAGATGCTCCGAGCGATATCGAAACGATTTACGAAATTTTTCTTGGATTTAGTAGGCCAGTGGGGTAAAATTTGAAACGCAAAAACTGGCACGCAGTGATACCGTTTGGTGGGACGTTTAGTGTTGGCCTTTCGAATATTAGAGTAGGTATTTATGTTGTAGTCTTATTAATGGCTAATTTTCATGTTTCCAATTATTTCATGCAACCCTTACTATTTAATTAACCCTATTTAAACTACGGACGCATATGTCTGAGAAACAGTATCATAATGGGTTGTCGGCACATGCCTACACAGTCAGAGTTGGAACATTAAAATATGATGGATTAATTATTAGTAATTTGTGGTTTTTACACCATAACCTTCCAACTTTATATTTTTATATTCAAAAAGTTCTTCACCCGCAAAGAGTTATATGATGTTACGAATTCAGTTAATACTACGCTACTCGGATTCGTTAAAATGATTAGTTGAAAGTTTTTTGTAAAAATTATCAAAAATAATAATGCAAATATTTTCCTTTTTCTCTATCTACATTCTAAAATGGGTCACATTAATCGGTCTTTCAAAATATTTGTTTTGCATATTTTTATGTGTACAGAATTAATTATATGTAACATTAATAATTCTAAATTATTGTAGAATCTTTCTGATGATAGAACAATCGGTTACTGTATTATAATTAATTGGTGAAAAGATGAGTAAGCAGATCAAAATCTTTAATCAACTGTATTAGAGAGTTGAAGGAAATACATAATAGGAACATTATATTTCTTCTAAATTTTTTTTAAGCCATCCTTTATTGTAATCGAAAGTTGAAGGCTATGGTATTATCAAGTTCATCAAGCTCTGGATCATGTGAACAAGATAATGATAAAAATTGTTATCTTTTATCTGCAACATAATACATTGGAAATTAAATTTATTGCCAAAACATTGCACCACTATGTTATTTAGAAACCAATTCGAAACATGTTAATCTAACGTGAAAGAATCAACTACAAACAGAAGACTGGCGTTAAAATGATTTTATTTATCGGCAAGAATCGAATTTTCTTTTTTAATATATAGGCATTCGGAGGGTTCAAAAGAACAAAGAACAAGTTAAAAGAACATTAAGATAAGAAATGTGACCAGTAAGTTTGCTTACTTAATCAAAAAGTTGTATTCAATGAAGCTACGCGTTATCTGTGCTCACCTCGACGGAGCAATTTACGATTCAAATTTAAAGAAAGCCAAGGAAAAGGAACAACCCAACCTCTGGCTCTTGTTTTCGCCCCCAGTTAACGTTTGCGTATTTTTCGCTAGTCAAACATTGCGATAAAACCGTGGCTGCGAAAAGACGAGGCGATTTTATTGCGACTTAATTTATGCCCTGTCGTCTCTGCACCTTTGCTCTCTTTCCTTGCCTTTCCCTCCCTTTCCCACGATTTCTTCTTTTTTTTCGGGAGAACTTTAAATCAGCTCTTGCGATATTTCACTCCAGAAAGGCCGAAACACCGGTAGTGATGGCGGTGGTAGGGTGTTAATAAATCATGAGTCGCTAAGGGCACGATATTTTATGGAAGAAATTTTTCGAATTCTTGAACGAAGAAAATGTTTCATACTTTTCGTTTTTATTCTTCACGAAGAATTATTCTGTTGTTAATTATAAAAGCCATAAAAATTGTTGATAGTAATGATAAATCGGTAAAACGTATGAAAATCTTTGTTCCATGCGACGCAAATCTGTTATTCGTTACAGATATCTTCAATCAGCCTCATACAGAATGGAAAATGTCGAATTTCCTTTATCCACATATGGGTTTCCATACAAAGAGGGGAATATTTCTTTTCAATGAATATATTTTGGCAACATTTTTTTGTCTTCTTCCTCAAATAAAATTTCTCTTCTTCCAGAATGTAAGCCAAGAAGAAATTCCCGTCTTGATTTTATCCCTCTTTTGTTTTCCTTCGATTTTCGTTATTTAATTTATTTCCTATCCGGTATTTTCCCGGAAAATAGCAAACGGTATTATATTGGGATTCGCATTTTCCGATCGAACTCCCCTACCTTCCGTTTCTCGATTTTATTTCTCGATAAATTTGTCGTCCGACTATCCCTGTCGATATTATTTTACGAACAATTAAAACTACTCTACTGTCACACTTCGACATATACACATATATTCGCTTACTTTTTTCGTGATTCTTATCTACCTACTGCGAGTGCTCCACGTTCGTCCACCTTCTGTCTTCCACTTTTTCTCCGCCTTTATTTTCATCCCTCTATTATCATTCTCCCTCTTCGTTTCTCTCCCGACAGTGCCAGGGTACCGAGGAAACTAATTTAAATCGTAATGGCCTAGCCTGCAGCGCCCTGAAACTTCCGAGTTTTTGTAAGACCACCATTTGTCTGCCGGCCAGCAATTCCACCCTCAAAATTTAGGAGGTCGCGTAAGAAGGAGGGAAGTTTTGACGGTGCAATCGTGGGACGAAATTTTTCCGCGTGGAAATTGGTATTCCTAGGTTGCTTTCGCATTTTATAGTGCATCCAAGCGATCATCTGATCGATTGTCTTACGAATCTTAAGCGGATACTTCAATTCTCGGGGAACTTTACTTTACGATTGTCTCCAAAAGACAATGATCGAAAATAACCCACTTGGTAGTTTCTCCGAAACATGAAAGTGTCTTTAGTTTCGGGATGATTAGTATATTAATGTCGTGATAAATATTGCAATATTGTGACTTGCGCGAAGGACTGTTACTTTAGTTTTTATAATTTTAAGTTGACCTTGCTTTTTATGTACGATAATAAAAACCTTAATATTATAGATCTTAAATTTATTATATTTCAATATATTAACACTTTACCGACCGGCAATTCTATTAATCTATTAATAGATAGGCTTTCAGACCAAACGCTTTTGGACTTTTATTATAACTTATTAATCGGTTGTCACGGCAATTAATAAATTGTTATTTATTATTGCGGTTTACTGTGCCAAGGAAACATTGACGTTTGTAATTTTCGAAAAGATGTCGGTACCAGAGAACTTTTTGCGGCCAAGTGACCGGTCAAAAGTGGGCAGAATGTTGAAAAAAAAGTGTTGAATAAGCACTTCAGAAAAAAAGGAGTCAAGACATGGAAAAGATGTTTGGTTCTGTAATTTGTCTTTTAAGAGATAGATGTAGAATATCTATTCTATGTACGACTCACCTATGAATTTTTAGAAAAAATTGTATACTAATCATTTTAATTGGCTTGGTAGTTCTCATGTTAAATACATATGCTTATGTGTCACTCGTTTTCAATATAGAGTTTGTTTATACTACTGCGAGCTAGCAAGTTTCTTATAAATGTTGACAGGTATCAAGCAATGGGAATTGATTGAGAATGTTAAAGAACCTGTAGTACACCGATACTCAGTGTGACGAATCAACAATAGGTGGAAACAAATAACAATTCGAGAATGATAATTAAAATAATAAAAATAATTATTGTGATAATAACTTGTGTGACAGGAAACAATAAGATAGTCCGTCAGTAAAATTCAGAAGGAAAAATTTGATAAAAAACTGGATTGACCCTTTGGCGTTAAAAGTTAATAACATTCTTGAGCAAATGCAATATCTCATAGAAAAGTAATTAACATTATACGTTGTCTCCCTACAAAGCCGGTCAAAGTGTCCATTTCTCAATTTTTTCCAAAAGTTATCTCACTTGATAGATGAGCCATGATAAATTAGTTAATTAATCATCTTTTCCACCGCTTGATTTTTCTTTTTCAAAAGTACAATGTTTATTCATTATATCTGAATAATAATAAACGTTGGTAGTTTTATTGCTAATCGTACAAACGCATTGAAATAAAATAATAAAAACTATAACCTTCTATCGACCATAATTTTCATACCCCTCAAAAAGGTCAAAGGTTCAACAGGCCTATCGAGGTCGCCCGCGAAATCACTAACTCAAAAGTCAAAGGGTTGCTTTTCCACCATTAAAATATACAGGAACCCAAGACATCCACGATATCCTCCAAAACGAAATTTATGGAGCGAACGAAGAAACGACCACGGTTCTCCCTCTCACCCTTGACGTCTACTACCCTCAGGCGTCGGAGTGTCTGAGTTTTCGGTCGGTGTGCCGGCAGTCTCTGCGAAATGGCTCAACGAAATCGAGGAGGTTGTAATTGCCGAATGGAAATCGATCCTCGAGAAATCGAGAACCGTTACCATTTTCCAAGGGGTGTACCGACGACGAACAACTGGCGTTATCTTTAAAGGTTATTCGAACATCGCTGACCTCCCAGTTGGAATTTATGCCATGATGCTCTAGGAGCAACGTGTGCTTTCTTTCATCCTTTAGTATCATAACAGAGTTATGGTGGTATTGAGAAGATTAAGAGGGTGGGTGGTAATGATGATTGTAGGGGATGCACGATATCACGTTGGATTGAAAGGAACTTTTACTTTTCAAGAATTTTTCCGGGATATTATAATTAGAATTGGATGATAATGGTATGAATTGAGAGGAACGGTTCCCAATTAGTCTTTATATTCTGTTGATCGTTGATTGAATGGAAAACGAAGATGATACGAAAAATGAAACTATTTCTGTTAGAAGAGGTTGTAATTTTCTGGTTTATCAGTCAGCTTAAATCAAGTTTTGTCATGTGTACAAATTTATTGAAATGTACTTGCGAATATGATTGTAATAATTATTAAGGTTGGTCACTACGTTCTATTCACATAATACTATAACACACTTCTTCATATCTGAGAAATTGAATAATTACGAAAGTTAATTTTTCACAACAACACCTTCGAATATTTCAAATAAACAGTCTAGGAGGAGAAGGGGGTTAAGAGTGTTCAAAAGTAATTACATGAAACTGTTGTACATCAATTTTTAGTCCAATATCTTCATCAGGAGGGTAGTTATGGGGTAAGCTTGAAAAATCAATTTTTGTCTCGTTTTTCCCACTTGATGGGATTCAAAAATTCTAAAAAAACTCTGACACATTCTGAACCTGAATGCACAAATTAAGGATTTTTTCTAGATTTTTCCTTCGCAAGTTCTACGAGCAAGAAATGAAAAACCAACAAATAATTTTTAAAGGTCTATTTCGTTCGTCCACTAGGAACACTCTATGTTTAAAAAATTACTGGTTAGCCGTGTATAGATACATGAATCCCCAAAATTAGTGGAATTAGTAGAAGAACATACCTTTTACAGAAGATCACTTTCTCCAAGCGTACGACTTCGAGGTGGCCTGCTTCAGTGTGTTCCTACCTTAATTGTTAGTAATAAAATCATTTGTAACCACTTGTATTTGCTACATGTACCTTTATACACTGCATATGTGAATTCGGCTATTTCATAATTATGTATACCTACATAATTTTCGTGTTATCTACGTCTGGACTCATAAAAATAGTGATCATTACCGTAATGATCAACATGTCATTATAAACATCTTCCAACTAAGAGGAATCCTGTTAATTTGCATAATGTTGCCTTGAATTTATCGATATTGCCATGAATCTTCTAATCATAAAGTAATGAGTAGGATAATTTAATAGATCATGTCGCAAAATTTAAAAACCATTATGCTATTTTAATTAATAATAACTAATAATAATTAATCTGATATACTTTTCAACACGACGCAGTTTTAATATATTAACTCTTAACGATTTAAATTTAACACTATTCCTACCGACACTTCGCATAAACCTATTCCTACCACGACCGGTCAAATGACCGGTCTTCAGAAAAACTTATATTTTTTAATATAGAATGAAGATAACAGCCAATTTGACAGTATAGAAATATAGTTTCTTTTATTCAGTAGTATATAATGTATATATTATTCGTTTTCACCGGATTTTTTGCAAATAGGCATCTCTATTATACATTTTCCACATACGTAGTTTTTACATTTTAGATAGACTTTGTTAGGCTTATTATTTTTGCAATGTCTTATCTGATATGCTTTTAGTTTACGGAAACCTGTAATTGTATTTGTGACGGGTGTTGGTTGATTCTTGTTTGCCTAGCTGTATCACTTTTTTGATATTCGATGGAAAGTTCTTTTGCTGATTGAAGTAAAACTTCTTGTCTCGAAATATCTTTTCCCATGGTTACTTTATATGAAACCCATGAATTTTATTCAACTGATAAAATAAAAACTAAAATATAAAAATGTAAATCAAAATGGATAAAAAAATGAATAGAAGATCAAATATGAAACTTACTACGAAGTAGGTATTGTTGGTTTTGTTCACTTTTTTTAAAATGACACTTGTAACACGGAACACAGTATAAAATGAGAGTAGAATAGTAATAGAATAAAAATAAAAATTAACAAGTTACAAAGTTTACTGATTTTAATTGGAGAGAAGACACAAACACACACCTCCTATGCATCCCCTTCCACTGTTTTATTTATTTTACAGTCATAATAGTAAAGACGGTATAAGAAAATCTACGGTTCTGGACTAATTCGGATACCAATGAGACAAATAAGTACCGCAAGGCCGATTGGTGAGCGAGAACTCTAAACACTTGGAAGTGCTGTAAAACAGTTTGTGGAAGGCGTTTTTTGGATAAATCATGTCACAACTGCATTAGCTTTCATTTGTAACGACTTTATCGTTTCGGAATTGAATCTTTGAGAGAATACTATTATAAAAAGATATATATCGTTCAACCGGTCAAATGACCGGTCGTGATAGGCAAGGCAGACTACAAATTTTTCTCAGAAAATAAACAATAAAAAAAGAATTGAATATTGAAAAATGTATTACACGTATGTTTCAGGAAAAGTCGTGAAGTTTAAAGGCGATTAAATTACGTTGTATATAGGAAATTCTAATCGAAATTTTAAAAACGGTCATCTGACCGGTCGTGGTAGGAATAGTGTTAAAGTGGACTGTTTTAACAATTTGTATTGAATTTCCAAATAAAGAAATTATTCTGTAGTTATTTTAACTCATATCGCACTGAAAATTCATTAATATCAATTATTTTATTTTGAAAACTGTGCATACCTTTCCCATAGTTGCCAAACGGACAGAAATTGTTGAGCAATCAACATTCAACAATTGCGCGAGATCATGTCGAAATTAACTCAAATCTTTTTCCCTATTCTCGAACTTTTTCGGTTGACCTGGATGAGGTGTCATCACCTTTGAAACGTCGAAATCATTCTCCGCATGTCACCATAAACTTCTACAGCTTCAGGAGCTGACTACTTCAATTGAAAACAGCAAATGAGTATTTCCTGCAAATTATGTTTCGTGAGCACGAATTTCGACATTTTCGAATCAAATAAACACAATGTTATTGTTACAAATCCAAATGTTTATCAAGGGAATATTATTTCCAGATAACAACACTAAATTGTATGTCCCTTTGCAAACTAGAAACTTCGTTAATACAACATTTGTTAACAATATACTTAACAATGTTATCGTCATAATTGCTACCACCACGACAAACAGAAAATTTAAATTTATAGAAGAAATATGAAAAACATGAAGTCTATGATAACATTTATATACAATAATTTGAAGATTCTACCTTCAAACCGATTGAAATAGTATAACTGTCCGTTTATATACGAGTTCCGCAGAATTCCATTAAATTCACATTCGACTGACAATGAGATGCTAAGAATGGGCTTGAAATAGGCCGGGAAAAGAAATCGGCTCGTTAAAGGACAAGGTCGTTAAGAGTAAAGGCCAGTTTGCACGTTATTTATGTGGGTTTTCGGCATCGATACCGTGCTGTAAAATCGGAGAGCATGCTACCGTTGGATGGTATCGATAAAGGCAAGTTAATTGGTCAGTAATTAACTACTCTCGTAACCATGCCGACGCTATAAAAGCTAGAAAGACTCTAAAGATTCGCCAGAAAAGCGGTCCACCTCCAAGAGGCGAGAATACTCGCCGACGAGCCTGCCATTACGACTTTAATTGGCTTTTCCGTCTACTGTTGAATCTCGATTCTCCACTTTCGATGAGACTTTCTTCTTTTTGCTCTTTAAGAAGATGCACTCTTTCCCACCCTCCATTCACCCTCGTTTGTCTCTACGAGGAAAGACTTGGAGAATTTTTCGTTCTTCAAGGAGTTTCGAGGGCTACTTGCTGGAAGTTCGCGAGATACACGGCGTAAAGAGTTTCTTTAAATACCCGGCAACGAGAGCACAGGAAAGAATAATTTCTTTTGAATAATTTAAATATTGTAAAGAATCGTTCTTGAACTGGAAAACAATCAAATAAATAAGTTAACAGCTATTTGAGAAAAACCGCAGTCCGTTATATTTCGACATACTACTTAAATATTATATATTAAAAGAACAGCAAAGGGCGTAGAAAAATAAATCACTTCTATTATTATTATTTTGCAATGTAGAAATTAACAGTGAAAGAAAATGTATTATTCTAAATCTATATAATTCCTTTTAAAATTGGATAAGCACTTTCTTGGTTTCTACTTAGATTTTCTTTTATATCTTTATCTTCTACAGTTTTATTATAAACGACGGATTTCAAGACGACCCAGAAAGATAAATTGTAAAAATAAATTGAAAAAGTTCTTATCTTGTATTGAAGTTATGTTATTTTTTCACATTATGGAAACAGTAAAGATTTTGTCACATACAAAAGAAAATACATACCCGAGTCGAAATATTGAACCTATTTTCATGGTATTTACTGCTATTTGATCCTAATATGATACTTTTCAATACTAAAACTCCTAATTTAAACCTGTAACTCCTTCTCAGTAAAATGATACTCCTATTTAGCTATCACCAAAACCTTTATCCTCGGAATTAGACCTGTTACTCCTCCGAGGGTAAATAATAAGTTTTGTATTCAATACTTATTTAATATCGCATAAAGAACTTTAATTTTTTTTAATAATTAATTAATAAGGAATTCATACGTACATAAATGTAACTAGTGGATAAATACTTCAAAAACAGTCATTTTTTATTCATCCCAGCTCTTTGTTATTAACAGGTAATGAAACATACATTTGACAGTCAAAATTCATATATATATACAATTCATAATGATGGCATCTCCAGGAATAGCCTTAAAATGGTTAGTTTTATGACAATTAATCAAAAATTTAGAAGTATTAAATGAGTGATGATATACCATTGATACCATTCACAACAAAAACATGATCACAATTAATTGACTGTATAATAGAATAGTGTTGATGCATACAGTTATATACATGAGCCGTTTATTTTGAAAGTGGCCTAACTCCATTTGTCAATTTTTTCCGGTTGCCATGGTTACATGTACAACTTTATGTTATTTATCAGTAAAGCATTTCAGGTTGCTTAAATTCCGAGCAAATACGATAATTCTTGACACATAAGTTTTCAGAGTTAGTTCAATAATTGAACCGCGTAGTTTGAAAGTGGCCTAACTCCATTTATACTTAAATCAAGATTTAAATTTTGTTAGTCAATCAAGTTATCAAATTTGGATATTCACAATTTTCATAACGATAATGTTTACATGTACGTTTGGGATGTAACTATTGCAACCAGAGGTGCTCAAGAAATAATTTCATGCATCCTAAAACATGTTAAAAATTTAAGAAGTGAAAGACACATTATAGTTTACAGTGACATGTGCGCCGAGCAAAATAGAAACATTAAAGCAGCTTTAATGTGGTTAAAAGTTGTCCAAACTTCGGAAAATAATGTGCAAATCATAGATCACAAGTTTTTATTATCAGAACATTCGTTTTTACCAAATAATAGAGATTTTGGCGTGGTAGAAATGTCATTAAAAAAATAATTTACTGGTCGTTCCCCAAGATTATTACAATATTATTAAAAAGTGTCGGAAGGGTAATAACTTTATTGTAAATGAAATGCGACAAGAAGATTTTGTATCAACAAAATTATCAGAAGACGCAATTTTTAAAAGGCTAAAGAATTCTGATGGAGAATCAATAAACTGGTTAAAAATATGTTGGATGCGTTTTGTCAGAAATAAACCGTATAAAATTTTCTATAAGACATCAATAAATGGGAATGAAAATTTTAAAGTCCTGAATTTACTACCACGTCGGGGTAGACCAAGAAAGTTCGAAAATATTGTATTGACACCGCTGTATAAAAATATCAGACAAATTACAACAGCAAAATTCAAGGACATAATTGACCTATTACGATATATACCACCGGATCATCATGATTTCTTCAAATCCCTTTCACAAACACAAAATGAAGATGAGTAGTAAATTGTTTTGTAATAAATTTATGTTTGTAACTTTGTACGTTATGTAGTTAAAAAATGTTTTGAATCGCATAAATTATGTTTATGAAGTGTGTTGAGTAACTATTTTGTAATCCGCGCCCGCTATGAAGCGTCACCTATGTGTGATTGGGACTCCTCCTACTGGATGGTTACATTGGACACATTGCTGTTGAACAGAGTATCGAGAACACGCGCATTTTGTAATCTAATAAATCTTGTATCAAATAAACTCATTCTGATAAGTAAAATATCCACGCATTAACTCTAACAAAGTGTTTTAAAGATATGTAAAATAAATTGAGTATTGTTTTTTTCAATTTGAAGCATCTTAAATTATGTTTAATGGACTTGGACAGCTTCAAATTTTATAATGAATCTGGTTGTTAATTTTGAAAGTGGCCTAACTCCATTCTTGATAAGAAAACTCATATTATTCACTTAATAATTGCCACTATTTTAATAGGAACTATATATTTAACACCCTTAGATACACTTCAGTATGATTCATTAGTATCCTGTACGTATATTTTTGATTGCATTGAAACGCAAACCCTTAAATATCTCAATTTAAGTCTAAATGGAGTTAGGCCACTTTCAAAATAAACGGCTCACATATCCTAAGCCTACATCTACAGTGAGAAAGTTTTACAAAACAATGGATTTTTCCGATTTTATTTTGGCCATTTTCTAAATACTGTATAACAGAAGAGTTTGTTTGCAATGCTCTGGTATACATTTCAAAAACATACAATAGTTTACCATTTTTCGAAAGCCTGTAATAATACATACATATATAATAATACATTAATAACTGGATAGGATGTAAATCCTGAACGAAGGTTGAAATTGACGTCCTATTTTGCGCCTTAAGATAGCATAAACGGAAATTTGTGCCCCTTTTAGGCGTTAAATAGGATCTTCTTTTACATTGAATTTAGACCTATTTTTGTACTTCTAATTCCTAAATGTTGGGTAGTAAAAGGTTCAAATGGGATTCAATATTTCGACTCGGGTATTCTCGTTTATTCACTGTACACCTTCATGCTTTCATATTAACGTGTTGTACTTTGACGACATTTCCGAATTGGAAAACATTTCATTGAATGAAGCCGTTATCTATCACGCTTTACTGATTCAACGAGGTGCAATTTCGAGATAGATCGGACTCCAAGATGACTAGCAATAATTGAAGTGACGAGCCACGAGCCGATTATCTCCTCGTTCGGCCTAAGATCGATATTCATCGGTCTCGCCTGGCAAAACTGCAGGCTCATCGAGAGCGCATTAATTAGATAGCATCCGATAGATCGCCGCTGAGTCGTCGGCCAGCCGATTGCACTAGCCAAATTCCCTTCTGGATGCGCCAATGCATTCGCGTGCACCGCAAGGCCGGAACTTCCGCATGTGTTGCAAATTAACGTCGCGGCTACTGCAAGCCGGATTAAACTGGCCGCGATTGATTATCTTTTTTGTCGTTATAATATGTATTTAAATGATTGAAAGTATTTGCCACTATTTTTAGGTACAATATGTATATTGTAGAAATATAAAATAATAATTATATAATTATGTGAGGATATGAAAAGGTTCATAAAACATCATTAAGGTCATTTGGATTGGTAGGTTCACAAGTTATACCCCAAATCGTAGTAGAATCAATATGAAATGGTGTTAATAAAAAAGTGAAGTAATGATATATTAATTATAATAGATAAATTATTCGCCAGATTGCCTTGGGTCTAGGCCCTAGACACATAAGTGTATTGATAAAAGCGTGAGGCGAGTTTGTAAATAACAGAAAGTTATAACCATCGTTCGACATTTTCGGTATAATAACAAATTAACAATTCGTTATATTATACTTAGCCTAGATGTACGTGTAATATAATAACAAACATATTACAGTAAAACCTGTTTTTGTGCGGTAAATAGGGACCGCATAAAAGAAACCGCACAAAAAAAGAAATATTCAGAAATTTCACAAAGACTTATAACAAATAATTTTTTACAACATATTAGAAAAAATTTTTTTATGCGGTGGATAGGGACCGCATAAAAAAAGTCGCGCTTGGAAAATATGTCAAAGATTTATGAAACACTGATAAAGTGCTTTCAAACAAAAGTAATAATTAAATTATATATGGAAACGTTGAAAAAAAAATTAATTTCTCATGTTACACATGGACAAATTTTCAAAATGCACATAATTTACTGCTGCTCGTCGTAGTCCAAAACGCGCATCTTCTTGTGATGCGTATTCTGCTGATAACAAATGAACATTGCATCTGGAGCCGAACAGCGCTTTGTAGTGTACATGTGCACACTGATAGAAAACTTTGCAACAGTGTATAATGCCAACACCGATGGAATTCATATACCGCACAAAATAAATTGCACAAAACAAATTGCACAAAAATGAAGTCGCATAAAACAAATCGCACAAAAATAAAATCGCATAAAAAAGAACCGCACAAAAACAGGTTTTACTGTATATGTCATTGGGCAACATTTGCTGATGATTTTACAGCTTTTTCAAGTACTTGTAATTGAGCAAGCATTATACCATTTTTTTAACAGCAATGTGTAGGTACATTGTTTTTCTACGTTTTTCACAGTCAGAAGATTACGCTATCGTTATCCAATGTCATTAAATATAAAAATGAACACAGCAGTACGTTGCTGCTGACCATGTTAATTCAAATGAATTAATACTACATTTGTCGCACGCTGAAAGAACAGAAATGAAGGATGTAACAAGCGTGATCAATTTACTCACTTGCAGTCTACAAGACAGCGTTAAAAATTGCAAAAAGACAATTTAAAACTGACAACAGAACAAGTAATTTTGATTACCTTGGTAGATCTAGGTTCAGTACGTCGTCTACAGTCGCATAATTTATAGGCAAATTACTCTTTATCTTGAATCTCGAGTCATTATTTCAAATGACCCTAATCGCGCGTATTAATTAAAACATAAATCGAACTTTTATCCAGTCGATCGTGATTCAACGAAACGGACGATCGAACTTGGGCACAGTCGATTACGCGTTTTGTTTCATGGGGAAATCCAGGCGGCTTTACGATGCACGACTTCCGGCGCGTTGTTTTGGAAAAAATCGGCTTTCCCGGTTAATCCGATGCGCGCATGGAAACGAATTATCGTGTTACCGGCAAAGCTGCCTGAACAGCGCAAAACTTTCGATAAAGCGGGGCTAGGTTTCAAATAAATTTGTAATCATAAAAGGTTTCGTTGAACGTGGGCTTGATTTGGAGACAGATAAGTGAAGAACAGTCGATGAAAGATTGTTAGATATTGAAATACATCTTTCAGATTTCGAGGTTTCTACAAGTGTTAAACTAAATAAGAAAATATTTTTTCCGCCGACTGGAAAACATTAGTTCAATTAAAATTACCATATTGTTTAGAAAGTACAGTAACATTCTCAGAAGATTCTCCTTGACCGATCCACCCTCTGCTTTGTAACACGTTTCCATATATGCCATTTTACAAGCTGGGAAATGGAAGAATTCAGCCATTCTGGTAGTGGTCTTGTTTGCTATTAGATAAAATAACATCATGAATTATAACATATATATTTAATAATTTTATTTTATTAATAATTTTATTAAATCTGTCACGACTTCCTAATCTTGAGTTTCTATTTATAAATATTAATATTTTACAACTGTACCTCGCCTTTAAAACTATAATATCACTGTCATGCCGTTCGAAGCTCGGGAACTGACACACTCCTAATTTAGTGAAACTTTGTACAAATATATGGACCGTTTATTTTGACAGTGGTGTATGTCCATTAAATAAAAAAAAATGAAGTATCACACAATTTATTCTTATACTTTAGTGTAAACTTTTTATTCATAACAAGATAATATTTAATATGTTAAAAAATGCTATTGTTTTGTTCGGTTTAAATTTAGCCGCTAAAAGAAATTGCATATTCCCACTAGTGGCTATATTCGTTTTGTTTAACATTTCGTAGGGTAATTTCAGGTTACTTACTTCATTTTTCTCCAAAAATGAATAATTTCATATTAACATCAAATAGTGATACAGACAAGAAGAAGTGGTAAATAAATATAATGTTGTAATAATATTATTTTATGGCAATTAAAAATAATTATTTTGTTTAATTTTGAATAAATACACGCAGAAGTAAAACTCATGAGTAAAAACAAAAGAGTAATCTGAGAGTCGGAGGATGAAAATAATTCCACTATGAAAAACAAATTAATGAAACGCTAAAAGGGAAAAAGAATTATAGAGGTAGAATCTTCGTCAGTCGAGGATATTGTTACTGAGAATTTCAAAACACTGTCACAAGAAGAGCAAAAATGAATAATACCAATATCTTATGTCGATAAAACTCAAGATGCGAAGAATCAAAAATTACAGTTGCAAGAACCAGAAATTCTAGATTCAGAAGTCAATCAAGGAAGATTAGGAAAACAATTCAGAAGCCAGAATATCACAACTCATGATGTTTTTTTTTAACTGTATACATCAATCATTTTCATACTAAATGTATTTTTTCATGCAATAAAAATTCAAATAAAATAAAGCACCAAGTTATTAGTTATAGTCTATTTGTATATTTCTATGTCAGTTTTGAGCTCTGTAATCAGCTCTGTCAATGATTTGAATCAGCAACTGTGAGAACGTCGAGTGATCGTGTGTTTGTATCAATGCTGGGTCAGAGAACACCCAGCTATACTACTGTATGCTTGAGTGCTCCAAAGGTTAAGTCATTGATTTACAATTAATCTTTGTATTTTTGGACAATTTTTGTCGATTCATCATTGAATAGATTACAATAGATAGAGTGGATATTCCAGTAAGAAAATATTAAAAACATCACTGCGGAAGAAAACTGAGAAATCTTAGGTAAATACATTCGACAAAGCATGAATTATGAATGTTTATACAGATAAAAGCTTCGTTCAAGCTATTCGTCATTGATCATCCCTAATGACCTTCGTTTCCGCCCTATACGCATGATTTCCGGTATCATAAATTACTCAATTGGTCGCAAAATGTGAGAAATTGGACCGCTGAACAATTAATTTTTTTACAATAATAAATCTATTATAACAAACGAATCTCCATTGTAAATCGTATAAGAATATCATGATTCTGATTTCACAATGGCAAAATTTCAAAGTTACACTTCTGGAGATAGCACTGAATTTATTTCCACTTTAATTCCGAGATTTTACAACAGATATTGAAATTATCTCGAGAATTATGTTAACATACAAATTGCTCGGTACCTCCCGTCCTTTCTTTTTTGCTTTAAAGCTTCTATAAAGTGTAAACTTCGCATGGATGAATTTTACAGAGTAATAAATTTGCGTGTTTAATCGATACGTATAACGTAGCCAGATATCTTGCAGAATTTTACACGGAGATCCAGAAGCGTTTCGATATTTCAGTTTTTCATAGAATAATTCAATACATTTTATGCATCGTTGAAAATTTCCATTAGAGAACATTTACAAATTCCTTCGAAAATCAATGTATTCAAAATTAAACATCGAAAGAGAAGATATTAAACGATAAAATCTCGTAACTGTGTTATTTTATTTTGTTCGGCATTCAGAGAAGTATCTTTTAATAAATTACAAGTTTGCAATTCATCGTTGGCCAGTTTCAATTTTTTGGAAGTGTCTCCTGTCTGTTTTATGTTACAACAAGGAAAGGAAAAATCGGTTCAATGTTTCTTTAACACTAGAACTACCGGCGTCAAATCTAACATATTTTATTAAATTAAATAAGTACTTTGAAAAAGGGGGAATCAAGCAGCGGAAAATTTGATCGATTGGGTGATTTATGTTTATTTATATAGACGTAGAATATTTTTTCTGTGACTCTTATATAAACTTGGAGAATTTTTTGAAAAAATTGTGTACCAGTCATTTTGACTGGTTTGGTAGTTCTAGTGTTAAAGCAGTGTTTATCTTGAAAATGGTGTACTATTTATTTTCTTTATATTTAATATAATATTATATACTAAACGTTTCTGTCAGAAATGTTTTACTTCCTATTGAGAAAATTATTGAGAAAATAAAAATGTTTTAAAAATGTCCTTCACAACTTCGCTGAGGTCGAAGTAAAACAAGCGAAATAAATTGACATGAAATCCCAAATACAATTTACTTGCAAATGCACAAATAGCAAATTCAAAGATATTGGTTAGAAATTCATTGTAGTAAGATTGTTGTATGTCTGTCG
Organism: Cerceris rybyensis; assembly: GCA_910591515.1. Taxonomy (NCBI): domain Eukaryota; kingdom Metazoa; phylum Arthropoda; class Insecta; order Hymenoptera; family Crabronidae; genus Cerceris; species Cerceris rybyensis. The sequence goes on along the minus strand of OU342789.1, from coordinate 8,262,184 downwards.
AAGCAGAACTTGTTGAATTGAATTCGACTGATCAATAGTCTTGCTAAAATTAGTTTCATATCCCACGACTATATATCGAAGACTGATTTTCTTCTGATCTTGTACACCCTTCAGGCGTTCTTAAAATATGGTTGCCTCCATTTTGGCGGCAAATTTATTTACTAACAAATTTATATTTTTATTTGGTGCAGCTATTGGAGCAAACAATTGCCGAGCAGACTGTCGCTTATATAACAAAACAGATGGATGGCTTGCCTGCGCACTGAAGAGTTTACAATACGTTAATTGCTAGTGCCAATGAGACAAGAGGAATAAAAGTATAGAATCGGATCCAAAATCCACTTGGATGATTATAAAATGAGTGAAAAATGTTTGACAGGTACTTCAAAAATAGTTAAGTTGTCCAAAAGTTAGAACACCTATCTACGTGTACCAGGGAAAGATTGTTTTTCCAAAAGTTACGGTGAGTACAGAGGTAAAGGCTCGTGATCAGTGAACCTGACTTCAAATCCACCATCACCTTTGGGAAATTTCTCCTATGCGATGCGTATATCATAATCTTAATAAATCGGAACCCATCTAAAACATAGGCGAAATGTCCATAGCACTTAAAACCGGAAAAAATATAAAATAATCTAGAAATATGATATTTTTCATGAATAGAATTATGGAAAAGATTTGGCTACTGATTAAAAAAAAAAGATCTACAAGTTTCGACTAACCTGATGTACTGAGGGTGTTTTCTGCATACGCATTATTCTTTAAAGGTTATTGATATTGGACCCAAATTAGGATTGGCTTGGCGACAAAGGTATTCTTGCGTGTGGAAAATGCTACGTAATTAATAATGTAAATAATTAAAAATGTCAAAAGTAATCTTCAAATTAATATCACCAATATTAACACTAGATTTACGGACTGAGCCCATTTGGCTTATTGATAATTTGATTACTGTATATATCAAAAACTTAAATATTATTCTTCGGAAACATATGTTGGTTTTTAATTGCATAATATGGGAATTAAAACAACGAACAATAATATTTATTTAAATTAACAGAAAATTGAAAACAACACAAAATAACTACAAAGATATATGTAACTCGAAATATTAGCTTGATCTACGCAATACAACTCTTTATTTCACGAATAACTCTCTCTATCTCTCACGATATCTAAAGGAATCCTTCGGTTCCCAAATCGCAGGTTCATTTCTAACATACGTATATGGCATACTTCCACATCACTTGCACTCTTGTTGTCAGTTGTTTGGCATAGTAATAACCGATCGATAGCCCACGGTCATCATCCTTTAACCTCTTGCGCTATTTCGACGTACAATATACGTCATTGGTAATTTTTGTCTATACCGAGACTGACGTACTAGCTCTTTACTGTTAGATTAGGACAAGAGCAGAACAGCGATATTCAATGGTGAAATTAGTGCTATTACACAGAACTGCATTTTTCAATGAAAATGTATGAAGTTTTTATTTAGTTTTATAGCGATATATCAAATTAAAATCTAGTCAGTATAATAATAGTTTTATTGTTATTTTTAGTAAGCATTATCTTTATTCTGATTCCTAAAATGAAAAGTGAGAGTGAAGGTAATAATATCATTCGACTACTTTCAAAAAAAGGCGAGCAATGATAAGCGCGGATGAGGAGGCTGGTAGCGAGTCTAGCAATATTGTTTTTCCATTTCGAAAAAAATGTAGAATGCTAGATGAAGAAGATGGAACTGATTGGGTGTGGGAAAATGAACCAAACAATAATAAAGTATGGCATTTCTCGAGAATTCTCGATATAGAGAAATCAACGCTTGAAGTTATAGGACAAAATGCAAGAAGATTTTTAAGAAATTATAATAACGGAAACCAACCGTTAATCTTTTACATATATAAAAATGAGATGAAATTTTTGTTGTATATATATATACAATATATAAAATATTAATATATATAAATATTTTTTTGAAGCTTTAACAGAAATTATTCCAAGTAAAAGCCCATTTGGAATTTCTTTGGGTGGGATGGGCACACGTTTCTGCTAATTAATTGATAGCGCAAGAGGTTAAGCATTCACGAATCTAATTCCTGGAAACTTCTCGATGGTTTCATTCATTAATGGCAAACAACTGACATACTACAATGTAGTAACTACATTCATAACAGAAAGATCCATTCATGCTATTCACATATACCACATTTCATGCTATTCATACATACCACAATAATGAAATATATGTAAATGTTGATTTCTCTCCCCCGAAGACCCCCCTGTTTCGCATTATCGAATATGGTATACCTATTTTTACATTTAAAGGCTATAGGAGGATAAGTATGATCCAGCGGCCTTAGCTCCGATCATGCTCGCTTTTTTTTTGTTAAAAAGGTTCCTATGTGAGTACTTATCACAGCAATTTTCAACCCTTAAAAATTCATCCCCAGGGAGTAATCGTTAAATAAACAAATTTTTTCAAAAATTCATAACTTGAGAACAACTATTTTGATTTTATTGAAATTTATTCAGGACGTACATATAACTAAGGTCTCTGATTTAAAAAAATTCCAGACTTGATGAATTGACATAACCTTAAAAAAAAAATTAAAACATTTTTCAATGACTACTATTGGTAGGTTATGTTTGAGGCACAACTACCAAACTTTTTTTATAGCTTTCTAACACCATTTTGCACCATATATAATTTTGGTATAATTTATTTCTTGGTGCGTCATATCCAAAAAAAATAAAAAGTCTAATTTTAATCATATTTAATTTTTTTTAAATATGTTATAATTATGGCACACCCATCCTAATTTTTTTCTAGTTTTCTAACGTCATTTTGCACCATATATAATTTTGGTATAATTTATTTCTTGGTGCGTCATATGCAAAAAAAATAAAAAGTATAATTTTAATCATTTTCAATTTTTTTCATTATGTTATCATTATAGCACAATCATCTTAATTTTTTGTTAGCTTCCTAACATTATTTTGCACCATGTATAATTTCGGTAGAATTTATTTTTCGGTGCGTCATATGCAAAATAAATGAAAAGTCTAATTTGAATCATCCTCAATTTTTTCCAATATGTTACCGTTATAGCACAATCATGTTATTTTTTTTGGTTTTCTAACATCGTTTTACTCTATCTATAATAATTTCTGAATTCATAATTCTCAGCGTGTTACATTGGAATCAATAAAAGTATACAGTTTTTCTATATTTCGGCAACTTCCAAAAAAAAACAACAAAAAGTCCATTTACTACAATGACGATGATAGCGAATATTTAATTTTGATTCGGCAGATCGACCTAACGTTCTAATGCAATTTGCGTCCGTTGCTAGTGCTGTTGTGGATAGATGTAGCGGGGATATGCGTTTTAGTGGTGGGTATAATGAGTTAGGTATCAAGTCTGTCGTTCGCGCGGGCCCGCATGAGCGGGCAAGAGCTACAGACGTATGGAGCTAATCTTGCCATTGTCTTTATTACTTTTATAACTATTATAATCACTGTTTCTGTTGTTGTTATTATTATTATGAATTATGAATTCAGAAATTATTATAGATAAAGTAAAACGATGTGAGGAAACCAAAAAAAAAAAACATGATTGCGCTATAACAGTAACATAGTGAAAAAAATTGAGGATGATTCAAATTAGACTTTTCATTTATTTTGCATATGACGCACCGAAAAATAAATTCTACGAAATTATACATGGTGCAAAATAATGTTAGGAAGCTAAAAAAAAATTAAGATGATTGTGCTATAATGATAACATAATGAAAAAATTGAAAATGATTAAAATTATACTTCTTATTTTTTTTGCATATGACGCACCAAGAAATAAATTATACCAAAATTATATATGATGCAAAATGACGTTAGAAAACTAGAAAAAAATTAGGATGGGTGTGCCATAATTATAACATATTTGAAAAAATTAAATATGATTAAAATTAGACTTTTTATTTTTTTTGGATATGACGCACCAAGAAATAAATTATACCAAAATTATATATGGTGCAAAATGGTGTTAGAAAGCTATAAAAAAAGTTTGGTAGTTGTGCCTCAAACATAACCTACCAATAGTAGTCATTGAAAAATGTTTTAATTTTTTTTCTAAGGTTATGTCAATTCATCAAGTCTGAAATTTTTTTTAATCAGAGACCTTAGTTATATGTACGTCCTGAATAAATTTCAATAAAATCAAAGTAGTCGTTCTCAAGTTATGAATTTTTGAAAAAATTTGTTTATTTAACGATTACTCCCTGGGGATGAATTTTTAAGGGTTGAAAATTGCTGTGATAAGTACTCATATAGGTACTAATATAACAAAAAAAAGCGAGCATGATCGGAGCTAAGGCCGCTGGATCATACTTATCCTCCTACAGCCTTTATTTACGATTTATAATGTATCCGTTGTACATCTCACTTTATTAGAAATACAAAATGTAAATCGTTATACATATTGTAGTGTACTGACAATGAGTTTGAGTCGATGACACGGTCAACTATTAACTGCATTCGCGGTCAATTATTGATCAGTGTCCAATGTCTACACTGTTCTTCTTCTTCTTTTATTATTTAAATATTAATGATAATTTGTACTGGTAACTGTTAAAATTAAACGATAATAAAGTGATTTTCAGCATTAATGCTGTAACCCTGCTTCGAGTATAAGTGGTCAACTACTATCGAAAAAGGGTAGTCAATTACTAGTTTTATCGATTTTAAAGGTAGTCTACTACTGAAGCATTTGCCGAATTTTTAAATATATTTCTCAAATTTTTATAACTTATGTTTTTTTAAAAATTGGTCTTGGTACATAATCTAGAATGTTTAAAGAACGTCTCCAGGCATTGAATCTCGCCAGTTATTGACAGAGTAAACAGTTACCATTGTTTCTATCGAAAATTTCTCTTAACTGGTCAACTACTAGTACCGTTACCTTAACAGTTAATCGCATAACACATGAAATTTTTAGGTTACATCAGACCTGAGTATCTTGCGACTTGCAAGCCGCACGTGATTTGTTTCACCTTTAATTTTTCTCTCCTTGCACATCATGTTTGTTTCTTTGAGATCCATCCTCTGGTTTTCGCTACTCCGCTACATCGTCTTTTTTAGACTGAACATTATTAGGAAAAAATGTATATCAAAAACAGAGTTTCTAAATAAAAAAGGTTGTCAATACATTTTTTAATAATAAATCTTTCATCTAAATTAATTTGGAACTATTTTCTTTGCAAAAAACTTCAATTTTTTTGTATGAGTCAAATTGACCCACTTCAGTAAAAATAGATATGTATATAATCATCATGCGTAAATCTAGTGTTAACTATCGCTAAGAGACGATCACGGTTTTTCGTCGATAACGGAATCAGCATACTCAATGTAACTGGAAAAATCAAATAACTTGCAAGGTCCAAAAGCGGAGACATTGCAGCCAGATATAATATAATTCGGGCATTGATACAATTTTGCGAATAGAGCTATTCTACAGGACGGTTGTCTGGTAAAAAAGAAGGGTCGCAGGTGGTGTAGGTGCACTGTTACAATCCAGCCTGTCGCGGTCTGGCCGTTTCGATATGTTTGAACGTTCGTTCGTGCATCGTTGATTCGCAAACCCAGGCTACCTGGCAAAATTGCCGAGCTGCATTCCCCCTCTCTCTCTCTCTCTCTCTCTCTCTCTCTCTCTCTCTCTCTCTCAAGCTCTGTATCTCCCTGTGTGTCTCGGTATTTCGCGTCATTGCCTGCCAACTCGATTGGATCGGTGATTTTAATGTGTCGCCAGTTCGGCAGCGTGGCGCGTTTCCACGCATCAATAATGACGTAGCGCCTGCGAAATCAATTAAATCAATTAGCCAGCCAAACGTCAAACAGGTCATTGGAAATCGCCTCTGCCTGCCTTCAATCGTTTCTAGCCGTTGAGAGAGGTGTTCTTAAATTTTATTTCTTCGAGTACTCCATCTTTCTGCTCAATGAATCGTTTATTACAGTACAATAGCTAAATGAATACTCTGTACTTTACTTTCACGATTATTCATTATAGCCTTTATGTTTCAGACGTTAATTAATTACTTCATAACGTGAATGATTAATGCAAATTTAAATAACGTTTTGGGAACTCTGTTTCACAATTAAATTTCTGATTATTTTTTTCTTTTTCATAACTTAGATTCCTAACATCCGGCTTAAGAAATATAGCAAATCTACAGAACATTGTTAAGTCCAACCACGCGCGAAGCGACTAGGACTGTGCTTCCTCGTCATGTTAGGCATACGTTAGAAATCCTTTTTGGACAATCTACTCCCTAGCTACATACGTTCAAATAGCTACGTTCGAGCACCACCAAGTTGGGAAGACCGAACAATGGAAAAACCTATAATGCCTGTACGATTGTTTTCCACGGGGGGATACTCACAAGGAAGGTATTCAAAGTGGGAACTCACAGATTCGAATGAAATTTTGTGGTTTTGTAGAGTAATCCAAGACAAGAATAATGGTCTATATTATTCGTGGCCAATCGCCCTTTAACATGTTCCATGCCGGATCATTTTGAAAGACTATCTCACTTCACGCATATAATTCACTGCACTTCGTTTTCAGTGCACGTAAACTTAAATTTCCCGGAAAAGTCACACAATTTAACTGAAATTGGTAAAATACAATTGACTTGAAGGGCATGGTAAGTACGTCTCTTGGTATTTAAGCCTCGAGAGATCAACGACGATTGGTGCTAACTCCCCAAAGCCAAACGAGCTTCCTTCGGGTTTCCACGTTCGATCTCACTCAACTGGAGTTAATTTCTGGTAACCTTGATAGCAAACTCGTTGAGTAAAGGATCGTCGATGACAGAGCAGGAGTAAAGCCACCTACAAGTACCAGTACAAGTACAGGTGCAGACACAGGTATGCTGCTTGTCGAGCACTTGGACTTGAGTAAATGCAGCACCCAAGAGGAAGCCAGTTGGTGCTTCTCGAGTTTTGAACATGCAATCGAGGAAAAGGTTTTGAAAATTTTAATTGGAATATTGAATTGCTGAGGAGTATTCGGATTTTTAGGATTCTCTTGATTAATTGCTTTATGGTTTCCTGTAAATGCTTTAATTTCGATAAGAGGTTGCACTTTGGAAGAAAAAATATGGCGGTAACCACTTGCAATGCAATTTTGTTTGGTGGTAATACAGCTTGGTCATACAATTTCATTCTTCTTAATGTTATAAAAAAGTGATTAATTAATGTTTGGTTGGTCAAACAATAGATCATTAGTAAAGAAAAATGTTATTCTATGAATCCTCAAAAGTGCTGTTGGTCATTGCCTGTTTGGTTTAAGGAGCTCATAATGAGCTGACATTCGTTGTTTCAATAACTAAGTACTGCGTGTGTTCAATTTGTGATTTTGCGATTTACAGAACATAATTTTTAGTTGCAGATTGCAATAACATGTTTGATCTATCCAATTAATTATAATAAAAAACTACTGCTTGTTTAATGATAATACTATTTTGTTATACATATCAATTAAATACGTTCCGTAACATAAGTATCACAAGTTGAAATGACTTTATCATTGTAGATCATCCTGAAATTTTATTATCAATCTTGAATGAAAATATGTAGAGAACCGGACAGAAATAGAACGGGTTAGCCAGATGGTATGAAAACAATTTTAATACTTGCGTATAACCATCAGATACAATTAATGTGCTTTTAACAACTATTTGACTTATTTTCTCGCCTTTCGATTACAAACGTTTGCAATGCAGAAAGTAAAATTATTTTTCCGCACTGTTAATTTCGTGTTTGAAATAATTTAGGGTTGAATGAACGCGTCGAAACGCGAGGAAGCTGAATGAAATGCGGGTACAGTTTGCGGGACTTTGAAATTTAGTTTTTGATAAAATAAAAAACTCGTTCTGGGCGTAAACTTCCCTGAAACAAAAATAAATTCACACTGTCCCAAATTAAAGTACAGAGTATTTCTAAAAGGTATGGAACGAGTAGTAATACCATTTTTTCCATTCTTTATTTTTTATCCTCATAAAATATTTCTGATTCTCATTAGTAACATTCTAAATAATGCTCAACTGTGATAGAGAAAGCAAAGTGCGATAATTGCCACTTGTAATGTCACTAAATAAAAATATGCAAAGAATATCATGATATAATATTTTTTTTCCTGTATCTGTTTATGGGTGATATCTTAATTCTTGAAATTATTGAAAATGCAAATACTTCTGTTGATTGCGACGAAAGGACTTAAGATAGTTCTTGCACTTGACCAAAGTCTGCAAATAAATTTAATGTTAAAATATGATGTTCTTGAGATTGTCACCAACAAGTTACAATCAAAAAAAAGCTCAGTTACCGGGCATTACGATGAAAAAATCGAATTTAAAAATACAGTTTCATACATTGACGTAAATGAGAGTGAGAGAGAGAGAAATAGTACTTCCGACTTTATCGTTCAATTTTCCAATCTTCCATACTTCAAAACGAGATCATTAATTCGGGAACGTTTTCGAGTAGATATTTCACAAAAAAAATTGCAGCTGCCGAATATTTAATAAAGAAATTATTAATTGAAACTACAAAATCATGCATTTCACGTTTACAATATGACCACTGTTTGTGAATGAGAGTGTTTGGCAACGCCGCATTGTCGATAAGTACGCGTCCATCAAATTTAAAATTTTTTAAACCAATACTTCATTAAATTATCATTCGTTTTATAGAAATTCAATGGGGCCCATTCATAGCACCCATAAAATCCGCTCCTATGTGAAAGAACTACCTTAAAGACCTTTTCATATTATATTGCCATTATAGACATATCTCTAGCCACTCCACCGTTAGTCCTTTTGAAAGAATGTTTAGAGATCTAGCTTACAAGAATCATAGAATTAACAATTCATTTAATCATCCCGATTCTGTTCTTTAACACATACGTTTTCGTGTGCAGAAACATTGAAGGACACAAAATGAACATGCTGCATTAAAATAATGTAAAAATGACAAATACTGTTCGTGTTAGAGCCCAAAATGCGTCACAGTAATTGGTTTTTGATTTTTACGACAGTGATGCACTGCACTCAAAAAATCTGAAAAAATTAGAGTATAACAATGATAACATTAGGCAACTACTGCAAAAAGGAAAAAGTTGTGCTCAGAAGATTTCAATACGAAATCAACCTTAAACATTTTTTTTCTGATTTTTAATTTCTTACGCGTAGGACTTGGAAAAAAAATCTGACAAAAATCCTTATCTTGTGCATTCATGTTTAGAATATGTCAGAATTTTTTCGGAATTTTTGCACCCCATTAAGTGGGGAAAATGAAGCAAGAAATGGTTTTTTGAATTCACCCCATAACTACCCTCTTGGTGAAGGTATCGGATTAAAAATTGGTGTACAGTAGTTTCTTATGGTTACCACTCGAATGACCCATCGTCGAATAATATCGGCTGAAGCACACCTTTGACCCCAATATCCTGCTAAACCCTTTTTGATAACCTATGATGTAGATGATCTAACTACATCACCCTAATAAATTTTATCTATTTTATTCTGTTAAATTTTTATTGTTGTACCTTCATTTAAAAACATCCCCCGATAGTGCAAGTATGAATGAAGAGATTAATATTGTACAAACCACGTTTGTATTAATTATGATTCATAATACGCAAAATTGCAACAGGGCTACGCTCTCGCTGATCAATTCAGTTAATTATGCGAAAAATTTCGCACACAACTTCCTACGTTTTTTAGTAATTAACAAGAAATAATTCTTTGTGCGTATTTAAAAACAATTCAGTAAATGATCTGCACAAACAAGTTAGGAAGAACAAATAGATAATACATAAATGTAAGCATAAAATAACTACATAATGTGAGAATTTTATAAAATCCGTACCCGTCGTTTTAGATTCTTCTAGAAAAATCCAGAAACACAAATAAAAGGCGACCTAAAGATGAATGTGGACTACACCCGTTTTGAGGAGATACAATAAGTTGACGAAAGCGATAATAGACAGAAACGTGGGCGTAGAAATGCAAAAGCATATAGACGTAATAAACTAATATGCAAACAATTAAACAAGAATAGATGGTAGACGAACAGAAGCGACTATACGGACGATCCTGTAAATACATCTTACTGAATATAAGAATATAGGGTGTTTGAAAAGTAGTTGTCACGACTTTCAGGGGTTGTGCTGCACCTTTAAATAGTTAGTAAGTAGTTCTCGTTCACGTCCGTTTTCTCATTGCATACCTTCGTTCGGTGCGTTTTCTTCTGTCTTTTCCAAACTCTTTTGTTTCTGGCACTATCTAATCTCACAAATCTTTCTTTCTTTCATTAATTTTCTTCCTTCCTCAAATGTATGCATTCCTACATATATTCTTTTACCGAATATTTATCATAAATATCCTATAGTAATATAAAAAAAATACATAAAACAAGTATTACTATCGGCACGCAATTGACGCTGATTATATTAGGTTGGTGCATATCAAATGTCGGATTTTCTTTACATGTGAATGTTTGTCTCTCTGTTTTCATTATGCTTTTGCTTTTGGCATAACCACGTTTATACTCGTATTGTCCATTACTAGAGACACATTTCAGCAAAGAAGATTTTCACAAAAGTGTTCCCTTTTGTTAGTTGTTTTGAATTTTATACCGATATAAATTCAATCGATTTTCGTGTAATTTTTTACATGAGTATAAACTTGTTGATAATGCTGTAAAAACTGCCATTTTTCGATTGCATTATTACTTGTGATGGAAAGTGAGTTCTTTACGACAATAAGAAAAGGTTTTCTTGGTGACTCAACACTTCGTTCAGGGAAAATTTTACCAACAATTTGATGGAATGTGAGTGGAGTAATTCGCTACTCTTTCCTTCGAATTAGGGAGACAATTACTGCCGAAAAGTACTGCAACAGTACATTGATGAAATGCATGAAAAATTGAAAATTATACTCCCATCACTTGCTAATCAGTATGGTCCAATACTTCACCACACCAACGCTCGGCCGCATACGTCGTACAAAATAATGTTGAAATTAAATGAATTAAAAAATATGAAATTTTTCAACACCCAGCTTATTCACTGGATCTATCGTGAATCGACATTCATTTATTTAAACATTTAGAACAGTTTTTACGGATTAAACAGTATAAAAATGAAGACTGTCTGAAAAATTCCATATCAGAGTTTATTGATTCTAAAGATCAGAATTTCTTCAAAACAGGTGTCTATGCATTAAAATCTCGTTGGGTAAAGTGTATTGAAGCAAATGAACCACATTTTGATGAAATAAACAACTTTTGAAAAGAGTTCTTTATAAAAAAGTTTTATACAGTCACTTAAAAATCCAACATTTCATACGCACCAACCTAAATAATAGCATCATCAGTTTCAAACGGCCGACATGTTCGTCATATTGAAGCCACCATTTTATTTTTAGAAATTTTGAGCTCGGACTCTTAATGAGCGACCCAAATAACACTAATATATCAATTTTCACCTAAATTGAAATACTCCTTGGCGTTTTGACCAGGATTTCGAAGTAATCGACCACTGTGCGACACTGAAACAACCCCAGCGTGATATTCTCGGTCACTAAAAGAGTTAATATCACATAACAGGGTATAATAAAAGCCCAAATGCCAAAACGGATTTGAAGAGTGAGAATATCAACGGAGTAGGTGGTTAATTCGGCGATACCGATCGTTGCAATTAATTTGGATCCATCTGGCTGCGTCAGCTCCACGGTAACGTCGTTATCGTTATCATCCTAATCATATTTTGCCGTGCAAGACTGCCCCGCGAAACGAGATTACACCATTGCCAACGGAGGGCTGAGGTGAGGCTGCTGTAGTAAACGGTAGGGGACTCCAGAAAGGAAAGAAAACGAGGGAGGGCTTACCTTCAGGTTACTCGACATTTACATCGACATTATGCAGCCAGAGAACTCACCTACGCATACGTTCACCTGGTCGGCTTGATTTAATCTCGCCAATTGCGAGCCACCCCCACGAAACTTCATTTCTGCGGCGAGTTTGATGTCGAGACGGGAGGGTCGATATTTCTTTTTTGAGGTCAATGAAATGTCATTGATTTGAATTTTGAATTATCATAAAGATCGTAGTTGTAGAAAAATACTCTCCCTTTTTTCATTTAGAATAATTTTGGATAATCGTGAAAATTGGAAAGGAATTGATATAGATTGATTTATAAAAATAACATTTTTAATGAAAAAGCTACAACATTGGGGTTGATAATAAATATAATATAATTGTAAAATGATGTTATTTAAACTGAATTCAACTGCGGCTTTATTTTTGGGACGAATGACTATTTTGTAGTTGCTGTCACGAGTTTGTTAAATTTGTTTGCTTTTATTGTAAAATTATGTTTACACGAGTTACATTGAGTGTGTACAATACATAGGACACATAGAAACTATAGCCTGAATGGCATGTATGTATATTTAACTGAAAAACTGTTGTCATCTGAAATAAATATTCTCTGTTTTTTCGTGCTAAACATGACGGAATTCACAGTTGCGAGTATCGAAACGTTTGCCAAAAACTGAGATTACAAATGGTAAAGGTAACTGTATGGTGGGATAAAATTCAGTTCGTCGAAATCGCGTTTCATTTTGGAATGAGCTGTGAAAAATATAGGTGGGATTGTTTATTATATCTATTCGCGAAATCAGTTCGCGAGTGGGCTGTCGAGGGTCTCTTGATTCAATTAATAAATAGCATTAAAACAGAAATTGCTTTTCCCAGCGTACCATCCACCGATTGATTTAGCTAAATAGAGAACCTCGCATTGACCCAAATTAATTTTTTCGTGAAGTATGCCGCGCTGATATTAATAAACCAAAGTGGTTTTAGTGAAATTATAGTCCTCATTAGATCGCGCGGCTAAATCGTTGATAAAAATAAACCCGTTTACATCGTGCAAAAAAAAATAAAAAATAAACCCTTCTTTAAATTTCTCTTCTGCCTAAGAATATTTGAAACTATTTGATGTCAGTTATTTTTTACAGGAAGACATTTTTTTATGTATACTCAATAATCTTTGCTTTTTCTGCTTAAAATACTGTTTTAGCACGTTGAACGCCAAAGGTATTTTGTTATTTCATCATTTCTACTAAAGTGAAACTATTTCTATCCACTTCACATCTTTATGAAACAGAAACTTTAAAGATACAAATTCATAAATATTTGGTAGACCTTTATTTTCTTAATGCCAATGTTTAAATATTCAATATGTTGGAGAATTAATAAAAATTGCAATTGAAAAGTAATATAGAATTTTATTGAATTCAATAACGGCGGTCACCGGTGATCCTCATGGCAGTCAACGTGTTAATAACCAAGAAAGCTCCATGTGTATGAGGGCTAATTATGTAAATGGGTAACATTAATGAGATAAGATTAGAAATTAACGAGGAGGTCGAAAAAATTACAAGGTGCTAGGGTTAGGAAATACATGTGTCTAAAAGTCTTGTTTGTGTAATGCATTTCTTATATTCAATAGTAATCAGATATTACTGCCTGTAGCCTTCCATTTCTTGTTAAACAACAACACCTCTGGGCAGAAAATAATGCCAGGTAATTATAATCAAACTTCGTATACCGATAAACAATAGAGATGAATGTATAACCAACTTGAAGTTCAACCTAAGTAACAAAAAGGTTGAAAAAAAAATGATTTTATTTCTTAATATGTGTCTATTACCTGCATCTTGCAATTGAAATTGTTGGCTAGTGCTTGTATATGTACAATGACGTAATATATGCAAAATTACATCGTAGGGAATATAATACTTTTTATTAAACGGGCATGAAAGATATCGTGAACTCTAAGAATTTTCCGTAAACAAGATCGTGATTTTAGTAAATTAAAAGAAAACAAAGATAAAAATTAGGTCGAAAAATTGCCTTTGATTATTGATGTTGCATTATAAATAATAATAAAAGAAGTATAATAAAATTATTAGAGTTTTGCTAAGTTAATAGAAAGTCGTAATGTAATAAATATTATATTTTACTTTCGTTATATGACCGTATAAATGGGATGCTCTAAAATGTAAAATTTCAAACATCTGATAACACATCAGTACATGATAAAATAAACACTATCGGTCTTTTACATTCTAAAATGCGGTATGCATTGTTACTTGCTTCATGTTCTGTTTAATATTTATTTAAATTTGTAACAAAGAAATTGTTGCAAAGCTTGTAGTAACTTGTTTCTATTTTCACTTGCAAAATACCCACGTATTTAGTTTTCTTCTTAAACTCCTTTAATATTTTGTATAGAATATCAGCGTACAGTAATGACACATATTATTTATCACAGATACTCCAATTTGGATAAATATAAAAATAATTTTTCACTTACCTTACACTACGATGCACTCCGAATTATTACAATTTTTCGACAGTTGAGAGAAAATAATTTTGAAAATTGACTACTGTTCCTTTGTCAAAAGACACGAAATCCTTGTGAAATTTCAAAGCCAAAATTGAGTAGATAAAACGTTGATTACGACAGAAAGTTGTGGGGAATTTTGTTCGTCACATGGCTTCATAGGGTAAAAATATCCATTCGCGTTATTTCATTAGCTGTGAGAAAATATTTTACAAATGTCAACTTTAATTATTATAGTTTATTACAATCGTAATTGGAAATTTAATTTCTACGAGCAATTTAATCTTTGAACGACTTCTACCCGATTTCACCCGTAAGGTCACTCGAGACCACAGCTTATATCAGGGTTACTTTAGCTGAATTTATAATACTCACGTGTAAGTTAGACGAAAAACAAAATTATTCCCAAATACGTGTTAATAGTTAAAGAAAGTGAACTAATTATAAATAAATACGTAGTTTTAAGATATTTCATAATAGTCCCAAGATTTATTTCAAATTATGAATAAAAATCATTTTTTCAAATCCAAACTGTTAAAACTGCTAATGATAATTAAGGAAAACGAAATAATTTACCATTTTAATTAAATTCCTTAATACTATCAGTTACTGTATCGTACGACTGACCATCAACATCATACACCGTCCATTTTACCAATCATGGAAATCTTCAACAACTTCATCTTTCATGGCAAATGAGTTAATATTCGAAACCTGATTTTTCATGGACAAAGAGGATGTTATATTCTCACATACCTTTTGTGGGGTGCGTTTGTATGCTACACGGTATTGGTAGAATAAATTTCACGGCAACAATTGGAGAATCCCGCCCGAATCAGAATGGATACTGAGAGATTCTGCCGTGGACCTAAAAGATCTTCCTTGGACCCAAATGATCCTCCTTTATCGGGATCCCGGTTGATGGATTCGGCCCCATTCTGCCCCAAATCTATTCCGTTTTATTGCCCTTCTGATACATAAATTTTTATTCAATTTGATTTGCCGCCATTGCTATGGTAATGCGTCGAGAAGAGATGCACGCGTCTTTTTCTCCCCCTTTCGCAGCCTCTTTTCATCCCTTCAGCTTTCTCGTCTGTCTCTTACTCACGGATTCTTCTCTTCCGAGACTCGAGAGTCGTCGTTTTCTTAGGATGGATCCTCTCTCTAAACCGATTATTTGGAAAGCAGCGTTTTTCGGCGATTTTTCAGTCGTCAGTAAGAGCCTGGCTCGTTAGGGGAGAACAAGAGGCTAACTTGATGGTCTTACAGTGAGAACAGAACGGAATATCATCGTTTTCTAATTGACTATTTAGAATGTTATGGTGGTATTTCTTTTAAATATTTTGACAAGTACTTATCACTAAAAATAAATTTGTTAAATTAACCTGAAATTTAAGAATACTACTGGTTTTCTACTTCGTTAATCATTGTTATATATCATTAAATCCATCAAAATAGTAAAGGGAAAATGTATCTATACGGTTTCATTATGATTTCGCAATTTTCTTTGTAATGTCTGATATCATTTTTTAATTAATTATCAGAAATTGGTACAAAATGTATAGCGAATGAACTATTCAATGGATAATAATTTATAATAATCACATTTATTTCTTGACCAATAGATTTTTTCTAGACAAAAAAAAGGAATTGATATTCCAAAAGATTCATTTCGCGAATTGCACTTTCTGCTTGTTATTGAACTTCAAATATCATAATTAATTGTAGAAGAAAGGAGATAGAATACAAAAGGACTAAACGATGCATTAAAGTATCTGCATAATTATCATTAATCCGAATAATAATCCCGACTTTACCTTGAAAAATAACAATTTAAGCCCTGTCATTCTTATTTGCTGTATTAAGCGTAATTAATTTGCGTGGACCAAAGGGAGGTGATTAAATCGCCCTTAAATTTTTTCCCCCACGAATAACGCGTGTATTGCCACGGCGAAATAGCAATAAGTGACTCGCTACAACAGCTTTTATTGCTTCCGCCTAGGAACTGCGATTACAACTTTGTTTGTCAACGGCACTTGCTGAAGTTAATGTACGATCGCTGCACAACGGGTGGCTGAAAAGAAAATACGACAAATTTAATGAATCGCAATATGAGCCGTTTATTTTGAAAGAGGTATAAAGCCTCTTTTCCGCAATGCAAAATAGCGATTTTTAATGACTACGTGAAGTTATTTATGCCGAAAGAAATGAAAGTATCCAAAATAACAAGTGCAAGTAGATTTTCTTGAAAATTGGCATCAATAATTCTAAGCACGGTAACACGCAAACCAAAAAAGATTTCGATACAAAAAGAATGTGACTTATGCCATTTTCAATATAAACGGCTCATGTATTGTACGATATGACGGCTTCATTAAAATTTTACTTCATAAATATTTCAATTGTTATTAAAGCGTTTATTATTTATTGACTTTAGCATACATGTTTAGTATTTAGGCAACGGCAAATTGTTTGTCGTGTTACATTAATTCTTTTATTTCCATTTCATTGTTTACATTGCCATGATTTTCATCTTCTTTTAACACTAGAACTACCAAGCAAGTGAAAATGACTAGTGACAAATTTTTTCCAAAAACTGTCCAAGGTTATAGGAAAGCCATAGAGTAGATACTCAACGTTAATGTTATAAAACACAGATTTCAGAGTCGATCACTTTTTCCACCTCTTGATTCCTCTTTTACCAAAGTACTTATTTAACACTAGAACTACCGGCGTTAAGTGTACCATGTTTCAATATATTAAATAAGAAGTTTAGAGAAAGAGAAATCAAGAGATGGAAAATATGATCTGTTATGTAATCTGGATTATGTAAGATCAACATAGAATATTTGCCCCAGGACTCTCCTATGAAGTAGAAAAATTGTTGCAAAAAGTTGTGAACCAGTCATTATGACTTGCTTGGTATTTCTAGTGTTAACACATTGAAATATAATCGATTTAACATAGGTAGTTCTCGTGTTAAAGCTGTGTACCACCAATGGGTTAACAGTGCAGCAATTTAAAGGAAAACCATGTGTCATGAAACATTTCCTGTTCAACAGTCTTAGGTTGTTTTAGACAGGAATATTACTATTGAAATTGCAACTCATGGATAATACAATTAAGCTATATTATTCCCTGTTATTATCTCTTGATTCTTTGTTATACCTTCTGATTGTTAAACGCGCTATGGGAATTCCCTTAATCCTTGAAATTGTTTCTTATTATAATCACGGTCGTAAATTTTGTTCTGTCTAAAAGGATGCATTTTCGAATTATCTTATTATGAAAACTAGTATAGTACTAGATACTCTGTAATTTCGACTTTTCATTAATAATATATCATTAATAATTTCCTAACTGTACGATAATGAAGAAAAATTATAGAGAAATTCAATAGAATACAGTAAAACCTGTTTTTGTGCGGTAGATAGGGACCGCCATAAAAGAAACCGCACAAAAAAAGAAATATTCAGAAATTTCATAAACACTTATAACATATAATTTTTTACAACATACTAGAAAAAAATTTTTTTATGCGGTGGATAGGGACCGCATAAAAAAAGTCGCGCTTGAAAAGTATGTCAAAGATTTATGAAACACTGAGAAAGTGCTTTCAACAAAAGTAATAATTAAATTATACATGTAAACGTTTAAAAAAAAATTAATTTCTCATTTTACATATGGAGAAATTTTCAAAATATACATAATTTACTCCTGCTCGTCGTAGTCCAAAACGCGCATCTTCTTGTGATGCGTATTCTGCTGATAACAAATGAACATAGCGTCTGGAGCCGAACAGCGCTTTGTAGTGTACATGTGCACACTAATAGAAAACTTTGCAACAGTGTATAATAACAACACCAATGGAATTCATATACCGCACAAAATAAATCGCACAAAACAAATCGCATAAAATAGGACCGCACAAAAACAGGTTTTACTATATTGTTCTTAAAGAGGGGAGCAATTTTAGATTAACTGTGAACAAGTAGAACGGACAGATTTAGAAGAGAAAAAACTTAGGACATATTAAAACCAAACTTTCGTCTGCATTAAAGTTAAAAATAAAGAATAGTAAAAAGATAATTGAAATTTATTATTAACGTAATATTATTGTTATAACAGAGTATAATGTCAATCCGAGGTACATTATTCGAGTTCTCTTATCATAAAGAGAAGTATAACTAAATATAATTGAAAACAAGTAACATATACTATAGGTATACATATAGGAAGATACCAACGATGTAAAAACATTGCAACTCCAAGAAGATGGAGTCGCAAAAATCTGGAAAGAAATACGTTGTTTGAATTATTCGAAAGAGGAAATGGTTAAAGTTTGAAGGGAAAATTATAAAATTTGCGATAATTTATAAATCATATAGATATTTACAACTTACATAATACGGGTTAAATATACCGCAATATTAGTATAATTAAAAGAATATGAAGCACTTAAGAAAGCTTATACAAATGTAATATTTGTTACAGTATTTCTTCGACTGATGGAATATTTGACGCTGGTGGAAAAATAGATAACAGTATTGCAATTCACAATATGAATTGTACTTTTAAGAAATCCAAGAATTTGGTTTAATTTTATATTATTGAGAATTAGATCAATAATCGATAAAATATTGAATAACATGCTCACATAAAACGGAAAACCTTATAATTGTAATCAAGTTACGAAAAAACATGCCATTGGTATACAGGCGATTATTAATCAACGACTATCGTTCTGAACTAGTTACGAAGTACCATAACTGGCAATAAGTTTTCCGGTAGGCAATTATAAAACTCCTACTACCCTCGACGACACGGTGATGGTGCTCGAACAAGCGGAAAAAAACTAATTCCGGAAAACTGATCGGCAAAAAAACCAATTCGAAGAAAGAATCGTGAAGTAATTTGATGCAAATTCCACCCTTTGCTTTGTTTTCTTAAAAAAGAATGATCTTGAAGGGAACGTGAAAAGCATTTTTCAGGCGGTTGTAATAGGGAAATGTACAAAATGTAATAAATGCGCACTCTTATTTCAATTTTGATAACAGAAAAAAAAACAATGACTATGTTGAAATAAAAATCCGCAGCATGCTGAATTTCTGCAAAATTTTGGGGAATTTTCGTTCTATCTATCTCACTCTGTTCGTTTTACGCGCTCAAAAAATCGCACTCAAATTGAAAATAAATAGAACTCGCGTTGCTGCGTGGTTTATGTTTTCAAAAACATGAAAAAGAAGAAGAAAAAACACGAGAGCGTATATTTGCGAAAAATTAAAAACGCACTTTCATCCTTTACCTGTCCATCTGCGGAAAACATCGAGCGTTTCTCACTTGGCACTTAATTGACTCTCGACTACGCGAATGAGCCAATTATACTTTCAGATTATGTCCCGGTAATAGAGATCGAAAGAGAAAGAGAGTGCTTAAAATGCTTAACATTTTCGATGAGTCGTTTTATCCGTAGTTTCTCTTTTCCCACGTGAAATAAAAACATCTAGAAAGAGTTAAACGATGCAGGTATTTCTCATGAATTCCCACAAATCCGCTAACAGCTCCAACGTGGATATTGAGCGCTTGTTGAAATTTAACGTTTTTACAAATTAACGTCGAATAAAACGCAGATTAAAATCAATTCTATGATAAAATTACAATGGAAATTGTTGCTAGAATAATACTATCAAGCTCACATGAAACTATTTTCTATTTTTCAATGTTCATTGGATGGTTCTTATAGAGTTTCTTGCTCCGAACAATGGAGAATCGAAATTGCGCTATCATCTTTAATTTTTGCAAAATCAAGCTTTTTTTTAACAAGCGATTTTGTAAAAGAAACCGTTATAATGCAGAGATTTAAAGAATTTCAGCAAGACCGCACCAAAATTAGAGGACTCTTTGTTTGTTCTGTTTAACCTCATCTTTGTTGTATTTATAACTCCTTCCTGATCGAAACATTAACATTGAAGTAGGTATTCACAAATTGATGAAAAAGTCTTAGGTTCTCTGAACAAATAATTAAAGGTTCTCATTAGACTAGCTACGCCAGTGCTTTGAAAACAGTAATCACATGTCTCACTCGATCTTAACGTGAACTTGACGTACTCCCTTCTCCGTATAATTCTACTTATGCTTAACCCAATCTGCTAATTACGATTTATAAGATCGTTTAATATAGATCACTTTTCTATACTTTTGTATAATATTAGAAGAGATATTATCATTAGACGATATTCAAAATAATATTCGGAATGTGACAGTATTTGAAACATAGTAAACACTATTCAATATTAATTCGCCCGGTATTTCTTTATATTAAATATAAAAATTAACTAAAAGTGATACTTCAATATAATTTTAAATTTCACTGCGGACGGAGGCATTTTTGAATATCGAGAAACGATCAATTATTTAGCGATGAAAAAACATTTTTTCATCAGAATGACAGTCTGTTAATGTATACAAGTTGAAATTTACTCTTTATAAAATAATATTTCAACGATTATATTTAAATTTTTCAACTCTAACCGTTTATATATGCACCGACAAACTATAACCAATTTTTTTTCGCAGGGCGAATATATGCGCCCGTCGTCCTCAAAGGGTTAATAGCTTTCGAAAATATTATAATAGTTTAAGATGACAAAGAAAGTAAGTGAATATAATGTATGTATTTACGAAAATATAGCAAAAGACGAAAGATGTATCATCATATTATCATGGATATTCTTTTGAAATGCAAGATATTTATCAGTTACTTAAAACATTGGTTATGATGTTCCCCGTAATTTTATAGTTCCCTGAATGTGTAAAGCACAAGACGAATGTATCTTCCTTAGCGTTTTACGAAATTTGATAATTCTTCACATTCATCCAGTTTTATGAAACACTATGTAAGAACTCAAATATTTTATACACCCACAAAGAGCAACCGTATAGACAAGCAAACAATGGAATAGATGTCCGTTAGGCGTATTAAGCATAACTACAACACTCGAGTGAACTAAAGATTAACACGTTGCACTATGACTATTGAATTCAATACGACAGTAAACTGTAATACTCACGAATTTTCTAGTACATTCAACGTTTAACTATTGACATTAAAAAGATAAAATCCAGCATCGAAAATGACTGAAAATGCAAGCAATTTGACAATTTGCAAGCACAAACGACCAAAATAATTGTATTACAACAAAATGGGAAAATTTCCAAAACGTTAGTACAATAGAAATGTGTAATAGCATGTAAAACTACATTTCAGATTACAGCCAGCACTATGATCTTGTAATCTGAGTGTGTGTCTATTTATGATTTTAATGTTTCTCCTTTATAAAGACACGATTTTAATAGAAAAAGTTTCACCTCAGTAAAAATTATGAAAGCAGCAAAATACTAGTATCATTCAACGTACTAAAGAATAACAGATAATAAATAAAGCTTAAGAAGCTTTCATAGTACAACGAGAAATAACAACTCGGTCAGTTAGAAATTGACAAAGAAAAAATATTTTCCCCGTTTTCGATGCATGGAGTGCGTCTCATCCCTGTACCATACCCTCGGCGCGGCGGTAGATCGAGTTTGGATTGGTGCCCGTGAAAATTCGTGACTGTCGCAGAAATTCCGTTCCCTCGATTTTCGGTAGGCCAGCAGATCGCATCGGGGCTGTTTATCGTAAGGTGTCCGTTTTCGGTATGCGGATCACGAAAGCCACCTCCGTCCCCTGCTAGCAGTCGCAGAGTGCCACCGCCACGGCCCCTGATGCGATGAACGTGACCCCCCTAAATAGCGATGGGACCGACACTCTTCGATGTACAGTCGATTATTATTACAACTACATGCAATTATTGTGGATGCTGAATATACACAAAACAAGTGTAAAGAGTTCTACTTTTTAATAACCCTTCACAAGAATATGTGTCCTTTTGTTAAACTTATGTATATTATTTAATCGCATTATTAAATTGGTAACAATTTTTACTTACATCTTTTACAACGTCGAAATGTATTTTCTCTTTTTAATGATAATTAAGAGTCAATACATTTTGTGGATAATTAAAGTTTCTTATCAATAATGTTCTAAAAGATGGAATTGCTCGAGTAAAAAATAGACGATCGGTGCCATCGCTAGAGGGTGTCGTGAAAGGGCTGTAGACGAGAATGCCTACCCCTTCACTAGTAGAAGGGTGCAGCGCGGTGGAAAGGGCGGCCTGACGGTGGAAGGAAAACGTGACACACATATTGCCTACCTTTCGAGAATCTCGAGCCAAAGGTTTCCTCTGCCCCGGCCATTCTTACTTCCGCCCGTTCTGCCTAGTGGAATGATAGAAAAACTAATCTTCCAGATTAAATCTGTAATTCACGCCATGGCCCGTGGTCGATTCGAGATTTTCAACGAAGATACAGTTCACGAAGATATCGGTAGTTTTATGAAAAAGGACCACCTTTATACTCTACGAGTGAAGACTTTCGCTCTGTTGCATTACAAAAAAATTGAAATGATAATGGAATTCCAAATCCATTAGATTTCGAAAGATTATTTCTAGCAATGGAGAGTAAGGAGGGCTCGAAATTGACGTGATTTTTGAAACTATCTTTCGAGTGTGCACGATAAGGACTTCATGTCATCGGAATTTCGGATGCACCGTCGTTGAATTAACT
Organism: Cerceris rybyensis; assembly: GCA_910591515.1. Taxonomy (NCBI): domain Eukaryota; kingdom Metazoa; phylum Arthropoda; class Insecta; order Hymenoptera; family Crabronidae; genus Cerceris; species Cerceris rybyensis. The sequence goes on along the minus strand of OU342789.1, from coordinate 8,239,050 downwards.
CGCTTAATCACATTTATCTGCACGCGAACGAAGTTAGCGGAACTACGTTGCAAAAGCGGCACAGTGCAATTAATGACTCGCCGGAGTTTGATAAATCTGATATCCTGATATCCGTGATGAGGCACAGGCCAGAGGTGGAGGCTTCATTAGACTCGTTTCGATATAGTGATGTTGCTGCACTAAGCAAAATCTTACATTTGAATACTTTCAGTATTCTTGATTATTTTAGAACGTTCTAGTACATCATTTAACCAGCAAACCTCGTCCGTATAGTTTACAAATAGAAATTAAGAAAAATATGTTATAAAGATCACCAGAACCGTTTTTACATTAATCGATAAGTTCACATTTAAACGCTCACTACCACATCAACTCTGTGAACCTTTTTTGCCAGATACATCTATAACACGAAACAAAATTCTTAAAAGACAGGAATTGAAAAATGAATTACACGAAGTTTTTAAATCGTTCTAATGTTCTTTATACAGACTTGATTTAAAGGATTAGAATACTGACATATTTGATCACATAAAAATTAATGTTAGAATGGGGCTTAGGTCACCGACGATCGATAGGTAGTGAAAGTGCTAACCCTTCTCGTTGTCCATGTAGTGAAGGTGATAACCAAAAGTGTTAATCATCTTAAACTCAAAATTACTTTTAACAGAAAGCTATCTGTCTCAGAAACACATGTTGAAGTCTATTTAACCCTTTCACTGCTTCATACTCTGAGACGAAGCGCTTCGTGTGAACGGCGTGCGGCCAGCAATAGCTATCGCTGGGGACTGAATACTTTCTCGTGCAAAATGAAACGAATTTAAGATATAGTGAATAATTGACGAAATAAGCGAGATTTCATTTTTTCTTGTTGGTGAGCAGCAAGGTATGTTGTTTCTGAGAGTGTTGCACGGATACGATAAAATAATTTCTGGACAAATACAGTAAGACAGCAGTAAACGATCGAAGCCATCGACGAGAGCACATGTTCGTCCATAATCTATATCGACGGCTTGTGCCGGACGCTTATGTGCACCCATAGGCCACAGTGATAGTATTCGCTGGACGCAAATTTGCGCCCGTAGCAGTCAAAGGGTTAAAGTTAGACTAAGGAATTAAAATAAATCATTTTAATAAAATTTCAATTTTAAGATTTCACAATTGTTTTGTATGTTTAATGTATTCACATATCTTATAAAAAAAGTGTCCTACTTCTTCTGTTCCACTTGGATTAAACTTCATTAAAGCGAAATCGCTTGTGCTGATTGTGAGTTCAAAACCCGCTTCGTCATAAAAATTTTCAATTGTATAATATGGTCCATAATGGTATAATGTGATGAAGAGTGAAAGAAAGTGAAAAAAATAATATTCTCCTTTCAAATAGCACATGAACGAAATTCAGTCGTTTTTTAATTTTTTGAAAATTCAAATTTAATGTTTCAAATTATTTAAAATTAATATTCAAAATTATTTAAATATTAAGCACATATTTTTCACATATCTATTTTATATTTTTCATATATTTAAGTGATGTTTAACGTTGATCTTTTCTGAACATTCACTTCACATTTCTTTCACATAGTATATACAATATTTGGATGTAGGTAATATTTTTGTCATATTAAAAAATGTCGCTTGAAAAATATTTTCCACATATTTCAGAACGATCTTTAAACAATATTTTATATTACTGATAAATTCTAAAAGTTTATATAAGTTTAACCCTTTGCGGACGGAGGGATTTTTGAATATCGAGAAACTATCAATTATTTAGCGATGAAAAAACACTTTTTCATCGGAAAGACAGTCTGCTAATGTATACAAGTTGAAATTTACTCTTTGTAAAATAATATTTCAACGATTATATTTTAATTTTTCAACTCTAACCGTTTATATATGCACCGACAAACTATAACCATTTTTTTTCTCAGGGCGGATATATTCGCCCGTCGTCCGCAAAGGGTTAAACTCTATAGATAAACTCTAAAACGAAGAACTTTGTTTCCTTTATTTCGATATAAAAATAAAGACATCGTCGTTAATACTTATATAAACAATAACTTTGAAATTAAAAATACCTCAAAGTACAATTTCTCTAACATCTCTTCCATTTCGCGTCTGTACATCCAACTTCAATTTCTAATTCTCTTCGATATTGTCAATATTCCAATCATTTATCCTTGCTTTAAATTCCTCAACTCGTTACCGCAAAACTACTCGATCAACTCAAAGATCCTCGAATTTCCATTGTCCAAATCCTCCCCAAATCCTGGCAGAGGCAACGCCGCTTCGTCTAAAATCCCTCCTCAAACATTGCAGCTCCACAACCCATCGAAAATCGACGCACCAAATAGAATTCTCCCTTGGCATCGCCGCAATCGCACTTCTGTTCTACCCCGTATCAACGCGGCCAAGGGTCACGGTCGCGTTATGCATAGTGTGCATGCATATATGCAGAAGAAAAAAACGCATATCGATACCCATATCTCCCGACAGGTGCAACCTACGGATTTTCTAAAGTCCTTGACTTCTAGCGCCGCAAAATTGTCGATATGACTTGGCGGTATAAAGAAGGTAGAAGTGATTCATTCCGAGAAAAAAAGAGAGATTAATATTCGAACTACCAAATCAGTCACAATTACTGGTACACAATTTTTTCCAAAAATTCTCCGAGTTTATAGAAGAGTCACAAAACAAATATTCCACGTCAACCTCAAAAGGCTCAAATGATCGAATCGATCATCTTTTCCGCCTCTTGATTGCACTTTTTTCAAAGTAGTTATTCAATAGATTGAAATATGATAGATAAATTTAACGTCAGCATTTTTAGTGATAATGGTAAAGTGATTAACATGAGAAATATTGTCGTTAAATCTATTATATTAAAAAATATTAAATTAACACTTCAGAAAACGAAGAACCAGAAGGTGAAAAGTAGTGGTGTAGTAGCCCTACAAATTTGGAGAATATTTATAAAAAATTAGAAACCGGTCATTGCGTCTACTATGGTAGTTCTAGTGTTAAATGGGTTTCGTTACGTGTGTAAATTGATATCTAAATCAATACTCTCTAATTTCACTTAACCACTGAAAGGTTTATTGGAGCAAACTATTTCGGCTCAATGTCACAGAATTTTGCAGTAGTAAATTGTATAAGAGTTGAATCTGCCGCGAAACGACGAAAGAAACAAGGCATTGAAATATTATAGTAGACCTTGCTTCTGATGTATTTTGTTATAACGATCAGTACTTCTTCTGATCCATGTTTTCTTATGTTGTTCACCAAATGTATTTGAATATGTTTTTATATGATTAATACAGAAGTGTTTGCTTTGTATATCTTGTATATTGTATATGTTGTTCTTTATGGAAGTATCTGTTTTATTGGTGGATCATTTCAGTTAGTATTTACATTACTGCATAACTTGGTGATAAAGATATACATTTTTTATTGAAACAAAAAGGAGTTGATGACAACTATTATAAAAAGATTTATTTTTATTAATGGATTCTTGATTGTAGTTGCTCTTTCTTTGTATTGTTCATATTAATTTCCATATAAATAGCGATAAGTTTGAATTGTACAATCGATTTTATAGACGATTTATAAGTATTTTTAATTTTTATAATTTACCGTATGTTACAGATCTTTTATTTCATGGGCACTAACAACGAAATAATATCATAAGTTCATAATTATCTTGCACTTTTTGTTTCCAATTATTTTTTGTACGTGTTTTTTTTTCTTTTTTTATTATACGTTCCTCTAAACTTTGCGCATATTGTAACGAGATTTTGTAGTGTTTACTCGAAGATTGGCTCAAAATATGAATAAGGAAACGTATCATTCATTTAGTCAATGACTTACAATGTGTTATACGAAATACTGTTGTATCCCTAACAATAATAAGTAATACGTACGTCGTCGTTCATTCAGTCATGTGCAAGATGCTTTGGTATAATAGTTAGTCGAACGTTAAAAGATTATTCTGTTCACTGTTGAGGATGAGCCATGGGAACACTTGTTTCGAAACAACTTTTTTCTTCTGTGCTACGTGAACGTTTTAAATTATAACATTGTGTAACAGATGTGTAAAGAATAATTGTTTCAATTAATTTTCTGGGATTATAGTCAACCGGACAGAATGCACCTGCTTTAATTTTCACGATTCAAGCTCCGGCAGGTGCGATAAAACGAATTCCTCTTTGGGGAATCCTGGTAGTATTAAAAAGTAACACGTACGGAGCTCTCGATGCCCCCGTAAATGGCATACAAATAACGCTAAGAGGATTAATTATCATAAATTTATGCAGTTACATATTCAAATCAGGTATTCAAATTACGTACAGTAGTTAAATGCAAATTTCAGTACCCGCCGCGTATTTACAGTTATTCGAAGTGTGCTCTTGCATCTAGTTTCGTACCTTATTATTACCGGTGGTGCTCTTCCTTATATTTACTATAAATTCTTTGTGTTTATGCTGCTATTTTTCACACTCTTTGCAAAGCGAGAATAAAAGCCATTCTTTCACGATGTACGTAATGAAAAGTCAAACATTTCAAAAATAATAGATATTCTCCATGAAATCCCAGCTTTTAACCCCTTGGCTACTGTGGGCGCATATACGCGCTCAGAAATTTTGCGTTTATGACACGGAGGGCGCTCAACACAGTTTGGTTTTCCAATTGATTCTGGGTATCAGAAGATAATAGCGCAAAACCTGCACCGGAACAAATAAAACGTAAAACCTTTTCCTATTGAAATATGTTTTCACAAAAATACATCTCTACCCAATATTTTGCCGTTCTCGGCGGACATTGTAAATGAATTCCTACCCGTGTGGTATGATCGTTGTGTCTCAAAGTCTGCCGTAGTTAAAGGGTTAATTCTTCTGCCTCACAATATACGCCGATTATTTGTTCTACGTAATTTCCTATTTCACTATAAAAAAAATTTAGATTTAGAAAAACGTTTCAAAAATGAATCGTTGACTATAAGTTATACGTTGGATTACTACAGTACTATAAAATTTTATAAACATCGCATTGACTGACGATGTAGTTACAAACAATAGCAACATACAAATCTACAGGACAGCAAAAGTTATTACTAATTCAGAAAATCCATATGACTTTTGGTTAATCTCTTTAAATTACGACTAATCTCGAAGTTTGTGAGATCAGCTTCGTAAACCACATAAGTCGTAGGATTAACGCTTACGCACAATGACTTTTGAGGCTTATATCCGCAATACACCGAGATTTACTATACGACAAGTTGCTATTTTTATATTATTAATTCATTTTGGAACGCACCGAAGATTACCTTTGGATCTTCAGTGGGCCTAACCAAGGAACAATTCTCGCTACACTTGTAGTAAGTTAGAGTAGAGTCTCGTGACCTGGTCGAAGACGAGAAAGTCGAATTCGGGAAGTTTGCGACATTACCCATGTTTTCGCAACACCCTGAACGGAGACGTCACAGTACACCCCCATTGAATGTCAGGCTTTCCTGATTGACCAAGAACAGAAGAGTGGGAGACTGCAGCGACGTCTCTCAATGTATAAAAGGGCAAATGTTTGCCCTCGCATTATAATTTTATACTTATATTTTAATATTACACAGTAACCTAACCTAGACTTACGCTGTCATATTTATACACAAGCGTGTCGTGTAACACTGCTTGTTGGTAATCATATTTGCCCAGTGTCACGTACCCACAACACACACATATATGTCAATATAGTTAATAATTTGCATCACTTTTGTACAATAATTTGTCATAATCAGTGCAATTAATAGTAAATTTAGAATCAGTATAAACTCAAACTATTTTCACCCTTTATGGGAGATGATGCTTGGAGTAACATAACATCCAATTCGGTACAATAATCATAAAATATCTGCAAGTTTGAACGCCGGAAGTCGATCACGATTCCAATCAGTAAAAATTTACAAAAAATGGTTCCATAAAAACAAATTCCCTACAGCATCATCCACTTTCACGGAAGTTTATCGTCGCTTTAAAAAGGGACATTCCCGTCCAAGCAACGGGCTTCCGCTTCCGGAGAAGACCTCGAGGAACGTTGTATAAGAGAGTAACGTGGCTTTAATGCAAGCCCTCCCTGTCACTCGACTATTCCCCGGGAATTTCCCGGCTGCAATTTCGCGCCTTATTAACCGGACCGCCTCACCCTGAGCCGTCTGATATATTTTATTCGAATTTTCCAGCTGCGCTTACATATCCCAGATAATATAATATAATACACCGAGACACGTGGTGGTTTGATGCTCGTGAAAGTTTCCAGCGCTCCGCGCCAATCAGCGCGGAAGTATTTCATCTTCGTGCCTGTTTCGGCCGAGCGTTTTAATTAAGCTGCACTATTATACGACAAGGTGAAAGTTATCAAGGCTAGCTGATAAAACTTTCAAAACGGTCGTCTGACCCGTCAAATTTCCAGTGAATTTTTCCTACTCTTTTATGCAGTGGCTTAGAGTAAACAAGTTTTTGTCAATTTGACAAAAGAACTAGCGGGGTAGATTAGTCTAGTAGCAACCACGACAATTAACATTGTTATTCGGTGTTAATTAATGCAACCTTCACCCCACTTGAAACATCATCGTGAAAATTTTCAAATCGGCACCTGCCTCATTTAAAGATAATATCATGCTAAAACGTTATTTTATAATTCTTTTTATTGGTGACTATAGAAGATATTCAAATGAAGCGAAAACCAAAAAAATTCTAGCAATTACCGTAAAGGTACCAGTAGTTGACCAGTTAAGAGAAATTATGGTTACCCCAACTTTCAGTGCGGTTTTCACCCTTTTAACGTGGACGATTGCCGATAAAACAAAGTAGGTGTCAAATATTTACACAAAATGCACCTTATACTATAGGTTTATAAGAATTGGTGATTTACAGTTAAGGATAGTCATACATGCTATTGATGTGACTCTACATCCGATAGACCTGAAAAATGAAACAATTCTGGAGAGGTGTGCTTTATATATTTATATCTTTCACACATAAGCATGCTTTAACTGATTATATAGCTGCTTTAGAATGCTCGTGGTGGTAGAAAATATTTGATATACCAATAATAATGAATACCACTATTGCAATAATTATTAAAAATTATTAATTAACCAATCGCGTTTTTAAAATTTATATAAAAGCAATATGTGTGACTGACAATAAAATCTGACCTCTCAGAGCAGTCATACATATATACAGGGTGGTCCACACAACGTGTGCACCGTTAAAAACTACCAAAATATGCGTTGCACAAAAAAGTTTTTATATAGAAGTTGCATGGTCTGAAGGGGCACATTATATAGTGTAGTTATTTTTTTTATAGGTAGAGGCGTTTCGGAGATTTGAAGGTCAACTTTGTTTTTTTAAATGGAATGCTATATTTTTTATATCAAAATATGGAAGAATGTCGAATTCTGAGTAAAAAAGTATTGACATTTATTTGCCCTAAACCTAATCACTAACGAGTAATTTCACTTTATTTCCTGAAAATTTTCTTCGCGTAATATCAAGTTAGAAATTCGACCTTATCACAGATTTCCGCAGGACAGCGATGTTTACGTGACAGTGTTTACTAATATGAGTGACCTAGTGGCTTAACGCAACTAATGTAAATGTTCAAAGTGATATCCATTGGCATTAATACAGTGATGCAATCTATTAACTAATGAAGAAACTGCATTCTGAATCATATCCGCACTGAGTGTAATGCATGCTTCACGAATACGATGTTTCATATTCTCAGATGTTGTTGGTGGTTCACGATACACTGTGTCTTTTAATGTGCCCCACAGAAAATAGTCTAAAGGAGTAAGGTCCGGTGAGCGTGGAGGCCACATAAATCGTCCGCCACGACCAATCCATCGATTAGGAAATTTTCTATCCAGTACTTGCCTTACATTACGCGCGTAATGTGCAGGACAACCATCATGTTGATACCAGATTTGTGTAAGGATATTTAAAGGTACATTTTCCAATAAAGATGGTAAAGTGTCATTCAAAAAGTTAGCATATTTTTGTCCTGTTAGTCGATCATTAATAAAATATGGCCCAATCAATTGGTTGCCCAGTATTCCACACCACACATTAACGCTCCATTGACGTTGGTGGTCGACTTCTCTCATCCAGTGAGGATTTTCTGGTGCCCAATAATGCATATTTTTCAAATTAATCTGCCTGCGATTAGTAAACGTTGCTTCATCAGTGAACAAAACTTTTTGTAAAAAATAATTATCACTGTTCATTTGATGCAGGAACCACTGGCAGAACCGAACGCGGTTTTCATAATCCGTTCCATGGAGCTCCTGATGAAGTGCTAGGTGATAGGGACGATGTTTTTCATTATGAAGAATGCGTAGTACACTTGTTTTGCTAATTCCAGATCCTCGTGAAATCTGTCGTGTACTAATATGGGGGTTTTCTGTTACCGCTGCTAGGACCGCAATAGCATTTGCATCAGAAGTAGCAGTTTTCGTTAAGTTACGTTTAGTAACATTAAGACTTCCGGTTCGTCGAAGCGATTGACACATTCTCTCAAATATGGCTCGAGATGGCTGATTTCGTTCAGGATACCTTTCGGCATAGATGGCTTTGGCTCTTATTGCATTTTTATGGCACTCACCATAAACTAAAAGCATATCAACTTTTTCGCTATTACAAAATTTCATTTTTACTTTTATCTGTCTGGTAAATACACACAACACCGAAGGTAACTTCAATACTGGATTACGAATATGAAGACGATTGCGAATCATGATAGATGTTGTGTTGATAAACACTGTCCCGTAAACATCGCTGTCCTGCGGAAATCTGTGATAAGGTCGAATTTCTAACTTGATATTACGCGAAGAAAATTTCCTGGAAATAAAGTGAAATTACTCGTTAGTTATTAGGTTTAGGGCAAATAAATGTCAATACTTTTTTACTCAGAATTCGACATTCTTCCATATTTTGATATAAAAAATATAGCATTCCATTTAAAAAAACAAAGTTGACCTTCAAATCTCCGAAACGCCTCCACCTATAAAAAAAATAACTACACTATATAAGGTGCCCCTTCAGACCATGCAACTTCTATATAAAAACTTTTTTGTGCAACGCATATTTTGGTAGTTTTTAACGGTGCACACGTTGTGTGGACCACCCTGTATATACGAAAAAATAAGTTGACAAGTACGCAAGCGTAAAAATTGAAAATGCAATAACTTTTTTTGCAATACAAATATAAAATTTTCAATTTATCCGTATTTTGTGTTTGGATATATAGTATTCACAAACAAATATTCAAGAAAATTGATTGAAATTTAATTCAGAAAATGATGAAAAAAGTAGTATTTTTTAGCATATTAATTAAACAAATGGATTTTTTTAAAAAACTGATTATACCATTGAATTCAACGTTCAAAGGTTTTAATTTTCATTCTCTACGAAATTTTCGTATCTTTAATAGTTTTCAAGATATTCGATAAATAATTTTCGGGGCAACAACTTTGAGGGTGGTTTTCTCCCCTTTAACGTGGACGGTTGCCGATAAAATAATACGGGTCAAATATTTTCGCGTTGACTATATCATACTAAAATTTCATAAAAATCGGTAATTTATACCTCGGGATGTTCCCTTGTAAGACCACTTTTTTTTTTAAATTAAGTTATACTAATTTGATAAATGTATTTAAAAATTCGACAAATTCTTCAGTAGTTAACCACCCTTAAAATCGATAAATCTAGTAATTGACCACCTTCTTTCGTAAGTAGTTGACCACTTATACTCGAAACCGGGTTACAACCAGAGACTTATACCGGTATTTTTCGGTTAGACCTTCATAACCGTTATAGATACCGAAATATCGAAATACCGGTATGACGTCATACCGGTAAATGATAATACCGGTATCGGAGACTTCTGCCGAAATGGAAAATACCGGTATGGTACCGGTAATTTTCGGTTATAGTTTCATATCTTTTGTCGAAACCGAAATACCAGCATGTAATATTACCAGTATCAGGAATTTGTACTGAAATTTAATAATTGGTATAACACCGGTAATTTTTGTGTTCTACAGTCGAGATCCTCTTATTTCGAAGAGTCTAATTCGATTTCCCCTCGTTTTTGGGCGGAGTTATCTCCCTACTCTTTAAGATTCTCCTCATTTCGTTTGCCCGTCAGGTGATAGAGGTTGTGTATTCGTGTTGGAGGTTATGTTTGTGAAAACCAAAGCACACACGAGGAAAAGAGAAAGAATGTAATTTATCAAATCTCTTTTTATTCTCCCTCTCTCCTGGCGGAGGACCATTGGAGGGGATTGAATTAAGAGGAACTTCGGAGAAACGACATTGGAAATAAGAGGAGCTACACTGTATATCGCAAAAATGTGTTGTAACTTACAACACTAATGCTGACAATCACTTTATTATCGTTCAGTTTTAACAATAATACAATATACCAATTTATATTTTGTATTTCTAACAAAGTGAGATGTAAAACTGATACATTATAAATCGTAAAAAAAATTAAATGAGTAATGTCAGTAATTGGCCATGCCTGTCAACTTCTGAAAATTGTAGAATAGCAATATCCAGAATTTGACCATTAAAAAATTATTGTTTTTTTGAGGGTAAAACAATAAAGACGATGTATATATTATTTATAAAACGCTGTGAGCTCTCAAACTGTATATAATTCATTCGCGAAATCTTCACAACCTATGAATTTTTTATCTGAACCATACAGCTATTCTGAACAGAAACATTACGGAAATAGAGATATAACGGCATACTACTTACCTTTTTGAATTCAATTAATATTCAATGCTGTTAATAGGCATACTTCACTTTAAATGCAATTGTTTCAAAATTTAATCGACAGATGCTGTGGCATCAGCAATTCACTTTCATAAAAATTGCACAACTTATACAAACTTTATATTTTTATGTTTTGTGAAAAATGGTCAACTACTGGTAAATACCCTTACCTTAGTTTGTTAATGTTGTTAATTTCAACAACTCTTGAAATGTCACCCACCTGACAATACTTTGGTATTTGAGTATTTACATAAAAATTTCAGGTTTGATTTGATGGGAGATACATTAATAATTAAAAAAATGTAAATCTTTAATATAGATAGGTATAGATGATAAGCATTTATTTTAATATTTCTTACACTTAATTTGAATTAAGACCACAGTTACGAACTAACAGGTAAATAGTGAAATATGTACAACATAATTTCCGTTTATTATTCTTGCATGATAAAGCTCAAACGTTTCATCCCCATATTATCATTAACCCCTTACCGTGCTATTTCTTTTGTTATTAAATGTGCAATAACTCTGAATTAATTACTAAAATAACAATCTACCCCCTAATTTCGGATATAGTATATTAACGTAATATTTAATAGCATAGAATTAAGTTTATTTTATCAGGGCCCACTGATATTTGTGATAAAATAATTTTTGGAGCACTTCAAAATTGACTATTCCATTTATCACGTCACGAGTGTTACTCGTTATTGTACGGCAAGGGGTTAAAGGGGGTGATTGGAATATGAAACTTTGCAGAATGATGTTACAGGTGGTGGGAATTATTTAACCATTAATAGCAACCAATGACAAAATAAATTGTCATAGTTGCTGCTGGACCACATTTGCCCTATTTGACTCACTGATATTAATAGTAAATATTCCTTAATTATAGGAAAGGTTTGTGTTTTAATCTCCCTTATAATATCCGCATAGTAATATCCGTATCATAACGTAGCGTAAAGGAAAATGATTGAACATTTTTGCTTAACTCTGCTTTATTCTGCTTAATCCTACTTCATTAAAGTTTACTAAAAAAGCAAAGAAAGCAACATTATTACTAAGCAATAATAAGTTAATAATGTTAGTGATATTATTTGGGTACTGCAGTAACTGGGAAATTGATAATTTCGAAAATGAAATACCGTTATAGTCATTTTTAATAATACAAATTTTAATCTATATTTTTATAATCAGAGAGAGAAACCAAATATTTACTTTCCAGATCTTTGTAATACGGCTTTCTTCATTTGGAAATAGCTCGAACGGTGTTGTATTCCTAAATGAAAAAAAAAAAATAGAAGCAAAGAAGAAAACTAATAACTATCAGCAAACACGAATCAACTGTTTTTGAAAATATTTTAAATAAAATTTTCTTGATTTCGAAACTGAACTACTCTCAAGAGATTTCTAAGTGAAGAGAAGCAGAAAAAGGCCAGATTTTTCTCTGCTTTCGGACAGGCCCTGGTTCTTGAGGGAAGAAGGAAAACTCCCGTTCGTCAGGGGCAATTCAATAAAGTCGACAAAGTGTGGATTTTTTTGATTAGCCGGAAAAGTTGGAGGGCTGGTGGCGTGCGTGATCGTCCTGCCGAAAGAAGCAGTCCTTTGTCTTATTTTAAAACTCCAGACTAGCCGTCTCATCCGGACATTCGCCTTTGTGAAACGTCCGCGCCAAAAATTGATTTATAAAACGAGGAAAACTTCGACGTGTTACTTACAGAAGACCTATTCCGCAGATGAAGCGTGCTAAAATTAGACTTATATAATAATAAAAAAACCTTCCGTTTTATATGAAGATAAATTATATATCAAGAAATTGGTCAACGTTTCGAGTGAAATTTAATTGGACGAGTAACGTTCGTTTAAGAATCGTAATGTTACTTTGCACATACAATAAGACACAGAGATGAGAAAGTGAAACAAAGGTATAGAAATACAGATGGCAATGTTTTGATAATATGAAGTGTAAATTACTTTCGTCTTTTCCGTATTTTCGGCCTTAACTACAATAGGAATGTAATTCTTTACTGCCAAGATTGAAGAGAAGTATTTCTATTATTAAAAAATAATCATGATTAATGAATGACTTATTTATGTTAATTTGAGATCATTTTTAGAGAATGTTGTTAACAACTATCATACACAGTTCTTTTGCTTTAACTCTTTCCACTCCGAATTCTTTTACTTACTTTTCGCCAGACAAGCAAATATAGTCTCGGAAAATTGTCTAGCGGTGATTATTCATTTTTATTTAATACTAGAAACAATTGTAGATACCGCGGTATATTAATGTGGAGGTGCAAAATTATTGTTCATTTCGAAAATTTGATAATTAGTGGATGAAACATTAAGTGACACAGATAGCTGTGTCGAGTTCGACATACATAGAAGTGCAAAGATTTCAGTTTTGTTTCTAATGAGGTGTATATTAGTATTTTCTATCATATACGGAGTCATTAATATTAGATTATCAAACCAGTCAAAATTGATGGTACACTATTTTTTCTAAAAATTCTTGAAGTTCATGGGAGAGTGATGAAATATGAATATATCGAATTTATCTAATTTTTCCTGCCTTTAATTCCCTTTTTTTAATTCTTATTTAATATATTCAAATATAACAGCTATAACGTCCGTAATTCTCCTGTTGAAAACAGAGTGTATGACATGAATCATACATCTTAATACATTTCATATTTCTCATTTGTTGGTAATGGACACAAATTGACATTGGAATTTGTAGCCTAACAGTTACCACACTTATTGTTTTCTTTACTTTCAATGGCTTGCTTTTCAGTAAATTTTGTATAACGTAATACAAATAATACCATATAAACAATCAATCCTCTAATTCGAAGATGTTTCTTCTATCGATAATTCGATATGTCTCTACATTTCTAACCACTTTCAGGTAATTTTGCCAATTGTAATAGTTAGAAATGTGATTTCCAATAAATTATTCAAAGCCAATAAATCATAAATAATTTTTTATTTATACCTATAATACAAGAATTAGTGCATGTTTCTCAATTTTAATTAAAAATTACAAAATATATAAACTTTTTCGGCATGTTTCTATGAAATAATAGTGATGAATACGAAATGTACTATATATTTACTTAAGCGACAGATACAAGATCGATTTCGTTTTTGTACCCCCATTGATTTTAGACATTACTATTTCCGAGATACTTCACCATGAAGAAAATTCCAGAATTCCCTAACTCTTCTTGTACATCCGATCTCTTACAATTAGTAAAGTCCCCAGTACTTCTTTATGTACATCTCTGTATAAGCACTATATCACTTTCGACCCTGACTTTTGTCCTAAGCGTACAAACACGTATTACTCAAAAGAATAGATATATTCTTAACGATTCGTAAAAAGATGCACAGTTTGCAATTTCCTCGGCAGCTGGCCTGTAAGCAAAGTCAACACTCGGAAGCCAACATGCCTTCTAACGTGTCGGCATCGGCGGAAAATCGGCAGGAAGACGGTGGAATCAGTATTTCGCGATAGCAAAATATCCTGGCATTGCCACAAAAAAAGTAGAGACGAAAGAGGACTGACGCGAAGGAGAGAGGAAAATCGAGTGCCGGAGGGCCGACTCGAAGGAAGTCGAAGAGCTGACGTTTCGCTTACGTGCACGTACTTACGAATGCGGATACGATTCGCGAATCTGGATGAATTCCTCGAGTGAGCATCAAGGACCTCCCTGCGAACGATGAAAATTCGATCAGGCTTCGACCTTATCGAATCACACATTATTTCACTGACTCGTAGATAAATTCGTTATATATAATGAATAGCTTTAATCGAAATATACGTAGGAAATTCAGGAAGAAGTGTAGGGACTTTAGTTTAAAATGGTATATTTTCACAACAACAAAAAAATTGATGCACCTCTCTCACGTTCGCTTCGAAGTTCTCTTACGAACTGTTCGCTTTCGTGCCTCGCGATTTTTTTTACCTCTCCCAAACTCTCTTTTGCTTCAATCATCCATGTCGCTCATTCACTCAGTCTCTCGCTCACTGATTTAATCATCTCTCTCTTTCTTTCATTCTTTCACTTATTATTAGTATTTAAACACATGTATTCCCGCATACTTATGTATATCATAACACGTTTAATAAAAAATTAAATAATTTAACGATATTGGTATATAGCTGGCTGAACAGAATAAAATACACAATCATAAATTTAGATCTGAAGAGTAAATGAATTGAACTATTGCCAAAATTAACATCATGAAATTAACCTTAACAGCTGAAGCGAAAGATACAGGGAAAATTATTAGCTTGGTGCATATGAAATGTCGGATATCCTTTACATGCTTTTGCTTTTGACATGACCACGTCTATAGTCGTATTGTCCATTGCTAGAGACACATTTCAGCAAAGAAGATTTTCTCAAAAGTGTTCGCTTTTAATAGATGTTTTAAATTTTATACCGATATAAATTCAATCCATATTCGTGTAATTTTTTACATGAGTATAAACTTGTTAATAATGCTGCAAAAACTGCCATTTTTCGATCGCATTATTACTTGTGATGAAAAGTGGGTTCTTTACGACAAAGGGAAAAGGTTTTTTTCGGTGGCTTGATAAGAATGAGGCTTATGCTCATACTCCAGGGCCATTACTTCGTCGAGGGAAAATTTTAACAACAGTTTGGTGGAATGTGTGTGGTGTAATTCACTACTCTTTCCTCCGAATTAGGGAGACAGTTACAGCTGAAAAGTACTGTCATAGTACATTGATGAAATGCATGAAAAATTGAAAATTATACTTCTCGACGCCAACGCTCGACCGCATACGTCGTACAAAATAGTTTCGAAATTAAATGAATTGACTATCTGAAAATTCCATACCAGAGTCTATTGATTCTAGAGATCAGAATTTCTTTAAAACAGGTACCAATGCATTAAAATCTCGTTGGGAAGAGTGTATTGAAGCAAATGAACCCTATTTTTACGAAATAAACAGCTTTTGAAAAAAAATGTGCCGTTTTATATATTCACTTAGAAATCCGACATTTCATACGCACCAACCTAATAAAACTAATAGGAGTTTTTACAGTTAATAAATATGATTCTGTTATTAAAAAGTTGAGATCTGAATATTTATTTCAGTCGTTTGTCAAAAGTAATTAATTTAATAGTATTCTCTAATGTTAGATAGTTAATCTTGGAGCGGGAAGACACATCGAGTAAACATATTAAATATGCATTAACCCCTTGCCCCATAATAACGTGTGACACTTGTAATGCCATGAACGAAATAGGAAATTTTCGAATTACGCAAAAACCATTAAATTGAAAACATTAGTCTGCGATGAAACGATCAAATTAAATCTATAGTAGTAATGTTGCATCAAGTTATACGTTATGTCAGAAACCATTGATAATGTTTTCATTTCAGCAATTAATTATGAGCTATTGAGCATTCAGGCAGAAAAGAAATCATATGTTAACTGCATATCTAAATAATTCTATAAAATATCAGTGTTACTAAAAATTCCAAATGCTTTAGGGTTACAATTGAATTATTTCAAAACCAGCTATCAGACACGGATAAAAGCAATTTTCTCTTCCTTCTAGGTAAATGTGAACAATCCTGGAAGTATCGTTCTTCCTTGTAACCACAATTGAAATTATCTTACATGGCTCTGCAAATTTGGCTTGGCGAAAAAGCAGAAACACTGGCTTAGCGAAAACGTAGGAAACAAAGAAAGGCCTAGCTACTGTAGGATCCTGAAAAAGAAACGAAAAGGCGCGCGGCAACCCATCCAAGGCAGCAACTCGGCCAGAGTAGCTTAACGTCGATGATCGCCTGGGTCAGCGCGGAACCACTGCCCCAGCGACCTCTCCCTGATGACAATTTCCTTTCACGTCCTTTTCTTCCTAAGTTCTTTTATAGGAGGGCTCCTTCGTCCCGGTCCCACACTACATACGCCCACATTTCAATCAGCATCCCAGCAAACCTCATCCATTAAGAATCAGATAAACCGAATATACGACTTCCGCGACCTTAGCAAAATTTTCTCTCGGCCCCTTGGCGCCCACATTTCCCCACCAGATACCTAAATACCACCTCCATTTCCGTTTTCCGCAGTTTCCCCAAAACTGAGCCCTACATAAGCATTGACTTTTTGTCTTTGGGTCAGTATTCCTTAAAAAACGTCACATTGCTAGTCAGTCAAATGATGTTCGAAAGTTCATGTCTTCTTTGCATCGCTCGGGCAGTGTACACTACCGTGTATAAGTATTTGGACACTCAATACTAAAATTACCGATATCAGTTGTTGTCGTTTCATTTATAATAAATAATGATGTCAAATATTAAGTTCATCGATATTTTTAAACACTATATGGTTATCTGAGACAAGATCGGAAGCCATAACTATGTTAGAGCGTTTTACTTAAAAAATATTTCACTTATTTCTAACAATGAGGTAGTGTCCAAATTCTTATGCACGGTAGTGTAAGTAGGGGATCACTGCAAACCGACAAATGGTCTTCTTGCATTTCTTATTGCATTTTGAGCAAACATTGATGATAACTTTAACTATACGTTTATATTTACATTGGTAATATTCAGCGTTTTATTAAAACGTAAAAAAGCAACAATTTCCCTTATTCACTCTTATCGCTAAGAGTGAAAAAGACTCCAACTTAAAGCTACGGGTGATTGCTGGAAAGTGAGTTTACGGTTTGCAGCAAAACTTCTGCTTCCTTTTACCAGCTAGAGGCGGTACCTCAGTATCCATTGATACAAGGCTGGTCTACTATACTAACGTAAAAGTACCACTAGGTACTCTCGTTATTAACCCTTTCGCACCGGACGGGACATGTGCTGTCCCAGTCTAGAAAATGTTTGATGTTACGGCTGGGACAACATATGTCCCAGTTACTGAAAAACATTTAGGACAGAAAATAACGCCAAGTTGGGCCTCTAAACTGATTCTCAATCGCTCTGAGTCCATAAATTTCTCATCTCAATCGTCCCCGATCTAATCAAGCAAGCGACAACTGTTAAGGTTGCTCAGTTTTAGGCATAAAAGTAATTTTATCTAATAATCTCTTGGAAGAGAAATAACTGATCCCGGTAATGGGGCGCACTCGGACTGGATTTTTCGCCGTATTGGAAGGGTTAAAGGGAATACGGAGGCCCTACAGTTATGCTATAGATTAGTTCGGTCCCCGGAGCATTCTCTATTTACTAACTAGTGGCGGTGCCCCTGTACCCATTGGTACGGGACTGTTTACACTGTTCAACACGATTTTTTTTCTCGAATATCCAATAGGTGATCCTCGTAGAGTTGCTCATCGTAAACACGAATCCGTCGGCAGAATTGCTCCATCACTCTCAGTTTTTTAGTAAAATTAGTTTTTGTAAAAACACCAAATTTTGGCAGAAAATGAGGTATTACGCGAAAAGTATAAATGCTACGAAGTTGAAATTGATCTCAAAAGATAGAGGAGAACATGCCGAATATGTTGGTGCATATAGTTATTAAAATTGGTTGTTGTAAATAGTAACGAATGACCGTCAAAATTTAAAAAAGAGCGGACGCGCAAACTTGCTATGCTATACTTTTACATTTTTATGAGAATTTATTTATCTACCATGCATTTGCTATACTGGATCGCATTCCTTAGATATTTCTGAAGAGAAAACTACCCACAAAAGTTTTGGGAACAGATTTCAATCCCGACAGGTCGAAAAAATCTGCGTCGAGAACATATAATCGGCGTTTTGTCGCCATGCTGCTATTCTACGCGGGCCGCGGTGTGACAGTGCCGTAAATAAAAAATTCATTTTACTAAAAAACTGAGGGTGATGGAGCAATTCTGCCGACGGATTCGTGTTAAGGATGGACAACTCTACGAGTATCACCCATTGCATATTTGAGAAAATAAAAAAAGTTCAAATTTGTTGAACAGTGTTATTAGCTATACTAGCGCGAAAGTACCGCAATATGATCTTATGAATGGGCATACGGAGGTCCTATAGTTATGCTATAGATTAGTCCGGTGCCCAGAGAATTCCCCTTATACCCGCTAGTATCGGTACCTCCGTATCCGTTGGTATAGAAGTGATTCGCTATACTAACTCGAATGTACCGTAAAGTGCTCTCGTTATTATTGGGCATACGGCGACCTTACAGTTTTGCTATAGAGTAGCCCGGTCCCCTGACTATTTTCCTGACTCGTTGCACTGCTTGACTCCCACAAGTATCATTGCCTTGGTACATTCAATCACGATCTGCCACTTACCGGAAAACACAGTAATGAAAAATCGTGTTTTTCTAATGATTATACAAAGTCATTTCTACTAATAAAAATATAAGATTCCATGATAATAAATCAATGTCAGTCTTCTTCTAAATATGTATACTTAAGGTAGTTCTTGCACTTGACCAAAGTCTGCAAATAAATTTAATGTTAAAATATGATGCTCTTGAGATTGTCACGAACAAGTTACAAGCAAAAAACAGCTCAGTTACCGTGCATTTCGATGAAAAAATCGAATTTAAAAATACAGTTTCATACATTGACGTAAATGAGAGTGAGAGAGAGAGAAATACTTCCGACTTTATCGTTCAATTTTCCAATCTTCCATACTGCAAATACTTACGAAAAACGAGATCATTAATTCGGGAACGTTTTCGAATAGATATTTCACAAAAAAAATTGCAGCTGCCGAATATTTAATAAAGAAATTATTAATTGAAAACTGTAAAATCATGCATTTCATGTTTACAATATGACCACTGTTTGTGAATGAGAGTGTTTGGCAACGCCGCATTGTCGATAAGTACGCGTACATCAAATTTAAAATTTTTTAAATCAATACTTCAATAAATTATCATTCGTTTTATAGAAATTCAATGGAGCCCATTTATAACACCCATAAAATCCGCTCCTATGTGAAAGAACTACTTTAAATAGAAAGAGATTTTAAAAATAAACGGGTTTTATATGTACGTATATATATGGCCCACCAAATACAATATATTTACTCACACTCAAAACATCTTGAGATAAACAAATTAATTTCAATATTATATAACACACCTCTCTTTTTGTTAAAAGAAATCCCGATTATTTCATTCTTCAGTCCCAAAAATCGTTATCTTTATTCCAAATTGTTGTCTCCTTATTTGTTCAAAATTACTGATATGTTCGCAGAGATATAGTAACATCAACAAATGTCAATAAAAGAATCGTATTTAATTAATAACACAAGGTTATAAGCAGGCTTATGCTACTCGTAGTTACTTAGCAATGTAAACACGTAAGTCTTCTCTTCCTGGCTTCAATCCTCGACACCCTCTACGCCCTCGACGTGGTCCAATAAAATCGCGCCTTTCCTTCTTCGGCCTCCGGGCCTCCCTTAACGACCTACCAGCGAGAACTCTGTGAAAAGTTATCCCTGAATTCAATATCCCTCGCGTTTCCTTCGAACGGGGCTACCAAGTACTAAAACTACCTTAACTCTAAACCCCACTCCACCTTATCCGCTTTGATTCTATGCGGAGTTAATTAAAAACAGGATAGCACGATCGTCCTTTAAATGTTTCCAAGTATCCCAATCACTTGGGGGATAGTTTGAGTTCTTAGAGGTCGAAGAGGCCCCCCAAAAGAATGCAATTTCGATTAATCGAGTTAACACCTTGAACGCCATCGTTATTGCGCTGATTTAATCATTTTTACTGAAGTGAATAATTTTTGTATGAAAATCATATCTTGACAAATAACAGAAATCATAAAAACACAAATAGATAGTCAGCAGAACTTTATCTTTCTGATGACGATATTTGAATATTTAATGTATGTACAGGTCTATCAGAATCAAAATAGAAAAATAATAAGGTTGTAAAATAACGCACTCATTGAACACCAATTGTGGCGGTTAATATGGAGTATCTTCAAATTAGATGAGAGTTTCAAGTACAGCGAACTGAAGGGAAAATATTGACCGCACAAACAGTCATTATATTGCCAATGTTTAACAACTTAAAGCTTTCGCACTATGAAATCGGTGAGATTTCAGGAAGGCGTCCCACAACGATTGAGTCGCTAAGTCTTCCCTGCTTCCAAAGTGTAAGACAGCTTCATATTCACAGAAATTAGCATAAAATGTACTAAACTGTTAGTACGATTGAGGGGGTCGATATGCAAGTAATTTTTACGTCTTAAATTGTACGCATTCTATCTTAGGGAAGATCCCACACATAAAATGTTGGACAGAATGGCACGGACAAAGTCGAGTACTGACAATCAAAAATTGGTATAAAAGTTCGCTAAAGAACAATCGTAACGTACTCTGAATAAAGTTGCGATTAACGGATAATCTGTGGAAGGTTGCGGATGCTTTTTCCGGCAGAGGCCTCGACGGTGGACAGAAGGGCGAAAAATTGATTCCTTCAGACTATTACGGTTTACGGTTATTAAACGAAATATTAGACAAAAAAAAAAGAAACAGTATTGCGGTACTAAAGTAATGTTACGGTTAACTTTTATACGATGACTAATATAATTCTAACACTGTTAGTTAAAATGGAAATTAATTAAAGAACTTTATTTAACGTGAAAATCTAATTGTAAGTCTTTCAGCTCGATAACTCCACCGAACCCTGCTTATTAGGGAATCTAAGATTCTCTTGACTTGTTTCTACGGATTATGTCTACACACCTCGTGACTGATTGACAATAATGACGAGCGGAGCTCATCTTTAGGTTTTAATAATTGAGTTGGTCTGGAGATGGTAGGCCCGTTCCGTGATCACGTTTTGCATAGTTAGGTTTCTAGAAGACGAATTTTCCATCCTCCCTTTCGTCCGTGCCTCACAGATCAGCCGCTGCTAATGCGATACTTACAATTAGGACTGTGGACTTTGGTCGAGTACGTGACTACAAGGCGACACCCTGTCCGCGTTATTACAAATTGTTACCTTCGCCTGCAGATATTCAACCGAATAGAATGTGCTCTTCTTGTACGGACGTCAACAATTCTTCGATGCAGAGAGAGATAACTCTCACAATGCATAAGCATTTCTGGATCATCGGAAGTGAAATATCCTTTGTTCTATACATAGATATTTGCTTAAGGGAAAAACCCGAAATACCGTTTGCTTTGGTAACTAAATATTATATAGAACAATCGGAGGAAAAAAAAATTTGATCCCGGGACGTAACAAGGATTGCCTGCATTCAAAAATTCCTATATATTAGGTCAAGAAAAAAGTTCGTAGCGTGTTTTCACCAAAATTCAAACACATTTTATTTATATTTCAAATTAACATTATTAAACTAAATATGTGCCGTTTTGATCGATAACCTTTTGCCATTTTTCTGGTAAAACCATTATGCCATCACTGTAGAACTTCTGTGATTTCTGGGCGAAAAATTGAACCAAGTGGTTTTGGCAGGCCTCTTTTGAAGATAGCTTTACCCCATTAAGAGAATTTTGGAGAGAGCGAAATAGGTGATAATCGGAAGGGGCAAGATATGGACTATATGGCGGATGCATTAAAATTTACCAGCCGAACTCTCCCAATTTTTTCCTAGTCATTAACGAGGTGTGCGGTCTAGCAATGTCGTAATGGAAGACAACGCCATTCATATTGATGAGTTCTGGCCGTTTTATCTCTATTGCGCGTTTTCATCACATTAATTGCTGACAGTAGATATTTAAATCAATCGTCTGACCGAGTTGGAGCAGCGTGTAATACACAGTTCCCTTCCAGTCCCACCAAATGCAAAACATTACCTTATGACGCGTCAATCCGGGCTTTGCCACCGTTTGTGCAGCTTCACCAATCTTGGATCACGATCTTTTTCGTAAATTATTGTCATACGTGATCCACTTTTCGTCACCCGTTACCAGTCTCTTCAAAAATGACTCGTTTTCATTTCGTTTCATCAGCGATTCGCAGATGGAAACTCGGTCTATTAAATTTTTTGCTGTTAAGTTATGAGGTACCCAAACATCGAGTTTTTTTTTGTACTCAGCCTTATTCAAGTGGTTCAGAACGGTTTTTTGGTCGATTTTCAGTTCCGACGCGATGTCATAGGTTGATGCGTGTCATTCTTCCTCAATTTTTTCGAAAATTTCATTCACTTTTTCAATAACTGGTCGACCAAAGCGCGGCAAGTCTTTAATGTCAAAATTTCCAGAACGGAAACGAAGCGTTATCACCTTGGTCAAAGTGGTACTGCAAAATATAGCTAATTTTTTCAAAAGTTTGGCTCATTTTTAGAACGCAATAACTTTTGACTAAATAAACAAATGTCAAATGTGTGTTTTTTTTTTAAATAATCGATGTACTGTCATCTTACAAACGCGCTATGATATGTATTGATAATGTTTGTATTACCATAGTTATGCAACTCTAACACCATGTATTGGAAAAAACGCCACAAACTTTTTCCTTAACCTACTATTATAATTTAAGTCAGACGAAAATGCATTGAATTTGATACACTCGGTTACCGGTGATCCCATGGCAATCAAGGTTATTCCTCGATTGTCTCCGTCATCATTGACTACATTTTATTTAAGATATAACTTCAAATTTCATGAAATCAATCAACAGTTTCGTTTGTCACAATGTTTATGTGATCACTTCTCTCCCCTCAGATTTTAATATTTGTTTGGTCGAATTACTAAAATTGATTTCAATAGAAAATTACGATAATACTATTTTCGTTTTAATATCAATGATGCATTTTATAATTTCCTAAATAAATGCATTTGATTCTACCATTAAATAAATCATCTCGATGTCTTGAGTCATTTCTTTATTAAAGAAGATTTAAGGAATATTTTCTTGAATTAGAGAATATTTTCCTTGCATCCTGTAGGTAACAGGAATCGAAATTAAATCGGCATTTCGAGAGCGTAATCTGAGGCCACTCACAATCAGACCAATATTATCTTCTTCGGGTGGGAGGATACAGGAACGCAAGGCATTTAGGAGCGCAACTCGATAGCAGGACAGGATTCGATAGCTTGTGGATTGAGCACCAGCGAGAGATTGTACTAATTAAGTCCCACCTCCGATTAATTGCTAATGTTCCTGCCTCTCGTCAATACTAGCCGTTCGTCCTTGTTGCTGCGGCTACCATAGATCGGCTTAGTTAACAGAATCTCGATATCGACATGCTCCATTTATGTGCGTAACAATTTGTCAATTCCAAGGCTGAAAATCTAAGGCAGTCTGAAACATTAAGGTGACTTTCCATACTTACGTATTAAATTCTGAACGAACTACAATACTATTGTAACGGCGAATAGTGTGATTCGCGCTTAAGGTCCGCCAGAATAAGAGAACTTATACTTTCGAACTCTTTGTATTAGAATAACTCGGCTCGTTCCAAGAGCGATTCAGTGTGATGTACGGAAACGAATGATTTGATGGTGAGCACTTGTGAGAGTTTAGAATTAGAATTTACTACATATATGATTTAGAATTTGAAGATGACTCTCACAATTAGTTGAACTTGGAAATGAACTGATTATGAGTAATGATGAACTTGAAATAATTGAATTTCTAATGAACACTGAGCCATGGTGAAAAAAGATGTAGGGTTTTTAAAGGTTTTCTGGAGGTGGAGTGGGAGTGGTGATAATAGTGAATGCAATCCGAAGGTCAAAGTAGGACGTAGGATTTCGAACTTGGACGATGACTCGGGTATGAGTAAGGAATGATGATTGTGTTAGGGAGTTGAAAGGTCGAGATGAAAAAATTGGAGGGCTGGACTTGAGGTGGTGAGTCAGTGGTGATTATGAAATTACGGTTTTTGAGCGAGCCGCGTACAAAATATTTGCACTTATAAGATATTCCTTAAAGTTATCTTAGGTATATACTAACTGATCGGAGAGTCGGTACATTACACTGTTATGTGTATTATCGCGGGCCTCTCCTACACTAAATTTAATTCTACAATCGAAAATTTATAAGAACCTATACAAATTTGCGATAATTCCAAACTAAAATACTACTAACCGGTAAATCTCTTGTCTCGCATTATCTCCAACAAATAACTGTAATTAGATACCTCTAATAAAAGTGATTAATTTTTTAAGGACAATACAAGTTTGTGGCTTGACACTATGTGCATGAATCTCTTCAAGTCATCGAATCGCAAAAACTCTGGTATAGGAAGTTATAAGTATAATACATACCGATCAATGGTATTAACCCTTGCCGTACAATAACGAGTGACACTCGTGTCGAATCGGAGCGGAGGAGCCCTCCTATAAAGAACTTAGGAGAAAAAGGACGTGAAAAGAAATTGTCAGCAGGGAGAGGTCGCTGGCGCAGTGGTTCCGTGCCGACCCAGGCGATCGTCGACGTTAAGCTGCTCTCTGACCGAGTTGCTGCCTTGGATGGGTTGCCACGCGCCTCTCGTTTCTTTTTCACGATCCTACAACAAATTGGGGGTTCAGCCGGGATAGGAGGAATAGCTACCGCAACGATCCCCACGAGGCTGGAAGACGATTTGAGGAGAGAAAAAAAAATCGACAAGCGCAAATAGCGAAATTTAGAGAAAGGACGGGTCACACACTAGGCGCCATGTGAAACTGTGTGTTATGAAGCTATGTGCTGAGCGCGGGCCTAGGTGGGTGGACGTTCGACAAGTGACGACGAGATGCGCTGCCGATAAAGACGATTTATAGACGATTTTAAGACTATGTGTGACGTTACCGACATTTGAGGACAAATGTCAATCTCAGGATGGCCGAGTGTGGGATCGGTGAAGAGGAGAGATGGGTTAAGTTAGCGCTGGACTAGAAGCAATCTTAATGAATTATATCTCAAAAAATTGCTGGCAATTTGCTCATCAAGAATATAAAATTGCTCACTCGGCGCCGATTATTTAAAAAAAAGTTATTAAACAATTTCGTAACAGACACTAATTTGACGATTTCTAAATTATCCGAGTACGAACGGGATCCTTTCTGGGCTCAAAAGATTGCGATTAATTTGCTCATCACTGCCCCACCGTTTTATTTGCATTTTATTAACGTTTTTGAGTTAAAAATAATAATTAAATTTTCGATGTTTTAAGGCCTGGGAAAACGACAGTAGCGCCGCTAGTTTTTAAACATGGAACTAACACCCAGTAAAAGCGGTCCTTAATCCAAATCGGAAATAACAGTTTCGAATTTCGAAATTTTAATTCAAAAACGTTAATAAAACGCGAATAAAAAGGTGGGGCAGTTATGAGCAAATTAATCGCAATCTTTTGAGCTCAGAAAGGATCCCGTTCGTACTCGGATAATTTAGAAATCGTCAAATTAGTGTTTGTTACGAAATTGTTTAATAACTTTTTTTTAAATAATCGGCGCCGAGTGAGCAATTTTATATTCTTGATGAGCAAATTGCGAGCAATTTTTTGAGATATAATTCATTAAGATTGCTTTTAGTCCGGCGCTAACTTAACCCATCTGAAGAGGAGCCCTCCTATAAAGAACTTACGATTCGGACAAAAAGGACGAGAAAAGAAATTGTCAGCAGGGAGAGGTCGCTGGCGCAGTGGTTCCGTGCCGACCCAGGCGATCGTCGACGTTAAGCTGCTCTGGCCGAGTTTGCTGCCTTGGATCGGTTGCCGCGCGCCTCTCGTTTCTTTTTCACGATCCTACACTCGTGATGAGGAAAATTGGATAGAAAGTTTTCAAGTTCCGTGAAACCTATGAAACTGAAGATGTAAGTGAGACGTGATACGATAAAATTGTTTCTATAATATTATTACTACGTTGAAAGGGTATATGAAGAATCACTGACCGCTTTTTAGTTTGCCGTTTTAATTCTGAATTATTGCGAAGGCAATCAGAAAAGAAATGTTGTATTCAAGAATAATAAAATTAAAGTTTATCATATAATACTGTTATAATCACGTCGTTTTCTATGAAACCTTTAGAAAAATGAAAACAATCGTTTATACTTCAGCCGCAGTTCGAATTTTCATGAAAATATTTCAAACGTTATTTCGAGATGGACGTGTAATTTCTATCTTGTCGATATCCAATAGACGTTTATTACGGCAATTCGGCGCATTAGCGACGTAATTAATACAACATAGATATTGACACGTTTCGCTGATACGACTTGACAATGCTATTTCAACGCGATTGCAAATCGACTAGAGTTAGCGGTAATTAGATTTATCGATCGTGCTATTCCATTCTGTGCAAGTGTACTCAGCGATATTAATATCGGGAAAGAAATTTACATAAAACCTGGGAGCGTTTCATATCATCCCCTGAAACTGAAATTGACACCCCTTCTTCCATACTATTCCCGCAAAAGCGGTAAAACGTTTAAAGAAATTGATTACAAATGAAAAATTAAAAGATTTTTAATAAAATTCATTCTAACTATTCATTTATTATAAAAAGAATATTCGTTTTAAAACTGCAGGTGGGCGCGACTTCTCCAACTTTTCGATGTCTAAATCCAATTTTTAACAGCAATAGCCAATTTATTAGTTTATGAATGCTATTGATTTGAGGAGGCTTCATTTTATCAACATAAGATTGAGTAATTACGTATTACTATATTTGTTACTTTTCGAAAAATTAGAGCTCGCGCTTTCAACGTTTGCTCGTATCCGGACTCTGATGGTAGGCTCCCATCTATAAAATGTTCACGTTTTTCTTACAGTTACGAAAGAATTTCAGTCATACAAAAAGGAATGTTTTACAAAATCATACAAAATTGTCACGAAAATTCTGACTTTAATATATATAGAATAATTTTCTTTTAATTTGCTTAAAGTAGTTAATCTGAAAAGATAATGAAACAAATTATATTTTTTAACATATTATTTAAACAAATTAATTTTCTAAAAAAATGTTTACACCATCGGACTCGTCATCACGAGACGTTAATTTTCACTCCGTACGAAATTTTCGTATCTATAATAGTTTCGGAAATATTCGATAAAATAGTTTTCTTTACTCCAAGTTTGAGGACAGTTTTCATCCCCTCAACGTTAACGATTGCCGATAAAACAAAATACGTGTCAAATATTTTTACGAGAACTATATTACCAAAATTTCATAAAAACCGGTGATTTACACTTCGGGGTGTTCCCTTGCTAGTGTTTTAGGACCTAAAATTTAGTTGATTTCCGAACCACCGTTGATTATCTTGATTTGATGAATGCAGTTTCACCGTATCCGTAAGCCAATCCTTCAGTATTTACAATTAATGCAACATTTCTGAGATCAATTTAAATATTTAAAGTTCTGTATCTATCCCCCGAAAGAGGGTGTTTATACATGTCGTATTCCATGATGGACTGAACCTGACACTGCAAATCCAAGTGTGTTAAAAGCGGGTTATTTAAATGCACCAAAATGTGTAAGCACACTTCATTAACACGTCTAAACGTATAAATGCAATTATGTGCATTAAAATACAACACTTGAAAAAAGTAACGTGTAGTTTTAACACATCTAATGCATTATTTTACACGTTTTATCCGAGTAAATAAATAATGCATTTGTTTTGTGTGTTAAATTTAAACACACTTCACTTTTATATGAACAAAAGTGTATTAAAATTAAATGTTTCGTTAGAATTATACGTTTTTACGCGTTAGCCGTTTGTATTTCATGTATTTAAATGCATTATGTTTGTTCAATCGCCGGACGCTTCGTACTGAAATTTCGCCAGGAGGTGTCGTCCGAATTTCTCGAAGTTTATTTTATATATTCTAGTAAATAAAAGACGAATAAAATTCAGGAAATGCATTGCTTCCCGGTCTTTTGGATAATTGTAAGATCAAAATGTATAGTATCTGTTCTTATCATCACACATGTACTGTGTTAAATAATAACACACCGGGAAACGTCTCAAAAGTGCCTACAAGGAAATAATACGTTTATATGTTTTAAAATAACACACTTGGATTTGCAGTGGAATTATCCCACCATAGTATCAACTTTGTTATATTTTGTTACTATATTGTTGACTTTATTCTTTCACTTTGCTTTAAAACGTCATATTTTTTTAACTTTCTTCGCACAAGGCTTGTTACGACTCTTATTGTTAGATTGAAATGACATCGTTTCAAACTTCCGTAATAATGCTTCGTCAGGATATCCATGATATGTTACAAAAAGAATTCTCAAGTCTCGTACGTTTTTATTATTTTTAAAGCCATTAACCGTAATAGTTCCATAAGCCTACTCACATAGAAAAATAGTGTTTCAATGACACGAAGCTATTTTGACCTTCGTACAACAATTTTACTATTTTATTGTGCTATACTGAAGATTCTAGAAGCCACTATAATGTCAGGTTATACAGCTCGTGAAAGTTAATATCGTGATGATCATACTAGTAACACAACATTACTTCCGCAAGGCAGTACTATTTTATTGAAACTTACTGGAACACTTTTCCAACCACATGTAAACGTAATTTGAAATTATCGCGAAGCCAATCTTCTTGCTCCAAGAAGAAGAAAGCTATAGCCAGCATCATTCCAGAGAAGCAACAGCTTTCAATTAAAAATTATTAACATTTTTGCACTTTGAGCAATTTCTCACATGATCTTTCAGCAGGTTCGAGCCATTTTTACTTTAAATTGCCACAGGCGTTAGCAACCATTTTTGGGTCAAAATTGCGTGCCAAAATCAGCAAAAATGTGGTTATTGAGAAAAACATTTCGGGTCAATGGCATTTTCATTTCAACATAGCCTTTTAGTGAATAATAAGATAAATTTTATTGAGAAAATATTTAGAAGATGCTTTCAAAACGAAAAAATTCAATGTTAGAATTTTAATTACCATAGAAACAAATGTAATTATTACGTTTAAGTTCATTAGTTTATGAACTTTATATTACCTTCACGCTGCGGAATCTTTTATAGACACTTAATGGACGAGTCACATAAATTTTCGTTTTTCCATTCTGACTTCATAAAAGGGGCTACGTAGATTTACGTTTTTTTTTTTTAATTTCTGTTACGTTAGTTCTTCAGTTTTCTACCCATTGTTTTTTTTCTTTACACCGTTAGTTGTAGTACTACATATCTATTAAACTTACCGCATAGTTTTCCTTTTTAGGTAGTATTTTCTATAAATTTCGTAACCGCAAAAGTGGCAAATACGAAAGAGTTTTTTTCGGAAAATGGGGAAACCTGTGAAAAAATTTATACGTATAAGTTATCCGATACAAGAAATGATATGAAATCCGAATACTATGATGAAGAAAGTGATATTTCTAGTTATCATAATAGAATTGTTGCTTTCATGGAAAAAAATATGCGGAAGCTGCGGTCTTCAAAAAGTGAATTATACAGTAGTGACACAAGGGTGAATGTTTTACAAAATATCACACTCAAAAAACATACTACACGTGAAAATAAATAACTTTGGAAGATTTTATCAAAAATAGTGTTGGTTTAATAAAATTGCAACTATACGTACATGTTTATTTAGTTCTCTTAAAAACTGTCGGGAAACCAAGAAAGACAAAGGAATCACAAGCCGCCTGTTAAGCGTTAAAATTTTAAGACTGCAGAAGTCACTAATGCGCCAAATATATCACCGAAAACTCAGATTTTACTGCTACAAACATAACGCGCTTAACAAATAGCCATGGCAGCACAGTGTTAATCTTACTGTTTATATTTTCTCAAAGTATTCATTCCATATTTATGAACTATAATTTATTTTTACATGTTATAGTTAATTTGCAAAACTTAAGTGAGCGACTTAAAATTATCAAATGAGTCAGTTGGTGACCCGCGGGTCATAGGTTGCCAACACCTGAGTCATCAGCTAGTCGAGGACTATTTGCAATGATATAATCGCGCAACTATGGAAGATTGCAACTTTTTCTGTCATTGAAAAAAAATGCCTATAAAAATAGAAAGTCATTTCTATCGATAGGGTCGATAACAGAGTTACCAAATTATCTTCCAATAGCACCGCCGGAGCGCGCTCCGACGATAACGAAGTACGAAGGGCTAAAATACAGATTTTCCAGTTTAAAGTCATACCCTATTGAAACTTAACACTCGACTTTTACGAAGAAGGAGAAAATATCGTTTAGTAAAATAACGAAATAGTATTGGGTACATGGATTATTCTCATCGGGTAGTTCGTTAAAGGCTGAAACGAGGGCGAATCCTTTTTCAGTGTGCACACTAATTGAACCAGTTTAGTAAGGTGTCCCATTCCGTTCTTTAGTAGTCGAACGTCGTTGGCCGAACGTGGAACGGCTCAACTGGCCGCTAGTCCAATTGTCATAAATTGTCGGAGTGAACGTGATGATGGTACCAAGTAGCCAATAGATGCGTTCGCTTGTCATTTCACCCTCACGGCAATCCTCAACGGCGGCTCCCGATTCACCCTCGCCGATGCGTTTGTTGAGCTCCAGTTCTCGCTCTGCGAGGAGGATCATTTAAATAAAACACACATGCAATGACACTTCGTTTGTAAAGTTTTTCTCAAAAAGTCAAAATTCTAAATCTTGGCGTACAACGTTCGTTCTCGTGCCTTATGTTGGTGAGTGATTGAACAAAATTTTTGCCGAGAAATGTGCGATTAAACTATGGATTTGTTATCATTTCCGAAATGAATAAAATTGTGAAAAGATATAAAGTTTATGTGGTATAAAAAACATGTAAAATATTCGAAGTATCGGTTTTGCTGTGATATTTGGGCGATTGATTAGCTGTCTGTTTACAATGGATTTCAATCGAAATTAACACGTGCAGTTTAACGATGGCTGAATAGCCATTGTTAAATGCCATTTAATTGTTAACGGCTTCGGAGATCATTAGTGTTGAATGCTATTAACATATATTTAGAAGAATATTAAGTGCACGGGAATACAAGTTTTCACAATTAACATAACATAAACTATCTTCGTAAGTGAAATTAGATCTTTCCTACATGCATTATTGTTTTTCTTTTGGTTTTTTTTCGTTTTTTTTTTTCTTTTATTAAAAGTACAAGTCTACTCGGGCCAGGTTATTTCTGCCTGAATTCTGGATGAAGTTTGCCATAACGAAGTAGCTCCTTAGAACGCATCCTCTTCATTATGCGAGGTATTACTGTAATGGCTCAGGTTTACCCTGAAGTTTGAATTTATTACGTTAAAAGAGCAAAAACTGGAGTTCTAATGGGAAAATTTGTATAAGGACTGAGTGATATTTTTTAAAAAGATGTCTGAATGCTGCAATAAATTAATGTGAAGTGCATGAATAAATGCATTACAAAGTATCCACTTTCTGTGACTTTTTACGAAGTCTTTTATAAACCTTACGTCATTCTGGTTTCTCTCTTTAACCCTTTGCGATCCGAATTATTTTGTTAATTTTGTAGTGAAACTGTAAATGAAATTAATCTCACAATATTTTCTATTATCAGTTGAGGTAAAAGCACCAGTAGTTGACACTTCTTCAAAAAATGTAAATCTATAAGGAAACCGCAAGTTGGAATACATGAAACCTGATCAGTTTGTATAGTACCGTCTTTCACCGGCTTAATTGCGAACTATTGCTCATAATCCACCATTGAGAAGTGTCATAGCAACCGGTTAATCAAACCCGTGCTCGGTTCTTACGATTTTTGGGTGTTTTCTTATATACAGGGTGGGGCATTTTAAACAGGTCACCTGAATAACTCGCTTGTTTTGGAAGATAAGAGAAAATGCATTAGACCAAACTTACTTGGTATCGGGGGGCTCATAATTTGGTATTACCAAGTTTTCTGTAGGTGGAGGCGTCAAGGAGATATGAAGGTCAATTCTGTTTTTTTTAAATGGAATGGTATCGTTTCTTACCTATAGTTTGATAGAGTGTTTCAAGGTGAATACAATGACCTATTATGAAGGTCATTCATGGTCACCCAAAGTCAAGTGCAATAGAAAATAAATTGTCTCAGAGTAGTTTTCTAATTCTTGTGTATTACGTGACACGGGCCATAAAAGATAAACAAACATTCAATCACATTGCACGCTTATCTGTACCTCTCGATTTTGATTTGTGGGGAAAATTAAAGGCAGATGTGTACCGCGAAAAACCAACTACCAAACTTGACATGCAAGAACGTATAAGAAGAGTAGTAATAGAGTTGCTCTGTAATAGATACAAATGAAATTTGCCAGGCAGTGTCATCAGTATTGCAACGATTTAGACAATGTATCCATGTTCAAGGTCGCCATTTTGAACTCTTGTAGTAGCAGTATCAAAGTATCCAAGTATTCGAAAAGTACTCTGAGACAATTTATTTTCTATTGCAGTTGACTTTGAGTGACCTTGAATGACCTTCATAATAGGTCATTGTATTCGCCTTGAAACACTCTATCAGACTATAAGTAAGAAACCATACCATTCCATTTAAAAAAACAGAATTGACCTTCATATCTCCTTGACGCCTCCACGTACAGAAAAAATGGTAATACCAGATTATGAGCTCCCCGATACCAAGTAAGTTTGGTCTAATGCATTTTCTCCTATCTTCAAACACAAGCGAGTTATTCAGGTGACCTGTTTAAAATTCCCCACCCTGTATAATGCTAAGGACTCAGTTGAAATGTAAGTCTTGTAAGTTTGCATTATTTAATCATTGCGGATAAAAAGGCATTCGTTTATGTTGTTTGAATCTTAAAAAAGGGTTTATGTACTAAAATTTACAATAAAGAATGCTAAATTGCCGAAATTCACCCTGTATCAACTATTGGAACCTGTAATTGTCTATTATTCAGTTGTTGACATAGGGAAATATGTTGTATTTCCTTACGAAAAAGAGTTGTTCTTCAAGAGACTTCAGAAGTGGCAAAGTGACCGGAAAGAATGGATAAGTTAGATTATGAATTGGAAGCTATAGTGTTTCGTATCAAAGGAACCATGAAAATGAGCAGAACCAGAAATATGCATTCAGTTACCGAACTAACAAGGGAACATATCGAACTCGAACACACAGATTTTTATGAAATTATGTCACGGGTAGTCCTCGTAAGAATATTAGACACGTATTTTTTTTATCGGCAACCCTCCACTCTGAAGGGGTGATAACACCCCTCAATGTTGAGGGCAGAAAACACATTTTTGGGAATATCTCGGTAACCAGCGGCCAAAAAAATTTCAATTTTTGTTTAAATTGTTTGTTATGAAAAAAGTCCATTTCGGCCGGCCAGTCCTGCACGGAGCGAGACAATTTAAACGCGAAATAATGAGCCTTATCGTCAAAAATGGAAAAAATCCAAAAACACGTATCCGCTAATTTGGACCATAGTTTGTGTACTTGAATTTATTTAATTTATTGCGAATGTTTTCTGGGAGATATTAACAAAAAAAATTAATTTTTTAATATATTTTTTACACAAATAACTTTTAGGCGCCTTTCTTACACAGTTGAATTCCTGATCGAAAAACAAACAGTTTTAAAAAAATTGAAACTTTTTTGACCGCTGGTTACCGAGATATTTCCAAAAATGTGTTTTCTGCCCTCAACTTTGAGGGGTGTTTTCACCCCTTCAGAGTGGATGGTTGCCGATAAAAAAAATAAGTGTCTAATATTCTTACGAGGACTACCTGTGACATAAACTTCATCAAAATCGGTGTGTTCGAGTTCGATATGTTCCCTTGTAAGTTAGATCTTTTAAGGAAGTAACTTCTAATTTTTAAATATTTTTTTGTAAACTTACTCAAGAATAATCTTTTTTAAACATTCCATAAACTCCTGTATTCATATACTACCAAGGCTAGTTCATTAATTGGTTTTCTCCCTGTGTCAACTAGGGAAACTGAAACAAAAGGATGTCAACTACTAAATCTTTCGTTTTCGCTGGGTGTCAACTATTGAATCAATTTTTACTCTTGGAAAAAAAAATTACAACCGCCAGCAGGAACGAATACTTGTCGTAATATAATAGAAGAATACTTTGTGCAGCAACTACTAATCACAAATTTTCCATAAAGTGAACATAGCCTGAGTTAAGTAAACAAATAGGAAAAAAATTCCTTAAAGCGTCAACTACTGGTATCGTTCGACAACCTCAAGAAGTGTCCTGAGCGGCGGAGCTTCTCGCTAAATACCGCCTATTCACACCGTTTTTTTTATTTAATCCACCCTGCTCAGCCTTCTGAAGGAGGCACTTGACAAAGTCGTAACATTGAAATATCTTTATGACGCCTGGCGAATCAGATCCTGCCGAAACAGGCGTCCTCCGAGGAGACTTCTTGAGGTTCTCGCGTTATACCTTTACCTTACTTACTTTTTTAACACTAAACCTACCAATGCGGTCATAATGACCGGTTCGCAAATTTTTCAAACAACTACCTAAATTGATAGGGAAACCGTGAAGTAAAAATTCTACTTCTACCATATAAAGCATAAATTAGTTAATTAACTAATTCTTTCACTTCTTGATTTATCTTTTTCCGAAGTACTTGTTCAATAAATTTAAATTTTAGTAGATATAACGTCGGTAGTTTTAGTGTTAATGATATCGGTAGCTATAGATACTGATGGAGATTTAGGTGATATTAGAAAATCATAATGTGATTTAAAAGTTGATATTAAATTGTCGAAAAATAAAATCAAGTGAGAAGCTACATCGAGTACAGCTCACAACTAGTCCTGACACGCGAAAATAAATTCTGATTATAAATTGAATTATGTCAGTTAAATGAATGGGGGGTTGTTTTACATACTTCTGAATAGCATCTCGTCCCAGATATTAGTAAACCATGGGCTGCCTACTTGTGATCCCATGTATCAGCTCGTCTGGGATGGTTAATCTCACATACAGCATGAAATTATTTGTAACAATGGTAACAACATTCACGACCGTGATTCAAATGGCGCGACAATGACGGCAATGCAGATCCGGCCGTGCTTGCAAATCCTGAATGGCCAAAGCTTCCGTGCATACCTAGAATCACATATCTACCCCCTGGACTGTCAGTTATTTATTAGTGCTGTGTTCTCTGAACTCGTCAGATTGAACATTTAACACTTTTATTCTGGTCAATTTGACTGCTGTCAAAATTGGCCGCATTGGGATTTCCAACATTTTGTATTGGATAGAGGTTCCAGCTTGTCTAAAAATGAAGAAAACGACCATGTTTTTTATAATACTAAACTACAAAGTCTTTTTTTCTTTAGGAGGGTAGAAAACCTTTAAATTAGAACGTCGTAGGAGGACAAATTTACTTTTAAGGAAAGTGAACTATCGGAAAATTTAGTGGTAAATAGTCAAAATAAGAGGTCGAGATGAATTCTTTATTTTTGAATATCAAACAAAACCAAAAGTTTGATATATATAGAACTATTGGGTAAAGCAATAGAAGGAACCTTTCATTTTTTACCTGTCATTTTGAGTATTTCTTCACATTGTGCTTTCATTTTCAAGTACCTACTAAAAATTTTAATTTTTAAATTACTTTAAAAGTAATTACATTACTTTTTTAAATCCAAGTTTTTATTTATAAGGTTACCATAGATGAACCATAGCTTGAAGAATGGCATACACGGTTCAATTATTTACTAGAACATTGCTCTTTCATTTACTTAAATAGATTATTCCTAAATCTTAGCTCGGTTATTGTGATGATTTTGGAAATCTGCCTGATCTTTCCTTTCGCTATAATCAGAAGTTTTTGCTTCATTGAAAAAAGTTTTTGCTATAGATCTTTTGTACATATCCGAAGTATATTATAATGTAACAGATCACATTGGTGTTATATAAATGTTTGTTTGTATGCTTTGTCAGTTATTTATTATTGTGGTTTTACGAAGTGAAATTAAGTTTTTAAAAGCTGTGTACCAAGCACTTCGCTGCACTTAAGATGAAGCTAATCTTTTAATTTTGTGCGTTCTGCGAGCCATGTTTGTTTTCAGAAATTGATTAATTGTGATATGAATAAAGTTATACTGAACATGCATCTCTATTTATTCAGACGTTCTAATCTGGATATATCATGAAATATGTGTCGTCTGAATCTGTCCCAAATAATCTATAAACATATCGATTTTGCTGTGATATGAGGCTGTATGCTTTTTATGAAAACGCCCAAATATAAAAACGTTATTTTTTTACTTATTTATTTTCATTTTCACTTCTAATACTCCCTTCGCCTTCTTTCATTAAAGCTTACATTAAACGATTTATAATGAAACGAATTATTCATTAAAAAATCGTCAAGGAAAAAAGATCAAGAAATCTTTCTTGTACTCCCAACCCCTTAAGAAGGCTTCACGTCTTACAAATCAGTACTTCGGTTTCGTATACATATTTACATACATATTTTTTAACATTTTCCATTTTAAAAAATTATTTCTTACACTGAGAAAGTAGTAGATCCATTTTTATAATTCGACCATAATGTTGTTATAAAGTTACGTCAACATTTGATTTTATTTAATTAAAATGCCTTTGGAATTTGAGATGTTCCTAAATTGTTATTTTCTTCATTTAAAAAATTGTTTCATTTTAAGAGTACATTTCTTTTCCAATTTGCGTTTCAGATATCTGACAATAACATTTGAGATGTATGTTTCATTTTGTCACAATGACACAAATAAAACCAAAAAATTCTATAAATAACGATATTCTAAATGACGATTATGAAACGATAATGTACTTACATATGTACTAAACATAATACTAAAAAGTGAACGGTTTGTCAATATAATATATTCAGAAATATTTCGTGACTCACTTTTTTCGCGGATAACTCTTTCGGAGGGTCTGCAAAGTTTGTTTGCCATTACTTCGAAATAATTATTCAGCATTTTACCTGAGATTAAATTGCACCGCTTTTATACTGTTATTTCTCGTATATTAGTATAATAATAAATTTGATTGTAATTAGCACCTTACAGTACAATACGAATAACGTTACTGATGCAGGAAATAAATACAAATTTTGTAATTTTACAAAGACGGCCAAATAAATGAAGTCAATGTGAAGAGCACCATTAAAAAATGTTCATGCTATCAGCTTTATATTAAAGCTTTATATAATATAACATATTAAATTTTTATATTATTCTATACGGTGTAGCGGTAATCATTGTTCAATTTTTATTCCGATCAATTTAATGTGCAACGGAAGCATACGATTCGCAAATGAAACTGCTGGGAAAGGACTTAATTTTTGATTTCTTTAAAATAACAATTTTGTAATATAATCCATCGCGAAATGCTATTTTAAAGCAGTCGAATATTTACAAGAACTAGTATTATTATAGCGCTCGAATACTTATCGATGAAAAACCTTCGAATTATAAATTACACAAAAGAGAGGAAATAAAGTATTCTTATCCATTGGATAATGCAGGTACTTTATTGAACGTAGGGTAAGTAAACTCGACGAGACGGCCGGTCGAAAAAAGATCCAAGCACAAAAGATTGACGTTTATTGCATTCGTGGAGCTTAAGCCATGATCGCTTTAACAATGCAAATTTTTCAAATTCGAAGACCGCTGAGGCAGACAGTTTCGTCATTAAAAATGCTCGTTTAAAATGTATACTAGTTTATAAGAATTGCAAAATAAAATCTTAGTTTTAAAAGATAGAAAGTTTTAATCCTAAGAGATTTCACGTATTTCTTCCCCCGAAAACTGGCATGAACTCTGATTTCGTTGTGTTATAAAAGTAAGTTAAAAATAATCCTTTGAATTGTTGCAATTTACGATAGTTCCTCTTGATTTAAATACTTCCATCCATAACATTCTCACCACAATCTCGAAATTTCTGAAGAAAATAATTTTCTTGCAATCGGTGCTCTTTCTCTCCATCTCTCTCTTTTTCCCTCTCTATTTCTTTGTGAACTGCTTACTATTTAAATTCTCTTGAAAATCTTAATCGCAACGTAAAACTCTTTCGAATATTCAAAGTTTTCGTAAAATACATGCCAACGACGGAATATAATTGGAAATACTAATTTTTTCTATTTATTCGAATATAAATATGATCTAGCAATTATTAGTGTATTAAATGATAAATCATATCTATGCCCTGAAGAGATTAGCTGCTCAATGTTAGATATGAGTCCATAAGGGCATGCGAGTCGGAGGTAAAGCCGATTACATCACTGATCCCCACTAACGTCACTGGCTAATCCCGCGTAACACAATCTTCACGATTTTCGCAGTTTTCATTTCACCATTTTTCTGCAAGGAAACTCGAGGGCTTTTTATTCGCGATTTATTCTACCCCCAAGTGGAGGTCTCCGAATTCGTTTCTTCAGAGACGCTTTCTAATTGCGATTGGTCGGTCGCCGGCCTGAACCGGAAATAGACCCTGTAACCGGAGAACTTATTTCTGGAAATATGACGGTGACCGTGCGTGCCTCCTATTTTTGACTCGTTCGACGAAGAACATCCAGTTTCTCCCACTCCATCATCCCTTTCTCTGCCTGCAATAAAATTAGCCGAGCTTTATTAAACGTCTGCTTATTAAGCCCGAGTGATCCTCAAGCCCCGAACTAGAAAATCAAACGTAATTGTAGAACCTTTTAATACTCCATAGTGTCGTTAAACTGCTATGGAGGTCTGGAAGAAGAAAATCTTCTCTCTCGACGTTAATAAAGTGGTGTTCGCCACATGGCAAAATCTCGAGCCGAGAAGAGAGACCACATGGACCCAGAGAAACGTCCCTGAGGCGAACTACGTTCGTGGAACTAGTCTATTTCTGGCCTCTAGCTGACAGCCCCAGGAATATCCACTCGATGCTGCTCCTTTTCATCGTAACAGCATTTACTCGACGTTACAAAAGTCATCTTTTGCTTCCCAAGGCGAACGTTTTCTACGCTATTTAACTACGTACGTCTTCGTCCATCGCTGATCATCATAAATTTCGCTGGAATTTCGCTTCCTCCAAAAATATCTTCGGCTGAGTTGTTCCTCGGTATCTCTGGCTCAGAGGTAATCCGGGCGCAGCTCCATACTTCTTTACATTCCATACGTTGCATTCACTATGGGAAGTAAGGAAGCACGGAACAGACACCCGGTCCAGGGACACTTTTACCGATTCCTAATAATTCTTCTTTCTCACAGCTCCTCTAGCTCGGTAAGTTTAGGATTCTTCCGCATCATTGAATAATCCGTGGTACCAGAGGAAACTTCCTTCTCGTTGACGAAGACTGATCCATTAGGAAGAGAATGATCGACGACCATCAAAGAATATTGGACGAGAGTTCGATCCAGTGAATAGATGAACGAATCCTCCTAGTCGGTTGACTGCTACGGACTGAATGCCGGCAAAGCTTCCTGCACGGTTGCTTCGAGAGGAGCCCTCTAAAAATGGCCGCACAGATCCCATTGGCCTCTCAGATGGCCAAGTCGCGATGCCGAGACACGGTGCCCTTCTCTCCTCCCCCTTCTCCGGATTCGGGTATATGTAAGCTTACACTTGAGAGAGAGAGGCTACCACGAGGGAGCGGCTCGCGCCAAATTTGTCTTTACCCGAAAATAGTCAGTCCCACGGCTGCCACCACATGGCGACTATTCCTGGTCCAGACTCGAGTGATAACTTACCCAGGCTTCAGACTCCTTCCTCCCTCTCTTCCTTCTTCTTCTCCTTCTTCTTCTTCTTCATCTTCTTCTTCGTCTTCTTCTTCTTTTCGGTAGATTGTTACTTTTTTTATTTTCTTCTACTGCCCTTCCCCTGCATTCATTTCCTCCTCATCATCTTCTTCTTCTCCTTGGTGTGCTGCATAAAGATACATGCAGTTTTGTGCTTCATGACGTTAAACGTATCATTTGAAGAGTACTCGAAGAAATAATGTATAATTCTTTGAAGAGATTTTTATTTCCGGGAATATTTCGATAACGGGGGTGACTTTCACTTAACTGGGAGCATAGGTTTTGTTACAGGTTTGAAGAATAGTTGTTTGAAATGGGAACTGATGTGTGGAGCTATTATCGTAATGAAGTGATGGAAATTTACTATAAATGTTATAGAATCCTCTGATTTTTGCATTATTTAAAGATTAGAAGGAGAATTATTCTAATAACTATTCACATTGTTGTTCAATTCTCAGTGTGTAAACTCTACAATTTTGTTTGGAAATTAACGACAATTTTTTTAATAAATTCGATATTGGTTTTCATATAATGATACAATTCGAAAGAGTTTGAGAGAGGTCAAGATAATACCTCTGACAAGATCAAAAGTTTTGAAGATTCTTGGCAAACTGTATCTTCACCCGCACCGGAAGTTACGATATTCGAGATAATATTACTTCTTCGTGTATTTTAGGTTCCATTGCTATAAGAAATTTTAATGTTACACTTTTTTTGAGTTTGCGTGAATCGTCCTGCTCTATTTAATTAATAATTATTTTACATGAATCCGCTAAGGCAGAAATATATAAAAGAAAATACTCAAAGAAAAAGTTTCATGAATAATATTGTGTAAGACAAGCTTCTTTTCGCCATACAAAAATATCAATAGCTTAAAATAGGTGCCTGCAAATCGAGGCACTGGTGTATTTAAAAATGAATTTTCTTCGCGAATAATATACATTTAACATAGTGAAGAAAAAGAGAATGAATATTCAGAAAATATTAATAATTATTCACCATCCTATTTTTTAATAAATTGAACAATTTTCAGAAAAAAAGAACCAGACAGTTAACGTATTTGCCATTTTAATATGCCGTTACTTCTATACATAGAAGTAAAATAATTTCAATACAGGAAAAATGTGCACAGATGAAACGTGAAATTTACCATATCATTTTTTTATCTACTTCACAATTTCTGTTTGCCTTGCGTCAAATATAAAGAACAGGCACTTGATCTATTCAGCAACTCTACTTATTAAATTTTTAATGTTCATATCAAAGTTTTTGTATCGAATACAAATGTGATGTGATAAGAAATAGCCCTTGCGAGGGTTAACAATTAGAGTGAATTTCTTTGAGATAATTAAAGTTACTCGAAAAACGATAGTAAAATTTTGATAAAACACCTATGACGCGGACCAATAAAACGCTCAAGTGACAACCGCAGCACTCGCTTTACTGTTCGACATTATTTATACACAATGGTATTTTCAGTTGCATATTTGGCAGCAGCCACTGATGAATCGGTGAAACTGCTTCGCATTCCAGGCTTATCTCCTCATTCGCGATTTTGTTCACGAAAGACA
This sequence comes from Cerceris rybyensis, assembly GCA_910591515.1. Taxonomy (NCBI): domain Eukaryota; kingdom Metazoa; phylum Arthropoda; class Insecta; order Hymenoptera; family Crabronidae; genus Cerceris; species Cerceris rybyensis. The sequence goes on along the minus strand of OU342789.1, from coordinate 8,197,068 downwards.
GTTCACTTAAATATCTTGTACCAACATGTAAAATTACTAAATCTTTGTATATATTTCTATTTCAACTCTGTCGATAAGGTGATAGTTGTAATTGCTCAATTTAAAACAGAAAGTAATTAAACTTTCTGAAGGTGGTAAAAAACTGATTGCAGTTTCACAATGTAGAGATTGTCTTTGCCGCAGATTCATGTTTAAATTGCAATTTTCGGTTTGACAAGTATAGTACAAGGTAATACATAAATTACTAGGGTTTTGCAGTACAAGCAAAGTCCGTAATCCTTAATGAGTTTTATGCGTGATACTTTTGTCCGCGATAATGAATATTTTGCACGATAAACAATAGAGCTAAATTAATCCCGTTAAAGTACCTTTAAATACTCTGGAGTTCTGCAGTTTGCGATGATTTATTCTTCATTTTGATGTTTCGAAATAAAACAGAGATTATTTCTCTCTTACATGTGAAACTTTGAAAGTGTATATTACATTATACAAATGCCTTTTTTAATTACATGTAGTGACATCCTATTACCTCTTCGTTTGTTACGATGAATGTTGCGGAAGCGAATCTTTTAATGAGACTTACAACCAAAAGGCAGGTCTACAGAGAAGATCGTTTGTTGCGGTATTATTTATAGAAAAGTTATTTACAGCAATAACGTCCCTGGCAAATGGCCAACACTTCTGCAATTTAACGTTATAGCTGCAATTAATTGCATTTCCATTTTAATCGTGTCGCTAGCTTGTACCTAATGTTCACCGCGGCGAATTAACGCTTCGTGGACTTTTAAATGGCATTAATTCGCGTGAAATCAAGGGGGAATTGCACGAGAAATGAAAATTCGATTCTGCGAGACCAAATTTTACGAATTGCCAACGAATTCAATGTCACTTTTAGAGTTTTATGCACAATTCTTCCGAGCATTTTAATTGTTAATTCTACCATCATTTCGGCGAGATCTTACCCATTTCAATAGTTTAAAGAAATTCCCAGAGAAAAATTTCATTGTGAAGAAAAATTATGAAAATACTGGATTATTGAATTGTCACAAATCACTTGCATAACGACACCTGGGAATTAGAGTTACGAAAATCCGAAAGAAACCAAGATTTGTTTATGAAGTGAAATTATAAAATTGATTGTACCCTACTCGCTAAAATATCTTTACTCCATAGAAATTTGGATTACAGGAATATAAAATCATGTATGTTTTTCGAGTTATCTGAACGAGGAAATCATTAGAATTTAATTCAATTCAAAAAGTTAATTCAATGAAATGATTACTGCTTTTATGCAATGTAATCACTAATTATGCAGATTTTCAACAATTACCAAACAACTTATTCTTAACGACAGCATAAAATTAAAAAATAAAGGAAAAATAAATTGAAAATATAGAATTTTGTTTCATTTGGACTCCGTTTTCGAAAACAATATTACAATATCAGCATTGCTTGTTATTAAAAATAATTTAATGTCCAAAAATGGTAGTAGCCAGTATTTAACAAAATATTTTGTTTCGAGTTTTGGTATATAGAACATATATGTACATAAAATTTTATCGATAATAAAAGTTTATCTTTAAATCTTTAAAAGAAATTTCAATTCTCAATAAAATATTCTCAATATCTATTTCAATATACTTGCAACGTTTCTCGTACAGAGAAACGTTAAACGTTACGTGTATTTGTTTCTATTACATTTAACTTATTTTCTTAATGCTGCGCTTTTATATCCTGGAAGGAAACTCCGCTCGACGTATTCAGTATTTCTCCGGTAATATCAAAGGCGTATTTACTTGAATGCAACATATACAGGCTGCTTCAAAAACCGACAAACATCCGTCAGACCGGTTAGTAGATGCAACTCGGAGGTTGCAAACAAGGAAAATAGTCTCAGCAAATACGAGTCTCTGCCGCCTCCCTTTCAGACACCCAACCTCCTTTTAATCCCACTGAAACAGCCCTGTTGTTTAACAACCTTTTGACTGTGTTGCAAACTCAACTCTCGTACAAAAAAAACATCAATGTTTTATGGGTTAACGAAAAATAGGGCAAAAAAGAAATCGATACCTTTAACAGGATTACTGAGAACACTATGACACTTGTGAAAGTAAATATTTGGAGGAAAAATAAAAGATTTTTCAATGGCGCCTTGAATTAAATGTTTTTGGCATACATTTAATGGGGGTTACCGATGGAGTTGAATTCAATAGTATTTCACATCAATTTAAAATTATCATATTTACAAATTTTCTAATGCAGTCAATATTTAAATATTGATATTGAAAACGTAAAACCCTGCTTACTGTATATTTATTTGATTATTTAAGGTGTACGTTTTGTGAAGATATGATTTTAATGGAAAAATTTTTACTGAAGTAAAAGTGATAAAACTGGCAAAATTCTAATATCGTTCAACGTGTTAAATGGTAGCCAAAACAACTGAACAAATATATGAATCGATTGATTCGTTGGTATTTTCTGAATTTGAATGATTTATTAATTTCTTTTACCGTTATTTCGAATTATCTGACTACTATTATGCTGATATGCATATTTATTAATATGATTACTGAGCATTTTTCTTCAAGCCGAATAATCATTTAACGTAATTACTTTTATTCCTTGAACGAGATTTGTAATAAAAGAATATATCATAAAATTACAAAAAAACAACTTAAATACTGTTACATGAGTCGAATTTTGACCATGGAGTTAATCAAAGAGTATTTTCTCCACGTTACGGTGGAACGAAACACATTAAATTAAGTAACCTAACGTCTCATCATATTTGTCAATAAATTCACTTTTTCAAGAAACACGTTAAAGTGTGTAAATTCATTAGAGAATTTCAGATTTAAATAAACTAGATGCAACATCAACGATAACAAAAAGCAACAACAACTCAACATAAAACCGCACAGATTTAATCAATTATTTCACCAAAATGCGTCCACCTTTGCACGAATGATGTCACCCTTCTAAGCTTTTTCCAAAATGAAAGAAGCGAAAGGAAGGAAACTGTCTCTGTGTCATTTCACACAGAGCTTCCTCTCGAAGATGTCCTACGGTTCGCGTCGCGACGTCTCCAGATCTAAAATTACTACCAACCGAAGAGGATGCATATCCGCGGTCCGTTGAGCCGTGCGAAAACGAGCGAAAAGGAGGGTGGAAAGGGAGAAAAGGAAAGAGAAAGGAGCGCCACCGTACACCACCGAGACACGCTTACGGCCCAATACAGCCCCTATTTTTGGACCTTGCCCTGACGCCACCATGCAGACAACTTCTTACAAAAGAAAATCCACAATTTTCTTCTCCTCACCCTTCGGCAACTCGCTACGTCTTCTTTGCCCTTCGGCGTCAACAAAGCTGAAGTGTCGGAGGAAACTGAATTTACATGTAGCCAAGAGTTTTAAGAGACTTGTCTTCTCTAAACAAAATTTAAATGAACATCAAGAACTTCTGGGTCTTTCTGTGATAACTTGTGCTTTAGCTTCCTAAGAAGTGGTGTTTAGAATTTGAGACCTTATTATTTAGATGTGGAATTTTTGTACAAGTGAACATAAAATTAGTAAAAACTGAACGTGGAACAGTCAAAGTTAACAATCAGATGTGGTAATACGACATTAAAGCATATTCAAAAGAAATGATTAAAGCTACTGCGGCTGAGGATAAAAAAAAAGAAAACTGCGTATTTTTTTTTATATTTTTCAGGGCTGATTTTTAACATTCTATAATAACTCTTTTCATTTGTGTCTTTTTCAGGCATGACATTTCGAAATAGACTCATATGTTTAATGGAACTTGAGTTTTCCACTTTCCTTTTTTTCCCCTGCTCTTCATTTTCTGATTTATCAATGTTAAAACGACGTAACATCGCCATTTACCAGAGTTTGCTGATATTTAATGCGATAACATCTACCGATTCATAGAACATCTTTTACAGTTTCAAAATTTCAAAAACTTGCAAAGCTTAGTATTACTTCAAACTTACAATTATTTTGCAATATAATATATTTCAACCTGAATACCCGTGTTTGGAAAATGTTTGCAGTCTACAAGAAATTAGACCTTTTATTTGTGTAGCTTACTTAAACTCAATTACTTAACCGAGTTAATAAGATATCGCACAATTAGCACTCATTCCACTATGAAGAATAGCTTCGATCTTTTTTCCCAGAAACAAAATTGTGCTACCACTCGTGAGATAAGGTAATATATCCTATTCCGAATATGCACGCGAAATATTACTACACACATCATAAATTATTATCAATATACTAAGCAGAAAGCAAGAAAAGTATTTCATCTTCAAGCGAATAGAAAATGACTTTTAAAAGTAGCATTGATTATGAAATATCCTGATGTAAAGTGTACGTTACGTTATTAAAGTAACATTTGTATTAATTGCCATGCCCAAAAGACCAAAATGACGATTCTATCATAGATAGTTAAGAAAGGTATAGCATAAAAATAGAAGGAATTAAAACAAGCTTATTACAAATTTAGAAACCAAAGCCAACGACTTATTGTTAGAATTGCTGTCGATATCCTTCAAACTTCTCCGTGCTATCCCCGTTTCTCTCGGTCATGTATCGGGTTACGAGATCGTTGTTGAAAATAGCCTTTAGCCGGGTAATGTACTAACGAAAGACTTTGAGTGTCCTCGGTCGAGGAGCAAAATTCGCTTTCAGTGAAGACCTTAGGCACCTTGATGAAAGAAAAGTGTGGGAAAATACTGCGAAGATGGAAAGCACCATATCAAAGTACCAAAGAGTATTTACCAACCTGCTGAGCTTTGCTAATTATTGTTGTTAATTTAGCTTGGTAGATAGAACGAGTTTCTTCTGACCTCCAAGTGGTGGAATAATTTTTTTTTCATCTTTGAACCGCTTTCTCGACGTCTCTTTTACCGGGTTAAAGAAAACAAGATGGTAAAAGAAAGAGGAGAGCGGTCGTTTGTCCACTAAAAGGGAGGATTTTTAAGCAGTTCAAGACATTAGAGAAATTGGACGCATGTTTCTTTCATAGTATTCGTTTTGAAGAGAGACTCGACTTTTTGTTTCTTCTTTTGGAGATTTCGAGGAAAATCGGGGAATCGTAATGATACGGTGGATGTAAACCGCTTTTCGCCTCGGGCATGGAATTCGTCGATTTTATGGTATCACAAATTCTCGGTGGGGTGAATTGTCAGTCGTATCTGACTTATATTTAAATTGTCGATTTGATTCTTTGTATCACTGATAAAAAAATATTTCTTGATCGAACAAAAAAGGTTGAGTGCTTTCCATTTTTATATACTTCACTTCAAGAAAATAAACTTTATTGCACTTTAACATTAGATTTACGGAGCCAATTTGGCTCATACAAAATTCGATCACTATATATGTATATAATATATTAGTTGGTTAATTTTTTAATAATAAATCTTTCATTTAAATTGATTTGGAACTATTTTCTTTGCAAAAAACTTGAATTTTCTTGTATGAATTAAATTGGCTCACTTCAAAAAAATATGTATATCAACATCCGTAAATCTAGTGTTAATAATTATAATTGTTATTAAATTGGAAAGATTACAAAACGATACGCAAGCGCAAGAAGTTTCATTGATTGCAGTATTTCGCTCTATCTTATAGGAAGGAATGTGAAAAACATTCATTTTTAAGTGGTATAGATTTAACATACCTGGCAGTAAATAACTTAATAAAGGAATTTATAATGAGATATTTTTTGTTCTTTCCACAATTCGATCTTAGGGGATGAAGTTCAAGAAAAAATTCGAAAAAATTCCGACAAGTTCTACACGGTACCATACATGTTTGAGATATTTTTCAGATTTTTCCATTGGAGAACCTAAGTGTAACAAATGAGCAAACGCAAAAAAAAAACGGAAAAAAGGAAATTTCGTATCGAGATCTTCGAGGTACAACTTTTTGCATATTACAGTAACAACTCAACACTCATGATCGTTATCACCAATTTTTTTCAGATTTTTAAACTGCCTGCGTCGTTGTGAAAAAAATCAAAAATCGATTTGCGCGACGCATTTCGTTGTGAAAGGCGATGATCCAGTTATTATTTTCTCATTCTTCGATTACAATATGCTCGTTTTGAGACTTTCAGTGTGTCTGCCACGAAGCAATTACATGTTAATATAGAGAATCGAATTAATTAAATCAATTGTGAACAATGATGGTTCCTTACCTGCAAGAATTTTTAAGGTCTTTTCAAGTGAGTGATTTGGTGCAGTTAGTAGGGCGTTTGTCTGCTGAACCGATGGACACTTTTTTGTCGCAGATTCGAATCCCCATGGGGAACTTGAGATTTTTTTTGTCATTTTTAAAAATTGTCAACTACATAATAACAATCAGTTGCTTTTTTCCTATTTTATTTGCTATTTTATATATAAGTTTAATACTTATGTAAAATGCTTTTGTTTCAAATTATTTTTCACTGTATGCAAGCAAACTAATAAAAAAATGTATTAAATAATAGTACTTCATTATAAGCATAAATGTCACCGTATAAGGGATTAATAAACGTCAATGCCAGCTTGTCCATATTCATTTATATCTCTTTAACCGAAACATGAACCAAAACATGGCGTTAACGCGACAAAGGCCAGAAAAGGGGCGAAAAAAGGCAGGAGGAGAAGTGGGCGCAACAAGGAGACGCGGAAAGGAAAATATAAAAGGACCAAAAGGAAGCTACTTTTCCGGCGCCTAGAAAACTAGCAGAAACTTCCTCTCCTCGTTTCACCTTTTTCTTCCCTCTCTGCTATAAGGAATGTCTGAAACGTGCCGCTTTTTGCCTCGTGACAAATCTCTGTAACTTTATATCAAGCCCACCACCACCTCCTACCGAAAAGGGGTTAATGCTGTTTGTCTCGCGGTTGCTCGAGAGATTGCTCGGATTCCTGGCGACACGAAAAAAAGCGGTACCAAATTTTTTTGAACCGCTTTCGATTGCCAACGGCAGGTATTTCGTACATTTTTTAGTTTGTTTAAGTACACTGATAAATCACAAGTCTGAACCTCAGTGCTAGTGAGAGCACTTAAATAATAGCAGAGAAATTGAATTGCTACAATGGAAATGCGTAACACTTAGCTAACTGTACAGTTATTTTGACATCAAAATAATGAACATCAAAATATTTTGTAAAAACAGTAAGTAGGGTGCCTAATGAACTGTGCGCCACTAGAACTCAACTGATTAACTTACAGGAAACAAATAATACACTGATTGTGAGTAAAATACCATGCTCTGCTAACATAACAATAGGAAACCTCTCATAGTTGGCTACATTTTAATATGTAACGTACCAAGTTCTCTTTAAAAAATTCACCAACCATATGTGTACATAGTACTTAAAATACCTACATTTATATTAACACTAGATCTACCAATGGGATCAAAATAACGTGAACTGAATTTTTAAAAAATTTTTCGGAAATTTTTAGTATCTTTAAATATAGTGAATTAATTGTCGATAATTCTAGTGTTAATATGTTAATTCTTATTTGAATGCTTCATTATTCGTAATTCCATCTAAATTCTGTTTATGCAAAAGTGCAACCATATAGCAAGTCTATTCGTGAACGTACAATATTTTCCACGTTATGGGGTTAATTATCGAAGAAACCGTTGCTACTGAAAACGTTAAATAAGACTTTAAAATAGGTATTCTCATAGTAATCCACCGCTGTAGCATTTTAATTTCAGCCCTACACTCGAGCCTTGCTCTTCTCCAATTTTCTATTTGCGGCATTTTATTATACTACCCTTCCGGCTACACCTCTTGCTCCAGGAAAAGAGATAGAACATTGGATTCCACCACCGACCTATTTCTCTTGGTAACGACTTTCGTTAGCGAGGAAAATAAGATTTTACATTATTTTAAAATAATGGCTTTGTTTGTCTCTCTGTGCCACCCGCCAGAGCTCCAGTTCGCGTATTCAGCGGCGAATCGACAGCGCTTTTTCATAAGTAAAGAGGCCAAAGGTATTTCCGGATGGCCTCTCTTCCGCTTGGCTACTTTAAAATTCAGTTATAGTCACCCGGCATTTTTTTTCAACCCCGGAGAGAGTTGACCGTGGAAATTTTCTCTCGAATCTGGAATTGCGCTTTCCCGTTTGAATTATTTAATTATGACATTTATCGAATCGGACCCGTTACTATTTGGGAGTATTTTAGGGGGTGAAACGAGAGAGTTTCGTTTAAACTATACATTCCCAAAGGGGTTGCTACCATCCATTGGATGACATCGAGAAGCCTAAGGGGAGTGTGATGTTCAATGGAATAATAATACTCTAATAAAATCATTTTAAAAATTTTCTTTCGTTTTTCAATCATAGATATGTTGAATATATACACATAGTTTATCCAAAGAGACGCTATTGATTTATTATTGAAAAAGTGAACATTGATTCAAAAACAGGTTGAGAATCTATGGCTTAAACGAATCAACGTAACGAAAAATTTCACGGGCAGCAGAACTCTGGAAAATCTAGCGATTTACATAAAATATGTGTCGCACGTGGAAAGACGAAAAATTCAACGAATATTATGGCGAAAATTAAATTCGTACGTCATATCTAACTGAAAGAAATATTTCTTGACGATAAATATTAGCAATTTATTCAATTTTAATTATTAACAATTATAAAGCTGTGAAATATTTGAAAATTTCATTATACAGTCATGTGCACTTTAAATAGAATTATGCACTTACAAAAAAGAAAATTATTATGTAAAAAAAACCATATGAGAATGAAAAGTACAACCGCACAATACTTTCATTTTTTGGAAATTTACTTTAACAATTAGGTCTAATCGCCCTTTAGAATTTGTTAAACTTCTGAATTTTTTAAATAGACAATTTTTATAAGTAACAAACTATACGTAATGAAAAAACCTGATTATAAAAGTTACAACTTATCAAGATACCATGAAATTAAATTTTCAAACTGAAAAGATATATATGTTACATTGAAACTTGAAAACTTTAATGAATATGACTATAATTTTAAAATGTTATCTATGTCTGTAATGATTTTACAAAAATTTGTTCCGTTCACGCAGAACATAAATGTCTTTTTGTCCTGATGATATTGGGAAAATGAATTTTTCTTTCTTCGTAATTTAATAGCGATATGATGTAACTTTTGTATTAGAAATTCTTGTCTTACATTTAATTAAAATCATAGAACTCGTTCGATCGCGATTTCAGTGTTCTAAAGTGAATGTCATAAAACAAAAATTGTTCTCCACTTACATCCGCCCACATTGTAGTAAAGTAATATTAAAATTTAAATTTCAGTTTAAAATATTACCTCGGCAGTATATTATAAAAGATTTTTAAGCATAAGTGTTAGAAGCTGATATTTATAAACTTATCATTGATATAGCACAAATTTTTACTGTAACGCGAAAGGGGCCCCTTATAGGACGTGAACAACAGAATTCAATTCAATTTCAACTGAAACGAAAGGAAACTTCAATTTTTTAAATGAAATCTACAGTAACATTGTTATACGATCGAATAGTACATGTTGAACTTTAGCAGTTTTATACGAAATGTTTTTTAGTTACACTGTTTGCATCTTTTCGTTTATTGTTAGCAATCTAATTGCAGTTGACTCTATCATATTTATCTACTTTAATTGCAAGCATTAGAACGTTCGCGAGAAGTTTTTGAAAAGTTTTCATTATATGAGCCGTTTATTTTATAAGTGACGCAAGTCACTTTACCGTAATGAAAAATAGTGATCTTTTAATGACGATCTGCTCGGAAATTCTCTTAAATAGTTTTTAAATATGTTAAAACGCAAACTCTAAAGATTCTCGATTTAAACTCGATTTAGACTTGTGCCACAATTGACTGACAACTTCCAAAAATCTCTCCGTTTTTTCTCAACATTCGTTGTTTCTTTTAAAACAAATCCAAATTGCCAATAAATACAAAGACATTGCCTTAATTCATTTTTCGAATACGCTGTGAAAGAGACACATATCATAGGTACTAGATTATTAAAATATTCATGCGGCCTGATGCAAATTTCACAGCAAATATATTCTTAATCCTTTTGTAACTAGTTATTAAATTTTCGAATGACAGTATCTCATTATCTCAAGGATGAAATATAAGAACCAAATTATCGGACAGCGGTCGACTATAACCGAATACCGCAACCAATATGTTAAACCGTGCATAATTGCACATATTATTTGTCAAAAAGATATTTAAATGGAATTAAAATGATAATTAAATAGTATATATACTTTTTGTTCACATAACAGAAGTTATTCACAAGATATTTCTGAAAAAGTTCGATGAAGTTCTTCCGACATTAAAATGTTTTGTAGAAATTCATAATTCTCCATTCATCAAACAATACAAGTCCCACGCATAAAAAAAACACATAGAAAGAAATGTTCAGAAAAACAATCCGTCAGTGCCACGATCACTAAAAGAAAGTCGCATGATTTTCATAGAAACCAGGATATATATAATTCCAATTCGGATTCACTGAATTAAAATCGAAACGTTCTTTGCAAGCTCTGCAGTTATTCATACACGCGTATTTCGTTCGACGAGAGAGAAAAAATAGAAGGAAAGAAATTCGCAATTTCCGGAGAAAAAAAAGGAAGTCAATCGAAAGTGCTCCAACTAACGAGGGTGTCGATCGGTGATGTGGTGACTGGTAGCAGGGTACACCTGCGACTCCTCTAGTCCCATATTTTACGCCCGAGTCATTTCCATCGCCGCGAGAAACTTCGCAACCGGGACCTTTTGCAATAACTTTTCAAGTAGCCCCGAATTAATATATTTTTTCCGAGCACAGCCCCCGAATGGCTGGTTGGGTATTGAACGCATAAATTACGCACCCCGCGACCAAACTGCCACGATTCGACTGCCTTGCACCCCTCTTTTCCTTCTTTCGACAGTCGCCCAGTTTTCCCCCCTCACTCCATCACGAAGTCTGAACTTCATGGATGGAATTAGTACTTGTGATTTAGTTTCGTCTTGAACTAACCCCTTCTATTCTCCGGTCTTTCCGTCGTCCTCCTTTATTTTGAAGTAGCAACTTTATCATCGGTGTAGAATTTCAAATGCATTGAAATAAAGCTCTTTGTTATTGTGAGTCTTACTGCTATAACCGCAAGTCGTACATTTTACGCCCTCTACATTAGTTTCACTCTCTACAATTTTAAGTTAAATGGTGATTTAATCTAACCACAAACAAAACCTCCTCTTTACCTTCCAGAAGTAACCCATTTCGTTCCAGACAATTTCCGAGGTATGTGTTCACCGAAAAGATATTAATCCGTTTCTTTAATTATTGCATTCATATGCAGAATTAGATTTAATTATTTATATACAATTATAGATCCGATTGTAACGATGACAATAGACTGAACTGTTGAATTATTTCAGTTGTTCATCTTAATTTCAATAAAGCAGATCAATTGAAAAACTCAATCGATAGAAGAATTTAGGCATGTAACAATAATTAATATCCTGGAACATAATGGAATTATTAATAATCGTAAATAACCTGTATAAGAACAACAGTGAGGAATGAAGAAATTTTAGTTTTAAAAATGGCCTACATTTTTTTACATCTGTTTGCAGCGCTATGCAATAAAAAGTCGATGAAAAAAGAGGAAACGAGAACTTCCTTGTTCGCCGCGATTGAAATGCTGCAACTCAAGTATCCTGTCCCTCCACTGTCCTTTCTTTTCCATTCTTTTGAAACCCGTTCTCCTCTTTTCACCTCGAAATCCGAACTTCGTGAACGGAATTATTACTAGTGAATTAGTTTCACCTCGGCGAAACCCTTCTTTTTCTAGTTACTCTTTATCTTGAAGCAGTAACTCGTTTACTCGTGCAGAATGTCAATTACCTCGAAATATATAAAAGTAACAATATAGTAGTAATAATAAGAATTGTACTGGAATATGACACTGCACGCAGAGTAAACAATGAAGTATAACAGATCAGATACCATATTTGAGAAACAAATCGGAAAATCTATGTCTTATCGACATCTCAATATCATACGACACTAATCTAACTAATCTAACAATAAGATACAAGTAAAGAAAAGAAGTTAAAAAATATGGACCATCAGCACAAGATATCCTTGAAACAACGAAAAATAGGCATAATACCGTAATCTCATTGTCAGTTCAATTAGGTATCGCACCGAACACCTTTTAACCTCTTGCCTTACAATTTAGTTTTGAGGATTTACAAGGCAACATCCCGAAGTGTAAATCTCCGATTTTTATTAAATTTTAGTATGACATAATCTTCGTGAAAATATGTTCACGTTAAAGGGGTAAGAACCGCCCTTAAACTTGAGGTTTCGAAACTTATTTATCGAATATCCCGGAAACTATCATAGCTATGGAAATTTTGTACAGATTGAAAATTAACACCTTGAGATGGCGAATTCGGTGATGTAAACATTTTTTATGAAAATCTATTTGTTTCAATAGAATATTTCAATATTTCTTTGTGAAAATTATATATCGGAATACAAAATACGGAGAAATTAGAAATTTGATATTTGTGTTATTGTAAATTCAATTCTTTCGCTTGCATACTTGTCAAGTTGTTCCTTCATATATACATATGTACATGGTTGCTCTCGAAAGTCAGAGTTTTTATCAGTCACTTATATGTATTGTTCTTACATAAATTTAAACATAAATGATTAATTAATTATTCGAAATAATTTTCGCAATAATGATATTCGTGTAAGAACTATTTTCTTACGCCACGAGCATCCCAAAGGAACAACATTATTTAAAGCAGTTTATACTCGCAAATTGTAAAGCAGATATAATTGAAAATCTGCAAAGCAGACCATGTTAGATTTAAATATACTATTATATTTAAGTTCACAACACAAAGAAGACCAAGGTAATGGTGTTCAGAAATGGTGGGAGGTCAGGTAGAGATGAGAAATGGCAGTTCAATGAGAAGCCAATAGAAGTAGTTAACGAATTCCGGTACTTAGGCTACTGGTTTACCCCGAAGAACAGTGTAGAGAAACATCTAACAAAGATGGCTGGAAAAGCTCAGAAGGCAGCCAATGCTACGTGGGGGATAATTAAGAGAGCAGGAAGAGATACAGGTCGTGACAGAAAATATCTTATGGAAACTCTGGTCAAAGCAGCAGTGGTGTACGGTGTTGAAATATGGGGATGGGGCAATACAGAAAGGATGCAGAAAGTTCAAGCTCGTTACTGCAAATTTGTGTTGGGAGTGGCCAAAAACACGCCCAGTTATATCTGGCGACCGGAGTTAGGAGTAAAGGGCATGAAGTACTTTTAGTAAGAGAAAGAGCCATCAGGTACCTGGTGGAAGTCATGCAAATGGAGTCAGACAGGTGGCCCTATGTTTGTTTACGTGAAAAAATCAGAGCAATTCTAAACAACAATCCATCAAAATGGGGCACGCTAGTTAAAGCCTGTCTTGATGAAATCGGAGCTGGCGAGGTGCTTGGTAGATTCAGGAATGGTGAAGAAGTCAAAGAGCTTGAAGTGCATCTGTATTGTCAACTCAACAATTGGTGGGAGAGTGAGCTGATCCGTGAATGGCAACTCGTCACGGGCTCCTCTTTCGACGACTTGTACAAACGGATATTTCCACATGAGGATGGCACAGAATACTGGAACCGCAGAACCCCTGAAGGGAAGGTCAAAGAAACATGGGCAAGACTCTGATGTGGAAATGTATCAAGAGCCGGTAAGAAAGGTTATGATGACTGGAGATGCAGGCTCTGTTTCTGGGGTGATGAGACACTGGAGCACATATTTTGCTGTCAGGAAGCTTGGAAGGGTCAGAAAGAGAAAACGAAAGTTGCTGTGCTAAAGTGGAAAAGTGAACGGCAAGGGTCTGAGATGACTGAATTATTGGTAGATATACTTTAAACGGAAAAATTTTAGTTGAAGTATGTGATTTTATTGATAACGTGCAGGGTAGAATAAGATTGTGAGCTAGTCTGTTTATGTAAAACCTTAGTTTTTATTTTGACACAGTCATTGAAGAAACTGCCAAAGAGTAAAGCTTATGCCATTGTACAGTTACATATTAATATATATTATATTGTTCTTTGTAATGCATCAGGTAGTGTTAAGGAGAGTTATAAAAACCCTCATAAGGGTATACAGTGTAATATTAATAATAAATATATTTAAGTTCACATTACAATGGATCGATTTAAAGTGATTAGACTACTATGAATGTTGGTTGTTACTTAATCAGTACAACAATATAAGAATTAACATATAACATTTAATTAAATCTTCATTGCAAATTACACGTATCACCCAGTCATCGTTGTTAAGAAAAATCAACAAACAGACTTTAAATTGCACACATTCTATGTTTTCATAATGTCACCTCATTCATCCCTGTTAACGAAAACAATCATATTCACAATTACTACATCCATTAGTTTGCGCTGAAAAGATCAAATAGGCGAATTTTATTAAAGAGAATTACAAGATATGGAATAAAAAGAATCTATAAAAATTTAATTTAGTATAGAAAAGTATATTATCTAAAATTCTCATCGCGAGTAGTTATGAGGCCTATCTCGGAGCGACACTTCATTCTGTGCACCTACTTCTGTTATACTTTTCCTTTTGTTTTTAGCGTGCCCTGTGCTAATACACTAACTGCATTAGCATCTTGTGTATCATATAACTCAAGTTATATGTAATGTTATTAGCATTATGCGTTTGTTTATGGTTGTCATACTTGAGTCTAAATAAACTATTATTCTGTAACAAATCAACTACGCCGTCAAAATGCGATTCGGATGGCACTCGTCTTTTCCATTCAAAAGGACTAAGAATCTGACATGGATAGAACTACTCCCAAATACAGTAAAAATGCCGTCATACTGACGACGTGGAACATTAGCCAAACATTTTGAACACTAGATCTACAGAAGCCATCAAATTCACGAATTCTTAATTTTTTTTACAAACTTCTTTATTTATAGGAAGCAGTACAGAAGATATTTCTCGTGTAACTATAATATAATAAACTATAATATATTAAATATAAAAACTATGATAACAATTAGACAAAGGAAAGGGAATGACAAATAATAATAAACACACTAAACTAGAAAATTTTCTATAATAAAATAAGATGCATTATTACTGGAAACAGTTATTTAAAGCTAAAATGCAGTAAGAAAATATTTTGGTCTTCTGAAGGGTACAGAAATATTAATGTTGGCAATATTTGAATTCAAATAAGTATTTTATCTATAACGTATAAATTAATTTTTCTAAATACTGTATAGTATTATATATCTGTAAATAACCAGTGGTGCACAAATAAATAATTCAAAGAAAATTGTTAACAAAAAGAAAGAATAAGTTCATTAACGAGGTCCAGCAGTTTGACATTAACGTTTAGAGCTTATTACGAAACATTTTCGGAAAATTTAAACTAATAATTTGTACCACAATAAAATATAAGAATTGAACAGCAATTAGCAAGATAATTGCACAAATTTATTATTGTACAAGGAATATATCCAGATATCTAATTTCTAAAAGCAAAAAAGTAAACTTAAAGTCAATTAATTTAAACAAATAATGCTTCTCACTTATTTGCTAGTAGAAAGTAAATTGCTGTTCATTACACTTTCGTACATCCACTGTCAAAATAAATTCCTCTTCCCCATAAATAAGCCAGTCAAATAAATAGGAATATTTTTGTTATTTAACAAATGGAGTTTCAAGGTGAACGAAATTTCCATTTCAATGAAACTCGGCATAAAAGTTAAATAGCACTCCCCATCCGTACAAACACTAATCGAATCATTTATTGCATGATCATTCTTTTGTTAATTTTCCTTCCGAAATAGCACTGTCATTAAAACGATTTTAGACTTTCCTCGAAGCCGTTCGAGGTAAAACCGTTTATCGTATGCATTTGAAATGCATTTGTACTCGATATAAAGAGAGACGATCTTCCATTGCGATCCTGAATTTTTTTCCGGCATCTGGTATCGCGAAATTGATTGACAGGAAGCCGTGGAAGGAGGAATTGAAGCTTTATTTATTGCTCGGAGTTTTGATCGAATCGGATCCTTCTGCGAACGCGAATGACTGATAGGAAATCCGAAAAGTTCGAAACAATCTTTCGAGGAGACGTGTACCCCTTCGCACTCTCGATCCTTCCAATGAGAAAATAAATGGAATTTCGCCAAGCCACCGCGCAAAAATATTTTCGCGGATGCAAGGAAACACGCCATCGCGATTTCTCTATTGAACAGGCTCATTGTTTTCCTGCAAGCTACGTGAAAAATCATCATTGTTTTACCCGAACTTTGCAAAAGTGTCTGTTTTCGTGCATTATTTGCAAATTTAATCAATTGACATTGGAAATTCAAGCATGGGAAGCATTTCTTATAATGATTTTTCTAAATCATTTTGCGTGATCATAGTTAATTCCAAGATATGAATAAATATATAGGGAATTGTAATTACTTCTTAATGTTCTAATATTTAACACGTTGAACGCTATTGATATCATTACTCGTCTATTAGAGAACTTATTCAGTTTTGTAATGCTACCTTTTCTAAAACCCGAGTCATCTTTGAAATGTACACATGATTAATTTGCTTTATAATTCGTTCAAAAATTCATAGATACGTAGGAGAAGATTCACGTTTGGAAATTATTATCATAAAGGAAAATGGAATGCACACTAGTGCTATATTAATTGTATAAATATGCGTACATAGATATTTTTACACAATTTATCATAACCCATCTTTCCCTCTTACACAAGTGTTGTCACATACGCCGTATCTTGTACGTATTTGTATGTATGTATTGATCAACTTCTTCCAGGTTTGATAATGCAATTAATGATGGATAGTCAAATAAATTAAATACTTTTTTTGTCGTCAATTCTATGAAAGATAAAATATCAATGAATCAATACTATCACTGCCAATGAAAGTCAACTTTGACATCTTTTTGCTTCTATAAACGATGCTTTGCAATTTCTTCGCTTCAGTATTAAGTGATGTATACACTGCTTCTATAAAATACAAAAACTTTATCGTCATATTTTATAGCACTATTAATAAAATAGTATAGTAGAAGTATGCATCTTATAAAATTATCGTATTGTATAACAAAATAAGTGATACAAGCGACCTCCTTAAGTAAAATAGATTTTTGATATTTTAGAGTTTGTGCAAATGTAACTTTATGACAAAAATGTTGTTTTTACCCCCTTTCTTTTCCTCGCATTATATTACCAATATTATTTGTTAATGCAATTTGTGAAATCTGTGCCATTACATCTGTTTATTATGAACAAAATGTTTTTTGAAACTAGTAATATGTGTAACACGCTAATAATTACTTTCTGGAATAATATTATCTTTTCTGCTGTTTACTTAGAAAGTGGCGAAAGTCAGTTTACCGTAATGAAAAATATTGATTTTACAATGACAACGCAAAATTGTTTATAATCTTTGCAAAAACTGGAATCGCTATTTTTAAACACGCTAACGCAAATTCTTAAATATTTCAATTCAAAAAGAAGCGCGACTTACGTCACTTTTAAATTAAACGGTGCATTTTCAATGCTAATTGTAAAATCGATTTATAGACAGTTTTGCAGATAATGTAAAAAATAGAATAACAGCAAAACATATGCATGTTTGCTGCTTGTTAAAGCATGTATAATCATATATATGCAAACAACCTTGAAATACTTATTTTTCTCTTATCACACGTTCATCCACCTTAAACCAGAAAAAATATGGCGTATTAGATTGGCGCGAATCGTTTTACATATAAAAATATAAATGTGTAAGATGTACAGTACTAATGTTTGACGAGTCCCGTTACACTGTAACACCTGCATCTATATTTATACAATAATGTGTGAAGCAAAAAAAACTCGTAACAAATTTTAATAATAGCAAAATCATTACATTATTATATACCAATGTTCTAGTATCAGACGAGAAATCGAACTAACACGACTGTCACACGTACTTCAGAGAAATAAACGAAGATTTTCAGTAATGAAAAAAAATAATAGAAATACCCGTTGAGTTATATTGTAATTGTCCAACGACAATTCGAAAGCCAAACTTACCTAACCGCCTAAAAATCCGCAATTTTCTCAGATTCGATGAAAGAACGTTTAAAAAAAATTCGTAAACTTTTGAAATATGTCGTGATACAATCACCATATCATCGAGAAAAATTCACCATGTTCGATCATGAATCGAATTGAACAGACGAAAATCCATTAGATTGAAGAACCGTTGAACAGTGTCAATTATATTTAGCACTTTGCCACGTGATCTCTGTCGGAGACCATAGACTTACTGACTGTCATCAGTGAACAGCGAAAGAATCGTATGATTTTGCGAATTGCAGAAACGAATAGGAACTGACAGACACGCGATGCCTGCAAACGTAATCTGTCTATCGAGTTCTCCGTATACAGCGCGATTCGGTGACACGGTGACTCACCAAATGTTGCAAATATGCGCGACTGCACGCGTGCATCATTTCGCGCGCGTATGCCTCCAGAAACGATGCAAATTATACATGGTGATGGAGATTTGCACATTCCAAATTTGACTGATCTTGTTTTCAACTATGTGTGAACGGGGAATGTGCTATGTTCAGTTCATCCCTGAAGATTTAATGATTTTTTTAATTACGCAATTGAAATTTATTTTCAGAAAGTAAAATTAGTCTTTCAAAGGGTTTAGCCGGGTAAGGATGGAAAAAGTACACCTAAAGAAAATTAATCTTGAGGCATACTATTCGATAGGTCACTTAAAAAAAACTCTCTGCAAAGTATAAATTCGCTACTCCTACCGCACTGTAGTTACAGGGTGAAACGTATTTTACAGTTTTTTGCCTGATTACTACTGTTTGGCATCATACAATGTTCTGAAAAAAATCACAAATATTATACCCAATGGTGTGTATACTTGTAAATGTTTTCATATTTTTTGGTTGGCAAATAAATTTTTAAAAAATAATAATAAATATTAATAATGTTTAAAAACATTAATTTTTTTATTGAAAATATGGAACGACCACTTTTATATTTTTTCAGAATATGCAGCATACCGTAAATATTAATGTGTAATTTTTTTTTCACATTTTTGGAAGTGGTGGAACATATTCATATAGTAGAATATATAGTTAATATAGTGGCAAAACATATAGGTAAAAAAATGAAATCTGATGTTTTCTTACTTTCCGTATGCAAAGCAATGCCACTGTCTGACTTATCACGGACTCCTATTACTTCCTCACTCACAAAATTTTGCCGAAATATTTTCAATCTTGCAAGTGGAATAAACCAAAATATCTCAGACGGACTTTTGGTTTGTTTGGCTTTCTAATGACATGTATCACTTATCTGACTGTGTGGCTGAAACTTGCGTACACAGTTAGCAGTATTTTCGGTTGAACAAATTCTTTATTCATAATTTTTATCACACTAAATAAACGTACATGATACAATACTCATCAAATGTACATCTTCTGGCTGTCTTGTGCACATCCTGGCTGTCCTGGCTGTCTTATCTATGCTAATAATGTCTCATGGTCAGACAAATTCTCGATCTTTCTGCCTTGTCACTGACTCGTGTCATTTGTCAAATTTTGCATGAATTGAACGTCAACAAGTTGAACGAACTTTGTTTCACATTCAACGCGTTAATTATAACATCAACTTTTATAGGATTATAAAATAATTTTGCAAAGTATTATATGGCAGCTGACATCTGCATGCAATGTATAATAAAGACAGCCATATTTCAGATTGAAAAAAATAACAGTTTGTGTTTAGAAACTTCTTAAAAGAATTTTTGAAATAATGAAAGTAAAGAACAATTTATACGCTAAGAGGGTACATGTAAGTACAATTACTGTTTGGACTAAAGATAGTACTTGTTACAATATAAAAAGACATTGTCAATACAGAAAGATATATATGTCATAAATGGCAATAGATAATATCACATCATTACAAGGGCTAAAAAACAATCGGCTAAAATTAATATATTAATCATCGACGTGAATTATAGGATTAATTATGATTCAATACTAGAAATTCATACTAAACAAACTTTCATTAAAATTTAGTAAAAGAGATAAATAACTTTTCCATCCTAAATGATTATTTTATTATAAATATATCTGTAGGAATATATATTAATATTTATATAATTTTAGATATTCTGTCACTGTTATTCTACTGCGAGAAATATGCTGCTGGCCTATATCTGTCAATTACATTTTTTACGAATGTCAAGAATATAATCAAGACAAAAGAATCTTAATTATTAAGGGATAGTTATAATAGCTTAATAATTATTAAAGATATCCCCGACAACTACTGACGATGTATTATGCATCTTTCATATATGTGTACGCAGAAATCAGTGTAAAGATTTGTTTTCCGCTATCGCACAACACTGTGCCGATAATCAATGAACGTTCCAATAACCGGTGTTAGGATAATTGAGCATTCTGAAGACCGGTGTTCCGATAATCGAACGTTCGGATGACCAGTGTTTAGATAATGAAGCCTCCTCAGCAGCTGATATTCATGATGATCATGATCATACCATACTAACATTAATTTCAGTAAATTTCAAAATAAGCGACATAGAAAAGTATCTTTCTTATTAATACTATAACTACAGAAGTCATCAAAATAGCGGGTTCCAATTTCTTATAAATATTCTTCAAAAGTATAGAGAAGCAGTACGAAAAATGTTAGGTTGTTCGGAAAGTAATTTCGTTTTTTCCTGACGGAGGACATAATTATATTTTTTCACAATTAACTTCACACTTAATTCGCATTGCTATTATATATTTTGACAGTTGATATAGCAACGCTTGGTTGTGAACAAATTTGTTTGATTCTACACAATAGTTTTTCTTTGGTGCTCTATTAAAGATGGAAAGTCGAAAGCAGAATTTTCGCCATATTTGACTTTTTTACTATCGAAACGGTAAAAATGCTGTTCAAGCAAGAAAAAAATTATTCGATTTTTATGGGGAAGACGCATTAACATAACGCCAGTGCCAAAACTGGATTGCAAAATTTTTTGAACGGCAAAACCTTTACTTCGAATGAGGATGTCAAAAAAGGCTTTGATTTTTTTGCCAGCAAAGATCAAAACTTTTATGAACGTCGAATCATACTACTGCCAGAAAGATGACAAAAGGTATTAGAACAAAATGGAGAATATATAATTCAGTGACATATTTATGGACTACAAGAAAATCGTCTTTCATTCTCACCGAAAAAAACGAAATTACTTTCCGAACAACCCAATAGCTTGCGTGTACCTTATAATACATAAATAATTTAACCCTTTCGGCATAACTCGGATGTACAGTTCCGCTCAAAAGTATGTGGACACATTCTTAATTGTTATAAATAGGTATCTCAAAAAAGTTACAAAATTTTTGATAATTTCGATTAAATGTCGATGTATTGTAGTTCGCATGGTATTAGAGGATACCTTTTACTGATAATTTATTTATTTAATTTCACACTAATAATAGTTAAAAATAATTGTATCGTAACGTTTTTCTACTCTAGATTATAATTTGAAATGTTTATGTTAATCTTGATAAGTAGATCACACTAAAGCGATGGATAATCACGAAATAAAAGATAAAAACTTTACCCTCCACGCAATGCCGTACTGGACCCACGGAATAAAGTATTATTTATTAAAAATAATCAAATAATTAATTTGTGTAATATAATTCAACTAGAATACATGGTTTAGAATAATGGTCGTTTAACAATAATAATATACATTATATATCATAAGTTTCATAAAAAAGGGGGCTGTGCACATACTTATGAGCGAAAGTGTATATAATCCAAAGAAAGCATAATAGCTATTGCTGCGAAAAATGCTTATATAAAATGTATTCGATATTTGGTACTACTTTACGTCCCTCTCATGAGAACATGCAAAAGATATACATGTTGAACGAAATGAAGCCTCTAATAAAAACATCTTACTTAAAACTTATTTCTCATTTCCTGAAAAAGTGGTTTCTGAACAGTTAACTATTGTTTGCCACTCGATTCCTCTTCTTTCAAAGTAGTAATTTAAACACTAGATCTACCTAGGTAGCCAAAATGACTTGTACAGAATTTTTTTTTCTGAAATCTCTAAAACTGTTTCTTCTTCAAATTATCTGTGTCTATATTGTAGACTGCAAACGATTAAATCATTCGAGTATTTCGCCTCCTTCATTTCTGTGCTTCTAACGTATTTATTTGACATTTTTTAGTATATTGTATAAGTTGTCAATAGATCTAGTGTTAATATATTAAATATTAATGACGTAAGTTACTGAACATGTCAGTTGCTATAAGTATAATGTTATAGACTTTCGTACTGTTGCAAGTCCTGAGTTCGAAATAAATATTATATATTTTTAAATTACGTCCATTAGGAATAATTAACTCTTTGAGTATTACAATCACATATATCCACTCACAGAAATAATTGATTCATTGCTTATCAACACATATATACGTGGTAATAATAATTAATCCTTTGAGTACTATGGACGCATATATGCGCTCACCGAAATAATCTCATCATAGCTTATCGATACATATGTACGCAGTAAAGTATGAAGTATTGAAATGTTATCGTTGAAATATAGTTCCCGAAATATTAATTAATAGTTTTTACACTGTAACTTTTTGACTTTCTGATGAAAAGACGGTTTCTCGATCACCTGATAAATAATTGTTGCTCAATATTCATTATTGAAAAATATATGTCGACTAAGAAAATAAACTTTGTACAGTTCCATAAGTGTACCAAACGCGTAATAATATTTACCTCGATAGATAAATTAATTCAATATATTTAAATTTGACAAATATATATGTCGAAATTAAATAAATGAGGGGGGCAAAAAACTTGAACGATTCAATTGCCTACACTCTTTACGATTGACGTAGAAAATTGCAAAAGAAACAGCGTTAAAAATTTCAGGAAATTTTCAAAAAATTGAGGGCAAGTCTCTTAAATTTGATTCTTGAGAGTATTCACTTGCAAATTTTAAAAAATTTTTTAAATATTTGACTCTTTCTGTATTGTCAAGTATACCGAATATAATATGGACGGTCATTTCGTAAGGAGCACCCTATATGTATATTCGTTCGAAAAAGAAGTCTCAAAAACTGTCCAAACTGTAAGAGACGAGCAGAGAAACACGTGCAGGGCCGTGGGAGGAACATGTGCTACCTCGAGGAGGCCCCGTCTCGAAGCAGCTGTCGTGTCACTTGCTGAAACGTCGAGGAAAGCCTTCCTATGGGGTCCACGAGGTCTACGGAGTTTACGTACTCTGCTGGATACGTATAACCATAGTTAGAAATCCCTCTCACTGTGCCAGCCGTAAAATAAAGTGACAATAAGACTCTGCGTCTTGAGAGTTCTTCGACAATTTTTTTCGAGATATTCTTTCTTTCGTTCCAAACAAAAACGATGCGTTATATTTAGCCATTTTTCGATTTTCCCACTTTGAACAGATTTATAACAGGCTTAAATAGCATACAAAACAGATGATATCAGGGAAAAAAAGGATGTGTAATGGACTTGTTATGAAGTATCATGTTGGAACGTTGAAATTAATTATGTCTCTAATGTAAATAGACAATCGAAATAAGGGATGCTGTAGAAACGTTTAAGAATTTCTTGCAACGAATATACCTTTGTTTCTCAAAATTATACTGTCCTCTTTGTATTAAATAAAATATAATTTACAATTTTTTTATTTAATAAAGTATTTATCTACAATTTAATAGCATGCATTAAACTTAACTGTGTCAGTGGGAAAGGCCCATTTAAATATCTCGACTTAAAGAATCTTTAAATATCTCGACTTAAAGAATAAGTGATTTATGCTAATTTTAAAATAAACGACTTGTACATCAAGAAATATGAATTTCGAAAGGTACCAAATTCGGTACAATTTTAAAGAAATGGTCACAGCAATGAACGTCGGAATTAGAACAATGAAATAGATAATTATTAACAAGAACTATGTGTTAAAACAATTACCTTTTTTTATTTTACAGTGCGATGCGAGTGCTCCTCTCGAAACTTCCGAGACCATGGATAGTCGATGAGAAAAAGGATGATGGTTACACAGCCCTTCATCTAGCTGCCCTCAATAATCACGTAGAAGTCGCCGAGCAGTTAGCCAGTGCGGGAAAAGCTGATCTTGATTTGCAAAATGTGAATTTGCAAACAGCGCTACATCTTGCGGTGGAGCGTCAGCACACACAAATCGTTCGGGTACGCACACATTATCTTCTCCTTTTTTAAGAACAATTCTTGCAGTACTGAGCCTTCATACGTTATGAGATTTATTGAATTTTATAATCTTTATTTGTACGGATTTCATTTTTCAAAATTCATTTCTTAATTATTTATATATTAGTCTTGAAATTCGTTAATACTTTAATCTCGTGGATTTCATCATAGTTAGAACAAAGTAAAAACTATATTAAATGGGCTGGGAACCACCTTAAAGATCGACATTCTTCACTCGTCCACTTTGAGTTACTAATTAAAATTCTCAAAGGATTAATTCAAAGTGAAATCATAATCTCTGACATTTAAAGATAATTTTTAACTTTTCTCATTAGTTTTAACTCTCGTTGGAAGATTTCAAATTTTAATATTCTGTTACAATTTTTCTCTATTTTCATCGTTATTAAAAAATATCAAAATAGCGATTAATAATTTTTCTCTATTTCAATCATTATCTGACATGTCGTATACTCGCACATCAAGTAACTAAATTCAACCAATATTGTATGGTTAGAGGCTATTGATTTATTTTCAAAGTATCTTAACTATCCTCTGGTCCCTATAAAACTATGTAACTTTTGCAAGAAACATTTCTTCTAATTTCGTATTACAATGCAAATTATTAAGGTTTTAAAGTTTAGTAATGTACCTTGTACGACAAGGATTACTTTTTGTCAAATTCGAATCCGTTTCACTTTAATTATGATGGAACTTTTTTAAATCACTTCCATTTCCAAATTGGATATTATATCCAATTAAAAAGTCTTTCAACAACCAAAGTTATTTCTACCTTCATATAGAATTTAACAGTTTGTGTACAAACAATTTTGCTATTTCAATTTGAATTTTATAAGAAGTAATTGAAAAAAGAAAGAAGAATTGTAAAAGGTTCGAACATATAAATGAGTTTGACTGACAGGATGATCGAATCAATTTTTATCTAGATAAGTTTTCTTTATATTTCTTATTTTTGTAGTTTTATTTTTCCCTTTTATATGGTTATGATCATTCCTTAAAGTTTCGATTATCTTTCACGTCATTGATGATATGATATCATCTGTGATATGCAAGTCCTATTGCAGAATATCTTAATATTTGAAGCGAATATCAAAAGGAATAATAAAATCCTTTTTATTAAATAGAATATCACTGGAACAAGTCTTTTATGAGCTCTAGAGAAATAATAAAAGGGGTAATAAACGAAATGAAGAATGCAGAAGAATATGAAAAGGTAAAAGGTATAATATAAAAATATTGTAAGATAAACACGAGTATATAAAGTTTTGAAGCATTGAAATCTTCTCTCATCAATGGGAAATTCTTTCGTATGTGATTTCTATATCATAGAAAAAATCTTCCATAGATGACAGAAGATTTCAAGTCTTCATATTTCTTTTAATAGTACTTATCTTACCATATTTCGATATTGTATTCTTTGTCTCTTCACCTTGTTTTGCACTCTTTATTTTCTTTATTATTTCCCTTATTGTACAATTGAAGAAAAATCTTAATATCTCCTAATAGTCGATTCAAACGTCAAGCCTTTCTTGCACTACATTTAAATGAATAACATCGTTCTCCCAATATTTGCTCTTTTTTGTTCCTTTCTCGAAGGTACACAAATATAAAGATATCCTGCAGGCAGGCTTCTTTATTTTAGAAACGATAAAACATTCGTGCTACGAAAAGAGATGAATGTTTCTCTGTAATCCTAAAATAACACTCCTATTTATGTCCTTAATGAGCGTGACTTTGCGTAAACATGAAAGATGAATTGTCAATAATAAAGGTGCATTATCGCATTGACGGCAATTGAATTTTTCACGTGTGTATTTCAAGTTGTAGAAAAGTATGACGGCGTACATTTAAAGTGTAATGTACCGACCCTCCGCTTGTTTAGTGTATAAGATAACTATAGGAATATTTTGTAAATGCAAACATTTGTACGCCGTCAAACTAATTTCCATCGTCACCTCTGATTCACTACTTCAAATCCAGATCTCCTAATTTTCCATCCCGACCTTTCAACTCCATGTATCGTCACCGCTCCTTACTAATCTCCGAAATCACCGTTCTAAGTCCGAAATCCTACTTCTTACTTTGACCTTCGCCTTGCATCCATCATTATCACTACTCCCACTCCTTCTCCAAAAGTCCCTTAAAAACCCCGTATTCTCTGCCCATTCAGGAGTTCATTTAATTCACTCATTGTAAGCGGTTGACATATTAAATGGTCACAAAGAAGTTTTGAAAGTTTTGTCCGTTTTCATGCTTTCTATGTGAAGTAAAAAAACTTTCTCGTGTTCTAACTTCAAAATTAACTACAAAATTGGGAAGTTGCTTTAATTAAGTAATGTGGCCATCTCACCCGGACAATCGGGGAAGATGGCCATAGTATTTACGGGAGAGATAGCCATAAAATTTGGACGCGGCCTGAATGGAAAGTTCAGTGTCAGTCACCGATCACTTTTGACATCTGAAGAGCATATTAAAAAACGAAAATTGAAAGAAAATGAAAAAGAGAAAAAGGAGGAAAAGTAAAAAAAAAAACAAAAATAAAAACGGAAACTAAGACTGATAGACCTAAGAAAAAAAATACTGTTCAGAAACGAAAGGCAATTCGTAAGTTGTCTTATAGCAGTTGCGAAGAAATTCCCATCGTTTTCTATGATACCTCTGAAAGTGAATCTGAAGATAGAGAGAAAGAAAACTGCAGAGGTTGTGGTGATAATTATTACAGGACACAATTAGCTGAAGATTGGATACAGTGCAATATTTGCATGTTCTGGGTGCATGAAAACTGCACCGAGTTTGAGGATATGTGTTCTTATTGCGGTAATAAGAAAAAAAAGGAGTTAAAAGATCTCAAGGGCAAAGGGAAAGGCAAAAAGAGTACTGGCCATTTCCCCCCGATCACTATGGCCATCACCCCCGGACACTCTGGGAGAGATGACCAGTCCTAGTTTTTTTAAAAGTTTAAAATTACATTGTTTGCGTTCTTTAAAGTGATTTATCGTTAATGTTTGATAAGAATAATAAATAAAGTTTATGTTCTATATTAATTCAATGTTTTATTCGTCATAATTCGTTCACAATAGAGTCTTAAAGTTACTAGGGCCATCTCCCCCGGAATTACCCTAAATGAAAGATTCTTCGCTTATTTTAAACCTGCTTTTATTACAGCAGATCTTTACACGCACCGGCCGGCCACGGCCGTATCGTACGATAGGCTTTCAGTTGCGACGCACACCGAGAACAGCGAAGTTTTTCGTTAGGCATGCATTTCTGACGAAGTATATTAAAATATTCAAAATACTGAATTCTATTACATTAAACGAAAATTATTTATTTATTAATATTCTGCTTTAAATTGTTAGGGCACGTACTAAAAAGTGAACATAAATTTTAAGCTTTTTTCACAATATTTAATAATCAAATTTAATCACATAATAACGTTTGATACATTTCAAAACATGGATGACTACATAATCCTACATTACATTTTTGTATTCGTAATGTATATCCTTTCTCTTGTCATTTTTTGCAATCACTACACATTTACACCTTGCAATTTTCAGAATTGCTGTATGAGTTTCATATGGAGACAGAAAATGCCTTTGCGACAAACGGAAAGGCTCATTGTTACGACTTTCAGCTTTTGATTTACATAAGAGCAATTATAAAATTTTAAAACGGCAATCATTCGTGAAACAAGTGAAATTTGATCTGGACGCCTATTGGCGCCAACAGTACCAGGAAGCCAACATGTTTCAGACGCCAATAGGCGTCAACAGTTGTCAAAATGTTAAAGTGAGAAATTTGTCGGGTCCCTTGCGACGGGCGGATTATGACGGGGTTTATTGCTGGATATTCCCAAATCTGAATAATAAGAACCGTTATGAAGGGTAAAATTAATTTTTGAAAAGTTCTCGATTTGTATCTTTCGTTGAAGGTTACTAATTAAATCTCGACCAGTCTACTTAACAAATTCGGTTACGGTGTAAATGGCTTAGGACGAGGAACGACTCTTGTAGACACTCTATTTCGCGCGTCGAACGGTACAATTTCAAGCTTAATAACTTTTTTTCTGGTGAAAAAATCAAAATTCCGATTTATCCGTATTTTTGTAAAGGACACATAGTTTCTATAAACAAAAGCTCAAGAAAATTCATTGGCATTAAGGGGGAAAAACTAACAAAAAAATTCGAATTTTTCATATATTGTTTAAACTAATTGAGATTTTGCAAAACAATTTTTACCATTCTATTGATTATTAATAGCCGCAAATTTCGTCAATTTACGCAAATGCTCTATCACTCATAGTTTCCGAGATAATCGACGAAATATACTTTTGGGCCGTAACTTTGGAGGTAGTTTTCACCCCCTTAACGTCGTCGATTGCCGATAAAAAAAATACGTGTCGAATATTCTAACGAGTACTACATCATACTAAAATTTCATCAAAATCGGTGTGTGGCACGTCGGGATGTTCCCTTGTAAGAAGAATACTTTAAAACTAGAATTATCTATATAGAAACGTGGTAAAACAATTTCAAAAAATTCTCAGTGAATAAAATTACTGATCAAAACTAAAAATTCAAGACAAAATCAAGCAGTCCAAAATTATTCCATTCCAAAAGTATTCCACTTAAAAATTGTAATCACTATGAAAACTAAATGGAGTTAACTCTCATTAATATTTCAGGAATAGCGCTCTACCATGAACTATTCATCCTTATGCATTAACAGAGATAATTTCAATTAATCTCATTTCTGACAAGCAACAGAACACGTTTTGACACTGGAACTGCGAAGGCAGTGAAAATAGCTGATTTTTAACTTTTTCAAATATTTCACCAAGTTTGTAGTAGAGCCATACAGTAAATATGGCGCCTCTATCCTATACAACATAAATTACTGAACTTATAATCTATTTCACCTTTTGATTACCGTTTAACCAAAGTACTTACTTAATGTATTTAAATATCACAAATTTAACGTGAATACTACAGCATTCAAATTAAAAAGCCAATTATTATTTATTTAATTTTATATAACATATTATTTTATTATTTCTCAGCGCATTTAAAAATTCATTTAAGTCGGCGTCTTGAGTAAATTAGAAGTGTTTCGATTGAGTGTCTCTTCTTGCAGTTGACTGAAACTTTTACAGGCTATGGTCATGCTAAACGACACCCATCATGTATCATGCATATTTCATATTTGTAAATATTACATATCTTTAAATTGTATTAAGTGAAGCGAAAAGAAACGTTCCTTTTTATGTGTCTGGTGACATATTTCGGGCATAATCCGTTATATATTATTAAAACTTGATCAGTTCATCACAGACGGTCTACTATCCACAATTAAAAGGAATAAACATTTTGTCTTTTTTTAGTAAATAAATGGTTTCGCTTTGCAAAAAAAGTTTCTTTTCGCTTTACCTAATATAAACTTGTATTATGCAATTCTATTCTACTGTGGTCGCTGTAAACCCTCAAATATGCATGAAATTTTATATACGAAAAATGAGTAGGTATACTTGTTATAACTGTTGTAGAGTTGAGTTTCGCGCAAGATGAAAAAAGAAACAAAGAACTGAAAAATTATAGTATAGTTCTCGTTTGTGATGTTTCTTGTTATAACGATTAATAATTGTTCTATTCCGTATTTCCTTATGTTGTTTATCAAATATATTTAAATACGTTTTTACATATTTAATATAGAAGTGTACACTTTATTTATCTCCTCACGCTAAGATCGATATACGGATCTTTACAAGAATTTTGAATGGAAAAGAATAACAATTAATCACGCACGAAAGAGATGTGGTTCAAACATCTGAAAGAAAATATTATTTATCAAAATACGATATGTAAGGTTACACATTCAAATTGTTCATCCACATTAACCCCTTGGGCTACAGTGACCTGTGACACTCGTAACTCGGTGAACGGAATAAGCAATTTTGAAGTTTTCCAAAAACTATTAAATTGAAAATATTAGTCGATCGCAAGATGGTCAAACTATTTCCACACTAATAGTATTATGTTATATGTTATACCAGAAATCAGTGATAATTTTTTACTTTATCAAATAATTCTGACTCATTGCACATTCAGCCAGAAGAGAAATCGTAAGGCAAGGGGTTAATCATAATTTGACATCTTTAATATTAACTTTTTTATATATATTCAGCTTCTGCAGCCATGATCGTATTATCAAAGATACAGTTTAAGTTGGTTTCTAAACTAGCGACAAATCACAAACAAATAAGTTTCCATGCTCTATTAATTTCTCGCATTTGGCAATGGATAAGAGAAATTTGATTATAGTATCTACCGTACACTATACACCTTTACCCAATAAAAACAATAACTAAATATACAAATAAAAAGTCAAATTTGAAAGTCGAAAATAATTAGAAAAAATTATCTACGACAAAAAGCTCGGTCAAGTATTTTGTGATACATATATGGTATGGTTCAAGTAATTAATCGATTTGTATTAACAACAACTGGCCATTATTAATTCTAACCAAATAAAAAGGTGCAAGTGATTAATTAATAAGACTTTATCACAAAACCTTGATGAATGAATTTATCAGCAAAAACAAATAAGTTACTTATAACCTGATAAAATATGCAATTATTACAATTTATTATTTATACTTACTAAAAGATATGGGTACCATTAATAATAATAATTTTCAGTAAAACCCGGATATTAATTATATTTACCAAAAAATACGGTTACTACTAACAATAGCCAGTTGTTATTAACACAAACCTTATTTATCACATCAATCGTAACTGGATTGACACCAAAGAAATGTCTGACACGTTAAAAATGTAATAATCCTACGCATTTACAGGACATCACAATATTACGAACGTAAAATATGACTGCTGGTAATCATTAATAACTAAATTTAATTTTATCTGATCAAGAAATGTATAGTAACAGCACACGACTAAAACCGTCTAATCACACTGTTTCACAGCTGTTGGTTCGCGAAGGTGCAAATTTGAACGTGGCGGATAAGGACGGTGATACCCCATTGCATGAAGCCTTGAGATATCACACCCTGTCGCAGCTGCGACAGCTGCAGGATGTCCAGGACGTGGGCCGGTTGCTGATGGGCCTAGGGGCACAGGGCCAGGATAAGAAAAGCAGCTCTTTCATCGCCTGCTTCCTGGCAGCCCATGGAGCCGATTTGGAGCTCAAGAACAAAAAGGGGCAGACACCCCTTGACCTTTGCCCCGACCCGAATCTCTGCAAGACACTCACCACTTGCCATAAAGACAAAGAGTCGTTAGTATCGCATTTAAGTTTATACTGCAATCATTTAACCATTTTAACCCTTAATGCTCAAATTAATTTGTTGATTTTTCAGTGAGGTAAATGAAATTAATTTCACATTTTCTATCATTGGTTATCCTTTTTTTTTTAATGATAGCAATAACTATAGGTACGGACGAATATTTTAGTGACGTTACAAATTCATTATGAAATTCATTTGAAATTCGAAACATGAAATTTATTCATTATGAAATTAGAAGGTCGATATTAAATTGTTAGAAATTAAAACAAGTGAAAAGCTATGTCGAGCACAGCTCGATATAGGGCAGCAAAGGGTTAATTTGTTCTGCGACCCTTTCATATTTAACGCTTATAGTATTTTATTTAAAAATTATAATACTGATTTCAAATAGCTTTAAGAACTCTCAGTTCTTCGATTTCTCTTGTAATTTTCTTTTCTTGCAAGTTTAGATCCTTTGAATGTGGACAGTATTTAGTGAATTTCAAATTTTTAGGTCGTATATAATATTTCTCTCATATTCACGTAACAATTTGCATTTTCCATAATATTTCATTAATTTGTAATTTATTGGAAAATTGCAGTATGCACTTAAAACATGTTATAGCAGATACAAATTACTTGAATTTCATTAATTTCAAGAATGTTTGTGTATATAAATAGTTTGCAGCAAATCACGAAATTGTATGTGTCTCTAATATAGTGCATGTTTTCAAGACATTTCAAGTATAATTTTCAGTTATTAATAATTTAATTGATAATTATATATAGTATTAAATATTAATTAATTAATAAGTTTTGAAAAATCTCGTGTATCAGACAAAAATTCTTACTAATCATATATTGTCCTGTAGAAGAAAAAAATGAAAAGAGACGCTCATTAGTTATTTCACAATTAAAGGATTAAATACTCCGCAAAAATTTCCACTGGGCCTATAATATCTTACCTTCACTACGGTACGATTACGTTCACATTTTAAAATGGTCTGATTAATAATTTTAATTAAGAACTATTGGAAATGAAATCTTGTTCATAACGGTTCACTAGAGTACTATACAGAAATGTAAAAAAAGGGAGAAAAAGGAGACTTTACATTTTTGCTTCTTCGCGACGGACAAAACACTTGGATGGCTTTTTATTGTTCCACATTGGATGCGCCCTGATTATGCTTTCAGGCACGACATCGAAACGGTCGCCCCATCAGCAGCGATCGACGAATGTTTGGTCTGTTCCGATGGAAAACGCGAAATGCTCTTCAGCCCCTGCGGACATGTTGCCTGCTGTAACGTCTGCGCTCCTAGGGTCAAGAAGTGTCTCATCTGCAGAGAGAACGTCCTAGCCAGAGCCAAGGTCAGATACCTGCTATTATTCTCCACCAAACGAATGAAGTCATTTGACTTGAGGAGCTGGATAAGATGAGACTGTCCTCTCAAAGCATTTTCTCATCATATCAGTCCTTGTAAACCTCAGCTCGGTCGAATGACGACTGCAAACTAAACATTTATTTCGTCGTTAAAAGTTTTTTCGGTCAGTCAGACATTAGAATAAAAAATTACGCCAGAACGAGTGATGTCTGTATTCGTTGAGCGAATCGGAGCTAACCACTTATGCAGTGACTTCTTTCTCTAGTGCAATAGTACAAACCATACATAATTCTAGAAATGAATCTGCACTACCCTTACCCGGCACACGCATGTTACACCTTAGGCTTCCGTTATATTCATAATTTAACACTAGATGTACGGAAGCCATCAAATTAGCGGATACCCACGTTTATAGTTTTTAGAAACGGCTTCCAAACTTATACAGACGTGATATAATAGATATGTCAAATGTACCTTATAATATACAAATTATTCATTCAAAATAGATCATCTTCTTTGCCGCTTGATCCCTCTATTTCCAAAATCCTTATTTTAATATATTGCGATGTAACACATTTCGCATCCGCAAATCTAGTGTTAAGGAGGCTATGGTGAGTGAGGAGGTAGAATTTCGGAATCACAATCAGTGGGTTTGTTTAAGTGTAATTGTATTAAACTGTTAACTCTCGTAAATTTTTTCCTACATTATTACTTAATACATCACAGACTCAGTGACACCTAGAAAAGTAGATCGTAGGTAAAATGATAATTGCGGTTGAAGCCAAAGAAATGGGTTGCAATTCAAATCGCAATATAAATTTTGCTTTCCATAAACAGTGCACACTCATACCCTAAAATGTAAGCTTCTAAATAATATACTAGAACTTTCCTTCTTACAATCCGCTCTATACCGTTTTAAACACGATCGCCAGTTTTCCGCTCTTCTTATTTAAGCTATTTCAAATCTTCTTATCGTAAAACTCTCCTCTACAATTTGAATTGAGTACAATATATTTCGCTGCGGACTTACGCGTATACTGAACGTTTTATCGTGAATTTCGGGGAAGTCTGGTGATTAACTATACTATAACTACCAACTATTAATTCGGTATATTTAAAGATACTAGATAAATATGTCAGAGGAAAGAGAATGAAATGCGCAAGAAACTAAATCGATTAAATCTCTCAAGGATTACAGGGTAGAGATCGGAAATTAACCCTTTGCTGTCCAAATTATTTCGTTAATTTTAGTAGTAAGCTAAATAAAATTAATTTGACAATATTTTATATCATTGATTATTAATTGTTTTAAATGATATCGACAGCTATAGATATTGAAGGACATTTAAATGATAATACGAAATCATTATAGAATTGGAAAGTTGATATTAAATTATGAGAAAACAAAATCTATGTCGAGTACTGTTCGATATAGGACCGCAAAGGGTTAAACGGCATACAGCAATAAAAATTGCAGAAACTTTTAAAAAAATTCAGTACAATTGATAGTTTATTGGTACACTCATGTTTACACATCAGCTATGTTAGACATCGCCAGAACAAGTGAGAGAGGATCTTGTGATGACCCTCGAACATAGATGGCACATCAGCAATCGCGTGGCGCTCGCCAACTACACTAATCTTAAGTAGCCGCCAAATAGAAATGTATTTACATAAATTACATAGGGCTTGAGTGCAACTTCTCAACAATTATTCTGACCCCATTGGTAGACTTAATGTCAAATAAAATCGCAATAAATCGGTAACTACTTCGTACCCACAACATATTTAAAAACGGCTGGCGCCTAATTTTTGATGTACATCGCGCTTTAATCGTCTCTCGCAATCTACCAACAGCATCGAAAAAACGCGTTTAAACATCTCCCGCAAGCAACGTGTTAATTTTTTGACCGAATAATCATTGAACTTACTTTTCAAATCAAACAATTATTGCACTAAGCTTTTAGATTGAATAATTAGTGAACATAGCTATCAGATTGAAAAATTACTAATTTAATTTTCAGGTCGAAGAATGCGTCGTTTGTTCCGATCGCAAAGCAGGAGTATTGTTCCGACCCTGTGGGCACATGTGCGCCTGTGAGAGTTGCGCCGCCCTAATGAAGAAATGTGTCCAATGTAGGGCCCAAATCCAACACATGGTCCCTTTTTCAGTCTGCAGCGGTGGTGGAGGTGATGTTACCTACGTCAAGGGTTGCAATGCCACAGGTACAAATCTTTATTGAGAGCCTATGATGGGTAAAGAAGTAAAGATTCAGACTCTCAATCAGTAGATCCGAGTTTGAACTTCTTATCATCTTTGTAAATTTTTTTCCAAAATCTTATTTAATATATTATATCCTCGTCTGTTTGGCACTTATATAAAACAGTCAGTCCTAGGCGAAGTACGAAAAAAATGTCTGTTTTCCACGTGTTCCGGGACACATGAACCTAACTTTTTGTTAAGTATTTCAAAAGGGTGTGTAAACGGCAACAATGCTCAAATAAAATATATTCGTTATAAATTATTTATCATTGTTTTAAATTAGTATTTGTAATAAATTATTTTCTTTTAGAATGTCGTACTTTTTAAAAATTATATGTTGTAACAATGATGTTCATGATGATATGAATATAATGATTTTCATACGTGTTATAGTTAAAAATATGTTTAAAACGAAATACATGAAATCTAAATTAAAATTTGGGTTCTGTTAACAAGGGAAGATTGTCAAGTGTCTAATCCGAATTTTGATAAAACTTTGCACGTTTGTAGGGCGAACAAAATTTAAAGAGCACGTTTTCTTATTTCCTCATCAGCAGCTCGAGTTTCGTCTCTTTGGTACTATCTTTGAAACTATCGTAGAGACTAAAATCTTTTTAGGTAAAAGTTGTATGTTCTATACTTTAAAAATTATCAAGATCTTTATAAAGATGTAAAGGCAGGCTACACTTTCATATTTAATTGAACTTTAATGGAAGTTCAATTGTTTGTATAAAGCCTGCGTATACACATTTACGTATATACGATTAAAGTCAAATTGTAAATAAACTATCTAAATTAAATAGCAAATAAAAGTTTTTTGTTTTTAATTCTTTTAAAAACGTTAATAATTTTATTAACGATAATATAAGTTACATTTCTCCAATTCTGACACCATTTTTTGTTACTAAACAACGTACCAGAACTATGTTACTTTAAAAATCGAATCTTTTCTAAATAAAATTTTCGTGAATTCTTTTTCTTTTTAACACGTTGACTGCCATGGGGGTAACCGGTGACCGGCGCTATTAAATTCAATGAAATTTCATGTAACGTTTAAACTGCGATATTTATGAATTTTCTAATATATTTAATATTTAAATAGTGGCATTAGAAAAATAAAGGTCTGCTGAGTATCTATATATCAGAATCTTTATAGTTTCTGCTTTATAAAAATGTGATTTTGATAGAAAAAATTTCACTTCAGTAGAAATGACGAAGTTAGCGAAATACCGATGGCGTTTAACGTGTTAAAATAAGATGAGAGAGATGACATTTTTGTAGTTCGATCTCAACACCTGCATTCAGCCCTTAAATTTTCCAACTCTATAAATGTATAAAATTTGACCAACTTGATATTATACATTAAGATTTCTCTAAATTACCTTAAAATATATAAACTTTTTTATTTTTGATAGGTACTGGGTCCGACATTAAATCTGATCCGGAAGAAGAGCAGGTCCTGCAACAGAACACCGGCACCGGAGAAGCTCTTCTGATGAACAATGGCAGCCGTGATACATCTCACAGCGATATACAGAAATTACAGCAGCAGCTGCAAGACATTAAAGAACAAGTATGCTACTAATGATTAAATAGATAATACCCCTGTCATAGAATGATTATCATATTTGAAAATTTTTGCTTTAAATATTGATAACTTCTATTTAATATGAAATCTGTTTCGTAGGATTATATTAACAGCAGATCTAATTTCTCTTCAACACACAATTTCTCTTTTCTTTGAGAAGTTCCCCAAGCTTCTAACGCTACTTCTTCATTTTTCATGTTGTTCCTTTTACTTAGCTTATTTATTTCGTCTGTAACTATTCTGTATTAATCATCAATAGTTTTAGTGTTAAATAAAGTTTAACATCAATTTATCGATAAAACATACAATTTGTGGATGACATAAACCTAGTAGTAATAATTAACTATCATTTGTGCTTTGGACGCAACTAATTGAAATTTTTGAATGGAGAGTCCTTTTCAATCGCTCACACAACTATTATTATTACATAAAGATGAAAATGAACGAGAGAAAATTGATTCCACGTAAGGGTAAGCGGGAAATTATGATGACAATTAAAACGGCGCTGAAATTGAAATTGAATTATTTAATAGCTGTAAAATCATTACAAAAATTGGTATATTGTATGTCTGGATTATTTGTTTCAATTACAATTGTTTTGTATAACAATTAGTTGTTTTTCCTCGGGAATTTGAAGGTGATCGAAAATTATTATACTTATTAAAAAAGTTATCAAATTTTCCATTCTGCTTTACATTATAAGAATATCAACATTAGAGCCAATTAATTCAGAGCCAATCATTCAAAAATACCATTATTCATTACGTTAAAGCGACTTATTCCACTTTCAGTACTATATATACGTGAAAAATATGTGTGTAACAAAATCAAATTTTTTATTCATTTTCATTATCCGTATAAATAGTAAACGAGTAAAATATTCAAATCAGTAATCAGTTTAAGCATTAATTAAATCATTGTCTTCGTTAAATATAAGTTCGTTAAAGTTAGAATATCCTATAGATTTCAACCTCAGAACCTATATTTGCAAGTCTGTCGTTCTGCTCCATCGCTTAATGAAGTCTTCATTATTATTCTGAATATTATTGATCGGAATAAATATCTCAGTCATAATTTGTAATTGAACTCAATCTTTTTTTTGCCCTGTTCACAGACAATGTGCCCAGTTTGTTTGGATCGTCTGAAAAACATGATATTCCTCTGCGGCCACGGCACCTGTCAAATGTGTGGTGACCGGATGTCGGAGTGCCCAATATGTCGGAAGGCGGTGGACAAGCGAATTTTACTCTATTGAAGATAATAATCTATTGAAGACTGCCTGCCATCCTCAGCTGGACTTTCACGAGAGATACGATTGAAGGAATTTGTGAAGAAACGATTAAATATTTTCTTTAATAACAGATGATTTCGCGACACCTTTCTTTTGACAATAACGAAATTTTGTTTGTTGTTGAGAAATGGAGATTATGGTGATTTAAGTTGATGTTTGATTGAAATATCATTTCAGCGCATGCAAACTTCGAAAATGATTTTATACATATTCTTCTAAACAATAATCATAAAATAATAAAAATAAAGTTGGTAATAATCTTCTCAAAAAATTCGATTTTATAAATTGCTGATTAATAAACAGATGATAAAACTGCACTTCGAACTGGTGGAAAAAATGGGGATTAACGTTATAGGAATAATAGGTACATTATATAATTCATTCTGTGATGGTATTTAATCGTTTCTCCATCGAAAAATAGCTCAAATGATGGAAACTTTGTTTTCCAATCAAAAAAATTCCAGCTTTGGCATTTTTAATTTCCACAATTGTAAGTAATCAATTAATTATTTAATCTACTCCGTCGCCATCAAATAAACAAAACATCTTCGCGATTAATTGAGCGCAATGATTAATCATAGAATAGACAACCGTTTGCCAAAATAGACGGATTATGAACTTGCGAATTGTACGCGAGCATGAATATAAAGGTATGCATCCTGCAGTTTATTGAGCAAATTGGATGCACTCTGATGCTTCGATTTTGCCGCTGAAATTTTCCAAGTGGAATTGAAAATCAAATTCTAATTAAATGATTTCCCATCGTTGGTAGAAGCGTCATGTATTCACCGATACTTCCGTGCTATTTCGATATTTCGCGGCATAGAAACGCGCACAGGTATAATTTAAGCATTTATAACAATACATTGAATATTACGAAGCTGCTAATTAGGATTATTAATTTTCAACTAGAATATCTTTTTCTATTTAGTTTACAATTATGTGCACAAACTTTTTCGTTGAATTCAAACAGCGGGCCAAGAATTATTTTCTTGTACGTAATCAGGATATATTGCTAAATCAAGCATTGTACTAAAATAGTATAGATAACAAATTTTTAGAAAAATTCCTAGCATGACGTAATCATGTTCTTGCAAGTTCCTTATAATCATTCTTTGAAGGAATAAATATTAATTGCTAGAATTTAAACAAAAGCTCGATGGCGTATTAAGTGTTGCATTCTTCCTTAGCATTATACGAATTTAATTGCACTTCAGCTGATATATATCTTGCGAGAAGTAGCTGATTTCTCAAGAATGAGGGTAGAAGCGCAACGGAAATATTTTATAATTCTTTTCTTTACGCCCCCCATTTTTTGTATTAAAAAAATAGAATCGACAATGAAATAGTGGTTTCTACGCGATTTTTACAACACTAAAATCTGATTACTTTACTCATTCGAAGCTACGCAACAACCATTCCCACCGGAGATCTCATACAATAAGAATAGACAATTTTAATTATTTCGGGAACTCTATACCTACAAGTAATTTCTCGTTACAAGAGGTATAATAAATTTTCGTAATTGGCTAATAAGCCTTTGTAACTTGTAACTTTTAAACAACGAAGGATCGTTAGGATCGAAGTAAAATGAGATAAGATGGAAAATGACCGAAAAAATCTTAACATGAAAAAAATAGTAAAATTGGTCAAGTAAGTTGTTAGTAACTATATGTAATAATTCCAACGACCCGCTGTTTTCACTATTTGATAGAATCCTGTAGGATGAATCTTATGTCCTTCGAATTCTATCCTTAGATTAATATTTCAATAAATTAGGAATATTGAAAAAGGACGGGATACGTTTTCATTGGAGAATGAAATCGTCGACAAAATTTCTTTAGTGTGAGCCTGTTTAATAAGCGCAAGGAATTTTTCTTTTTCCTTAAGAGAAAATAAATTTAAAAATATACATCGCCAAGCTCTTCATTTGGATAAATATTATGCGACCTTCCAATTACTAGTAGCGATTATTAGCTGTATTTACAATTAGGTATTTGCGAAAAACTTTGATTTTTATGATTACAGATACGACCAAACAATTTTGCGGTAGTAATATCGATTGCAAAAAGTTGAGTTATATGAACACCCATAAACTAAACTTAATTTGAAATGAATAACACACGTGGAATTTTTTAACGAGGACGTATAAAAGAAACTGATATGATCAAATCATGAATAGGTATTTGCAATTAAGAATATCTCAGACGAATTTTCAATTAGATTTGCATCAACTATTTCTGTTTACATAGTGTTTTAGAAGATGAAATAAATTCTGATGGTCGTATCTGCAAATCAATCCTGCTAGTATAATTTAATAGCCTTGATAGGACCTTTACGCGATATTTCATATATTGCTACCCAGTTCTTCCATTTACAGTCCATTTTTAGAAGTTTTTTCAAGGTAATTACTACAATTAGAATAGGAATCTTATTAACTAAATCTATACTATAAGTAGTCGAACGATAAAATGGTAAGAGCATTTAGGATCTAATTTAAGACTCCATCTTTATCGACCATTATTAATTTCGCAAGAGCTCTTCGTCGTAATTTATTTTTAATGACGCCAGAAGAGGATCTGCAGAAATTGAGAATCATTCGTTAAACGAGACTTTAATGAAACTCCTTCTCATTGGTTTTACAAATACACCTTACATTAAATTGGAAATTCAATCAAGATTAAACGCACATTATGTAAAATGTGCCCAATAGAAATATTCACAACAAAAGTTACATCAATTTTGGAGTCTTAAATAAGATAATGCGAAATGTAAATTAAGACTATATGTAGTTTTTAAGCCATTCCCGCTGCAACTGTATTTCTCTAAAACCGGCTTTTGTACTCTTTATTCTTTGTTAATAACGCCAATAATTTCGCATAAACAAGAAAGAAATGTATTTCTTAAAGACTATATATAAAAGAGGCAAGTTTTATTAAAAAATGGCATTCAAACTTGAAAGAAATTTCATTATTATTCGTCAATTAATTTGATCAATCCAAAATCTCCATATACTATCTATGTACCGTGTGGATCATCATGGAATTAAAGGCGTATAAAATAATATTTCAATTGTACACTTTGCGCATACTGTACTATCCTCATTGTAACCCATGTATGGAATTCTGAAATAAATACATTTGTTATGACCCATATAGTAATTCTAATGCTTCAAACATGAAAGCGTGATAAAGGATTTAAGCAAATATTATGAAAAATTATTTATTTCATTCAAGGATCTGAATTATATGCCTCATATACATAAAGCAACATTTACGATAACTGAATTT
The DNA here is from genome assembly GCA_910591515.1 of Cerceris rybyensis. Lineage (NCBI taxonomy): Eukaryota > Metazoa > Arthropoda > Insecta > Hymenoptera > Crabronidae > Cerceris > Cerceris rybyensis. Next base: position 8,155,542 of record OU342789.1, on the reverse strand, counting down.
ACATATCATGTCTTTTTTCACTCTTCTTCCTTACATAAAGTATTCCGAAAAGATGATGAAAGTTTACAAGCAGTTCCTGCAATTTCTACGCATTTCTTTGTTTTTCTAGCACATGCAAACTCCAGTCTCACATCGTGTTACGTTTTTCTACACCTCGAAGATAACGCTGCACCTCTTTCATGGTCAAAAAGCTAAAGTAGAACTGTAAACACGTACAATGTTTTATGCTTTCTCACGCACTCGTACACTCATTTACAATAATAACGGCACTTCACAAATTAGACCGTAGAAGAAAACGTTTCGATTCTGAGACGAAACGAAAAACGAAAATGAAACGAGTGTGCTTTCAAGAAGGAAGGGATTAACGTAAAACAGAAAATCGCCCACGCTAGACGACAAAGTTAAATAATTTCACTCTACGCTGGGGCATGTGCGTAAGCATATTTCGAACGTTATTATTATATTAAATATTTAATTACATTAATTTAATAACTTTCTAAGTCGTTACCTTTGTATTGTTATTGATATTTTACTCAAACACAACAATTAAGGCTGTTGGACCGTTGAATGACGTACTTACTCCACTGTTTTTGTTTTACTTTGCCATTTGATATCTATCCCATTCTCGCCTTATTATTGTTGATAATACAAAATGCAATCCTTTGCGACCCATTCTTATCGTTTTTCAACGACTTGAGAAGTAAACGGAAAACAGTCGTGATAACTTTTTGCTATTTACGTGGAATTACTTGAGAATTTTATTTATTGCACATTTCTTATGATTAGTTATTACATTAACACCTCCACTGTGATAAGGGACTTATAGACTTTGTAAAATAACGTCAACCTATTTCATTTTGACAGTCATCAAAATTAATCAACTCTTTACAGAATAAAATTTGTAATCCAGAAATGGTAACGTTCAGGACAGAACCTATGTATGTTTTACTGCCAGATAGGACAATTCTAAAAAAAAGCATGTCACAGTGAACGTGTCAATGCCTCGATTGATATTAAGAGAACATGAAAATCGATTTATAAATAGAAAAGTATAACATAAAAAAGCTAACGTCCTAAAAACAACAGTTGTTCTACGACTTTTCAATTTATTATAATTGTGCCTTCGTACTGTACAAGTTAGCATAAAATCGCCTAAGAAATTCTTTTGACTATTGTAATCTCCGTTTGTGCTTTGCACAATATCTAATCGATGACACTAAAATATCAAATGTGTCTTCGCAGTATAAATGCAAAAACAAGTGATAGTAAAGTGTAGTACATTAAGTAAGTACCGAGATTGTTCGTAATAAAGCTACAATGCGTAGCACAAACCCAAGAAAATTGGATTGAGTATAATATAATTAGGGTACGCAAAATGATTCTACGCTACATAAATAACGTACATTCTCCATATTTATCAACGAAAACAGTAATGTTAAAGATCCTAGAGATGTGTACCAAATCAGCTAAAAAAAACATCTACATGTTTTCTCTCTCTCATGCGTTCCATTTGTCTTTCTCTCATATTTCCTCAATCTCACCCTTTACTACCGGAATTGTATCAACAACTCATTCATAATTCATCAAATGGGCCGCAAGGAAAATATCTGTCTCTTTAACACTCAGACGACGAATTTAAATTCGGTGGAGAGATTTTTGTTCGCGTGAGACGATCCAATTCCGCCGCTGCATCGTTGCACATTGTCGTTTTATCTACTGGCCCGCCATCTAAAGTGACAAAAATCGACTTCATATCTTACAAGTGAAATATATTATAATTCATAATATTATTTGATCCACAAACAAGAAGGTAATCTGTAGAAACATGGATATTTGGTGTTATAAAAGAATTTTAAGTGTGCCTATTTGACAAGATATTCAAAGTGAAAGAATCGTTAATAATTATTCTGTTGTTAATAATTATACGGTGAAATCTCAATCGATCGAATACCGGTTACTTGAAAATCGGGTCCGCGAAAAAATATTTTAAATACATTATATGTATTACACACAATTCATGAGGTTCCGAAACTATGTGACAGATTAAATATAGTTTCGAAAAAAAATTTTTCTAGATACTCTTTCACAAGGAACTTTAAATGTACCTTTAAATTATCATTTCAATATCATAAATAATATTGAAAATTGATTATCACTTTTTCACTCACTAAAAAACACCTAGGGTCATTTAATTTTATTGTAATTTAATTGTATCATAACTCACTGAAATTTTTAATTTAAAACTGTTTGGAAAATTTTCAAATTTCCTATTTCATTTCTTGCATCACAAGTGTTACTTACCATTGTATGGCAAAGGTTTAACCAGTAAAGTGTACAAGTTTAATAGTATTTCTCAAATGTTAATGATTAATGAAGGAAGTGAAATAAATTGGAAAGTGAGAATTTAAAGAAACTTACCCATTTTTATGGGACTAGTACCAACGCTACCCGGTGAGCCAAGCGTACCAGGTGCTACTCCAGTCTTTTTGTAAAGGAGAGAATTGAAAAAATTCGCTAAAACACCCTCCCCAGATGGCGTAGTACCAGCGCCTTTGGGATCCAACTTTTTATTTGGCGATGCAACCTATTTAACAAAAGTTTAGTATCGACAGACTAAATTTCCCGTCTTCGTTCCAACAGATCATACCACACAGATTAGAACATGCTTTCAAATGTTAACCGAGAAACACATGACTGTCGTAGAACATGGATTACTGAAAGGTAAACGATTAATTCAGTTGTCGTGTTACTCAATACAATAAAATATTGAAGTACAATTTATAAGAATATCATTTGTACAAGTTGTTCTTTTATGTACTCCGAATTTGGTATAAACAGTAATGAGAAATAATTCATTAAATTGAGATTCGAATATACAACACTTATATATATAAACAACCATTAATATTGGGCTTGAAGTAATACACGTATAATCTTAATTCAAATGTACGAGTACACAGATGGCAAGCACACGAATTAAATTGTCATGGGTAAACCTCTATAGATTAAGCGATAAGACAAAACAAATAGATAATAACTCTGAATACTAACGTAAACTGGTCATAAAATATGAAAGAAGCAATTTGGAATGAATTTGGTCGAAAACGTTAAAAATTATTGGCAATATTTTCAATATTAAGCACCTGTGTTACAATTAAGTTCATTAAAACAGCATGATAAAAGCATGATTTATTTGTTGAGCAAAATAAACAGACACGAACATTAAGGGTCAGAACATAATCATTGTACACATGTTCAGTGATACTGATATGAGAATTAGCCACAGTGACAATGTTTCCATCTAATATTTAATGGCTATTAATTGAGCGAAGTATGAGAAGCATGCCCCAATTGCAAATGGTATAACCTGTATGATTGGTCCAGTGCTTGCCTGATTCCGGGTTGTCGCAGAACGTGTGGGATCCTTCATAGTTGATAACGCAGCTTGCTGTTTCAATAGGAAGGCTTGCTCTTCTTCTGCTTGAACTTCAACCTCTCTAGCCACACACTATACAAAAAGACAATATATACTCAATATTTATTCTGTTTAGACACACACGAGGGACATTTATTTTGCACAAGAGTGATATTTACGATCTGACAAGTGAAAGATGGCTAGGGAACAACGGATCCTCTCAATTTCAAACGCCTATTTCTGCCATTTCGTTTTTAAAATCCCCGGACCCAGTTTCTTAAAGTAAACACTCTACATAATAGTTTATTTTATAAGGTTGGATTTGGGGATTCCAGAAACGAAATGGTGTAATAGGCGGCCGAAAACGAGAAACTCTGTCGCTCCCTAGCCATCTTTCAATTGCACGACCATGCGAGCATACTTTACGATTTGATGGTGGCTGTGCAATAACATCTCGATAATAATCATTTGGTTTCATCGACTGAAGATTTTCGTGAAGGATGCTAATCTTCTTCATGTTATCCCAACCAGCGGGACTGATAAGAAAAAAGATTATAAAAATTCATTATACATGGAAGTAAATCTTTGGCTTATGAAAATTACATACATTAGAACAGCATCTTTCTCCACGACTAAAGCCGGTGTTCTAAACGGTAACGAGTAAATCCTATGTGTAAGGTATTTATAAAGCAAATCACAGTTTTTATCCTCTTTTGCAGATGTATAAAATAAACCTGCACCATATTGCAAACAAAATCGTCTAATCCACTGTTGCATAAAATCGAAATCCTCGTCCCTATTAAAAAAATAATATTAATGCCCACTATTTCATCATTTACAAAGACAAGCACTAATTCTTATAGTATCAATTTGTTAAGACTTACTTGTAATCATGTTCTTTCTCGAGAGTGGACATGTAATCTGTTTTTGTTATAACAACAACAACATCTAGGCCTAAATTTGTTGTAAGAACTCCCTCTGGTAATGGTAAATCTTCGGTTGTTTCATCATCAAGATTGCGACTTGTACGCCTCAATGGACTGCCAGGATCTAATTCATCTCCTGGTTCTGTATAATCTTGCCATTTCTTAACATCTGAAAACATAAATTCAGTTATGATATAACAGCTGAAAAGAAAATTAGTTTGCAAAGATAAAAGTTTTTCTTAATTGGATATGAAAGTGAGACCATCTAAATAAGCTTCAGTATACTTTACTTGTACATAATGAATTTAAATGAAACTTTATACATATCTGCTACATATTATATATTTTAGTCATTGTTTCGATATGGTATACTGTATAATAATCGCTTAATGACGTTAAACATTTTTTAATTTTTTCGTTCAGTAACAATGTTACCCACTTTTTCCAATGCATCTCTTGCTGCAGTATGCATTAGATGCACTTTACAAGAACTTTCTTTCGCCACGATTAAACAAAATTTATATATGTTTCTATGTAAAATAATATCCCGACTCTCCTGAATTCGATTTACGCGATTTTCATCAGTCGCACCTATCGTGTTACTTCAAAGTACTACTGTACTATAATTACTATAAAAACCTAAATGTTAGGAAAAGTACACTTTTTTTTTTTATCATAAACTGAGGACGATCAGGACTAAGATAGATTTTTACAATATCATGTGGTAACATCAGTGTCAAAAACTGAAATAGCTGAAGCAAGTGTAACTGGGAGTTAACTCGTAATAAGACTGTAACATTTTGAGCATGAAAACTCGTGTTAATTTATGAGCTGTGAACAATGTGTTTAGATAGACAGTTTAAACAATCTACTTACTAAGCTGTCTGCACCGTTGCCTAGTGTCATTATCTAAAGGTAATTTATCAATATGATCGCCTAAAAGTGCAGCCCAAGATTGAAGCTGATCAAGAATGGCCCAAGGAGTTGTCATTGCAGCTACTAATAAAACAAGGGTATGTGGAAATCTCTCCGCATTCAATGCAAATCTCAGTAGATTTGCATGTCCAGGATCACCGTCCAGCACCCATACGGATAATCTTGTTTGATCTAAATAAAACTTTTGTAAATATGTGCAGATTTAAATTGTAAAATTTATACTTGGTCTCATGGTGGAAGAAAATTTTTCTACGATATTATTAAACTCAGGAACTGTTAGAAAAACTTAAATACCTTAAATTCTCTTCTGTTTCCTCCCATTTAATTATTACATGCAAAAATATCTGTAGCTATATTTAATCATTCTCATCTATATAGATATCTTTTGTTTTGTAACAATACCAAATGAATTTTGGATATAATAAAAGAGGCCAAGAAGAGTTTAAAAAAATAAAAACTGGATTATTGTTTAAAAATATTTACACAATATATAAATATATTACTCTGATCTTAACACATTAAGTGCCAGCCCTGCGATGCTGCAGAGAGTTTTGTTTCATTGTACATATATTCCTACGCCTTCAACACCAAAATTATATTATCCACAGAAACTTTCAGGTGATATGGAGAACTACAAAGTTGCTGGAATTATTGGGTCAGAGAAAAAAAGATTTTGTGAAAATGTATAAGATTTAAAATATTTTCTTTAGCTACTTATTGTTCAAAGTTAAATAAATGAGACCGGCGTTTAGGCTTTAAGTGGTGTATATATAGCTTGCGCGAACTGTGTTAAGTATATTCCACCATAAAACATATTTATTCCATAAAAATACTACTACAAGCTATTTTTGCTATTTTACCATCTCTGTAATCATCTCGGACATCAATGTATGCAAACTCTAAGCCTGAACCTTTCTTTGGATCTTCTACACCTTGCAACTTGGCAATAAGCGTTGTTTTTCCACTTTCATTGTCCCCTATAAAGAAATAAATTTATGAATTGAGCATTTCAAATAGATGTATAGACCCATATTGTGAACACAATGAGGACAAAAAAGTTTCAAAAATATAACTCAAAAACATTTGCTACAAGTGCATGTTAATATATACCAGCACAATTAAATAGCTAACATTATAACATTTTACAATCATGAAAAGTTTGAAAAGAACATTTTTTTAAAAGATATAGTAACTTTCATACTTGACTCTACATATATGCTTGCTAATTCAAACTATCATTCGGTCATTATTATTGCAAAATTCTAATATAAGATAAACATAATTACAATTTTAAGAGAAAATACTTTTGAATTTATTTTCATCTAATACTTTTTTATCTTTGCAGTGAATAAAATATATAAGTCTCCAGTACTTTATTAGATGAACTACATAAATACATACATGGTTAAAGCAACAAATTATAAAAAAAGGTCAAATTAGTTATCAAAATAAAAAATCTAATTTATAAACTATACAACATTCTACTGATGCTATATCATTGCAAATATATAGAATCATTTAGCGCATGATATAACCTCAGAGAAATATTTCTGAAAGTCTTTTTGCGCAGATTATATTAACAGACTCTCTATTTGATTTTCATACATGACATGAATGATATACACGTCATTTTTGCGGATGACTCATAACTTCATTGCCTATGTACTTAATATTCATAGTGGATGTGTAGTCTTCATTTTAGGTAAAAAAAATTCTAATTCTAATTTACCTAGTACAAGGACGTTCTTATTCGAGGGTAGCTTATTGTTGCCGCTATTTTGTACTTCGGCCAAAATAGAGGACCTGTAAAAAATGATGAAACGATATTAAAGTAAACCTATATCAATAGCTATAACAAGCAAGTACTCTTAGAAAATATGTAGCACACGTAAAGTACGTGGGAAAAATAGGTAAGGTGTCCGAAGTATTCCACGATTATGTATACATTCTACTGCTTAAGAAGTTTAAAAGTGTTAAGTATTCAAACGTACCACAAATTATCTTTATTTTCGGCATCCTCTTTCTTTTTCGAGTGAAACCCATTGCTTTGCAACATCGTATAAATTGCCGTTGCTGCCATTATCCATTTGACAGAAATGAAATCCACTATCGATTGTGCGCAAACTGCGGGTGCGGCTCGCGGTGAACTTCATTTGGAATAGTCGCGTAACATATTTAAATAATCGCGCTAAAAAGTTCTTTCCAACTTCATATTTTTCTCCTTATAAAATTAATATACTTAATTTCTGTGTATTTGTACATACACAACGAAATCAAAATTCTGCTTTTAAAATCATTATGTTGTAATTATTTTTTCCAGTTATAATACAATTCCTTTTTCATTTATTACATTATTTATTTATCAATAATAAATATCTGGAAATAATTAATAGTTATAATAATATTCGGAAAGAATTTTCTTAATGTATTATTAATACATAACAGAATATATAGTAGCACAGTAAATAAATATTTCGGATAACAGTTTCTTATTATGTATGAATTTTTCTTATAAGATGCTCGAATTGAAGCAACTAAGATAATACGCGCGCGTAAAATTTCTTTTCAATTTAATCCTGTGTTTTGCATGAAGTGTCCTATAATTCTATATAGATTATAAAGGCCGGTGTACTGATAAAAAATGGTCGGTGTTTTGAATGATTCAGATAGCGAGGATGAATTGCCTCCTGGTTGGGAAGAGAGAACGACCGTCGATGGGAACGTCTATTACGTGAAGTAAATCATATATGGATAATTTATATTTGACACGATAATTAATGATTCATCGAAGTAGGACATAAGTATATAGGTTATACGTTTACTTAAATTATAGCAAATCGTAGCTGAATATATACTTGAAAATGTGTATTGTAACTGTCAATCTGAATGATAATTACTTTTCAGTCATTACACAAAGGGAACACAGTGGACACATCCAAGAACTGGCCGTAAAAAAATTGTTGAAGGAGGTATACTATATTAATTTCTCTTTTTAATCAGTCATATAGGCAATATTGTATGTATTTTTGCCAATATGTAATTGTAATTTACATAACTCATAGTTTTATCATATTATTTGTATAGTTTAACTCATAAACTGGCACTGTAATTTACTAGTTTAAAAAGCTAGTTTAAATTAACCATATTATATTATTAAAAACTCTGATTATAGTACATAGTAATTATCAAAAAGCATGGAGAACGTATTTTTTTAAAAAGAGATATCACGAATTATCTTGTAGTTGATTTTGTAGCAATTTTGTATGATTATATTTCTTGCTTAATTATTAATAAATTTTTCTTCATACAAGCCACCATTGATTTTTAGTTCTCTTCCAAGAAGCTATCCATTTATACATGCACTGATACACTACTAATTTTATCACAACTGCACGATTACAGCAAGTAAAATTACAAAATATCTCATAGTTGGCAGTAAATGTGTTAATAAATAAATATTTTTCATGGTATCCAAGTATGTTTCATATTTTACTAAAACGCTTATTTTTTTTATCTACTTTACATTTCTCATTAATTCTTGTTATAGATAAGAATTCTAATTTTATGAATGTTGTCTGTTAATAAGAGTTACCATCTGGGTGGGAGAGATGTGTCTCTGATGATGGAAAAGTCCTATTTGTTGATCATATGAATCGCACCACTACATATACTGATCCACGTCTTGCTTTTGCAATGGAATATAGAGAAACATCGCAACCTCTTCGCCAACGTTTTGATGGTAGTAGTACGGCACTATCTGTCTTACATGGCAGAGATTTAAGAGGAAAAGTTGCTATTATCACTGGTGCTAACACAGGAATTGGTATGTGGTAATTTTATTTAACAATTTTCTAAATGTTCTAAGAAATAATCATTGAAATAATCTGATACATTTAGGATTTGAAACTGCTAGATCACTAGCTATGCATGGTTGCAATGTAATTTTGGCATGCCGAAACTTACAAAGAGCTGAAGAAGCAGTCCAAAAGATAAAACAGGAAACAGAAAGTGCAATATGTGAAACATTACAATTAGACTTATCATCATTACAAAACGTTCGAGAAGCTGCAGAAAAATTTAAGCAGAAATACCGGTAATCTTGATGAGTAAGAATACAATGAAAAATAACTAGTTTTTTTCTACTCTTAATATAAATTATATTTTTAGAACCTTGGATATCCTTATACTGAACGCTGGAGTATTTGGCGTTCCTTATGAACTTACAAAAAATGGCTATGAATCAACGTTTCAAATAAACCATCTAGGACACTTTTATTTTACTCTTTTATTGGAAAACCCCATACGAAATTGTCCCAATCCAAGAGTGGTAGTACTTTCAAGCGAATCACACAGGTAATTATAAAAATTATTTGAACTAACACTTAAGAATAACAATATTTAATGTCTTCGCTTGACATTTTAACAGATATTCATCCCTTCGTACAGTCGAGGATATTCATCAATTGACTCTTTCTCCTCCAGCTTATAAATATTGGTTTATGACAGCGTACAATGATTCAAAGCTATGTAATATTTTATTTGCACAAGAATTAGCAAAACAGTGGCCATCTGTGAGTGTTTTTAGTTGCCACCCAGGAAATATGGTATCTTCATCAATATCTCGTTATTGGTGGATTTTTCGAATGTTATTTGCTGTCGTGCGACCTTTCACAAAATCATTGGTATAGTATGAGCTTGTGTATTTAACAACAAATATTGAATGCCATTGTTATTAACCATGTTTATACGTTATAGCAACAAGCAGCAAGCACAACAGTATTCTGTGCTACAGCCCCAGAACTAGAAGGAGTAACAGGTGTTTATTTTAATAATTGTTATCGTTGCGATCCAACAAATGCTGCCGTAGATCCTGCAATGGCGGCCAGACTGTGGTCTGTTAGTCAAGAAATGATAATAAATATTATGAAAAAGGACAAACTTTGGGAAACATTGGCCTTGAAATAAAAATGTTGTCAGAGGGATTCTTATTATATCGTCAGTTGTATATCACTTATACGACTACTGCGAAATATACTGTACATTTAGCTTTTCTATGTAAAAAACCTTATTATGTGTTTATACAGAGTTTGGTGGAATAACATATACAAATAGGTATGAGGCAATTCCTTATGAAAAAGTAAAAACAAAATATAGAATAAAATTTGTTTGATGAAACTTACACTAGTTATAGCTTTCGAAACAATATTTGCTATCTACATTTTTTGTATCAGCTATCGTCCATGATGAGAGGATGAAGATGTATTTATTGAGACAGCTCGGTAACGAGAAGATGTAACAAAATATCTTTTTTTAAAGTTGTACATTCTTTAACAGAGAATTCAACTGTATACTAAAAATTGCACAAATGTATTTATTTAAATAGTGTATTCAAAATTTAAACTTTCTAATTTAATTTTCTCGAAAACGAAGTTGTAAATTAAAAACTTTTATTCCATATTTTGTACTTATTATGATTCTTCATAAGGAATCATTCTTTACTTTTACATACCTGCATTTTTATATTAAACGTTTTAGTAATTAAACTAACATTGATTTAACTACTTAACATGTTGAATACCATGGAGGTCATTCGGTGACCGGAGCTATGAATTTTACCAAAATTTTGTATCACCTTAAAATTGTAACATTTACGAATTTGCTCATTCGATATTTAAATATTGGCATTGAGAAGGTAAATCCATGCTGACTATATCGACTATGTTTCTACTTCTGTCTTTAAGTTTTCTGCTTTATAAGGATGTGATTTAAATCAACGGTTCTCAACCACCGGGCCGCAGACCGGTACTGGTCCGTGGGCCGTTTGGTACTGGGCTGTAGAGAAAGAATAAATAACTAAGCAGAGAGAATGTTACTCATGTTAGGTATGTTGTTGGTGCGATGTTACGAGGACGTTGCTAATAAAATTGCATACGAGTACACAGGGGATTCACGTTTATTATTATATTTAAAAAATACCACAGTTTTTATGCCGGTCGTATCATTTTATTTTGTGTATTTATCCGCCACACCTTAAAGGCCGGTCCATGAAAATATTTTGATATTAAAACGGTCCGTAGCCCAAAAAAGGTTGGGGACCGCTGATTTAAATAGCAAAAATTTCACATTAATATTATTATTAATTTCAGGGAAAATTTTTTTTGCGGATAATTGAGATTTATGTTTATCTTAACTTATTTATGCTGCGTACAAAGAATCTTTTCAGTTTTCTTAAAGTTTTCAGTCATTTATCACGTCGTTCACGGAGTTGCACGTTTAGGAGTTAAAGTAGGAGAAGATTAATTATGATACATCAATTCTTCTTTTTCTAAATTTTATGTTACTTTGCCTTTTTATATTGATATACTGTTAATATAAATTCAAATTTTTATAACTAAATACTTTGGTTATTAAAACAAACCAATAACGTATTAAAGTGATACGTGACGTATTTTTAAAAGATGACATTTCTAAGAGAGCACCAAATAGTTAAAATTTTTGTTTAGGGCATCAAATTTTTTAATTTGCTTTAATTTGTAATCAACCTGGTTTATTAACAATATGAGCGATTATGTACACAAATTCTTAGAATCTACGATTGGAAAGATATTCGGGCAAGATGTAACTTGCAGAGAACCGGTAGATCGTTGCGATGATTATCAGCCAGGTGTTATAACAGAATTCGGAAGAACAGGTATAAAGGTATTGCGAAATTAAAAGAAAATGCCTTCCAGACTCTTAAGTAACATATTTCATCGATTAGTACCTTGTGAATGTTTGTATGAGAAAAAATTATTTTAATAACATAACATTTCTCTTGGCACGTCATGTATTTTCTCAACGGTACGAAGTATGAAAAAGGTGAGATTCAATACTTTTCATTCGTCGAAAATTTTCGCAAATGACTGCGCAAAAAAGGTTTTCTTGTTATGTCACGTCAATTTTCCTGCGAAGCTACATAAATGCAAAATGTACTAAGAGTCTTTCAACTTCTGCTCTTCGATGTTTCTTTTTCGTTTCTGCGTAAATTTTTGTGAAAAATGAGTATAAATCTAGTAAGTATATTAATTCCGTTATACCCTAAATATACTTTGAAATATCTCTAAGTTTTAATTTATGTGCGTCTTGTATACGAATCACAGAAAAATATTACAAAAGTGTAATTTGTAATAATGATATTAATACTCTTTTTTCTATTTTTATTTACTTTTCCTTTTGCCAAATCGAAAAATATTTTGTATTAATTTTCTTGATTGTAATTTCGACATATTGTTATCGTATTAAGGAATTGGAAATTTAGAACGATTTACTGGCGAGATCGTCTCTTAATTCGATATTTCACACACATACATGTTATTTGTATACACGCTTTATAATCGGGCTTTTATTAAAATTACCAGTAGATGTCGTATCTGAGTACGCTGCTGCTCTTTTCTGCTACTATGTAAATCTACTGATAGTAGCAGCGTTATTATAGGCATCTTTATGTAATTCGTATACTTGATAGAAAATTTTTTATAGATTGGATTAGACAATTTAGAACTGTATAATACAAAATGCAGAGTGCAATGGTAATTATATCATTAATCAAGACATAACTATTCAAGTATCTACTGATTTCTGTTTGACAGTTTCTTTCTTATTAACGTTACCGGCTAGTTTTTCGAATTTTTAACGTGTTAAAGTGTAATTAATAGAGTCTTAGTAATACCTAGTATTACTGCAAATATCAAGTATTTATAGAAGTAGTCTAAGTGTTATCAGTAAGAGAGGAAACATAAGGATATGTTTGGGAAAAGTTGTTTAAGAAGTTCTTGATGCCATGTGGACTGTGCGCAGCAGTGCCTGTGATGAAGCCTGCTGCTCCACCATCAGATTGTCCAACCCCTTGTGGCAATGACATGCAGCAGAAAAAACTGATAAAACCATCTGAGCTACCTATTTATTCTGTTGAAGCTGATTATTCTAAACAGATGCCATGGTAAAGCACAAGTAATTTTCTACCAATGAATGCATGCATAAAGTTTAGGGGCTTTTGTAAATAATATATCAGAACAATTTTTTTCCATTATTTGTTGTATTATCACTTTAATATCATACGTCAATTTAATAACCTTTCACAGTGCGGATTGTCCTCCTTCTGCTTTAGAACTACAGATCAGTAAAGTACGTAGAGCGTTGCAAGGTGTAATTGTTCAGTACAGAGACCTCTCTCAAACTGTAGTCTCCAAAATTGACACTGGATTCGAACATAGTAGATGTAAGCAGTCATAAAAAATGTAATTCTTTTATCAATATCTATCTTTACAAAGAAAATTTGTTTTTAGTTTTATTGGATTACCTTCAAGATGAAGCTAATGTTCTCCCAAGAATAGGAGCTGTTGGTATCGGTGGTTTAACCGGTTTGGTATTGGGTCTTAGAGGAGGTAAATTTAAGAAACTAACGTACACTACCATTGGCGCAGCTACTGTCGGTGCTATCTGTTATCCCAAGAAAGCAGAAGAAGGATTTGACATGGCTAAGCGCTATGTTAATATCAGTTACAATTTTATTTATGGAGGTACGTACATGTTTTCATTAAAACTTTAAATATTTTCATTACCATGAATCATGAAAAATATGAACTTTGCATATAAACGTTCTTTGAGATTGAAGTGAAACCTATTGCACCAGCACTACTGCTAACTTTGTCATTATATCTCGAAAACGTTATTTCTATTGCAAAGTTCCATGTATAATTGTTAATAATTTCAGTGAAACCAGGAGATCATAAAGAATTGGAAATTACATTCCCAGAATTACCAAAATTGAAAATGCCATCATCTTACTCAGAATTTTTAGACTTAGCAGTTGACACAGGTTCAGCAGCAGCTAGTGCTGTTAGTACTTTGGCAGACAAAGTACTGAAAGCTGTGACAGACAAAAAGGAGGTAGGATGCAACAAAAAAGTTCCCCTATTGCATCATTCCTCCATTACCTCCTGAATTCAACACATTCAATATTCTTTGTCACATTATCTTCAAGAACGCCATGGGGCAATTGTACAAAGAAAATGTACAAAATTTTGTTCATTATAGACAAATTTCTCTTGAAAAATTGATGATGATCGATTTAACAAATTTTGTTTACAATATTAGCTTTCTATTCACCTTGAAAGCAGAAATGTAAAGAATAAGAAATTTGTGTACTCTAGTCTTTGCAAGCTCTGGCGAAGATGAATTAACTGATGCCCGGTATGTCACATTTGATCATAGTAGTGAAGAGACTTCAAACCCCACAGAACCCATGACAGTAAGCGAACGTTCATCACTTACTAACACACAAAGTTCGAACAATCAGAAAAGCTGGCTTAGGTGGAAGTAAATTTTTAGGTATCCTTTTAATTTAGACCTTCTGTAACTCACTGACAAACAATTTCATATATTATACCATTCCTGTAATATTTGTGTACATGACTTTTAGTACGTTTAAAACATATATATATATATAATGTCTTATTTCTTACATTCTAGGAAACTCAACCAGCAGATGAATCTGGAACCAAATAAAAGGGAACACTTTGTGTCAAAACTTTTAGTGTGTTCAGAAATACTTTGTAATAGTTCAATTAAAAATATTATATAAAATTTACATTTTAAAATACAAAGTCTATTTATTTATAATTTCCATACAAGTAGTAAGAATATGAATTAAAACCTTCCCTACTCCTAGATAGTTTTATACCTCACTGTTTCAAAGAGGTAAATATTTTTTCAGATTGAAAATTTGTAACTTCTTCAAATTTTTAATTTTATACGAAATTATATGTTATCCTATATTTATTTGCAAGTAAGTACCAGACATGTATATAAAAAATGTGAATGTGTATTTGCAATTAAAACAGATAAAGTGATAAATTACAAAAAAAATATAAACCAATATAAAATTTGTAAAAGTGACTATAATATAATAAAATTATTCAATTGCGACATAATTTTTTTCCGTGAAATTATGAGTATGATAAGCCACCTGAAAAATCAAAACAATTCTTGGATACCGACTTATGTAATTGTATCACGCCGTTTTAATCCAAGTAATTCACTTTAGTAATAATATAAACAAAACTTTATTCATTCCAGCATGAATTGTTATTTTTTCATTTTTTTTGCACCATCTGTGGAAAAGCATTGAACAAAATAGTGTGAGAAAAATTTTTGCTAAAGTTATCAAAGCGCGCCGGGAAACATGCGGACGATGCGGCCACTACACCAACTGCAACCGTACACACTTCTGTACCTTCTGTACGTGGTACTGTATTGTGTGGTCACTGGTGGTCACGTGCATATGCATTTTCGTTCTACTGGCATTATTTCTGCAATTTTACTTTTTTTTTTGTAAATACAAAGCGCGGAATATAATCGAAGATTATTTTAAAATTGATTATATTAATACACAACGATGAATTCGAACAAAGCAAGACTCTCCAAAAGTATCCTAGAAATGAAGGTTAGTGAATTATAAAGATATTGATATTGACAAGTTATATACTCAAAACTGATATTCTTGTTTTTATTCCATTCTGTAACATTACGTTAACAGTTTATGAAGAGAACTAAGGAAAAAGTAGAAAAACAACAATTTCAAGAAGAAGGGGAAGAATATTTTGGGAATGAAATTACCAAGCTTATGAAGAAGGAGTCGTAAGTTTCTTCAACACATTACATTTTTCAGTAGCAAATGACGAAATTTTAAACTCTCAATTATTTTTTAAAAAGAAAGAAGATCATAGAAGTATATGTTTGATAACACTTTGTTTTCATTATTACTATAAGTTTTTGTATTACTTTCCTTCATTCTCGTTCAATCAAAATAAGAATCCAAAGAGTGACCATTTATTTCAGAAACATGTGTATACAATTCATTTAGAAAAACTACATTTTAGAAAATAAATTTCATAATAATCTTGTTGCTTCAATTCATGTTTGGGAAGTCACAGAATTTTATTTAAAAATTCAAGTTATATTATCAAAAATTTAATGCAAATGTAATAGCATTTAACACTTTGCCGACCGTGCGCGGCACAACCAACTGTATGGTGTCAACCACGCTCTGGGAAATCCAACTGCGCTGTCCACTGGTTTTGTTCTATGTCGGTAAAATTATTGGATTTTATTATGTCTTGTACTTTATAAAAATAGTTCGTTAGTAAAGGTAGTTAATAATAACAGAAAATGAGAAATGCATTGTTAAGGTCAAAGTGGGAGATCTCCCCGATCAGTCGTGTACCCACATACTTTAAAGTGGGAGATCTCTCCAATTGGTTGGGCAACGACTTACTTCGACGTGGGGAGATCTTCCTGATCGGTCGGCTAAGTGTTAATAGTCATGCCAAAACATATGCTTAACACGTTCATGGACAGTAAAAATTCCAGTCAGCTGCAAAAATATACAGTCAAATGAGACATTTCTAATTTACACAAGATGCCAGCTTATTTTTAAATACACATAGGAAAAATAAAAAATATTGACAAAGAAAAATTTTTAATGTCATTCTGCATTACAATGAAAATGAATGCTATAGCATTCATGTCCATGACCATGTTAATAAGAGAAAATCTGTTATATTGTGATTGCGTAAATTAGAGTAAAATCTAGGTCACTATTAACTTTCATCACAATTACATTATTTATTTCTTTAATGGTATAATATGAAGTATTTGATAAGATAAAATCTTAATTTAGTTAAGATCAGATATCTGTATAATTCAATGTTATTAATAAAAGATTTTAAAGCTGGATTTTTTCTTATTTTATTTAAGAGACAGATTCATCATTGAACCCAGTTACATCTTCTGCGAAAATTTAATAGACGGTAGGGTAAGTTATCAAGGAATGAATCCAGAGGTAGAAAAATTAATGGAAATAGAGCAAAGAGATCAAAATAAAGAAGGTATTAAGTTGGAATTAGACAAAGAAACAGATGTGTCAGATGCACAAATGGCAGATCATTGGAAATCATTTCAAAAAAAGGTAAAAAGCGAAAAGAGGTATGAAAAATCGTTTCAGAATGGTAATAACGACGACGAACCAATAACAAAAAAGCCAAAGTTTTTAAAGCCGCAAGATTAGCATTAACAATATTATTTGTGTATGATACTTAATCAGGGATCATGATACAGCATACGGAAATATGTTAGGAAAATATCTAAATATCTAGTATAATTATTCGCAGTAAATAAGGTATTATATTTCATTCGATGACAGAAATAAATTTTATATTTTATGCATCTACATCATTTATTTTGATCGATAATGAAATTACGGTCATTGAGCAAATTGTTAAAAGTCTGTACACAAACGCCATCTTTTCCGTCCTTCTGTAATCCCTCTTGCCAAATCAAATTGAAGCTGTTACCAGGGAATGCAATTCCTATATTTTCATATATACTTTTCATTTCTTCTTTACTCTTAATCTGCAAATATGTAGTTACTAGCTTTTATTTCATGTTTTTGTATAGTCTAAACCAGGGTGTTGAATTAGTTGATCGCCGCGATCTTTTCTGAGTCGCTCCGCCTGCTTCTCCCTACCAACTGTTTTACTCAACCAAGCTTTTCTTTCCAATCATCTGCCAGGCTCGGCGTATTGCACGAGTACGGTGCCGCTATGGGGTGCCATTCGCTTCTGATCACTCGCGTTAGAAAGACGCCGCGCACGCCGATTACGGGAAAAAAAAAATCAATGCGCGTGTCCCGTCGACTGACGTTATCTGTCAACGAACAGTTTCAGATCGCGTCACATTGCGTATAGATTAAAACAAAAGTATTGTTAGTAAAAAAGTATGCTCAGATATGTCTTGAATTAAATGCGATGAAGAGATTTTAATGTTTTTGGACTTCCGGCGGTGGTTTTGGCAAATTCGGCTGAGAATAGTGATAGGAATAACATTGAAAAACTTATATTGTATCTCAAAATACCCGTGGAAACATTGAGGGTATCTAATTTAAACAATGTAAAAGTGACTCCTGCAAACACCGGCTACGCCTACCTGCGCCTTTAGGTTTATATAACATTGTACGGTTGCTGAGTCTTCGAGGAACACGCGGTCAGGAAGTATACAAATTACTCCAAGGTTCCGTGTAGTAATTACAAAATCCCATTGGCATTAATAAGAACGAAAACGTCTTAACCATCACTTTTATTGATTAATTGCTCTTGTTATTAGCGTGCCTGTATAGAGTAATAAAGCTAATTGACCAAGAGCGATCAAAAAATAAATAACTAAGAAGTATCGTAAGGTACTGATTTGAAACTTCTCAAATATAAGTTTTTCAATGTTATTCCTATCACCATTCTCAGCCGAATTTGCCAAAACCACCGCTGGAAGTCCAAAAACATTAAAACCTCTTAATCGCATTTAATTCACGACATATCTGACAATGAGTATACTTTTTTACTAGTAATACTTTTGTTTTAACCTATACGCGATGTGAAGCGACTTGAAACTGTTCGTTGACAGATAACGTCAGTCAACGGGACACGCGTATCGATTTTTTTCCCGTAATCGGCGTGCGCGGCGTCTTTCCAGCGCGAGCGATCAGAGGCGAATGGCGCCCTAAAGCGCCACCATACTCGCGCGATAGGCCCAAGCCTGGCAAGTCATTCATGGTTGGGTAAAACAGTTGGTAGGGAGAAGCAGGCGGAGCAACTCAGAAAAGGCTCGCGGCGATCAGATGGGTTAAGTTAGCGCCGGATTAGAAGCAATCTTAATGAATTATATCTCAAAAAATTGCTCGCAATTTGCTCATCAAGAATATAAAATTGCTCACTCGGCGCCGATTATTAAAAAAAAGTTATTAAACAATTTCGTAACAAACACTAATTTGACGATTTCTAAGTTATCCGAGTACAAACGGGATCCTTTCTGGGCTCAAAAGATTGCGATTAATTTGCTCATCACCGCCCCACCTTTTTATTCGCGTTTTATTAACCTTTTTTAAATTAAAATTTCGAAATTCGGAACTGTTATTTCCGATTTAGATTGAGGACCGCTTTTACTCAGTGATGCCAGGACGTGGGATTTTTCCCACCCGTGCGCGCTACCCAATTCTCAGTAACGTATATACTTCACTCAAATATGGGGTATCGTTAGACCCCTGTGACAATTGAAATACGGTAGAAATTACAGAAAGAGGATATTTTACTAGATACGTCCATGGAAACAACCGCTGTCGAGCTGTGACGTCAGCATGCGCATGCGCACGATGGCTCCCACGTGGGAGAAAATCCCACGTCCTGGCATCACTGCTTTTACTGGGTGTTAGTTCCATGTTTCAAAACTAGCGGCGCTATTGTCGTTTTCCCAGGCCTTAAAACATCGAAAATTTAATTATTATTTTTAACTCAAAAAACGTTATTAAAACGCAAATAAAAAGGTGGGGCAGTGATGAGTAAATTAATCGCAATCTTTTGAGCAGAGAAAGGATCCCGTTCGTACTCGAATAACTTAGAAATCGTCAAATTAGTGTTTGTTACGAAATTGTTTAATAACTTTTTTTAATAATTGGCGCAGAGTGAGCAATTTTACATTCTTGATGAGCAAATTGCGAGCAATTTTTTGAGATATAATTCATTAAGATTGCTTCTAGTCCGGCGCTAACTCAACTTCACTTTATTCCAATACGTCGAAATTCATTTTTGATAAATAAATATTTGTAAAAAATTGTATACCTTCAACATATCGGCAGAGCTTATACCATGTTTTGTGAAGATACTTGGAAATATCAAATGATACGCAGAACTTCGTTCTCCCAAATTATCTTTGTCAGAGAGAAATTTAAATTCCCATCTCACGGTTGGAATTTCCGCTATAGCGACATCTATAATATCAATAACTGGTATTCATTTTATTTCGTAAATTATAATATTTTTGTTAAAATAATTTCAGCTATCATTATATCATGACATGTATTATATATTTATTGTAAATTAATACTTGTAAATGTATAAGTGGTTATAAGTTTAGAAATAATTGTAAAATTTATGCATTAGTGCTATGATATAAAAATAATTCTTAAACTGAAAGATTTCTCTCCATAGTCATTCAATATTTCCTAAATGCCTTAATCAACAATCTATATCTAAATATCTAGTATAATTAAACGTTTAATTAAAAAACGTATAATTAAACGTTTATGTGAAGGAATGTTTATATTGATTTTTATGTATGTTTTAACGCTACATGTTAATGCGACAGTTTCTCTCTTTCACTGTGAATTTTTTGAAAGGCAGCTATGAAAAAAAATGAAAATTTTTTTCTTTTTACTCTTGAGCCGGTAATACCGCGTGTTACTCGCAACGTCGCATCTGGAGTAGAAAGTTTTGAAGCTTTTTAAAAACTATTAAATGGAAAACTTCAGTCGGCCATCAAATGATCAAATTATTTATGATGCTATTGATATTATTTTTAGTACGGTATATTAAGAATTACCGATAAACTCGTTATTCAATTTTATTCAGAAGTGTTGCGCATGGAATAACAAAATAAATCGTAGGTCAAGGGGTATATATTCTTAATGTTTTAATTGTAAAAATATATAATTGTTGTTGCAATAAATTATTTTTTATGTTTTCTCAATACAATGATGCATATTTTTTAAATAATATAAATATTAAAATGTAATGAAATAATGTTGAAAGCAAACACGACATCCAAAGACCATAACTTTTCACTAATATGTTTCAATTCATTAAAAAAGTTAAACGTGTTTAGGACTGTAAAATAAAGTTTTAAAACAAATTTCGTTTTCGATTAAGAAATCTAAATAGTTCCGTAAAACTCAACGTGTTGAAAGTGATTCAAAGTAGTCCGTTATAATAAATTGTATACATAAATTCTGCATAGGAGATATTATTAGAATTGTATATGAAATATTGTTTAATAAAAAAGTTACGTTTTCTAGAACATTCATTTTCCTAATTAATAATCCTGTGATGGATATCTGACCAATTCAAACTGTATATATTCGGAAAAGTTATAAAAACATTATATAAACATTTTAAATACATTTTATGTTTTATATTCTTATATGAAATTTTTACAAAGAAAAGTAAAAAAATAGCTACATATGTAATTTTCAATACAAGATAACAATAATATTAATATGAAAAAATTACTAACACTTAGTATCTCTTTGATTCACATTTGCTATCGTCTCGTTGTATGTTGTATTGTAATTTTGGCATTCAGTTTCTAAAAACAAATTTTATTTCGTAAATAATGGGATGGTGTGACCTTTACTCAAATTTGTTATTTCTCAACAAAGCTATTCTTAAATGGATAACACATCCTTTATGTATTTTTTGTTTAATATGAGAAATATTATTTTATCATATGCTCTATATTATAGAGTCTATAACATCATAGAAAACTTAATACACGACGAATACTTTACTACTCAATTTTGGTAATGTAGGAAAATCGAATTTCCAATTCAGGAGATTCAATAACATCTTGTAATTTATGCCTCCTTTTACGCGTATCTGAAGGACATCTAATAACGGCAAAAAAAGACTTCTATTGACATGTATTATATACTTAGATAACACACCAAAGACTTCTTCTTCCGGGAGGATGTCTTTATATTCCTAAAAATTAATTTTCCATTTAGTTTTTTGTTCCATGATATTAACCCTTTGCAGTCCTATATCGAACAGTACTCGACACAGCTTTTCACTTGACTTCATTTTCTGACAATTTAATATCGACTTTCGCAATATTGCGAAACTAATTTTATTTAGTTCACTACAAAATTAATAAAATAATTCGGACCGCAAAGGGGTAAAGCAAAAGTGTAAGACGCAAAAACTTGGTCTCTTTAATTCCAACTGTAGGCTATTACGAAAGAAGTAGTTTCGTACATATTTTCTATTTACAGAAACAATTATTGAATTACTTCTGCGTTTATGCATACATTTTTTATGTATTATATGAAATTAGTTACATCACTATTTTGTTGTATGTTATTTTCTCTTTATAACATAAAATATTAATCTCTTACGTTATACTGCATACGTTATATGTAATTACGCATTGTATTTCTTAGATATCAGGTTAAAACCTTCTCAACAATTTTGTTTTGCTATATTATATACAAGATATGTAGCTAGGAAGTTATTTGAATAGCGTTTAAGGAGGCTAGTTTTTTAAATACTAGGTATTAAATATACAAATTACTTTGTCAAGTGCTAATAAATCTTCGAAAATATCCAAAAACAATATTTCTGGAACACGTTTTTTTAGCCTCTGCCGTAATGTATTTAGATGTTCTAAAGATTTTTGTTGAAATGTTGCTTCTTCGTTGGTAAAACAATCGCTTAAACACTTTGCAGCACCGAATTCCTCTGTTTTCGTCGGTTTGCCATGTACTTTGTTCATATGAATTTTTGAGTTTTCGATGTTTCTAAAAAAATTGAGTTTTCACCGCAGAGATCACCAAGCGAAGAAAAGTTCTCTTTTAATAAATATTACACGCACAGTGGGATTAAAAAGCAAAAGGAAGATCTACGAATTTCAAACACTTTCTAATTATGTAGGAAAAGAAGTTCCCTATGTTTTATCGACCGTAAATAACTTCGATGTGGAGTTAATTATTATCTTCACGGGGTTTCCTGCGTTTGAAATTCCTATCCTTTGAACTTTTAGAATTTACAAGCCCAAGGTGGCAATGTTTATTATACAGACGGGAGACTATCATTGTAAGAGATGATGTAATTTTGGCTAAACTTCTCTAATTTCACTTTTCGCTTTTTAAATGAATCTAATCGTCGTTTTGGAGTTTGATTTTATTTTTTTAAAGGAACACTAAATAGAAATTGCCGTAAAATACATGCACGACTTTAACATATTGAATCGGAAGCTATTGTTCATGTGAACGAGAGAACAGTTGCAGGGAAATTTCTAATTGACTGAAAAAATAAAAGAACATAATAAAAAATGTCGGGGAATATTTTAACCTATAATATCATACATTTGCTTTGTAGATAGAGCTCACAAATCGTCGAAAGAGCCACCGAATTTATTGGGACACCTAATATTAATTATAATTTTTCTGCCTGCCAGCTACAAAATGGACTGGCCTTACATTTCCATCCTCACTCATCCCTCGATTCTTTATACTCTTTATCAAAACTTACGCATTACACATATCTTTTCGCCTTCTTAACCTATGTACCTTTTTACAACACTAACTCTACCTTTTTACATTTCTATTTTACTTATCCTCTATCTTACTATCATTTACTTACAACGCAGTTCTTCTCTATCTTATAGCTATTCACTGTTACTCTATAATACATTCTTCTTTACTTTTCTTTTTACATTTTTCCAACTTTCGAAACCACGCTACAATATTTTCTTTTACCGTTCCCTCCAATCTTAGCTCCTTATCCTTAACTTTCTCACACTCTTCTACATAATGATTTAGCGTCGCCATTCCTCTCTCACACAGCCTACAAGTTCTTTCCTCTATTCCCAACCAAAATTTATTGATTTCCTCCATACACCCACACCTCGCCCTCGCTACTAATTTTTGACTACCCTTTTTTCCGTTCTTTTCCAAATATTCCGGCAACCTATCCAATTTAATAAATTTGTACTTTGTATTATAACGAGTCTTCTGAATCTTTTCATGTTGCACTTGCCTCTGTATGTACTTCTAAATCTCGCTCCTCTAACAACTTTTCAATATCTACTTCTCTACTCCTTATTATACTCTAACTCTATCTGACTCATACCATTTCTGTTTAAATGTTCTTCCCTTTCCTTCCAACTATTTGGTTTAAACTTCCCCTTCTCCTCTTCTTTTAAACATTCTTTAACCAACTCCTTCTCTTCCACCCGCCTCACTGATTCCTCATATCTTATTGCTCTCTTCCCTGTCCTAATTTTGATTTTCTTTTTCATTATCTCCGCAAGCACAATATAGTCTGGAGTACACCTCTCTAATTCTAACGTCCATGTAACGTATTTGACTAAAACACGCTCTACTTCCGTCCTTTCCTTATATCCCCATGGTTCCGCCCCATATAACATTACCCCCATCACCAAATATTCGAACATATGCATTCTCCATCCGAAACAATCCTTAAATTTCCTCCCCCCTATTCCCCATACTTGCCTAACGACTACAATTTGCCCTTTTCACTCTTTCCTTTACATGCTTATTCATAGACCCATTACTCTGGAAAATTATTCCCAAATACTCAAACTTCTTCACTACCTCGATTTCCTCTCCTTTCCACTCCCATTTAACACCCTTCCTTCTACCCCTTCCACCTTTCTTAAATTCCATTATTTTTGCTTTCCCTGTATTTAATTTCAAGTCCTTTTTCTCTAAATACTTTTCTAGCCTTCTTATCATTTCCTTCATTTCCACTCTATCATTCGCTATCAGCGCTAAATCATCTGCATAGGACAACGACCACAGCTTCCGATTGCCTACCACCACTCCTCCTGCCTGGCCCTTCTCTAATACCTCTTCTAGATTCGCTATGTACAAAGTAAATAACGTCGGGCTCAAAGGGCACCCCTGTCTAACCCCCTCCTTTGTCCAAAACACCTACTCTCTTAGATCGAACCAGTGGAATTTCACTGGTTCGCCAGTGGAAACTCTCTTGTTTACCAATGACACTCACTGGTTCCGCCACTGATCTCGGCGGCCATCAAAGTTCACTGGTTTACCAGTGAATCTCACACGTCAGCATATTCAAAAATAAAACACGGTGCATGGCACTGCGGCAGCGGACACAAATTTCACTGGTTCGCCAGTGAGATTTGTATTCACTGGTTCGATCTAAGAAAGTACGATATCTTTTCTCCCACTCTTATCTCGTTTGTTGTTTTCTCATACAATTCCTTTATCCTTTCGACTAATCCCTTCCTAACTCCTCTTTTTCCCATTTCCCTCCATAATTTCTTCCTTACCACTGTATCGAAGGCTGCTGTAAGATCCATAAACAGGGTGTACAGTTTCTCTCTCTTTTTCAGCAACTCCTTTTCTATCGCATGTTACAGTATATACGCACAGTCTAAGGTTCTTCTATTTTTCGTGAATCCGTTCTGCGTCTCCGGGAGTAGCTTCTTACTCTCCAACTTCCTGCCTCAACCTATTATTCAATATCGTCGCATACACCCTATAAGCCGTACTGACAGTGAGTAGCGATATACCCCTGTAATTTTGTACCTCTTCCTTGTCTCTCTTCTTATAAATCGGTATTATGATTGCCTCCCCCAAATCCGACGACAATCCTTGACCCTCCTAAACATTCTTTATTAGCATTCTCAGAGCTCTTCTTGCCTGACCTTCACTATACTTCCATGCTTCCCCTGGGATCCCGTCTGCTCCACATGCTCTCCCCGTTTTAATTCGCTTCAGCTGCATCTCAATCTCTTCTTCCGTGATGTTTTCCACCTCCTCTTCTTCTACTACTACCACTCTTCTCCGCTCTCCTATACACTTCTCCTTACTTCCATTCAGCAACTGCAAAAAATACTAGCCCTTTTACTCTCCTTATTAATACATCTCCAAATCCCGGTTTCTGATTTTATCTTCCTTATCTCCTCCAATTCCTCTTCTCGTTTTTCTTTTTCCTTTTCTTTGCACATCTTACTAAACTCCTTCCTTTCCTCCAAATATACTTGCCTTGATCTTTTCCCCTCTCTCCACTTTCTATAACTTCTTGCTAGCTTCCTTTTCTGTCCCACCAGAACCTTTCTGGTTTCTGTATAAACTTCCTTTCTTCCCAGTGCGAGCATTAAAATCCCCTCCTATCACTAAGTTTTCTTCATTCTCCTCCTTTATTTCTTCGTCCAAAATCCTCCTTATTCTACTCATATAACCTTTATTGTATATTGGCCATTGCCTTTGGTTTCCACTGTCTTTACACCCTCTTTGATTTCAAACTCCTGTTCTAGGAATTGTTCCACCTTTTCTTTTACCCCTCCCCTTTTTGCTTTGATTCCTTTTATAACTATTTTTGGGACACCTAATATATTTTCTTAGTACAAGAAATTTGATAATTTGTATAATTCATTAATTTCCCTGTCTTAAAATTCTAACCTTATTGGAGATTGAAAATGTAACTTTTGCTATTTCGCATAATAAAAACATCTCCTAAAATATTTTTCATTTGTTAATACAGAAGTTAACAAGAGAATTCAAATTTGTTTTTATGTTCCCAAGGAACATTTGAAAGAAGAAGCAACAAATTACCGCCAATTTTTATTTAATTACTGTTTACTTTGTGGTTAAATTACTTGAATCAGAATAGCATAAATATAATAATTAGTGGATTATTGCTTACTTTATTTCCCCAACTCGAGGTTGCGTACGTTTTATAAAGTCCGCTTGAATGTAATTAACCATCGTGTTAGGATCTGAATTAATCCATGTTAGTAATTTTTTTACACCTTTACTGCCATAATTTACCCCACATGTTTTTCCAAAACGTGAATATTTATCAAAAGGCACTTCGTAGCTAAAATTTTTGTAAGGCTCAATAAGCATCATCTACAACTTTCTTCAACAATTATCAATATTTATTAACATTAAAACTGCCAAGGTAGTCAAAATGATTAATTTCTTATTTTTTCTAAAAATTTCCCACATTAACCCTTTGCGCTCCAACTACCAGTCTGGCTGGCATAACAAGTAAAGACGATCTACTCCAACTACAAGCTCTACTGGCAACATTTCATTTTCTAATTATTACTAATTAGAAGTGACCCTACACGGACCAAAATATGTATGGTTTGTTCAACTCCTTGTGGTCCTGGAAGAAAAAGAACAACTTTCTATTGTGATACATGTACAAGAAAACCCGGACTACATGTAGGTGATTGTTTCTTGAATTATCATACAAGAAAAGTTTATAAGAAATAAATTATTATATTGCTAAATTAACTTAACGTAATATATGAATAAATTTTATATTATTAATCAATATTTAAGTAATTAATCGATGTTTAATACACTTCTACAAAAATTTCATCAAAATATTTTTTTGCCGTTTATGTTATAAAAAAAATGTCAACCAAATTGTATATTTTGAATCTAAATTTATTTTAAAAAACAATGAACTTAACTAAGTTTTTGAGTTAATCCTCGTTAATAAAAAATCATTTTTCTAAAAACTGCAGCATTTTTTTCAAAGTATTGTGATTACAAAATATTCCCTAAAAGTCCGTGGAGTAGACTATCAACAGGCGCAAGAAATGTAAGGAGAGCAAAGGGTTAATATAGAACTTATACAGTAAATAATCATTCCATGAAGTAAATATTAGTTCCATCTCTGACTCAGAAAACAAAAATTACTTAATAGATCATCTTTTTCACCTCGTCAATTCTCATAATCCCTCTTTTCCAATGTATAATAATAATCGTTTATTTTTAGCCTCCCGGCCACAAAAAGGATCTCGGTTTACATCTGCTGACTTAACTAATTTCATTCTCACTATTTGCACTCCAGCACACAGCATATTCACTCGCTCGTCCACACTTGCTACTCTATTGCCCCTATCTTTTACTATCATATTGTCTTTGGTTTACTGACTAAATTTTTTCTTCTATTGCACGTTGTACAAGGTGTTTCAAAAATATTTGTCACGGCTTTCAGGGGTTGTTCTATACCTCTAGATCGATGGAGATTTGCGAAAAAAACCTGCCGCAAAATTCGGGAAAGGGTAGCAAATTTTTTTTATTGGCTCATCGTATTCGTCTTGTTACAATTTGTCTTATACATTCGCTGTTTATTCTTCTTATGGTCTTTCTTACCTTCTCCCTTACTCTTCCTCCTCTCACGCTGACTCTCAAACACAGTGGCTGGTGATCCGACTCTACTCTTCCTTCCATCTGCATTCTTTCTACCTTTTCCCATGCTTCCTCATTTACTACAATATAGTCGATCAACGACACCTCACTTTTTCCTATTTGCGTATACTCTCCCTCTTCATCTCCTTTCACATTCCCGTTAAGCAGGAATAGACCCTCTTCCTCCATTCATTTGACCATTTTTTCCCCCTCCTTATTCCTTACTTTGTCTTTGTCAATATCGGTATGAACCTGCTTACCTCTTGGTTACTGTAGATCGACCATATGTTTCACTGTTCTTCCTCCACCCTTACTGTTACTCCCATCAGTCCTTCTGCACTACTTCTTTCCTCCTGTATTTCCCATCCCTCTCTGACTCCTATTAAAATTCCATTGCATGCTCTTCCTCTCCCCCTATCCCCCCTTGCTGCCTGGTGCTTCCACACATATCCCTGTGGTAGTCTTCCTCTCAGTTTCTCCCAACTTTTCTGTTCCACCCAAGTCTCCGTCAACCCTATCTAATCGTGCTGCTCCACATATTCCCAGAAGTCTCTATCCTTCCTGGCCAGCCCTGCCACATTCCAGAACAATAGCTTTCCTCTTTTGCTTCCCCCCTGTCCTTTCATTACAACTCTTTCCCTCTCCTACCTTTTTTTCTTTCTCCTTTTCACCCCGCGAGACTAATGCCGGAAAAACTTCCTTTCCCTTATTCCTCCCTCTTCGTCACACCACTCAAACCATTTGCCCCCTATCACTATTTTTCTATGTCTTACCCTAACCTCCCTGCCTTCAGCTCGTTCTCCTCTAGCTATTTCCCTCAGTCGCCTTTCCACTGCCTGTTCTTCTTCAGTTAGGTCGTGATCTATAAAAATGTCCATCAATCCCTTTTTGCCTTTCTCTCTCATCATTTCCTGCTTATTCTCCCAACTGTCTAATCTCACTATCGCCACCTGTTTTCCTTTCTCTCTCCCCTCAACTCTTACTTCCATCACCCCTTCCTTTATATTGAATCTTTCCTTTAATAGTCCTAGTCTAATAATCCTCGCTTCCTCTCTCACCTCTGTGCCTCTTACTTTTAGTCCCTTAATTGCAATGTTATTCCTCCTGTCCAGTCTCTCCTGCCTTTCCAGTTTCTTCTTAATTATAGCGATTTCTTTATCAGCACTTATACTTCCTCTTGCCCTGCCTTTTTCTTGATTCTCTACCAGGTCCCTCTTCACTTTTCCCATTACCTCCTCTACCATTTCTCTCTTCTCCTCTTGCTTCCTTTTCCTCTCGTGCTTCTCCCCTTCTTAGCATTTCCTCTACCCTCTTGAGCGGGTCCTCTTCCTTCCTTTTCCATTCTGCCTCCATCTTCTCTATCCTCCTTGATACTTCTCTCTACCCCTGTTTATTTCCGTCATTATCCCTTCCATTCTGTTCGCAATTTTTTCAAATAGCCTCAACTGCTCTGCCATCATCTTAATCATTTTTTCTTCCTTCCACTCCTTTCCATCTTCTGTGTCCTTTTGTGGGGTCTTTTTCCTGGGCTTGCCCGCCTCTTCCTCCTCCACCTCCCTTTCATCTTCCCCTGAACTTTCCCTCCAGATCTTCGTTAGTCTCCTATTACTACTGCTTTCCCTTCTCTCTGCCTCACTAGGTCTTCCTCTTTTCCCTCTCTCAATTTTTTCTCCATCTTCTTGTATTTTTTCTGCTAGTCCGTTCTCGGCCATTTCCTTCTTTTCCTGTCTCGCCCTGAAACTCAAGCCTATCCTACCTGTGATTCAACACGTGGCCTTGTTTACGCGTCCTACCGATCTAACCTCACTTTTTACGTCTCCTCTTTTTCTTTTCGGATCTCGTAATTTAACTAGTAGCTTTTCTTTTCCCAGCCTTCCCCTCTACTTCCTACCCCCTTTTTCTTTCTGCTTTTCAACTTCTCTGTCCTATTTTCCTATTTTTTTAACTAATTCCTCTACCCCACTCACACTTCTCTCCACTCTCATCCACGCCCTCTACCCGAGTCCTCTTTTCCAATGTATTTATTTACTATATTTAAATGTAACATTTAAATATAATAGATACAAAGCAGTTCTAGCGTTCATTAATCGACGTTATATCAGATTGATATGCAGCTCAGATAAATCAAATTATTTGTTTATTTCATACTTTCTGTAAATTTGTTCCGATGGTTCGTAACTATTATGACTCTTCCGATACATCTGACGGATAATTGAATCGTTCCTGTCGCCTTCGTTCGTTTCGTATGTTAATTGTTATTTGAAATAGGATATTTGAAAGACTCTTTTGACATCTTACCCCGATAGTTTTTTTAACAGAAATTGGAGGACTTGTGCGTGGTGCTGAGTCTTTCTTGGATTTCTCATTGTAATCTAGCATTCTTTTTAGAGCTTCTACTTTATCATCCAACGAATATTCTGTAAGGCACTCTTCAACAGTCGGAGGTGAATACTTACGACTTTTCTAAAAAGTATCCAATTACCAGATTAAAATGGAAATGATTTAAATTTACACAACACAATGCATTCACATAAATAATAACAATGCGTAATTTCTTTCGAAATTCATGGGACAATAAATAGCCGAAAAATAAGAGTAAATAAATAATTGAAATCGAATAGAAAATATTACGCGTTTTTTAATAAGTGTGCAATACAATCAATATCTAAATTAATTATATTTCGTTTGTATAAGTGTAACGTTACGAAGTGTTCGTTAGACGATTTGTCATTTCTGTCTGATTCGTTGGAAATCCTGACATTCAAATTTGGGCAATGCTTCGACATCGTCTCCATAATTACATACGAATTGACATTAATTATTTAAAATGTATTATTTTTAACCAAAATTCTCTTAATGTAACATGATATTTACGACACTACGTTGACATTTAACAAAGAAGAGTTACGATATCTATAGCGAGTTCAATCAATTAAGGCACATTCTAAACTTGAAGGATTTATACAGATATTTGTAACTAATATTTACAGCACGATGAATGCAAAATTTGTAGAAAAACGAAAAAGTTCAAGATAACAATTTCGCAAAAAATTTTGATTGACAGCAGTTGAATTCAGATTGTAAAAGTTGTAATATTTCTTCTCTATAATTATTAATATATTCTAGTAACTTTAGTTTAATGTAAAATTTAGTAAAATCCCACACAGCAAAATGTGTTCTGAAAGATGTGAGAGATATCTCGTTCGCCAAATAGATATTCTAAAGTTTAGAATATCTATTTAGTTTAGAATCTATACTAAAAGGTAGCCTAAAAGATGACTATGAGATATCGTACAGGTATCTTATGCGCCGTTTTTGGAACACTATGAAAAAAAGAAAATGAAAAAAAATAAGCTTTTTTATAGTTAATTTTTATTAGCTTTTCGAGATACATAGGTCAGTAATTTTGTTATCAAGAATGTCTAGCTGCATTGCTTGATGTATAAAAAAGTACCCCATTCTATTTAAAAAAAGAAAGTTGACCTTCATATGACCTTGACGCGTCCACCTATGGAATAACTAATGACACCAGATTATGCGCCACTCGATACTATTTAAGTTCCCTATGAAACATTTTTTGCTATATACCACAATACTGAAGTTATCAAGATGTCAAAATCGAGTTCGAGATCGATCGTTGATTCCAACTTTATAACCAAGAACTAGACTTTAATCTTGGGTTAGTATATAATGTACTATATAATACATAAAACTATACTTTACATAATACTATCCTTTACTTAATGCTATTCCCTGGTTTTTTACGAGAGTTTAATAATAATGTCACACTTTTCAGTAGTCATGATAAATAAAATTTAATTTGAAAATGTGCAACGTGATTTTGAATCGTTTCACTCACTTCTTTATTTACCTTTGCTCTTCTGTGTTGTAATCTATTGGAAATCGTCGTTTTTACATTTAATTTATTGATTATTCAATTGAACAAATAGCAAAGCAGTTCAATAAAAATTTCGATTGAAGTCTCATTCATCTTTTGATATCTTCAAACAAATAGTAATAGTAATTACACGTTAAAATTTCTTTACAGAGTAGATTTGTAACCTACTTATCTCAAAAAAATTGTCGTTCATTTTTTTATTATAGTAAGGTTCCCCAAATGTTAAACAGTATGATAATGTTTGATTATCCCCACAACTACCGAGAATTTATAAAAGTTCTTCAAATTTATAAAGAAGTTATGTCTATTTAATAAAACATAAGTTACTGAATTAATCATCTTTTCTGTCCTTTGATTCGTCTTTTACTAAAGTATATGTTTAATATATCTGAATATAATAGATTTAACGCTGGTAGTTCCAGTGTTAATTGTAAGCAAAGAATAAATGTTGAATCATTCTAAATAATTAAAACGTCTTAATTATTTTATACCTTGTTAAAATGTTATATAGACAGTAAAACTTATCTCTGTCGTTTAACTGAAAAATAAAAACTCAGAGCTACAAATGAAGGTTTAATTAAAGTATTGCAAAGAATTGTTATTTTTCTTAATTACTAGCCGTCATAAAAAATTATCATCTTCTCTGATTTATACTCGTCTAGAATTTATCAAAAACAATAGTCGATACGTATTACCCAATGCGGGTGATAAAGTAATGGAACACTTTACTAGCTTTGCAATGGAATTGCAGAAATGGAATATGATCTAGCAATACTAGCGGTGTAACTCTATATTCGAAGAATAGATCGGATGAAGTTGTTTAGCCACCGATTTTTTTTTCCACATACTTAAGTAAGGATAGATTTGTAACGTTTAAGCATAGGTCTGGTATTCTATGCAATCTGGTACTTTAAAATTCTGTCCTAACAATAAGTAACATGTTACTCTGTAATAGTCTCTCAAACATTAAATGAAGAACAAACTAAAAATGATTTGTAATAATTCTCCCTTCGCGCATTTATCCAACTTATAGTAGTTAATTAATAATACCAATCCATCTTGGTAATAAAACAAGTTTTGTTTTCGTTTAGTAATATTAATCTGTATTTGTACACTACAGTGACCGGCGTTATATATATAAACAGACAGATATAAATAGGCATATATATATGTCTATTTCGATCCATACAATTATAAAAATTATTTATGGATGCAGGTAACTACGCAATTCAAAATTTTCTTGAAGTTTTAGCGATGCGCGTCTTGTGATTATACTAATATACTATTTACATTCGCGCAATGTTTCCTATATACAGTCTCATATATGTACGCTACTCTATTTACAAGCCTTTTAATTTAATTTTTCGGTAAACATTTCTTCCAGCTCTAGTTTTAGCTCTTTCTTTTTACCTAACGCATTCGCCCATTTGTCAATATCGGCATGGACTTTTTCGGTCATTTCCTCACACTTCCATAGGTGTAATGGTTTAGTTGCATGTATGCAAATTATACATTTTTCCCCGAGCTGTTTATTTGTGAACATATTGCCAACGTTTCTGCAACGCAATCTCACCCATTGTTCCTTATCCAATCCCTTTATTCCCTTTCCTCCGAATACAGTTCTTGCCCTAATTCTTTTTTTCTTTCTTTATATTCTACACAGTACCTAGAATACTCTATCCCAGGCTTGTCAAGGTCTTGCTCGTCAGAGCCGTTTTTCGAGCTGCTCCGCCTGCTACTCCTTCTTATACACTCGAGAGCTCGCTGATTGACTTTGCCTCCCCTTAATAGTAGCGGACCTATTGGCATGAGCACGGGCGCATTCGGGGGGACATTCGTAGTTAATCAGTCGCGCTGAAAAGACGTGCTTTGCGCATCAGTCGCGGAGATCAGAACGTCGTGCGTGGCGCGTCGATTAAGGTTATTTGTCGAAATACAATTTCACACCGCACTATATCTCATGTAGGGTAACACAAAAGTATTGTTAGTGAAAAAGTATGCTCGAATATGTGTTAAATAAAGTACAATTAATATATTTTAATATTTTTGGGCTTCTGGCGACGGTTTTACCGAAATTAACCACTACGTTATGCATTACGACTAAATATAGTATTGTGTTCCAGCACCAACAGTTGTAAATCAATTATTAGCGCAAATTGTTAAAAGTAACTATACGATAATAGAACTCTAGGTTTCCCAGCGTAAAAGAACACATTGTTGCCGCCGCAGTTGTCTTGGCTATACTTATGTTTTGCAATACTGCCTATTCTCTCGTAAACTGAGTGATAAGTAATAGGTTTCCACATTACCCATGAGGATGTGAAAATGTTCGGTTCGGGACTTCGCTAATACGGAGTTTTACAATTGATTGTGCCAGTCTTGAAAATGTTTTCAGTAACTTTATTCGTCTCAAAATGCTCGACGCAAAGTTCTAATATACCAATTAAAACATAATTAATTATAAGAAGCTCGTAGTAACAAAGAGTGGTTTTGCCTCGTTTAATTTCAATGTTGTTGTTTACGGGTTTGAGCGTGGTCTTGTAGAAATGACAATTTCGCCCTTCCCGTGTATTTAGCAATAACTTTCTTATTTGAGTGGACTGTATTTTATTATAAATATGAACAAACTTAACTTGTATAACAAACTGTGAATAACAAAAAACTGAGATGGATAAACTTAATTGAATGATGTGAACTTGCTTAGTGAGTGATGTGAGATCCGGACGAGACGCTACTCGTGTACGGATGTGTGAATGTTGCCGAACTAAGAGTGTTTGAGTTGCAAAATCCGGACGAGACGCTACTCGTGCCGGAGGTGTTAATGTGAGTGTTCGAGACGCTGCTCGTAGACTGATGAATTTTCTAATGAGCCAGTGTCGCGAGGCCTGTACCCGCGCTTCCCCTTCCGAGGGCACCTTGCTAAGAAGAATGTGATTTTTGCGCCCTCGGAAGTTGTACGGAAAAGGTGGTTTTTATAATAATAACTAGCGCGTGGTGAATTTGGCGCGAGCGCTGGTTTTGGCGCGCGCCCCCCTTCTGGGACCGATGGAGGGGTAAAGGTCTGCGGGAGGAGAAGAAAGCCCGCTCGAGGGCTGCTCGACGGCCGAAGAACACGCTCCGGTCCACTGACAATGAGTTTATTGCACGGCAATAACCATTGAGTCTTTGCTGAAAATCTGGAAATAATCAAACTCGCAGGCAAGGATTTCTTGGAAAAGAAAGTCCGCAGAAGTTCCACATCTGGCACTTCTGCGTCCCGTTACACTAACTGTTTTCTCAAAAATAGTTGTCTCTTCGTGCGTGTAATAAACCTTATGCATTAAGGGCTTAGGCCTTAACAGTTGTTTTGTAATAAAATGCCAAAGTATTGTCAATTTTACATATAGAGATGCATCTCAACGGTTTCTTTCATCTGTATGATTGTTAAAAAACATTTTCTTCATTTATATTTTAACACTATTCCTACCGACACTTCGCATATACCTACCTATTCCTACCGCGACCGGTCAAATGACCGGTCTTTAGTAAAACTTATATTTTTTAATATAGAATGAAGATAACAGCCAATTTGACAGTATAGATATATAGTTTCTTTTATTCAGTAGTATATAATGTATATATTATTCGTTTTCACCGGATTTTTTGCAAATCGGCATCTCTATTATACATTTTCCACTTACGTAGTTTTTACATTTTAGATAGACTTTGTTAGGCTTATTATCTTTACAATGTCTTATCTGATATGTTTGGTGTTGGTTGATTCTTTTTTGCCTAGCTGTAGCACTTTTTTGATATTCGATGGAAAGTTCTGCTGATTGAAGTAAAACTTCTTGTCTCGAAATATCTTCTCCCGTGGTTTCTTTATACAAAACCCATGCATTTTATTCAACTGATAAAATAAAAACTAAAATATAGAAATGTAAATCAAAATGGATAAAAAAATGAATAACAGATCAAATATGAAACTTACTACGAATTATTGTTGGTTTTGTTCACTTTTTTGAAAATGACACTTGTAACACGTAATACAGTATAAAATGAGAGTAGAATAGTAGTAATAGAATAAAAATAAAAATTAACAAGTTACAAAGTTTACTGATTTGAATTGGAGAGAAGTCTCACCCCCCCCCCCCCCCCTCCCCCTCCCACCAAGGCATCCTTTTCCGCTATTTTATTTATTTCACGATCATAATAGTAAAGACGGTATAAGAAAATCTATGGTTCTGGACCACATCGGATACCAATGAGGCAAATAAGCACCGCAAGGCCAATTGGTGAGCGAGAACTCTAAACACTTGGAAGTGCTGTAAAACAATTCCTGGAAGGCACTTTTTAGATAAAATCATGTCACAACTGCATTACCTTTCATTTGAAACGACTTTATCGTTTCGGAATTGAATCTTTGTGAGAATACTATTATAAAAAGATATACATATATCGTTCAACCGGTCAAATGACCGGTCGTGGTAGGCAAGGCAGACTACAAATTTTTCTCAGAAAATAAACAATAAGAAAAGAAGTGAATATTGAAAAATGTATTACACGTATGTTTGAGGAAAAATCGTGAAGTTTAAAGGCGATTGAATTACGTTGTATATAGGAAATTCTAATCGAAATTTTAAAAACGGTCATTTGACCGGTCGCGGTAGGAATAGTGTTAATGCGATTTCTCGGCAACGATTCAGCGGAAAAGGACATTGATACAGTGGAATAGATTTTCAGAAGATAACTTTGTAACAGAGAGTGCATTTGCATATTTCCATGGGTAATGTGGAAACCTATTACCTCTTTACTGGCAAGAGACTACACAACATTGTACAATGTATCGCCCCAATAACTTCTTACATTATTCTACATTCTTTGAGGCGAACAAGTTTGGCATTTTGCTGTCGCAAAATTTTTAAAATATAAATGTCGCCCCAATATGCAGCCACATGCTACCACGCTTGTACCACTAGGTACGACCGTAACGCCGCCGGAGCGCCTGTGAATCAGTGACATCTCGGCTGTATGTGTAGGTGAAGGAGGCGGTGCAGCTCGAGAAACGGCTCTGTCGAGCAAGATCTTGACAAAGCTGACTTATGTATTTATTTTTTTTTATAGAAGGGAAATGCTTTACGCACACTCGCAAATGACTTAGTTTGCGGATAGTGTGGAACTCCGTAGGCTTATTGCTTTTGTATACGCTCGTGTTCAGGACGGCGAACTCTATAAGAATTATATAGTGGCTATAGGAAAACAGAAAACAGTTTCAAATTTGTTGGACAGTGTTATCATGTCCCAGGTTGCATTCATAGACTTCTGGTGTTTACTCACTTGGTTCACTAAATGCTTTCTGAGGCCATTTCTAGATGTGGAAGTAAATCCTAAATATTTAAAACTATTCACTCGTTCTAGAGGCCTCACGTCAATTGCCCATTCCTCCCCTTTTTTCATTCTTGCACCTTTCCTAAAGACCAACACTTTTGTTTTATCCGTATTGATCTTCAGTTCATTTCTCCTTGTATACTTGTTCAGTTGCCGGAGCATGACCTTTAACGGCTCTACGTCTTCCGCCAGAATCGCTACGTCGCACAGTGGTCCCAAATGACCGAAACATGCCAAAAACCTCAAAGTGTGCTTTAATTTAAATGAAACTGACATACTGGCGTAATTTGGGTCACTGATTACGAACCTTAACTCAAAATTTACAAAAACAAAATGGCGAATCCAATATGGCGAACACTTATATCTAAAAATTGCTGGTTAAGTGCAAAAATTAGTATCGTAATATTTTTTGGATCGCTGAATACAAATCTGAACTTAGAATTTCCAAAAACCAAATGGCGGATTCAGTACCCGGGAAAAACGAATTAGATCTGGCCAGACCTTTAAATTGTCTCTATCTGACGAGATCTGATCCGATATAATCAGATCTGACCAGATATAACCCAAAGAAAAACATTATATGTAAATATTATATGTAAAGACACTTGAAAATTCAATATGCATATTTATATCAAGATGTACGTAACACTAACATGTAAATAAATCGAAAAAAAAAATTTTTTAATTTCCCATGGTAGGACACGAACCCCAGTTTTTTCTGCGCAAACCCTGCACGTTGTCACTGTGCCACAACAACTCTTAAACTTGCGTCTTACAGTTCTTCATAAGAACGCCAATGATGTTTTTTGGTTATTGATAATAACTTGTATTTTTTGTACAGTATTGTCGCGTTGTGCATGTAAAAATATTTTTTAATCACAATAGTATAGAGAAAGTAAATCATATAATACCAGTTGAGTTACGAAACGAATTCTGTTTGATTAAATGAAAAGATATTAAATCGATGAATACTCTTATAAAAGTTGAAAATTATTTATGTCAAGCTCCAAATAACTTCAACAAAATGTTTTGAGGGATAATAAATAATAGCCAAAAAATCATATTGACAAAAACTACAATTTACGGAAATAATATCCAGTGAATAATATTTTCTTTTTACACTTTATGTATCTTTCGTGATTAAAACTTTAAAAAATATGTAGTAAATAAATTTGTCAATAAATAAATTTGTCAATAAATAAATGATAAGAATTTAAGAACTATTGTTATTTGTGCTTTTTTATAGCTATGCATGACTCTATATAGAGTATACATAATCAGATCTTATGCTGTTGACAGCCCGGATATGGTTATATCTGGCCAGACGTGATTAGATCTGATCATATCTGATGAAGTTTTCAGCCCAGATATGGTTATATCTGATCAGATCTGGCCAGATATGACTAGATCTGATCACATCCAAAGTATCATATCAGACCAGATATAAATAGATCTGACTAGATATAATCAGATCTAAGCAGATATAATTATATCTGTTCAGATCTAATTCGTTTTTCCCGGGCGGTCACAACAATTCGCCTGGGTTTTCGATGAATTCGCGGTACGGGCAGAAAACACCAATCTCGTTAACAGAATCGCTACGATGACAACCTTTTTGTAATCTATGACTTAAAACAAAATATGTTAATATTTGGTCGGTTTATCTTTAAATGAAAATAATGAATTGAAATCGGAATGAAATACAACGAAGATAATTATTAACAATGGATTGAATAGAATTATATTAAATTTCGATGACTCTAGGTAAGGTATTGGCGCGTCACTATTAAAGATTTTCACGAACAATGTCACTCTTCAACCACCGTCCTTTAACGAGGGATCAAGTCTATTATCGCGTCACTTAATGAAAGATATTCGCGAACAATTTAGCTTAACATCAAGATCCTCGGACCAGCGTCTTACGTACCTCACGATTAATAATAATAGCACTGTACTGAACTTCCGAATACTTTATGTTTTCAAAACGCTGTTCGATCTGTACTCTGTGCTTTTCAGGCCGCTAATATGTGTGTTCTCGGTGCCTTCCAAGACGCTAAATATGTCTGTTCACTGTGCTTTCCAAGACGCCAATGATTCGCAAGTTTGAATTTTTCGGGGATGTGAAAATGCCCGACCGATGCATGACGTTTAAAGCGCGCGAAAAAATGACCAATTAGGATTATTGAAATTGAAAGGTTGTCACAGGATTCGTCGGAGGGGCACGATGCTTGCACCCTCCCTACTCTGATTTTTACAGGGGGTCTATTTCCTAGAATTTCCTGACGGCCGTCGCCGCGACGACGAATATCGTCCTCGAAATGACGCACAGTGGGGTATTTGGTCCGAAAAGGCGGACAGAACTATTTTACCTTTATTTATAGACTCAACATAATAATATGATAGGTCGTACGATTCGTCTTAACATCAACTATAACATTAAAAAATCAAACAGATGTTTTAACATTTATAAAATTGAATTCACGGTTATTTTTTGTAAACAAAAAAATGTTTCCAACATTTTTTCCTCAGATCATCGAGAAAACATGGTGGTGACGTTATATTTGCATTGAAAAGCTGAAAAAAATGATTTTTGCACATAAATTATATTCAAATGATATATATGGACATTCTGCATGTACAATTTGAGGGTTTGGTTATTTCTCGCGGAGGTGACGTGAATTTGCCACCAAGATCGTGCTATTTGAGCCCACTGGACTTTTTCCTGTGGGGTTTTTTGAAGTCGCAGATCTGTGCCAATAAGCCGTAATCAACCGATGCCCTCAAAACCAACATAACCGAAGCCATGGCTCAAATTCAGCCGAATCTATGCGGCAGAGTCATTGAAAATTGGACCTCTCGGATTCGTGCCACCGTGCGAAGCCGCGGCGGACATTGGAACGATGTTATACTCCATACATAATGGCATACCTAGGCTTTTCAAACAAAAAAAAAATTTCTTTATTGGAAAACCCGTTATTTCAGCTGACTGCAGAAGGAAGTAAACGCCTAAGTTAAATGCTTATTTGGAGCATCATATAAACATTTAAGTGCCTGCAATGTAAACAGTTTCGTAGAAAAGTTTGTAAGACGTCATGCAGGGCAACGCAGCCGAACGCACAGGCGTACGCGAAACGCCGCTAAACGCTTAGTACTAAATTAGGTATAACATTCCAATCCGGACACATCAGAATCAAACTTTGTTGGCTTATAATCACTAATCTTTAACGAACGTAATGAGACCAAAAAGAGCATCGGGACTCACTGAGAACTATAACAAAATCGTTAATGAAACTTTATCATGGTAAAATAATTACTGAATTATTAGATATCTGCAAATATAAATAACTAGATAAATAAGTTTGATCAAAACGTACAAACTATTTGGAATTGTATCGCGTACTTGCTTAAAATGTATCCATAACACAAGAAATTACATAATTTCTTTAAAACATATGAAAATCCGTACTAAATGCATGATAACATCGAGGTAAAGACAACATAGGCCATATAATCTTTTGAATTTCGATGAAGTTTAATGATTTATGAATGTACTAATGAGAAAACAAAATTGTGCACTTTGTTGTCCACATGTTCAACAACTTCGGACTTTTGTCCGCCTTTTTGGGCCGAATACCCCATTGTGCGACGCGTCGCTGGGTGTCTGTCCCGAACTGGGGAGCAGTGATGCCAGGACGTGGGATTTTTCCCACCCGTGCGCGCTACCCAATTCTCAGTAACGTATATACTTCACTCAAATATGGGGTATCGTTAGACCCCTGTGACAACTGAAATACGGTAGAAATTAGAGGAAGAGGATATTTTACTAGATACGTCCATGGAAACAACCGCTGTCGAGCTGTGACGTCAGCATGCGCATGCGCACGATGGCTCCCACGTGGGAGAAAATCCCACGTCCTGGCATCACTGCTGGGGAGCCCTTTTGCGGCGCCACCTGCTTTGCGCTTTGGCCGCGGGCGCCACATATATATATATTTATTCTACATACTTTTCTCTAACAACTATATATACATCTTAAACTAATTAACAATATCATAGCCTAAATAACAAAATAATAAAATAGAAACACTCACTAAAAATAAATAATTCTAATTTCTAATACTCTCCGCTAAACTCTGTGTATATCTCCACTATATCTCTGTTCGGCGCAACCGTGGGCCAGTTGCGTCGTCTTGACGAATAAATTAATCTTCGTCAAGTAATTTTAAGAGAGAGAGTTGTTCTTGTATATTAGTAGACCGGAGTTGTTCTGGTAACGTTTTATTAAACTGTGAGAGTTTTAACAGCAATCTGGTTACGCTTCTCGTTGATGCGATGACGTCGGTGACTACTCTAATCACTAAAAGCTAGTTAAAAATTACCCTGCTTTATACTAAGTTTGGAGAGCCGATTCCCCCCACCCGAACTCCATTCTCCAATCACGTCGCAGGAGAAATTCGGGGGAGGGGGAGGCATCGGCCCCGCCGCTCAAGGGGCGACCAGAAACTCCTTGCACGGCCTGACCCTCGGTAAGGGGTCCGCAAAGGAGACCGCGCTGAGGTTGTTTGGCTTCGTAACATGCCGCCCGCCTTGAACGGCTCGCGTTCGAAACAATATATTTACAAACAGTAATCGCTACGTTTATCCGCTAGTCCCTTTGATCGTAGGCGTTTCTTCTTCGTTGAGATCTGCCTGTGTGGGTAGCGGCACTACCTTTTTGACGTTCCGGTCTAAGTTGCCGGTAGCTGTCCTTAGGGAGACAACTCTTGTGATGCCGTCTGCGCCTGGATGGCTTTTGGTTACTCGTCCAAGCGCCCATCGGGATGGTGGCAGGTTGTCTTCCTTGATTATTACTAGGGTGCCTTCCTTGATGTTATGTTGGCCTTGGCTCCATTTTGTCCTGGTTGTGAGTTCGTTCAGGTATTCCCGCTGCCATCTCGTCCAAAAGTCCTGCTTTATTTTTTGGGTATGTTGCCACATTGACAACTTGTTCGTCGTCACGGTCCTGAAATCGTGTTCCGGTAGACTTGTTAGTGAGTCGCCTATCAGAAAGTGTCCAGGAGTGAGGGCCAGCAGGTCGTTTGGATCGGAGGAGATGGGAGTGAGCGGTCGGGAATTCAACACTGCTTCGATCTCGATGACCAACGTGTTGAGGCCTTCGAAAGTGAACAGCGTTGATCCTGCTACTCGACTGAGATGACGTTTAAATGACTTTACCGCCGCCTCCCACAATCCTCCGAAGTGAGGAGTTTGTGGCGGGATAAAATGCCATTCAATTGATTTTTCGGTCAGGAATTTTTGCATCTTCTGTTGATGCTCGTCGGTCTTCATCAGTCGTTGCAGCTCCTTCAGCTCGTTGTTGGCGCCGACAAAATTTGTGCCATTGTCGGAGTACAAATTCGAACAATAACCGCGACGGGAGACGAAGCGACGGAGAGCAGCAAGGAATGCTTCTGTGGTTAAGTCGCTGACGACTTCCAGGTGGACCGCCTTTACAGCCAGGCATATGAACACGGCGACGTAGACCTTGACCTTGCCCCTGTTGCGATGTTTTTTCTCCTTCACGAAGAAAGGGCCGCAATAGTCAACGCCAACGTTCGTAAATGGACGGGCTGCGTTCACTCTGGCTTGTGGAAGATCTCCCATGGTGTAATCCACTGGCGAAGGGTTTGCCCGGCAGCACGGTATACAGGCTCTGATTGTCTTCCAGACCTGACTGCGTCCGTCTATAGGCCAATACCTCCGGCGGATCGCGTACAGCGTCGCCTGGACCCCGGCGTGGAGATGGGCGAGGTGCTCGTTCCGGATGATAAGCCCCGTGACAGGCGATTTCGGTAGGATCAACGGGTGCTTTTGTGAAAATGGGATGTTTGCGTGTTTGAGACGGCCTCCCACTCGAAGCAGTCCTTCTTCGTCCAGAAAGGGGTGCAACCGCAGCAATTTGCTCTTGCGAGGCAGTGGCTGGCTCCGTTGGAGACAGCGCCGCTCTTCGG
Source organism: Cerceris rybyensis (assembly GCA_910591515.1). Taxonomy (NCBI): domain Eukaryota; kingdom Metazoa; phylum Arthropoda; class Insecta; order Hymenoptera; family Crabronidae; genus Cerceris; species Cerceris rybyensis. The sequence continues at coordinate 8,112,167 of OU342789.1, read as the reverse complement.
AGAAAGCCGCTTCTTGCACCACTCTGATGATGCGTGTTCGAGCCTGTATGAGTTCTGCTGCGGAAAGTGGACCCTTAGGCCGACTTCGATGTCTCCAACGAAGGCAAAGGGCTGTTATGCGCAGCAGTCGCTCGAACGAAGAAAACCGGTTTATAAAGCTTTCGCTGGTGGTCGTCGTAACGCAAATCATTTTCCGTTGCTCCGGAATGATTGTCTGTGGAAGCGGTTCCCACGTTGGCCAATCGGAGATGTTTTCGTTCAACCATCTCGGTCCGTTCTTCCAGATGGATGGTTTTAAGAAGTCCTCTGGGGTTTGGCCGCGAGAGATGAAATCCGCGGGGTTGTCCGTGGTCCTCACGTGCCTCCAGTCCTCGATCCGTGTTTTTGATTGGATTTCTGCCACTCGGTTTGCCACGAAGACTTTCAGAGTCTGTGGTGCGGTGCGGAGCAAATGTAATACAATCGTCGAATCCGTCCAGTAGCAGATCCGACGAATGTTGATCGACAACGCAGCTTGGACAGTGGTGCAGAGATTTGTCAGTAGCACTGCTCCGCACAGTTCCAACCTCGGGATGGAGATCTGCTTCAGGGGGGCTACTCGTGACTTAGCGATCAGCAACTCGGTGGTGACTCGTCCAGTGTTGTTTCTGCTGCGGAGATAAACGCATGCGCCGTAAGCACGCTCGCTCGCGTCGCAGAATCCGTGCAGTTCCACGTCTTCCGGTTCCGCGATTGTTCTTCGAGCGAACGTTGCATCGTTCAACAGCGGCAGTTGCCGGTAGTACTGGATCCATTTCGTGTGCAAATCCTGTGGCAAAGACTCGTCCCAATCGAGTTTGGCGGCCCAGAGTTGTTGCATCATGATCTTGGCCATAATGATAACTGGACCGAGGAGTCCCAATGGGTCGTAGATTTTGGCAGTTTCTGCAAGCACGAGTCGTTTTGAAACGTGAGTCGGTGTTGTTGTCCTTACCCGATAAGTGATGCAATCGCTGGAGGAGTTCCATATGATTCCGAGCGTTCGCAGTTCTGTTGAATCGCCCAGTTGCAGATTTCGGTTGATGCTGGCCTCCGGGATGTTCTCCAGCAATTTTTTGTCGTTTGAGGCCCATTGACGAATGTTGAGACCGGCCGTCTTCAACAAGAGTGTTAGTCCCCTTTGAATCGTGTGGGCCTCGTGTTTTGTGTTGGCTCCTGTGAGGAGGTCGTCGACGTAGAAGTCTCGTCGTAGCACTTCTGCCGCCTGGGGTTGGTTCCTCCCTTCGTCTTCTGCGAGTTGCTGCAGACAGCGCGTTGCGAGATATGGAGCCGCCGAGAGACCGAACGTTATTCGGTTCATCTCGAAGGTATCGACTTCTCCTTTCTCGTTTCGCCATAGAACGCGCTGGTACTTCCGATATTCTGGATGCACGAGAAATTGTCGGTACATTTTCTCGATGTCACCCGTGAGCACGTACCGGTGTAATCGGAAGCGTAGCAGCAGGTACAGGAGGTCCTCTTGCACAGTCGGTCCTATGCGCAGAGTATCGTTCAAGGAGAGGCCGCTGCTGGTCTTGGCCGATGCGTCGAAAACCACTCGCAGCTTCGTTGTCGTGCTACCCTCCTTGAGTACGCCGTGGTGAGGCAGGTAATAACCGTCCGCGGTCAGGTCCTTTTTCTGCACTCGGGTCATGTGGCCGAGCTCCAAGTACTCTTTCATTACCGCGGAGTATTCCTGTTTTAGTTTGGGATCGCGATCGAGCTTCTTTTCGAGCGAGGTGAGCCTTTTCAGGGCACCGGATCGCGATTCTCCTAGCTTTGTTTCCTTTCCGTTGAAAGGCAGGACGACGGTGTATCGGCCATCGACGGTGCGGATGGTACTGTCTCGATACAGTCGTTCGCACGCCTGCTCCTGTTCTGTGAGCTTTCGGACGACTGGACCTTCTTCGACCTCCCAGAATTTTGCCATGTCAAATTCTGTGGTTTGATTGACATGGCATGTCTGCGTCTGGGGCGTCCGTGTCGTGGATGCGCTTCCCCCTATGACCCAGCCAAGTCGTGTTTTCTGGAGGTAGAGGTCGGGCCCTTGTGGTGGCGATAGGTTGATTTGCCCGACGCACAAGAGAGATAGTGCGGTTCCAGCGCCGATAAGCATGTCCACCGGTGCTGGCCGATGGAAACTCGGATCAGCCAGGTTCACGTCCTTCGGTAAGTTGATTCTGGATCTGTCGAAGGGTTGATCTGGAACCAACTGCGATATCTCTGCTATCGTAAAGAAAGTCAGAGTTCGCTTGTATCGCGTGTGTCGCGATTTAATTGTCGTTGTGACCGTGGATTTGGCAGCGGTCGTGAGCGAGTTGAGACCTCCAATCGGAACGTGACATCGTCTCCTCTTCAGTCGTAGTTTATCGGCCATCCTCTCTGTGATGAAATTGGCCGTCGCGCAGGTATCGAGCAGCGTCCGGCAGGGAATTGTCTGTTTGTTCCTGTCGAGGACGGCTACCTGTGCGGTGACGAGGAGATCGCTCGTGGTCGGGTCGACCAGGAGAGCGGTGTGTCGGCGTTTCGTTGGGGTCTCGTTCGTTCGTTGTCAGGCCGAGGTGGACGACTGTTTCTGTGCAGTCATTGGATTCGGTCGAGCCTCTCGGTTGTTGGCCGCTTCGCTTGCCCGATGCAAGAAAGTGTGATGCCTTTCGTTACACAACCAACATCCGCGGGATCGACAGCTGTGGACGTCGTGCCCCTGACCGAGGCAGTTGACGCACAATCCGTATTTCTTCACAGCCGATGATCGCTCGTTGACCGGTAAGGCTCGAAACTCTTCACACCTTCTTATCGAGTGGTTTCCTGAGCAAACCGGACAATGTGTTGTCGGCTTTGTTGTCACGAAAGCCGATGCCTTACGTTGCTTTCTGCGACGCGGTGGTGAGGCCTCCTTGACAGTCCGAGGTTGCTGTTCCTCTCTGGGCTGACTCGACGTTGATTTCACCTCTTCGCAGTTCGCTCGTTTCTCCAGGAAATTCAGGAGATTGTTGTACGATGGCACACTATTGTCTTGTAGTGTCAGCTCCCATTGCCAGATGGTGTCGGTACTGATCTTTGTTAAGATCATGTCGGTGATCGGTGTATTCCAACTGGCGATGGGTTCCCCGAGATTCTTTAGATCCCGCAGGTGCTGTTTTATAGTGTCTACCAACAGTCCCAGGGCTTCCGGTGTGTCTTTAGTTAGACGCGGTATCTCCCGGATGGCAGCCCAATGCCGTCGGACGACTTTTCGAGTACACTCGAACTTCTCTCGAAGAATTTCGATAGCGTCGAGGTAATTCGCGTCCGTCGTCCTTATGGATTTGAGGCACCTTGCTGCCTTCCCTGTGAGTGCGCCACGGAGATATTGAAACTTTTGAACTGATGTAAGTTCCTCGTTGTTGTGTATCAAAGAGGAGAAAGAGTCGTAGAACGACGCCCAATCCTCGATGGCTCCGTTGAAACTAGGTAGGTTGATTTCCGGTAACTTGACGGAAATAGTGCCTGATGCCGACGAAAGAGGTGACTGCGTTGGTCTGTCTGCGTTTGTTGCAGTTCTTGATTGAGTGAGCCTGGTAGCCCTAGCCATCGCGTTGAAATAGATCTTTTCTATTTCGAAACGTCTTGCTGCTTCCTCCGTTTCGAGATCTTCTAGCTCGCATTGAACGGTGTCGAAACGTTTCCACGTTTCGTTAATGGCGTTCATGCGAATCTGAAGGTCTTCCAGATCTATGGCAGTCTCCTTTTCGCAGTCCGCTACCACCCGGGCGAAGGTGTTGATTTGTCCTTGTAGATTACCTCGCCGGCGGCGCAGAGTGGAGAGATCTGTGTTCGCCATGATCCTTTCTTCGTGTGGAGGTCCGGTAGTTGAAACAATTTCCAGTTGGCTGTATATCCGGCTCGAAGAACCAAAATGTTCGAGCCGCTGTTACAGCTGAGTATATCCGGTTTGTATCCGGCTCGAAGGACCAAAATGTTCGGCGCAACCTTGCCAGATGCGTCGTCTTGACGAATAAATTAATCTTCGTCAAGTAATTTTAAGAGAGAGAGTTGTTCTTGTATATTAGTAGACCGGAGTTGTTCTGGTAACGTTTTATTAAACTGTGAGAGTTTTAACAGCAATCTGGTTACGCTTCTCGTTGATGCGATGACGTCGGTGACTACTCTAATCACTAAAAGCTAGTTAAAAATTACCCTGCTTTATACTAAGTTTGGAGAGCCGATTCCCCCCACCCGAACTCCATTCTCCAATCACGTCGCAGGAGAAATTCGGGGGAGGGGGAGGCATCGGCCCCGCCGCTCAAGGGGCGACCAGAAACTCCTTGCACGGCCTGACCCTCGGTAAGGGGTCCGCAAAGGAGACCGCGCTGAGGTTGTTTGGCTTCGTAACAATCTCTCTTCGCAACGAACTCCAAGTCTCAACTCTCTCAACCGACTCTCCCAAAAATTCACTCTCGCATCCACTCTCGATACTCTTTCTCACAGCATGCATTCTTCGTCTTTCTCACAGCTTGCATTCTCTATTGCACTTACTCATTTTCTCCTTGTCCACAGACTAAATGTCGTAAATATCCTCCTTGAAAAGCTTCTCATTAACACTCATTCCAATGCTAGGAAGCCCTTTTCCGGTCCCAACTGACTTTCCCAAGGACCACTACATAATAATAAATCTATCCACGTCCTTATCTTTATCTCCCGAATTCCATCTATCATATTATTCTAATTCGCTTTCCATGTTCCAAACCGGATGGACCTTTTCTCCTATCAACAATCGCCGAACGCTGGATCACTATCGAAAGGGTCCTAGCTAATTTCCCTCACCAACCGGCCACCTCTAGCTTTTCCTCCCCTAAAACCATCCCTACTCCCACTGTTAATACTAATATAAAAAGAGGACTTTTTGGAGGAACGACACAGTTGAAAACAAAACAAAAAGTTCAGGTCGAACAGAGTCTGTTCGAATAGAGTCACATTGGTCGTCACGAACGGTATTCAACGTCGAGACTCTGCAATCGAGATGTCCAGTGGAAGGTGCACACACCCACGGCGTCCACCACCCACAAGAGGCAAATAGAGGACAGTAACACCGTCTGCAGACTGGCCGACGAACAACAGGCCCGGGCCCTCTGGGGCCACTCAAGGAGAAAGTCAAGGAGGGATGGGGATCCTTACATCATCAGCAGAAAGAGATCAATATCACTGACTGACAGAGGAGCAAAAGCCACCATACCAAATCAGAAGATAAGAATGGAACAAAACACAGTCCCTACCACCAATAGGTTTGGCATTTTCACCGAATGCCTCAAGAAAGATACATCCACTCCTCCCGAAACCACAATCCCTACCACTGAAAGCGCAAACTCTCTTCCCACAAACACAAACCCTGTAACCCCCCCCCCCCCCCCGATTTACATACATGGGAACCTAAATTTCATCAAATTCATTGATATTTTAAAATCAAAATACGGCACAAGATTCTGGGCCAAAAACTACAATGAAAAACTTAAAATAATGTTTCAAAACATATAAGATTACACAGATTTCAAAACAACCTGCGCAGTAGATAATATTGAATACCATACCTACCCCCCCCCCCCCCCCCCCCCCGCCCCCCGTCAGAAAAACACACTACCGTTGTAGCCAAAGGGCTACTGAAATTCCCTACCAACACAATCCTAAACTCACTCAACGAACAAGGACTACACCCTACAAACTGCATACTATTCCCCACAAACACTATAAATCCCATCTATAAAATAACCTTCAAACCTGGAACCACCCTAACGCAGATTAACAAGATCAATTTCATAAATAACCTCAGAGTGTACTGGGAAAAATACAATTCCAAAAAACTATTCATCGAATGCTTCCGATGCCAAGCGCACGGACATACATCCGTTAATTCTAATAAGAAACACAAATGTGTGAAATGTGCGGGTCCCCATAACACCCATACTTGCAAGAAAACTCCCGATACCCCAGCCAAGTGCACCAATTGCCAGGGTGAGCACCCTGCAAACTACAGCCAATGTCCAGCCTTACTGGCCTTCTTAGCCAAAAGGCAAACTCACTCCACACAATACCCTAAACCACTCCTCAGCTCACAAAACACAACACCTCCTCCACAAACAAAACACATCGCCTATATTAACAGACCACCCATCCTACACAAAACCTACGCACAAGACGCCAGCCCTCAACACAATCAAGAAACCACTTCCTTCACAGACAATCTCTTCAGCTACATCACAGCAGCAAAATCCACCGACCTAGCCCAATTCCTAAAGATTCTAGGCCTCATTAAAATATACTACATACCATGTACAAACAATATAGAAAGAGTACAAGCCACCATTCAAATATTGCAAAAGCTTGATGACTAACTCCCCGCCCTCTCTCAAAATCCTCCTATGGAATGCCACCAGCATAATTCCAAAATCAGCCGAACTCAAAAATTTCCTGGATAAATACAACATTCACATAGCCTTAATAACAGAAACCTGGCTTAAACCAAACTCCCACTTCAAATTAAAAAAACTACCAAACTACAAAACCACATAATCACTACCCATAATAAATCCACAAAGTACAAAACAATCATAAACCAACATACAATCCAGGACCAAGAACTTACCCAACTAATCACTAAAAGAAATAGAGAAAGACGCAAATACCAACAAACTGGAAACCAATACTACCGACTAATACGAAACCTACTGACTAGAGACATACAGAAAACCATTCAGAACATCAACAACCAACACTGGCAATCCAAGCTCCAACAAATTCAAAAATCAAATCACACGCTATGGCAAACTTACAAATTAATCAACACCAATCCCAATAAAATCCCAGCACTCACATCAGGCACAAATTCCTATTTTTCAGATGAGGAAAAGGTGGAAGCTCTCGCAGACCATTTCTGCGCTATACACCACTCAGCCTCTGCAAAAACATCTCCAATAGAACAAAGAATTCACCAATAAATCCAAGTCTTCAATCAAATCAATCCAATCAAGCCCGACAAAATACCTTTCTCTCCCAGTATCGTAGCTGAACAAATAAAAAGACTGCCACTCAGAAAAGCCTCGGGTCTGGATAAAATCTCTTCCGAAATGGTAAAACACCTGCCACCAAAAATCATTACACAAATTTACTACATCTTCAGAGCATGCTACCTACATGCCTACTTCCCAGTAGTATGGAAGACTGCCAAAATCATCCCAATCCATAAACCCAGGAAAACCAAAACAAAAATAGAAAGTTACCGACCAATTAGCCTCCTCCCGACACTCAGCAAACTATTCGAGAAAATTATCCACTCGGAACTACAGTCATTCCTCACAAGCAAACAAATTCTAATTAACGAACAGTTTGGTTTCAGAAGCAAACATTCCACAATCAACCAAGTACTCAGAGTCACTGAATTCACCGCATTAGAATTAAATAAAAACAGACTAGTCCAAATGGCCTTACTCGACCTCGAGAAAGCATTTGACTCATTGTCAGTATCGCACCAAGGTCTGATACACAAATTAATAACACTTAACACGCCAATACAAATTACCAAGCTAATTCAGCACTACCTCCCCAACAGGAAATTAACAGTATGTACATCTAAACAGCACGCAATCTCAACACAGACCCATCTCTGCAGGTGTACCTCAGGCTTCCATCCTTGGACCCACCCTCTTCCTAATCTATATAAACGACATCCCGAAACACAAAAACACTAACCTTGCTATCTATGCTGACGACACAGCCATATACTCCTCCTCGTGGACTCATAAACAAGCCACTAAAAACATCCAACTTCAGCTAGATGTGCTGGTAGATTATTTCAAAGCCTGGAAACTCCAAATAAATCCCATCAAAACAAAAGCCATACTTTTCACCCGTAAAAGAGAAAACCCCACTGAAACACTCCAAATACAAAACCAACAAATAGAACGGACAAAAGAAGTCAAATATCTGGGAGTAGTCCTTGACTCACGGATGACATGGTCCAAAGCAATTACCACCAGAGCTCACCTTGCCCAGTCTCTAATAAAAACACTATACCCACTAATAGCCACCAACCAAAAACTATCTACCAACATAAAACTCACGATATACAAAGAATGTGTGGTCCCAGTTCTCCTTTACGGGCACGAAGGGATGCACATGGGCTGCTGCAGCAAAATCACACATTAACAAATTACACCGATAATCCAAAACAAATTTCTCCGAATAATCCTAGGACTCCCCAGAGACACCTCCATCAAATACCTACACGAAACAGCAAACATATAAACAATAACAACTAAAATCGAAAATTCGTTAAAATCAACCTTCAATAACATGCACAAAAATCCACTGGGGGCAAACATACACGGGGGGTAACTATGACATTGACCAAATCCCTCTAGTTCTCAAAGTGAAATTACCCAAACAAGCAATCATGCACACCGCCATCACACCTTAACCCACCCCCCTCCTCATACAAAGAACGCAGGTTTTTGAAATTTTTCCTGCAAAATACCCATGCAATTATCCATATGAACCTCACTAATTACAAATTTATCTTTCATGATTAACACAGGTAAAACGGAGAACCGCTCCTGAGGAACTGTGACGCACTCAAGGGAAATTACAAAAAAAAGGAACGACACAGTAATAACACGATTCGTCCTGCCGTCACTCTACCCGTTTGTAACTTGTATCAGCATATTGTAAAACTTCACTGTATAAATAAAAATACATAAATTCAAATCGTCTTATGCGGTTCGACGACATAAACAACCACTCTAACTCTCAAATTCCTCATCTTCCAAATCACGTATTCTAAGCATACATTCTCACATACAAAAAATCCATCCACACTCACTATCTAAAATCTATCTTCTATTTTTAAAAAATTACGATACTACACTATTGTCGTTTTCATCACTTGAAAAGTACTAACTTTATTCTAAAACAAATGAAACAAGAGATTTTTATATCAACACTATTTTTAGAAAAGGCAGTATTTAAAAGGGTACAGAATTGCAAAGGAGAAACAATAAATTGGTTAAAAATGTGCTGGATGCGTTTTTTTCAGAAATAAATCATATAAAATTTTCTACAAACCATCGGTGGATGAGAATTACAACAGCGGAATAAAAGGATAAGATGGACTGACGTGGCTTCTTCAAATCGCTCCCTCATACACAAAATGTAGATGAGCAGTAAATTGTTATGTAATTTATATAATTAGAAGATTTCCTGAATTGCGTAAATTGTATTTTTCCAGTATTGTAAAGAAACATAAAATAAATTATGTATTGTTTTTTTTTTCAATTTGAAGCATTTTAAGGTACAGGTAACCCTCCTATAACACGGTAGATACGTTCCTAAAAAATGCCGTGTTGTGTGAAACCGTGTTGTATGAGACCCAGAGCAAGTACAAAAAGAGAGGTTACGTTCCGAAAACATATTAAAAACAAATTTTTTTTTTAAATTCTACATAAACAACTTAATTTTTATTAAAAATATATAAATGTATGTACAACACAAAACAAAAAATATTATTTTAATTTGATGCAACTATAATTTAATAAATTTCTTCATCGTCACTGTTCAGTATAATCAATCGAGAACGTTTTTTTGGTGGAATGATATCGCCTTCAATTTCAGAACTTTTTTCTTCATTTAAAGTTTTTGTATTTTCTTTCCTCTTTAAAAAATCTGTAATTTTACTTTGCTTTCTGATTTTTACCGGATCAATGTTAATTTTTCCTTAATATTTAAAGACGAAAAAGTTGTTCTTTGACACACCGTGGCTCGACGCAGACTGTCGATCAGCAGCGTAAAATACTTTTGTTTTCAAGCCACGCAGATGAAATCAAAATAGTTTATGCCACTCTGTATCTTTAAGACGGCAAGCCTCGTCGCGGCTATAGAAGTACAGTGTTGTATAAAGGTTTTTGCAATTTTCTTACCATGTTACAGCGAAATAAATAATATACATAATATACATAACATAAATCGTGTTATAGCGAAACCGTGTTGTAGGAGGGCTACCTGTAGTTCTAGGCACTTATCATTTTTCGATAGATTTCTTTAAAATTTTGAAAATATATTCTTCATGATATTTTATAATTATAACCGGAATCTCAACGAGTTCGTCCACACGGTTTATGAATAAATCGTGTTTAAAAATAACATATTTAACATGGGCCTTATGGAAAAAAATGTTTGCTGAGTCCGTAAAATCTTTTTTTATTTTTCTAATGGAAAAACGAGTCGATGGATTCTAATAAAAAATTAGCAATGTATTATTTTATGCTTTTGGAATATTATTGAATTTTTTCATAATTTTTTACTTCATAGTTATAGAGAAAGATGTTTTTTAATGTCTAAAAAGTGAATGAAATGACCTCTGTGAAGTTAGCCCCTGCATTAATTCTTACGCAATTTTTTTCATTTCTAATGAAAAAAGAAACTTTCAGTTCTGAATCCAGCTAGAACTACCTTAAGTTATATCGAATGAACTCGGGTTGTTTCATATTTTATGATAAATCTAGTTGTTAATTTTGGCTTAACACTAGAACTACCGAACCAGTCAAAATGACTGGTACACAATTTTTTCCAAAAATTCTCCAAGTTTATGCCAGAGTCGTAGAATAAATATTCTGCATCTATTTCAAGAAACATAAATCACCGAATCGGTCATCTTTACTGCTTACTGTTTCTTCTTTTTTTAATTGACACATTTTATATATTAAAATATAATAGATTTAACGACGGTAGTTCTAGTGTTAAGTCTACTCGTGGTAACAAATTTCATATTATTCGTTTAATAATTGCTACTATTTTAACCCTTTGCACTCCAAGTAATTTTTACCATGAGGTACTAGCTACTCCAAGACTATTTATGCCATGTGAATACACATTTGTAGAAAATTGAAAATCTGGCGTTGTCATGAAAAATACACCGAATTTTCCTGCCAATGGAGTTATCGCTTTCTATCAGAATGTTGCCGCAGCGGTCATAACGAAGTGCATAGGGTCAATAGGAATTGTAAATTTAACTTTCTTAAGTACAATTAAAGAGTGTGATACATTTGCATCCTATACGTACATTTGTAATTTCATTGAAATGCACACTCTTAAATATCTCAATTTAATCATAAATATGTAGACTACTTCATTTTGAAAATATACGATTCATACATAGAATAAGTATTATTCTTTCCAAGAAAAAGAATTCCGTGGTAAATAAGGTGACCAGATAACAAATTTATATATTATAAGGTATACCTGCTCCAAATATTTCGTGCAGTGATTTTCTATAAAGAGGAATTGTTATTAAAAAGAAACAGAAACATGCAATTTTGTCGCTCCGGTGTTTCTAGCGTTAATAGAAAAAAAATGATTTCTTTCGTCCTACATTTGTTCATTATGCTTTGGTTATCGTAATTCTTAATTTTATACAATAATATAAGACACAATGTAATACACAGTAATACAGAATAAAAATACTCAATGCAATAATAAAATTTTATCTTAAAGTTCATGATAAAAAATTATGTGTAATTCTTCTTCTCTTTCATCGAAAGCAGATCAAATTACATACTATTATTATGTACATGTTATCTATTTCTTCTACAAAGGTAATTTTAATAACTATCTTGTCACGTATATTATTGTTACTATATATTATCCAATGTTAATTTAGTTGATTGATCCATTCGAAGCAAAAAATCGAAGAGGATTTCTGTATCTCTTCGTCTTATACAATCATGTAATTTCAGACGAGGGATTACGTAATTTACGGTATCAATATCCACGTGAAATTTTCCTTAAATCCATCGGGATATGTTTCAAACGCCCCAGTTTTAATTGTATTCGCTAAGCTATTAATTCCAGTGCAAAATCCGGCATTGGATAAAAAAATAACACAACCTTCAATTTATAAATAATCTTTCGTGATGCAAAATGATAAATTGTTTTGTCTTCTCAAAAGAACTGACTGTCATCGAATCACGCATTTGCAATCGATCGAGGAACAGTTGTTGTGTCGTTGGTGCACTAGCTTTGAATTCTCCCGTCAAAGGTATCACCAGTAGGTGAATTGGCTATGATGCAATAATATTGGTTGTTTCATCTTGTTTTTCAGATGAAATATGGGGCCGTTAATTAACGGGCGTATATACTCGTATGCAGTTCGCCTTGAACGAGTCTTGGACCTTCCCTTCGAAAACATTGTCGGATCGGCGCCAGCTAAATCTTAATATGAGAAAGATAAGAAAAAGAAAATGCCAGTTCGAAAATCGTCCTCGATTTTATTATCCTTCGCTTCTGCAATCTGATGTTCGATAGGAATAATTTATTTATGAGAATATAAATCGCGGTCGAAGAAACTCTATTTTCTTTTTTTAAATACTTATATAACATATTGAGTTTTATGATTTTATACAATTCATTGAATTGTTGTACCATTTATCAGTGTCAATTTATTTCTTTTTTTCTTTCTTCGTCTCTATAAAAGTTCCTACGTTGTCGATTTGGTTTTATGTAAAATCATAATTCAATGATAATTTTATATTCCTCATTTAAATTTCTCTCTTCATTGTATGAAAGTATATTGTTATTCTTTATGAAAATTCATGGGCATTCTTTTCAACCACACCTACATTTCTACTCTTTGAAACTTAATATTAGAGCAAGAATTTAGATTATTAGCAAGATTTAAAATTGTTAACATTTTATTATCTGCTACTTCAGATTGTATTTAGCTAGCTGTGTAATTAAAATAATTCTAGAAGATATTAAAATATAAAAGTTGCAATAGGATGATACATAATTTAATGTAATACATATACCTACTTTTTCGTCAAAAGTTTTCTTTTCTCGTTTGAGAAGAAGTCATTGGTCTCCATCAAAGGTTGTATTATCATTATGGCTCCTTGCACTTACGTCATTTAAAATTAAATGTTGGATCAAGTAGTTACTGAAAATTTGGAAAATATTATTAATCCTTAATATGAAATTAATGGTTCCTGCGTCTGTCCCATAAAGATATATTTAGGAACTGTATGATTATGCTGACAATAATATTTTATATTACTATTATTATATTTTACCAATAATTAACATATTTTACTATAATAAGTTCATCATTTTTCTATGTATTTTAATATTCTGTACTAAACGGTGCTTATTATCGGTGTTTGATAGAATACACTATTGTTATTAAAGATAGTCAACTGTATCTGCAACTCATAATTTATAGTTAATTTAAAGAAACAAATATTTGTACTTTAATTCGATAGAACAACGGGAAAAATGCAAATTACCAAGAGATTTCCAGATAGTATATTAAGGAAGAGGAAAGTAAAGAAGCAACAACTGAAATAGATTGTTTACCAATAGCAAATGAAAATACGAATATTGCTGAATAGTTAATGTTAAACTTATAATACGATGAAAAATTACTCGACCAGCAAGTAGGTACACGTGAGCGTATGCATTCTTTTCATTTTTTACGAAATCAACGACGCAGACTGGAAATCAAACTCAACTATCGTTGTACGTTGCATCAGCAATATCTACTTCCGTCTTTCATTAAACGACACTAATTTTAAAGCATTGAATTTCATGACAACTTTATTCTAGCATTACGCACCAATTCAACAATCCTGCCATCTGATTCGAAAGATTTATAGTAAAGAAACGCATGAAAATTACATTAATACTTTAACTCTTCTTGTAACTATAAAATTTACTATTTGCATTGTGCCACTTATTCTATAAAAAGATCAACTTTTATTTCTTTTAATTTATTATAGATTATGAATTTCAAATAGCTCATAGTAGCTATTGCCAGCGTTCCCTTTTGTCGCCGTTTATCTATTTGAAACTATAAATTATTAGACAATGAAAATATGTGGGTGTAGTTTTCCTTCATACGTAATCATAATGCTCCTTGCTCAAATTCCTATTGAAATTTCTAGGGGGAACAGTTTTGTATAACATTACATACACGCACGAATTTGACGAATTCCTACTTTGTTAGAAACGTTTTTCAAATTTAGAGTGACGTGGTCCAACACATTTCTCACATCTAGTTTATAACACACAAATTACTTAAACAGTCATCTTCTTTACCACTTGATCCCTCTTTTTCCAAAGTACTTACTTATTTAATATATTTAACTATAATAAATTTAACGCCCATAAATCTAGTGTTAATATATGTAACACGAGTAAAAACTGTTTAAAGTTCAATTAAAAGAGCAAAATGATATTGATACATTTCTGCAATTCTCGTTTTATCACCATTATACTTGGAGGTTAAGCTGAAAAATATCGTTTTTGGAAAAGTATTTAAATATACAAAGAGTTCATTATCCAATAATGCACAACTTTAAAATGACATGTTTGTGGAGTAGCTGTGCAAATCAAAGGATTTTTTGTTTCATGCGACTTGTTTTAATATAGTCAGAAAATGTGGCTTTGTAATTGTTGATTAAACGTTTACGTGGAAATAGTTATATATCTTGTACTATTTATTTTATTATCAAATAATATCCGAAATTATATCATTTAACATGTTTGTTTAATTACAGATATTTAACACGTTGATTGCTGCCGGGAGTTGGCAATGAACTACACTGACAATGAATTCCAACCGATTTGATTAATTCATATTTCGAACATTGAATGCCACCCATATTTTCCAAGATTCATCATTTCTATCGAAGTGAAACATTTTTTTTAAACACAGCTGGATTATGTAAAAACATTAAAGGTAAAAATAGTTATTAATTCAGCAGAAGTTTACATTCTCAACCCATTTGCATCATATGAAAAAATAAAAAATATATCTTTACTATCAAATCTCTTTACATTAAATCTAAGTATAACAGTATTTTAAAAAGCGATATTCAACTTTAACCGACAAATGTTGTATAAATAATTTAGGATGTTCATATATACCTCTATTTGCTCACAATGCAAATGCACAAATGAGCCGTTTATTTTGAAAGTGGCCTAACTCAATTTATACTTAAATTGAGATATTTAAGGGTTTATGTTTCAATGCAATTAATATACGTACAGGATACTAATGAGACATACTGCGTAAGTGTATGTAAAGGTGTTAAATTTGTAGTTCCTATTAAAATAGTGGCAATTATTAAGTGAATAATATGAGTTTTCTTATCAAGAATGGAGTTAGGCCGCTTTCAAAATTAACAACCAGATTCATTATAAAATTTGAAGGTGCCCAAGTCCATTCAACATAATTTAAGATGCTTCAAATTGAAAAAAACAATACTCAATTTATTTGACGTATCTTTAAAACACTTCGTAAACATAATTTATGCGATTCAAAACATTTTTTAACTACATAACGTACAAAATTACAAACATAAATTGATTACAAAACAATTTACTACTCATCTACATATTGTGTGTGTGAAAGGGATTTGAAGAAATCATGATGTTCCAGTGGTATAGATCGTGATAGGTCAATTATTTCCTTGAATTTTGCTGTTGTAATTTGTCTGATATTTTTATACAGTGGTGTCAATACAATATTTTCGAACTTTCTTGGTCTACCTCGACGTGGTAGTAAATTCAGGACTTTAAAATTTTCATTCCCATTTATTGATGTCTTATAGAAAATTTTATACGGTTTATTTCTGACAAAACGTATGCAACATATTTTTAATCAGTTTATTGATTCTCCATCAGAATTCTTTACCCTTTTAAAAATTGTGTCTTCTGATAATTTTGTTGATACAAAATCTTCTTGTCTCATTTCATTTACAATATAGTTATTACCTTTCCGACACTTTTTAATAATATTGTAATAATCTTGGGGAACGACCAGTAAATTATTTTTTTATAATGACATTTCTACCACGCCAAAATCTCTATCATTTGGTAAAAACGAATGTTCTGATAATAAAAATTTGTGATCTATGATTTCCACATTATTTTTCGAAGTTTGGACAACTTTTAACCACATTAAAGCTGCCTTAATGTTTCTATTTTGCCCGGCGCACATGTGACTGTAAGCTATAATGTGTCTTTCACTTCTTAAATTTTTAACATGTTTTAGGATGCATGAAATTATTTCTTGTGCACCTCTGGATGCAATAGTGACATCCCAAACGTACATGTAAACATCATCATTATGAAAATTGTGAATACCCAAATTTGATAACTTGATTGACTAACAAAATTTAAATCTTGATTTAAGTATAAATGGAGTTAGGCCACTTTCAAACTACACGGTTCAATTTTGAACTAACTCTGAAAACTTATGTATCAAGAATTATCGTATTTGCTCGGAATATAAGCAACCTGAAATGCTTTACTGATAAACAACATAAAGTTACACATGTAACCATGGCAACCGGAAAAAATTGACAAATGGAGTTAGGCCACTTTCAAAATAAACGGCTCAAATGTGCTTCGATGACAGCTGGCAGAAAAAAAGCGCGCATATATACGTTTGGGACGCAAATGGTTTAACACAAATATTTATATGTTAGATATAATAGAAAATTTATGAATATTATCATTTAAAAATCGCAAAAATTGAATTCAATAGCGCCAGTCACCGATAAGCCCCATGACATCAACGTGGTAAAGTGAAACCTTTTCTATTCAAATTACATCTTTATTGTGCACAAAAATTAAAGGTAAAAACAGTTATATATTCAGCTGAACTTTCATTTTTTAATGCTAATATTACTTACATATTCGATGTAATTGCAAATTTGTGAATATTATCACTTAAAAATCACAATAAATTATATTGAATTTAATGGTGCCGGCCGCCGATGAATTCCATGGCATTCAATGCGGTAAAAGGAGACTTTTTTTATTCCAACACCTTTATTGTACAAAAACATTGAAGATAAAAATAGTAATACATCAGTAGAAGTTTACTTTTACAACACCAATACTTAGATATTCGATACATTAGCAACTTTGTGAATATTATCATTTAAATCTTTAATTAATTCTTAATATTAATTGTAACGGCATTAGGTATACCTGTTCTTGCCGTAGCAAGCTATTTGATCGCTTAGGAAATGACGATAACATTTTTCCGAAAGAAGTACGGGAGACTGGCTACTTAATATAGGTAACAACTATAATGGCGAATTGTATGATTCGCACTTAAGGTCCGCCAAACAAGAGATCTTATACTTTTTTTTACTAGTATATTAAATAGCTTGACTCGTGCGGACAGCGATTAGGCTCATTGTGTGGAAATGAATGATCTGATGATGAGGACTTGTGAGAGTTTAGAATTAGAAATAAGAATTGAAATTTAGAATTAGCTGTTGGATGACGTATGCGTTTTCGACATTTTCCTCACAATATTTAGCCAAGGATTACAAGGGCTATCGTGACTTTCCTGTACATTAGTCATCTGACAATGAGCAGAAGTCGCGCTCACGTTGCAAGATACAACGTGGAAATCGTCATCCATCCCTTCCACTTCACTCATAAAAACATCCCCAAAACTCAGGGGTCAGGCTCTAATTTTCACTATCGACAGCAAACCTCTGTCACAGTAATCTCGTTCGACGTACTTCCACGCGTGAACTCTGGTTCTTCAGAAATAAAACTCTTCATAGTTAATAGTAAAAAGTGTTACAATCGATTCTTGACGCTAATACCAACCTAAAATTGGTGTTAGAATTGGGGATTCAACATAGAAGACGACACTCATAATTAGTTGAACTTGTTATGAATGAATTGAATCTGAGAGAATTGGCCATGACTTGGTAATAGTTGAACTTCTTTTATCTTGGTGCAAAGAGACGTAGGATTTTTAAAGGCTTTTGGAGGCGGAGCGGGAGTGTTGATAATGGTGGATGCAAGCCGAAGGTCAAAGTAGGAAGTAGGATTTCGGCCTTGGACGATGACTCGGAGATGAGTAAGGAACGGTGATGGTGCTATGAAGTTGAAAGATCGAGATGGAAAAATAGGATTGTTTGGACTTGAGGCAGTGAGTCAGTGACGATTACGGAATGTCGGAAGTTGAGCGAGCCGCAGTACAAAATATTTGTGTTTATAAAATATTGATTGATGGGTCGGTACATTATACAATGCACACATTGTCTTTAATTAATAACACTAAAGAGTACGTATTTGGACCGTTTATTTTGAAAGTGGTGTGTAAGAACCATCGATTCTTCCTTTTACATATAATAATATAATGATATATTATGGGCGTGTATAAATATTTTTTGATAAATACAATATACAGGGTGGTCCACACAACGTGTGCACCGTTAAAAACTACCAAAATATGCGTTGCACAAAAAAGTTTTTATATAGAAGTTGCATGGTCTGAAGGGGCACATTATATAGTGTAGTTATTTTTTTTATAGGTGGAGGCGTTTCGGAGATTTGAAGGTCAACTTTGTTTTTTTAAATGGAATGCTATATTTTTTATATCAGAATATGGAAGAATGTCGAATTCTGAGTAAAAAAGTATTGACATTTATTTGCCCTAAACCTAATAACTAACGAGTAATTTCACTTTATTTCCTGAAAATTTTCTTCGCGTAATATCAAGTTAGAAATTCGACCTTATCACAGATTTCCGCAGGACAGCGATGTTTACGTGACAGTGTTTACTAATATGAGTGACCTAGTGGCTTAACGCAACTAATGTAAATGTTCAAAGTGATATCCATTGGCATTAATACAGTGATGCAATCTATTAACTAATGAAGAAACTGCATTCTGAATCATATCCGCACTGAGTGTAATGCATGCTTCACGAATACGATGTTTCATATTCTCAGATGTTGTTGGTGGTTCACGATACACTGTGTCTTTTAATGTGCCCCACAGAAAATAGTCTAAAGGAGTAAGGTCCGGTGAGCGTGGAGGCCACATAAATCGTCCGCCACGACCAATCCATCGATTAGGAAATTTTCTATCCAGTACTTGCCTTACATTACGCGCGTAATGTGCAGGACAACCATCATGTTGATACCAGATTTGTGTAAGGATATTTAAAGGTACATTTTCCAATAAAGATGGTAAAGTGTCATTCAAAAAGTTAGCATATTTTTGTCCTGTTAGTCGATCATTAATAAAATATGGCCCAATCAATTGGTTGCCCAGTATTCCACACCACACATTAACGCTCCATTGACGTTGGTGGTCGACTTCTCTCATCCAGTGAGGATTTTCTGGTGCCCAATAATGCATATTTTTCAAATTAATCTGCCTGCGATTAGTAAACGTTGCTTCATCAGTGAACAAAACTTTTTGTAAAAAATAATTATCACTGTTCATTTGATGCAGGAACCACTGGCAGAACCGAACGCGGTTTTCATAATCCGTTCCATGGAGCTCCTGATGAAGTGCTAGGTGATAGGGACGATGTTTTTCATTATGAAGAATGCGTAGTACACTTGTTTTGCTAATTCCAGATCCTCGTGAAATCTGTCGTGTACTAACATGGGGGTTTTCTGTTACCGCTGCTAGGACCGCAATAGCATTTGCATCAGAAGTAGCAGTTTTCGTTAAGTTACGTTTAGTAACATTAAGACTTCCGGTTCGTCGAAGCGATTGACACATTCTCTCAAATATGGCTCGAGATGGCTGATTTCGTTCAGGATACCTTTCGGCATAGATGGCTTTGGCTCTTATTGCATTTTTATGGCACTCACCATAAACTAAAAGCATATCAACTTTTTCGCTATTACAAAATTTCATTTTTACTTTTATCTGTCTGGTAAATACACACAACACCGAAGGTAACTTCAATACTGGATTACGAATATGAAGACGATTGCGAATCATGATAGATGTTGTGTTGATAAACACTGTCACGTAAACATCGCTGTCCTGCGGAAATCTGTGATAAGGTCGAATTTCTAACTTGATATTACGCGAAGAAAATTTTCAGGAAATAAAGTGAAATTACTCGTTAGTTATTAGGTTTAGGGCAAATAAATGTCAATACTTTTTTACTCGGAATTCGACATTCTTCCATATTTTGATATAAAAAATATAGCATTCCATTTAAAAAAACAAAGTTGACCTTCAAATCTCCGAAACGCCTCCACCTTTAAAAAAAATAACTACACTATATAATGTGCCCCTTCAGACCATGCAACTTCTATATAAAAACTTTTTTGTGCAACGCATATTTTGGTAGTTTTTAACGGTGCACACGTTGTGTGGACCACCCTGTATAATTATTTTATTTTGCGCCAATAATGCAAATATTAATAATTCTTTTCCGCGATGTCACTCTTTTAAGAGTATTCCCTCGTCGAGTGCAAAACGTCGACTCTTTGACGACTATATGTCGACCTCGTGACGATTCTTTAACGACTCTGTGTCGACTCTATAACGACGGTCTATGCAGTCTATGGACTGCCTTGCTAATTCCCTCTTCACCGCTATTGCTGGGTCCGAGGACCTCCTTTCCCCGAAAAGGCCCCGTAGCTACGCGTAGGGGTGAGGATCGTCTGCCTCCCTCATTGGAGTAATTGTTCCCTTGACGAAATGTAGGCGTGAGACGCCTAGCACGGCGTCCTGCGGCGCGGGGTCTTACAGGTGCAAGTCTATTTTCTGTTGTTTCGAGGAAATTAATTATTAGTATATCTGTCCATTAAAAAATATTGGTTAATTATGACAAGTCTGACAATGTTTCTAGCAATTTATCAATATGTAGTTTGTATATAAATTTCTTTCAGGCCAATTTAACTAAAATAATATATATTTACGGGCTGCAAATGGATTTACACCATTTTTATAAATAATCAAATGTAAGAATCATTTAATTTTATTGTAATACTAGCTGAAGTACCCGTGCTTCGCTACGGTTTAATATCATTAGGATTAAGTACTACTTAAATTAATAAAAGTTAAGTTTAACGTTGATACCCTAGAAAGAACGCTCATGCAAAAAAAAAACCTTAAAATTTCGAATTTTGAAAAATCCTTTCTTAGTGGGTGCTTATACCCTAAAAGGAATGCTCATGCAAAATTTCAAGTTTACAGGTCAAGTAGTTTCGTCTCTGCGTTGATGAGTTTGGCCCATCCTTTAACCCCCCAAAACCCCCCCTAAAATTTCGAATTTTTCAAAACCCTTTCTTAGTGAGCACCTACGACCCAAGGCAAGAGTATGTTCCAAATTTCATTGCAATCCGTTCTGTGGTTTTTGAGATTTCGTGATGAGTGGATGAATGAGTCAGTCAGTCAGTCAGTCAGTCAGTGGTATTTGAGCTTTATATAATAGAAGAAGAAGATTGTATACGCTTCGGCCTATACTGTGGCGATACAAGACGAATATGACGAAGCGAATGTTTACAGCTTTAGTAAACAGGCCGTCGATGAGGACTGCATCGTTGGAACTAGTCAGTCGTCATTGAGTCGTTTTTTAGATACCAATAAGAGGATTTCTTCTTTCAAATATATAATATAATACGGGCGTTTATAAATATTTATGCCGATAAATACAATGTACAATAAGCTCGTTTCGCGCCAATAATACAAATATTAATAATGCTTGTTCGCGGCGTCACTCTTGTAAGAGTGTTCGACTCCGTAACGACTGCCTTGATATCTCTCGTTGTTATTGTTGGGTCCTTCGAGGACCTCCTTTTCCCTGAAAAGGCCCGGTAGGGGTGAGAGTCATTTTCCTCCCTCGCTGGAGGAATTGTCCTTCGGACGAAAGCGAGGCATAAGAACGCCTAGCGCGACGCCTCGCTGGCGCTGAGTCTTACAGTATTTCTGGCTTATCCCGCCTCTATTACTTATCCTAGTAATTAACAACAAATTTCAATTTTGAAAACCCAAATATCACTTAAAATATATTTTACATTAATCAAATTTTGTTTATTGATAATAATAAGAAATAAAATAGAAGTTGTACTTTCTATTTTTCAAGTGAATTATATTTAAATATCATTAAACTCAACATAAGATATTGGTATTATTTATTTATGCTCTTTATGTGACAGTGTTTTGATATTCTCAAACAATGTTACAGTATCCTCATTTGATGAAGATTCTACCTCTATAAGTTTTCTTCCCTTTTTACATTTCATTAATTTGTTTCTCATAGTGGAATTACATTCATCCTCCGATTATCAGATTACTCTTTTATTTATATTTCTTTCAACCACCGGGACCTTTTGTGACTCAATGAATCGCACGAATTCGTAAACCGAACGATTGCTTTTCGGTGGTTAGCTCAGTAGGAAATTTGGCGAGGAATTGTAATTTTCTTTTATATAAAAGTATTGTACTTCGCGTCTGTGAAATTCAACTTGTCGATTGCGGTAATCGGAACGCTGCACAGTGGTCCCAAATCGCTAAAACTTGCGAAAAACCTCAAAAATGAACTTTTCGTTAGAGCCATTTTTATTATTGCATTTGGTACTCAGATAGTTTGTCTATGAAAACCTGGAAGGGCAGGGTTTTTTTACGTATACCTGCGACGTTGTCGCATTTTGAAAATCGCGTTCATTAGTCCCGCAATCATCGTGAGCGTAACCACTGTTTTACTGGCCGCAGTATAAAGTGAATAACTTTTGTGAAAGTTAGTCTATTTCAATTCTGCAAAATGGGTGGAGTTCATGGACGTAAGTACAACATTTATTGATAAAAGAAAAATTAAAATCGTTAATGGTTATGTTTTAAAACGGCAATGCAAATACAGTAATCCCTGGATAAATGCACAAGAAATTTCCCTGGATAAATGCATCGCGGCCATCCCCTCCACATAGGGGGATCCCCCTCGGTCGAACCTCGACGTTCGGCGACGAGGCAGTGTAATATGATATCATCGGAACGTGTCGGTGTCGCAATACTAATCGGAGGATGGAATTTTTCCATTTTTGATTTTTTTGTTTTGAAAACTTCGCTAACGTATTCGTGATAATTTTGTGATTAAAATGATACCAAACACGACATAGTTTGGGCAATATTTACTTAATATTTAATTCGTTTACTTGCTATTTAGATAACTCAAACATATCGTGTTTGGTATCATTTTAATCAGAAAATTGTCACAAATACGTTAGCGAAGGTTTCAAAACAAAAAAATCAAAAATGGAAAAATTCCATCCTCCGATTAGTATTGCGACACCGATACGTTAGGGCCGGTCCCCCTGTGCGTTGGGCCTCTATGTCTTTTCTACCGTCTGTCCTTTTCTAAGCTCGGCGCTCGCCTGGAGCCTCAACGTAAACACAGTCCGGAGGTTCAGCTATGACCTGTGCATTTAAGTCTTGCACTGGGAACCATTTAGCAGTGGAGCTATCGAATAAGGTAACTATTCTATGTTTTCATCTGACTCCAGCTGACCACGAATCTAGAAAAGGGTAAGCAATGGGAAATCGCCCCCTCGAAGATGATAGGGTTAAACGAACCGGGACTCGTTCGCGATGCACACGCGATTGACGGCGATGCGTCCATCTTTGCTCCATTCACGAGCTCATGGAGTAGATTTTGACGATGCTCAAAGTTTTTTAGATATCTATGCTGTTGAGAGAAACGTTCCTCAAAACGTTCGTACGAACGGTCTCCTCACTGTCAATCGCGTGTGCATCACAAACGAGTCACAGTAGCTTTAACCTTTGCATCTCCAAGGGGGTGGTTTCCCACTGTTTTCCACTTTCTAAATTCGCGGTCAGCTAGAGCCGTATGAAACCGCTGAATTGTTACGCAACTCAATAAATGCACAGCTATATTGAAACCTGTGCAAGGTTTAAATGCACAGGTTTCGGTTCAATGGCAGGACTGTGTTTACGGCTCTAGCCGAGTTTGTTGTTGTTATGATTGTTATTTAATAAGATTTAATATTATAATTTGTTATTACTAAAAGAAGCATCTTCCTTCTCAAATAGCTCGTCCTCAGCTATTATTGCCCCTTGTTTCCCACCCCTAAAGTTTTCTCATTTTATGTATTTTTTTTTAAATAATATGTTAAAATTACTTAGAATTAAGCGTTGGCCTTAAATTCACGTCTTAATTATGTCATGTGTCCGTGCGTCGTAACGTCTTTTCCTGGACTATACTATACTAATCGGAGGATAAAACATTTCCATTTTTGTTTTCCTTTCTTGAAATCTTCGCTAACGCATTTGCGAGATTTTTCTGATTAAAATGATACCCAGCACGATATGGTTTGAATTATATTTAATGCCTTTTCTAAGTTCGGCGCTCAATTGGAGCAGCAACTGTGCATCACTGTGCATTTAAACATTGCACAGCTGTCGATATTGCTGTGCATTTATTGAGTTGCGTAACAATTCAGCGGTTTCATACGGCTCTAGCTGACCGCGAATTTAGAAAGTGGAAAACAGTGGGAAACCACCCTCTCGGAGATGCAAAGGTTAAAGCTACTGTGACTCGTTTGTGATGCACACGCGATTGACAGCGAGGAGACCGTTCGTACGAACGTTTTGAGGAACGTTTCTCTCAACAGCATAGATATCTAAAAAACTTTGAGCATCGTCAAAATCTACTCCATTAGCTCGTGAATGGAGCAAAGATGGACGCATCGCCGTCAATCGCGTGTGCATCGCGAACGAGTCCCGGTTCGTTTAACCGTATCATCTTCGAGGGGGCGATTTCCCATTGCTTACCCTTTTCTAGATTCGTGGTCAGCTGGAGTCGGATGAAAACATAGAATAGTTACCTTATTCGATAGCTCCACTGCTAAATGGTTCCCAGTGCAAGACTTAAATGCACAGGTCATAGCTGAACCTCCGGACTGTGTTTACGTTGAGGCTCCAGGCGAGCGCCGAGCTTAGAAAAGGACAGACGGTAGAAAAGACAGAGAGGCCCAACGCACAGGGGGACCGGCCCTAACGTATCGGTGTCGCAATACTAATCGGAGGATGGAATTTTTCCATTTTTGATTTTTTTGTTTTGAAACCTTCGCTAACGTATTTGTGACAATTTTCTGATTAAAATGATACCAAACACGATATGTTTGAGTTATCTAAATAGCAAGTAAACGAATTAAATATTAAGTAAATATTGCCCAAACTATGTCGTGTTTGGTATCATTTTAATCACAAAATTGTCACGAATACGTTAGCGAAGTTTTCAAAACAAAAAAATCAAAAATGGAAAAATTCCATCCTCCGATTAGTATTGCGACACCGACACGTTCGGGCCGGTCCCCCTGTAGCTTGGACCTCTCTGTCTCTTCTACTGTCTGTTCTTTTCTAAGTTCACGCTCGGCTGGAGCCCGAACGTAAACACAAAATAGAAACCACCACTTCGTAACTGCACTGTTTCGGTCCCGAATTCAGTGCATTTATCCAGGATTTACTGTAGTAGGAAATACGGGGTCAATCTTTATGTGAGAATGTCACATATGTAGTGAAAAAGTTAAGTGCTCCACAGTGTTCCACTATGATTCTTGTTTAGGCTTATAGGTTACTTTCAACTTTCTGTACCTCCAAGGTTTAGGTGCTATTAGGCGCTATTAGGGTATTTTTGTAATTTTTTGTGCAGCGGTGTACTCGCGTTCTAAGCTTACAAGCGCGTTTCATTGACAACCGTGGACGATACAAAAAAAATTGTCACATAAATTTTATACGATTTGGGAGTATCTTATTATTCAATCACAATACATTTGTTTAAACTAACATAAATACTTCATAAAAAGGTAAAATTAATTTTTTTCTTGCAAGTATAAGTGTTACGATACCCACTCGTTTTATTTCATTAATATATATCAAAAATATTTAAATTCTTTCTAATATTTATTATTTTTCTATATTATTAAATTATTGAATGATTTGCACCAAGCAAACATTACTTTAATGGATATTTGAATGTGAATCTTGGGAGCTTTGAATGCAAATATTTCTATTTATTAGACTACATGTTAAACTATGTTTTTTAAATCTATTATAATCACTAATGCATCATTTTGCGACTTTATTGCATTTCAGCATCTGCTGATGGCGAGCAATTTTTCAAAGCGAACAAATTTTCCGTGCTTCGAGACTATTTATTTGAAATTCACTGCATCAACAAATTTATTGGAATTACTAAACAAATTGTTCACTTGTGATAGATTTTCTTGCTTATTAACGAAAAATATTTATTGTTACTTTTATACTTACTTGTTAGAGTAAATATGAGTTGCATACTAGCTTTCGCGCGAAATCGGAAATTTTTAGACACACGCGTTGGCCATATTGAAACCGCTATTTTGTTTTTGGAAATTGTAAGTTTAGATTCGTATTCAACGATCCAAAAAGATTGCCATACTAACTTTCGCACCGAACCAGCAGTTTTTACATACACGTATCCGCCATACTGAATCCGCCATTTTGTTTTTGGAAATTCTAAGTTCAGATTCGTATTCAGCGACCTAAAAAATATTGGGATACTAACTTTCGTGCCGAACCAGTATTTTTTATATATATGTGACCGCCATATTGGATCCGCCATTTTGTTTTTGTAAATTTTGAGTTCAGATTCGTAATCAGCGACCCAAATTAACCCGGTATGTCAATTTTCAGCTAAATTGAAGCACGCTTTGAGGTTTTTCGCATGTTTTGGCCATTTGGGACCACTGTGCGACGTCTCACAGTGGTCTATTTTGCCGAAATCCTGGCCAGAACCCCAAGGAGCGGCGAGGCATTTAGTTAGTTTCGTTCACTCAGAAAACACAAGAAAAATGCCTCGCGGAAGTTTTTAAATTTTTCAGCCAAAAATAAAATTTCTATTGCAACTTTCTTTGCTTTTTCCAAGAAAAATGTCTGCCCTATCGCCTCCTGCTATAAGATTTTTAATTTTTAGAGTAAATCGGAAACATATTTTTAAAACATATGTTTAAACATATTTAAATTTT
Organism: Cerceris rybyensis; assembly: GCA_910591515.1. Classification (NCBI taxonomy): domain Eukaryota; kingdom Metazoa; phylum Arthropoda; class Insecta; order Hymenoptera; family Crabronidae; genus Cerceris; species Cerceris rybyensis. The sequence continues at coordinate 8,085,321 of OU342789.1, read as the reverse complement.
TACAACAATAAAATGATATGTATCGTTGCAATTGGTATTGTTTACAAAGTCATTTTACACAAAAAAAAATTAAAATAAGCCTTAAGATTAAGTTACAGCAAATTTTTAAAGTTGATAGTCTTTTATTTTACGTATAAATGTTAAATAACTATTGAAATATGTATTATTATTAACGCTAAGTATAACAGTATGTTATTTACTAGTAGAAAAGTCAGTAAAAGTAACGAAAACCATAATTTCTTTCAAAAAATAGTTTTGTCCAGCTAGAACCCTAAAATTACACACTGTGCGTCGCACCGAAATTACACGGCTGATACTTCGCCGTCGACGAAGAATCATCAAGATTATTCAAAACATTCGATTTTCATCACGTGGTGCAATCTTAGCTTTGGAAGAAGGTTCAAGAAGCTTATGAATCGAAAGGAGAAACAAGGGCAGTATTGTGGAAGTCAACCCTTTGTTGCGACCATCCGAGCATCACGAGCCTTAGAGAGACCAACAACCTTTTTCTGGGAACGGGATTGCCTCTGTAGACTTAGAAATTAAACATGCGTTTTAAAACTCTATCGTGCGATCTTCGTCAAACCAAGGTGGGATGTCACAACCGTATAAAACAAAGAAAATCGATCAATATTTTCGCTTTTCCGAGTACGTTCCGTGGGGCCATACTAGAAGGAGGATGCTTAAGATCGACCTTGGCTACGTTTCTCACCAACTACCCCACCATAGGGCCCAACATCAAAAGCCCAAAAGCGAGCTAAGCTCTTCACTTCTTCCTGAACAGTCGCGAGGTGCGTAGGAGAGGTCCTGTCGTGCCGGCCTTTTGACACTAACTGTTCTACTTCGAGATACGCGGAGTAAGTGGTTAGTAGAGAATAATTATACTCGAAATTTATCAACTATCCAAATATTTTATTAAGACTCGTAGCTACTCTCAATCTAATCTGCACGAGCGACTATGGGGAAGTGACGGAGGGTCCTTGGATGCGTCCTTATATAGGGAAGAAGTGTGGGAAAGTCAGGATGGGAGGAAAAGGTTTTTCTGGGAAGGAGTCTGCGGAATTTCGGGAGGTTCTATCAGATGGGGTCTGATTTATAGGTTTTTTGAGATTTTAGGAAAAACCTTCCGATTGGAAAACTGCAACAGTGGGAGTGGCACAAAAGGTCCTTGTCACTCGTTATTTATAGCGGTCCCAAAAGTGGTCGCGCGGGTCTTAGGGCGGGGTAGGCGAAGGAAGAAAAAGAAAAGGCTGTATAGGAGTCGTCATTAGAGTCTATAGTGAAACATTAAGCATAGATTATTCGTGTATATCTTGAGTGGTGTCGCGGATAATAGACTTTTTCACTTCGTTAACATATTAAACTCCCGATTATCAAATCGCGAGGCGCGTAATCGGTCGAGTAACTGAAACTAAATCGATTGAATTATCGATTAAAAACTTAAATTTCAAACGTTCATTTCTATTTTATTATAATTATAAGTTTGTGGCGGCAGCACGATCGAGTGCCACCACCACTGAACTATAATACTAGTGAAACGCGCGCTGACGCTGCCAACCCGTATCGAGAGAGATATCATTGGACATCATGAATCTCCTTACTCTGGGTAACCTTCTCTCCGTCTGTACAGTTCCGTCTGAAAGTTTTCTTCCTCCCATTGAAACACATGACACCGATGAAACGTACTAAAACTGAGATGAGTGAACAAACTTTTTGCAGCCCGTGTACCCTGATGAGCGTGACGTAATTGTGCACATGCGCAGTATGGTTAGAAGGAGCAAAAGATACCCGTTGTCGCTATCTCTCTCGATACGCGGCTTCTACATGGGAGAGAATAGCCAGCGCGCGTTCCAGTAGTATATTACAGTTCAGTGGCCACCACCGATCTACGACCGCCATTACTCCTACGCTGCCCCTAGTTCAAGGATCGTCCGCTAGACATCGTGTCCACCGAAGGATCGCTCTCGCGATTCCTCCAACGGCGATCGGTATCTATATATACGAACAATCGGCAGATACCATCGTCCCATCCGGGGCACAGCGTCTAGGGCAGGGCCTGTTCGGTCATCCCTACAGACGAGTCCACGAGCAGGCCCAGGACGAAACATACCGCGCTAAACAACATCTTTACCCTTTCCTAGGAACAGAAGGACACCCGCCGGACCGGCCGCAGCAGTATCACCGAGACCAGCCAGTGACTATCCAACTTTTGGGCGTGGATGGGCCCAATCTGGAGCCGCGGCCGGCCTGAGCACGTGGTTCCTTTAAGTTAAAGTCGTCGTAACCGTCGATCGTAAAGTCGCGAGGTGCGTGATCGAATGTGAAAGCGATTACGACTTCAAATTACAAATTTTGTTTTATTTATTTTTCAGTATTGTAACGTTTTCATTTATTCAATTGTAAGACTGACGCCAGCAAGCGCCGAGCTAGGCGTTCTCACGCTTGGCCTTCGTCAAGGGTACAATTCCTCCAGCGAGGGGGGAAGACGACGGGGCCTTTTCAAGGAAAATGAGGTCCTTCAAGGACCCAGCATTGGCAGAAGAGAAATAGCAAGGCAGTCGATAGATAGTTGTTGTAGACTCGACACATAGAGTCGTCATACAGTCGTTAAAGAATCGACACAGAGTCGATATATAAGGTAAAAGACCCAGTTATTGACCCTGGCCCAGTTTCTGACCTTCTCAACTTTATTTTAAATTTAAAAAAAAAATACTTTTTTGAATAAGGAAATAAATTTTTTTTTATTTGAAGTAACTTATTTTGCGCCTAATTAATGACAGTTACAAAAATATAGAAAATTATAACTAAATAAAAAGAAATGTTAAAGTCTGAAGTGACTGTGGAAGCCATTTTTTCGTTATGGTCTAAGCAGTTTGCGTAAGGGCGTACAACCATTGAGTTTTTGGATTAATTATCATGTAAGTATGAAAATGTAATTAAAAATATATAGATAGGTCAATAAATAACTATAATTTCAATGAAAATAATTTTAAAGCATATTAAAAAACATTTTACTATAAGAAATTGGTGGTCAATAACTAGGCTCAATTTTGAAGGCACGATGCAGTTGTTGACCCTGAAATAATAATCTATTACGCACGACGTTATTTATTTAGTGACATCCATAAAATGTTAAAATAGTAATAGTTACAGTTATTTTAGATTATTTTTCATAATTATAGCTAACATTTAATATTCATTTTAACAAATAAAAAATTATATTTAGTTCTTAAAAGCAATTTTTTGAATAATAAAACAATCATTGTGAAAAGAATGTCAATTTCGTTAGTATTTCTATTATTATTACTATTTTAATTGAAGAATATTTAAAATGTTATTTAATTAATTCATATGAAATATTAATTAATTAAATAAAATATTATCAAAGCAAAGAAGCAAAAAAACAAAAAATTAGAACACGAAAAAGAATTGAAAAAAGCTGAAAGGTTTATAAATAAAACAATTAAAGAAACAGAAAAAATAATTAAAAAAGAAAAAGTTGAAGAAAAAAAGAAAAAAAAAGTTTTCAAAGAAAAAAAGAAACAAGAGTAATTTTAAAAATTAATCGTGATTTGTTGGTTTATGTAATATTTTATAGCATGATTGAAATTATTTGTGTTTTACTTTAAAAAAAAACAATGTTTTTTCACAATAAATATTTAATTTATGGATTTACTTAATGCTTTAGTTCATTTAAACTTACCACTACATAACCTAACAAAGAATGTATCATGTTCAAATTCGAGGGTCAGAAACTGGGCTACTGTCAGGGTCACAAACTACAACACAAGAGATTCTGATGGTCAGAAACTGGGTCTGTGAACATCAGTTTTTAAAAAATTGATTTAAATTATTAATTTCCTTAAAATAATTATTTTATCCATGTGACCTTATTCTCAACAGTCTAAACTAGTTGATAAAATTATCAATCTTTTCTTTAAACTAAATTTTATATTAGTTATTGCAGTATAACCTCAATCGTCACTCTAAAAAGGTCAGAAACTGGGCCCTTTACCTTAGTCGTTGGAGAGTCAATGTCTCGGACTCGTCGAGAGAACACTCTTAGAAGAGTGTCGTCGCGAAGACGCATTATTAATATTTGTATTAGGGTGTCCCATAAGTTTCTTCTCTTTTTTTGATGCGTAATGAATATACGATATTTATTGTTTAAGGTTGATTAACAATGTTATATATGAACCGTTCTGTTCTATAATCTTCTTCCATCTCTCAGGAAGCCTCATTATACCCTCTTTCCAAAATTTTGGAGGCTTAATCGCAAAATATTCATTTAAGTGCGTTTTTATTTCGCTTATGGATTTGAAAGATTTGCAACGGAGAGAATTTTTTTAAGGAGAGGAACAAACAATAATCGGATGGAGCACGGTCTGGGGAGTACGGAGGATAAGGTAGAACGTCCCAAACGAACTGCAATAATTTTTGCCTAGTGGCCAACGCAACATGCGGTCTTGCATTGTCGTGATGGAAAACGACGCCTCGTCGGTTGGCCAATTCTGAACGTTTTTCTGCTATGGCAACTTTCAGTTGATCGAGTTGATTGCAATATTTGTCAGCATTGATTCTTTCGCCTTAAGGAAGGAGCTTGTAGTACACTACACCTTTCCAGTCCCACCAAATGCACAAAAGAACTTTCTTCGGATGAAGTCCAGGCTTCGCAACAGTAGAGGGTCTATTTTCCTTAGACCAAGTGCGTTTTCGATGCACATTTTGATATAAAATCCAAGTCTCGTCTCCAGTGACAAGACTCTTTAAGAAAGGATTTCTTTCATGTCACTGAAGAACCAAATCGCACGTAGAGACGCGGTTCATAAGGCCGCTCTCCGTCAATAGGTGTGGAACCCAAACTTCATATCGACACGCATATCCCATCTTGATTAAATGCTTATGTACTGTTGTCTTCGGAATGTTAGTGGCATCCAGTATCTCGCGGACACTATATCGCGGATTTTCAGCGAGTATAGTCTTGATAAGGTCCGTATCCGTCGTTGATGGGCGGCCGCTGCGGTCTTCATCTTTCAACTCGAAATTAAGTCCTAACAGTCGTAGTACCACTCCCGTAAATAGTGCAAATCTCGTCTGCAATGTCCTTTGCACTATTGCCTTTTTCAAAGCAATGAAGCATAACATGCCGCAAATGCTTCTTTTGGCTCTCCATATTGAACAGTACAGAAAAAATGTTAAAAGAGACTTTATCACCAACAAAATGTACTTTGAAAGAGCTCCGGGATGACTGTAACTGATGCCATAAACGGCTAAGAGCTAAGCCTGCATGTGTATATAAACATAGCCAACCAGAGTAATTCATAGCGTGGCGCGGAAGAAACTTATGGGACACCCTAATATAATTGCCGGAAAAAAAAAAAATTATATATAAATATCTTATATACTGTATTTATCAAAGAATATTTATAAACGCCCATAATATATCATTATATTATTGTAGGATCGTGAAAAAGAAACGAGAGGCGCCCGGCAACCCATCCAAGGCAGCAACTCGGCCAGAGTAGCTTAACGTCGACGATCGCCTGGATCGGCGCGGAACCACTGCGCCAGCGACCACTCCCCGGTGACAATTCCTTTTCACGTCCTTTTCTGCTAAGTTCTTTATAGGAGAGTTTCCCCGCCCCGATCCCACATAAGTAACCAAAAATTGTAAATTTCGACTCGTTACATAAAACAAATGTAGTCACCAGTGGGCACTGACCCCGCAACCTGTCTATGGAAATTGGACTTACAACACTTTCATAATCAATGGCTATGCAATACATATCTATCTCTAACAATGAATAAAGAACTTAACATCTAAAGTAGAATTAGCAATGTTATAAAACTTCGAAACTATATTAAGTATTTCAATATTGAAATAAAGTATAATTACTTTCAGTATGATTGGAAATGCTAAAGTGATTAAATTGCATGAAAATTTAGAAAAGGCATTTTAAAAAATGCTCACGACTTTTCGCACCTCGAACAATCTGAAGATGTTAAACGTATGCTCATTATTTTCGGTCGATAGTTTCTTAGAAATTTGCATTTCGAAAATCGTTAAATTCCAAGTAGTTGAAATGCATTAGAGGTAATCGAGCGAACAAGGATTTAGTGGTATTTATTTCAAGAAGTTCCCGTTAATTCTATTCACAAAGTTGCAATTAATACCGAGATGCAAATTAATTACATGAAGAAATTGGGGCGCATGTTCACCATGAAAATTGAATATTTTCTTCATGGATTACGTTAAACCTATAAAACTTTTGCAGAATCATGATCGTACATTATTATTTTACTTTCTAAGCGTTGAGAACTATTACCGCTAAATGACCGCATGTGAATTCAATTGGTCTTATTAAAGATCCCAATATAGGCATCACATTATATATAATATAACAGACGGAAAATGTTTTGAAAAAATGTAGAATCCGGTTTCTACGCAGATTTTACGACTGAATTTCTCAATGGAAGCCACGGAAAACTTGTTCACACGGAAGACCGAGTACTCACTGAAAGTTGTTTACGTACGAATAGATATATTTCAGATACGTTACATAAGGTCAAATTGCAACGGAGGAGTACAGAGTCCCGGAAAAGATATTTTTTTCACAATATTCTAAATGAAATATTTTTTCTACTGTAATGTACCGACCCTCCGATGAGTTAGTATATAAGATAGGTTTAACGAATAGTTTATAAACACAAATATTTTGTACGCGGCTCACTCATCACCATCATTAGTCATACTAGAATCACCACCTCAAGTCCAACATCCTACTCCTTGTTTTGATCCTTACTCATCCACGAATCATCATCCACATCCGGAGTTCAACTTTCTATTCCTACCCCTAGACTCCTAAATACCGTCATCCTACCCCCTCTCCTCTTCTAAAACTTTTAAAAACCCTAAGCTCAATTCTCAACTTGCTAGTTCAAAGACATAGTTACAGTCCTCAAGTTCATAATTACTAATTGTAAATCCAACGAATTGTGAGAATCATCTTCTAATTCTAACTCCAAATCCTAAGTCTAATACAAGACTCTCACAAGTCCTCATCAAATCATTCGACACACTGAATCTCTCTTGGAACGCGTCAAGTTATTTTAATATATAAACGTCCGAAAGTTTAAGTTCTCTTATTTGGCGGACCTTAAGTGCGGATCCCTCAATCAGCCATTACACTACGAGAAGGATAATTTTTAACAGAAATATTCATCTTTTGTAAAATGCTATTTATAATACATTCAAAAAATTTAATTATTTCAGAAAGTCTTTGAATAATTACAAAAATTTTAGAATAATTAAATCATTAAGTATTTTTACAATTAATAAAATATATTCCTACAAAGATTAATATTTCTGACAGAAGTTTCTACTTCGGGCAATATATTTTTTATTTGTCATTAATTTGCATAAATGTCGCTCCCCATTATAACATACAAATACTTAAGGATTTTCCAGGTTTTAGAAAAGGGATGTGTAAGTTCAGAGAAACGAAATTTATAACAGTTACGATCGTTGCCCAATTAAAACTGATTTTCTTCCTCTTTAACCCCTTGGCATACGATTTATTTTCCGACGGGGCGTGCAATGACTCAAAATTAATTCCTATAGTCAAAAGTTCTCACTGATTTCTGATGTTTCGTACGTATGAACACAATATTAATAGTAAAGAAATAATGAGACCGTTTCGCAACGGGCTGATATTTTCAATTTAATAGTTTGTGAAAGAGTTCAAAATTTCCTATTCTATTTTCAGCTCCACGAGCGTCACACGTTATTGTACGAGATTATGTAATATGTAACGGCGAATAGTGTGATTCGCACTTAACACTTTACTGACCGGTATTTTTTTAACATCCTACCCCCTTCTGCCCGATCTCTTGGTCACAAATACATACTTCCTTGGTATAGATATCTATTCGAAAATTACAAATTCTCGTCACTGAGTTCTTAACAGAGGTAACCGCAATGGTTAATGATAATTTATTAATTGGAGTGGCAACCAATTAATTAGTTAAAAGTTCAAAGGCGTTGGGTCCGAAAAGCCTGTTAATAGGCTTCCGGTCGGTAAAGTGTTAAGGTCCGCCAAACAGGAGAACTTAAACTTTCGGACTTTTATATACATATTAACCCTTTGACTACTGTTGGCGCCTATTGGCGTCTGAAACATGTTGGCTTCTTGGTACTGTAGGCGCCAATGGGGGCTTGACTTACTTTGCTCCGCTGGTACTGTTGGCGCCAATAGACGTCCGGATTATTAAATATTGTGAAAAAAAGCTTAAAATTAATGTTCACTTTTAGTGCCCTAACAATTTAAAGCAAAATATTAATAGATAAATAGTATTGGTCTAATGTAATAGAATTCAGTATTTTGAATATTTTAATATATGTACTTCGTCAGAAATGCATGCCTAACGAAAAACTTCGCTGTTCTCGGTGTACATCGCGACTGAATTCCTACCGTACATACGGTACGGCCGGTGCGCGTCAAAGTCTACCGTAGTCAAAGGGTTAAAATAACTCGGCTCGTTCGATTTGATGGTGGGGACTTGTGAGAGTTTAGAATTCGAATTTAGAAAATGATTTAGAATTTGAAGATGACCCTCGCAATTAGTTGAACTTTGAAATGAACTTGGAATCGTTGAATTTCTTATGAACACTGAGCCAATGAATTGAGTTAACTTGAACTAAAAGAGCTGACTTGAGCACTGAACTGAGAGCTATGAACTTGAACACTGAAGTAAGCTCTATCTGGGAAATGAAAAGAGATGTAGGGTTTTTAAAGGTTTTTGGAAGCGGAGTGGGAGTGGCGATAATGGTGGATGCAAGTTGAAGGTCAAAGTAGGAAGTAGGATTTCGGACTTGGACGATGACTCGGAGATGAGTAAGGAATAGTGACTGTGTTAGGGAGATGAAAGGTCGAGATGGAAAAATAGGAGATCTGGACTTGAGGTGGTGAGTCGGTGACGATTATGGAATGACGGATGTTGAGCGAACCGCACACAAAATATTTGTACTTATAAAATTTTCCTTAAAGTTATCTTATGTATAATACTAACTGATCCGAGCGTCGATACATTACAAATATGGTAAAAATTGAAGAGTAATATATGCAGAAAACACGAAAGTTGTTTGATTATTCTGTCACTGTAAACAAACAGTGTAACTCTACTGTTCCTCATAATTTAATTAAGCTTCACATTTCTTATTTTCAAGCGAACAAGTGGATTCATTGCTGCAACGGGTCCACTGTAATCAATAGTCTACAGGAGTTTCCATGCACAGTTATTAATTGGCAACTTTGGAGCTTATTTCTTCGACGCTGACATACCGAATAATGCCGTTCTCTTAATGACTTTATTGGCTTTCCATTTCACGTGATTTCGTAATTGTCAGTGTATAAGACGTGTCTCTATGTTTATGTCCTGCGTCTGAATAAAACCGTTTACTTTAATGGAGATGCGAGTAATGCTTTTTTGTTTCGTTTTTAACAGGTTCTATATGCTTGGACAACCATTAAGCAATTACTGATTGTATCATTCTTGTATTAAAAATATTTTTACAAGTTATTAAAGCGATAAATTATATTATTTTTGAATGATTTAATGCTGATTTACTTAACAGCAGTACAAGTTGCACTATTGCAATATGATTTCACTTTATTATCTTACATTTCTATCGTACCGCCATTTTGTCACAAATAAGAACATGAACTATCACTCGATATATTTCATTTCTTTCCACGATTGTACAATCTTGTTTTCGTATCATATGCATTACATTTCTTGTATTTTTCTTTCTCATGAATTTAATAATTACGGTCGCATTATGGAACGATACATTATTTATCCGGCGTTTCAAATAACTTCACTTTACTTTCAAATGTATCTTACAAATTGAGATATAGATTTTTCCATTTTTGTATCTGATTTCCGTATACTCACGCTTTTACTATCGGCTATGAAAATGTACGTCTTTATTGGGGAATTAATATTCCGCAATACTTCTATCTCGATGAAACTGGTTTCATGTTCCATTTTTATTAAAGCTAGCTAAATAATTATTCAAACAAATATTTTATGTAAATTTTATGTAAATAAAAAAAATTTTATTTAATTAAAGTCAAAATTAACATAAAAATTTTATGTAAATCGCGATTAATTGCTGCAAATACTCTACCATAAATCACAATTTCCTTGTTGTCAGTAGAAAAATAAATTTTGTTGCTCAAGGTATGAGTAAGGTCATTTTTCGATTCTTACCAAATTATTATCGTGTGGTTATTTAAGATAACAAAGAGTTAATTAATTTCTTTAATTACTAATAATGCAGGTGTATCTCATTTAATATGTATAAACTTAATATTCATTCGCTCTAGGTATCTACCGGTCGCAAACGACTTGAGGGCATGCCGTATCATACACGGGTGCTATTGGTCCACCGAATGAAGTAATTTGTTAAATGGTTTGTTCTGATTCGCTCGACGGATACAGATATTCCTCGCCGTCACGTATTTTTGATTCTAACGCCTGACTGGCTAAAAAAGCGCTTCACAATAAAATAAGTGTTTAGTTTTCGGTTGTGATTCGCCGAGCTCAGGTTTCAAGAGAGCAGTCTTCCTTTAGCCTGTACTTCACGCCAAGTGACTTCAAAACGTTGGCGAGTTATATATATAAGAGGAGAGACAGTTGTTTGCATCGTCTATTCCCGTCATATCGTCCTTGGAAACCTAAAGGTCAGCTAATATCAACTGAAAACAAAACACTTTTTTCGTCATTCGCATGACGAAATGACAAATGTGCGTCTTTTTTGGCCAGTAACACGTTGAAATCGAAGATGGCCTGCGAACGAGAAATATCTCTATCCGCCTGGCGAATCAGACCAAAACACTTGCCATAGGCCATCAAATCATTTGGGCCCAGTATGTATGTAGGTGTAGCGTTGAGGAATGATAATATATCGCAGTTTATTATACGGCTTGAGAGACAGCTATTTTTAAAAGCCTAAGTAATTTTCTAGCACGCTGAAGTTCGCATTTAAACCTTCAACGAGCTTAATCCATTGACAAATCCTAAATAGCAAGTTTCATTCCTTATTTATCAGCTATTTTTAATAGTAATTGCTGAATAAATCGAGACATTCCTCGACAACTTGGTTTGGGAAATTTTCTAGGATTTTGGGGTTATATATTTGAGATTATGTTCCTAACTACGACAAGACTCTGTAAGAACATCTTGAAGGGAAAGTTAAGAGATGATAGCGACATTTTTCAACTATAAGAAGGGATAATCGCGCAAGCAGTAACAGTTACACATTCACAGCAGTAGCACATGACATACACCCTACATACCTACCTTGAGAATTATATACAGGGTGTTCCAGCTGATTTTGACATCTTGATAACTTCGGTATTGTGGCATGTAGCGAAATATGTTTCACAGGAAACTTAAATGGTATCGAATGGGGCATAATCTGGTGTCATTAATTTTTCCGTAGGTGGACGCGTCAAGGACATATGGAAGTCAACTTTGTTTTTTTAAATGGAATGAGTTACTTTTTTATACATCAAGCAATGCAGCTAGACATTCTTTATAAAAAAGTACTGACCTATATATCTCGAAAAGCTAATAGTTCAGGAGATATTTCAATTTAAGTAATTCTAAAATTCGTAATTACATTAGCGTTTATTTACAAGTATGGTTCAATATAACGACCATTTGCATCACAGCATTTTTGAAATCGATGAAGTAAGGATTGGCCTACGTTATTTAATGTATCGGTTGATATTTTGCCACATTTATCGATAATCTGTTGCTTCATATCACTCACTTTAGTTGAAACCTTCGCGTTTTATCCTTTAAACAGCCCCATAAGCAAAAGGCGGACGGCGTTAATTCAGTTGACAGACAGATAAACAGAGCTCACGTCCTAGTGTGTAAGAAGTGATTCAGGTGGATCCTTTTTAGTTTTATTGACGACGGACAGAGTAACGACTTACAGCAGGTTTTTAAATAGAATGACTGTTTTTGCGGTTTTTCGGTGGTCTTAAATACTTAGTGTTCCTTTGTCTCGAGATAGGCGTACGTGCCTATCTACGGGACAAAAGTTCTATTATATTTCGGAAATGCACCGGCGACTAATAGTAAATAAGAGGCAGAGGCCTAAGGTTGCCTACCGGTCGACGGTCAAGTCTGAGGCTCTATCTTACAAGTGCGGCAGGAATGATGACTTTGTATTTAGATTATTTATACTGAAATATCTCCTTAACTATTAGCTTTTCAACATAGGGGAGACCGGGGTATAAGTAATGAAATTTTTGTAATTATTTCAATATGAATACATGTAAATATGTACATAGATTTAAAAATAATAATGTCTAATAGCATAGTAAAGGTAAAGAAGTCATTGATTCTTCTTTTTGTCGTGTTTCTGCGAAAAAAACGCGGAATTATGGTTTTGATGCTGCCTAACCATAATTTTTGCGCTTTTAATTTTTAGTTTATAACTACTTCTCATTAAGTTAATACATTACAATTTATTTTATCGACTTTTACAATCTTTAAACTATTTATTAACTATCATAAAAATATTTAACGTGTGAAATATATTTATTTATATAAGTATTATTATAAAAATGTGATTCGGGACAAATTGGTCGGGGCAAAATGATTTCGTGATGGAGCAATTACCTGCTCATAAAAAATGCGCAATCGCTGTGGACACGAATCGTGTATAGCCGGTATAGCTCATGCTGTGTTGCCACAAAGTTTATTATGTTTTTACCTTTGGGAAGTTGAAATAATTATTGTTGTAAATTTTTGACTTTTTAATAATAATTATATATCATTTATTGATGTATTTGCATATATATAACTATGGCTATTTTCATAGTGTTTGACATGTAAGATTAAGAAAGTTTTCTAACCTAAAACCTGTACTTGATGCAAATTGAATATTTATTTCCTTTTTTTCTACAATAATTTAACATTTCGAATTGAAAGTAATTAAAAATTAATAATTTTGGATTTTTTTTAAAGAGTTATTGTAAAAATTCTAATTTTCTTTTTATATTATTGGAAAATAATTCCTAACCTTTTTAATCACTTTAAATTTGCCGGCCACTTTATTGTTCTAAATAGATGTCGTTAGGAGAAGATGGCGCGTAAAATATGCGCAATAGTTCTAATACCTGTCTTGTCTGACACAAAGTGTGTTATAAGTTTTTATTAATTAATAAACTAAATTTTCTTTCATATTTTGCAGTTATTTTAGTGTCTAATAACAGAAGAATATTGTACTTTTTCAAATAGAACAATTTCAATTGTATAAATAACGATATTCTAATATTTTTTCGCATGAATTAAATTTACCCCGACTCAAGTTCAATTTACCCCGGTCCTGGGGCAAATTCAATTTACCCCGGTCTCCCCTACATAGGTCAGTACTTTTTTATAAAAAATGTCTAGTTGCATGGCTTAATTCATAAAAAAGTACCTCATTCTATTTAAAAAAACAAAGTTGACCTTCATATGTCCTTCACGCGTCCACCCACAGAAAAACAAATGACACCAGATTATGCGCCACTCGATACCATTTAAGTTTCCTATGAAACATTTTTTGTTATATACCACAATACCAAAGTTATCAAGATGTCAAAATCGGCTGGGACACCCTGTATAAGTTGACACATTCGTAGACTTTCAGTTACGAGTGACACATATACAATATTATAAATCTTTGATAACTCAATACGCTTTCAAGAATTAAACTTATAATGCAATTAGCCTTCCCTACACAATTCATTAATTTCAGCATTCCTTAGGGTACTAATTTGGGTTTCGTTACACTCGAGGATACTAATCTTGTTCTTCAAATTCAATACGTTTGGTCTTCTAATTTCAATATACTTCAGAGTACTAATTGTAAGTTTAGTTTCCGTCACATTCGTTAACTTTAATGCATTGAGGGGTGGTAAAGTAGAATTCGTCCCATTACTCAGCTTACGTAATGTTGGCGTAAATAGTAAATGTCATTGTTAAAATCAATGAATTATTTGTACACATAACAATTTCATACGAAAAATCATTTCAATCTCATAGTTCAAAAGACAAGACTGTTGATTACAAAGAATAATATGCGCTAGTTATAAGTACAGAGGGTTTCAAAAGTAGTTGGAATGTATTTCAGGGTTTGTTCGAAACCCTTCAATCGATGGAAATTTGCAAAAAAAAATCTACCGCAAAATTTGGGAAAGCGCAGAAAATATTTTTATTAGTTCATCGCATTCATCCTATTACGTAGGTAAAATGTCGGCAGGAATCATGGGTCAAAAAGGAACCGTTCTCACGCAAAATAACTTTTAATTACGTCGAATTGTGACTTCATTTTGGCTTGAGAAGTCAGACTTTCAGGTCTCCGACTATTCAGGTACCTGTCCAGCAAGCTGGAAACAGGTCCCTGGGGACCTCGCATTAAAGCCTATTGACTCCGCTTCCCTTAGATCAGGTACAGACAGGTACGTTAGACCTGTACCTGCCAGGAAAATGGACAGGCCCCTCAGGGTGCTTCGACTTCACGACCTTTGGAGGGCTCCATCTTGTCTATAGGTCAGGTATATACAGATCGACCCAAGTAACTTGGCATCTGGGAGGATGGCCTGTTTCGGCAGAGTCTGATTCGCCAGGCGTCAAGGGCCATGCCTCTTGTCACACGTACACGAAGTCCTTTGACATTCTACCTCGTAATTCGTTAAAAGAGCTACACATACAAATCGAACTAAAAGACGAAGAGAGAGAACGCTGCAGATCGAAGCAAGGGAGACAACGCGATTTGGGTGGTGACAGCAAGGACATCGGCGTAGGCACCAGATTTCTAACATCTCTATAGTAAAAGCAGGATAAACTCCGGCAGAATTACCCCCGCCACATGGGGAGACTCTCCTTGACGAAACGGAACGCGCGACGAGAAAACAATGTAATACAATGTCTCGCTCCTCCAGCCAAACTAGTAAGAATATTTGTATGCTACGACTTTGTCGGGTGCTTCCTTTAACCTGTTAACCGGGGAATTAATTTTTGTTCAATTTGTTCCAAAATGGAATATTTTTTTGCAGTGAGAAGTAATATCGTTGCACCTAAAGTACCACGTCAGGATTAAACGGATACAAACGACGTAAAATGTAATGCGTTCAACATATGTGGGATTTTGTCACGCAAGATAAATGTGCGTTTAACTTGTGGCGTTTATTACATACAAAACGTGTTAATAGTGCTTATCGTGTACAAAAGGTGATATACAACAAAGATTTGTTCGTACGTCTATCGTCTATCGTCTACGGCTTCCTACTGCTCGTCTCCTTACTCTTTCTCCTCCTTCTCACCTGTATCTCCTATCCCTACCTATCCTACTTTCCTTCGTTTTCCCTATCCCACACATATTACGTTTAAAAATTTTAAAGAAGAAAAAAATCGTCTTGCTCATTGGAGGTTTCTTTCTGATATGACGAAATTTTTCGTTATCCCCGGTTAACAGGTTAAGAGGCTGAGCGAGTGGATTCCAGAAAACAAAATGGTGCGAATAGTTGGTTGAAAGTGAGAAGCTCCGCCGCCGAGGTGTTAAGTTGGCTGAGCCGCACTGTACCTTCTAGTGCGCTGGGCTTGTAATACCTGCTAGCAAGCTGGACAGTCCCCGGAGACATCTCTAGACATGTCCATTGACATCTTCTAAGCGTCCGAAAAATTACATAGATAGATTTCGTTAGGAGGATTTTCGTAGGAAGTCATTTTTACCAACTTAATACACAAAGAACAATAGAAATATAAGAATAATATACTATAAAAAAAATATTGTTATAAGAAAAATATTCCTTCGAGACCTACCTCTGAGGTAAGTTTAATAAACATTGGCGTTTAGATGGTCAACGATGACAAAGGCGGTATCTAGAAAACAAGAAAAAATTGATAGAAAGCAAAAGTCTGACCTTGTTTTATTGCCGGGCATTGCATTTTTTGAAACTGTTAAACGAACATTTGGCAGCCATATGCGCATGACTAACTAAAGCATACGGATATCGACGAATTAGTCATTTGATTTGACTTTCTTACTACGAGTCTTTGATTGGAAAAGTGAAGGAATATTTCCTCGACCATCTTCGACTAGGAGGGCTGATCTATCAAAAACTTTGGCCCTGATGAAAGCTTTGGCATAAAAGAAGGGCAGAGTTTCGCTTACTTTCAAATCCTTTTTTCTTTCTAAATTTTGGTTTTGTCTTCGTTGATCATCTGAATGTCGATTTTTATTAAAGTTATCTAAGTTGTAGGCCTCGAAAAAATATTTACTAAGTATGTTTTTTATCCGTTTCTATCTGTATTAAATTGTACATTACGTACATAAATACACATAGTCTCGATTATGGTCTTGCACAATGACATGAAATAGCCCATAAAAAATGAATTAGTTTCACAATAAGTTGACCGACATTTGTTACACAGTTACTATTACCCATATAAGTCAATAGATATCCCGAGTCGAAAAGTCTAGCCTAAAAAGGAACTTAAAATCCTAGATTCTTTTGATTTCTTATTTGCCGCTTCATTATGTATACCATTTTGAACCTCAAAATGCTCAACTAATGTGTCTACGCGCCTCAAAGCCCTGTAAATATGATTTTTAGGAGCTATATAGACTGATCAGGTAAAATTTTTATTCCAATTTAATCTTTCATCCCCTAAAAATATTTCAGAAGTTCCAAGTCTGTCGACTCATATTCTAAAAATAGGACTCTCAGGAGCAAGTAAGAATTAAATTATCATTTTCTTCCATATAAATTCTAAATCTCCTAAAATCTCTCCAATTCCAATCCAATTCTAAAACTCCTCATTATAGAATGTATGGCTTAATATTGGGCTTACAATTAGATTAATTTTCTAAATAAGAATGCTGAGGATTATTTTGGGCAGTATGAAGCCTAAATTGATCCTAAACTAGGCAAAACTGGCAAAAGTTAACAAGTTTAGGGCGATTGTGGAATTAAAATTTGCATTCTTTTATATGTAACATATTTTTCCATATTCAGCCTAAATATCCTAAGTTATTTGTTAATTTAGGAGGATTTTGGGCTAAAATTTTCGACTCGGGATATCACATAGAGGTCTTCAAAATTAGAAAGCTTTGAAGAAAATGAATTTCAATATATATTAGTTTCAGTGAATGGGTAAATATCAGTGCTAATGCCAGAAAAAAATGTAAACGGTTTTTGCAATTTCTCTCATGAAATTTGAAATGGGTCAAAATTACCTGCTCGGTAAATCCAGTGTTAATAAAACATTTTAATGCATTTTCTGCAATTTTCCATTGACAGTTTAAAAACGATTCTGTGGTATAAACATTATCAAGGATCAACTTTCCTGCCGAGGTATCGTTTTGAACCCTGATCTATATTTCACAGGTTCAAGACATCATTCTTTATCCTCGTTACCGGAGCCCTCAAGGTTAACCGTATGATACAATAGAAATTGTCTCCAACAGCGAACTATAATTTCTGTTATTAACTTATGTAAAAAATCCTACTAACAATAAGTAGGAAATATAAGATAAAATACCTTTCTCAGCATAGGTTTAACGATTTTTCTCCATGTGGTTTACCTGGTAACCAAATCACTCAAAATTCACGATCGATTTACGATCCGACCGAATGCGACACCGGAAAGAACACATCGTACATACGATATTATTGATTCATTGTGGATATATAAATATAGATATAGCAAGTGCAATAAGTACATTCATGCGTGAAGGCATTAAACCCAAGAATTATTGGTGTTCACGGTCGACAGTGGAAACTTGTACACACATACGGACATACGAACGAATGTAATTCTCGTTCTTCTTGTTACCGCGACTAATGCGTTTGGCACGCGTTTCTATATTTAGCATGATAATATCTACACATTAAGTTTCTAGTAGACCGTTCGTAAATTACCTATCTGAAAAGATAATTGAACAATGAGAGTAACGTGGAAGGAAAAAGATTCCATTCTTTCCGTGTTGCGAAACGATATACATCAACACTCGATGATCGCTAGGGATGCGTCTAAATTGTAGGACAACTATGTTAACAATTTTGAGATGATGTAGATTTGTATGTTTTATGGGCCTTTAGTAGTCACGAAAACATGGAAATGGGTTTGTTTCTGAAGACGATAATTATATTTGTGAATTAAACTATCGTGATTGGCGACGGAAAGCAGAATTTTGGGAAATATGTGAAAGTAACGTTAACTATATAACAAATGAAGTCGATGTGAGGTAACAATAACGGGAGATTTAACGTAGTCATTGTAAACGTATTTTCTATGTTGTCTAACACATTGCAAGTATTTGAGCCATTTATTTTGAAAGTAGCAGAAGCCCCTTTCTTTTAACCGGCACTATTCGTGTAATATATTCTCGAGTCGAAATATTGAACCTATTTTCATGGTATTTAGTCCTATTTGAACCTAATATGATACATACTTTTCAATTCTAAAACTCCTAATTTAAACCTGTAACTCCCCCGAGTCAAAATATTGAACCTATTTTCATGGTATTTACTCCTATTTGTACCTAATATGATACTTTTCAATACTAAAACTCCTAATTTAAACCTGTAACTCCTTCTTAGTAAAATGATACTCCTATTTCTGTACTTTTAATTTCTAAATGTTGGGTAGTAAAAGATTCAAATGAGATTCAATATTTCGACTTGGGTTCTTATCGGGGTTGATCATTCGACTGTTACAAAGTAATAATAACATTTTTGCAAAAGATAAGTAGAAGATTGCCAATTTAATATTAGAAAGAACACAAAAACAGACTTTACTCAATAGTACAAGAAATTATTAATTTTCATTCTTGGTGAACCCGTTATTTGACCGTTCATGACTCGATTAATGTTAAACAGAGATATTTAAAAATTTCTGTCAACGTGTTTTAAAAATACTGGCACTGATTTTCGAGAACATTTATTTGTATTTAGTACTTCATCGGCTTACTTTGATTTTGTACAGTAAGAATAATTTCGTAAAATTCTTGAAAAATCACCATTTTATATTGCAGTAGTGTGACTCATACCACTTTCAAAATAAACGGTTAATATGCTATATGCTAATATGTTATATGAAATTGTCTCTCCTCTATATGATATCCATTGCTAGAAGGATAACAACGAGATACCTTAATTAATACGTTCGCGGATAGTGAAAATGTCGATGAGCTAAAACAATAGACATTCAAGTGCTACACTTCTAACTACACAAAGAAAAACTATACTAGCATGAGGATACACAATGAAACGGTTGGTCTTAATTTTAGAATGCATAATATTAGGTTGGAAACTATGAAACGGGCGTTGAATAAAAACAATACTTTATTTATTACACGCAGATGTTTTAACACAGCTGTATGGCTAGCGCCTAGTTTAGACCCCAGTTTACGAATAGTTGTGTGTGGATCGGATTCCACAGTCGTCTATAATTCCTCGTTATCAATATGGACTGGTGGTTTTCCTCGAGGCTCGTTGATGATACTCAAATTAGCAGAACGAAATTTTTGGAACTAATATCGGGTATTTTTTTCATTAGTGGATCCATCTCCGAATGCGTGATTAATGTTTCTCGAAGCTTGAACTGCGGTATGATTCAATTTGAACTCTTACAAGAAAAGTAGATGTAAATCGCGTTTTGTTTCAATCTGGTTTCGGAGAAAAATAAAACAATAATGGGATACAAACACGACAAAATTTTACGAAATGAGCAAGAACAATAATTTAAAAATTTATAAATAAAAATATTGAATGCACATCATAATGAAGCTCTCTCATTGTCAGTCGCAGCTGAACATAGACTAAACAAAAACGCCCGTTTCATAGTTTCCAACCTAATACTTACAAAAAATTAAAGTTATGTAAAATTAAATGAATTACAATTGGCATCACACGACTGCTATGATATTCAAGTCATTCTACATTACAATGAAAATTAATTTATAATATTCGCGAACATAATAATACGTCAGAGAGTTTGTGACGTATTATGAAATACGTATATAGATAATATATGTTATACACATACGTCTGTTAACTATGAGATCTGTTAGACGTGTAATTAATTGCTGTTTTTATCAACCCAAAATTAATTTATTACAGCGCGCAGTGAAAATATTAGAATAAATAAATGACATAGTTTTGTAGAGTGTAATTTGTAGCGTGCTTACAGTTCCTGACGTTAATATTGTTTTTTCGTAGCAATATATTCAAATACAATAGTATATCGCATTCCTCCGACGATAAGACCTACTTTGAAAATAAGCTATGTTGCGTTTTCTCAGTGCAAAATTAATATAAGGCCGGACCTTATTTTCATGGAAACACGGCAATGCATTTCTATATTTGCTGTTTTGTGTAAGAGGCTGCAAAGAGAATGGGAAAGTGCGAACGAGATAGAAATAGGGTGAAATGGAGAAAGGGACAATGCGAAATAAAAATTACAAGAGTAATAGAGTGCACGAGAGAGAGAAAGTGCACAGCAGTTCCTTGATTTTCAATTACAGGGTCTATTTTATGGTACATAAACTATCTGCAGTGTACGGTGGTGTTCAAAATTTACGCTATTTGCACACAAAAAATTTCTATTTCATTTCAATCTACACGATTTAGACTGATTCATAGATGTGACAATGTTGCAAATTATGGTAATAGTTTACGAGCGCTCACCATGTCCTTGTGACATTTACAACTCCCAACTGTTTAATTTTACATTACTATTTTACTTTCATAATAATGAAAGTACTGTCCAATATCTACTTTGTTCTTATACTGATTTTCAATAGTTTCTATTAATAATTATCGTTGTAATGAAGTTGTTTGTCGTAAAAGTTTGTAAATTATATGATTTTATGTTGATAATACAGCCCTGGTGTAATCTGAAATGTTCAAATGTTAATTTCTGTATTGTTTTTTATTGAGTTTAGTTATATATTAAAGAGTTGTAATATGGAAGAATGTCTCGAGCATATTGAGTAATGTTGCATGTAATTAATAAATTATGCTATATGTTTACTTAGTTCGTGTGAAGTGTTTCAACTTTATTTCGAGTTTTAACATTACATTTCCACTTTCATGATATTACTTTCTTAACAGTTTTAATTGTTTTCCATGTTCTACATAAAGGTTCATAGCTTTAGAGATTGTCAACTTATATGATGTGAAGAGAAAGTCTCTCGAGAATCGAACGACATATTTTAAGATGTACATATTGTGCACTCTATTTACGTAAATGTATGAATCTCCAAATAGAATAATATTCAGATGATATTGATTTTTAACGATTACTATAAGTTTATTACAGAATACATAGATTATTTCGACATGGTTGGAGTTTGTAAAAATATGATTACTGATTATGAAACGTAAGATATGATGTATAATATATAACAGTCTACTAACATGCAAATTGCATTTTTGTTAGTCATGCAATGCACTTTATTTTTCTGATCTAGATTTTCTAACGAGTACGTGTTATATAATTACTATACAGTTAAATCTGGATAACGAATGAATCTCAAGGGAAGGGAAAAAATCTCCGACTTATAGAGGTTTCGTTTTATCGTATTTTCGATTAGAAGGGACTTAACAGACGAAAGTTTGATTAAAGCCTAGTTACTTTCACCTTTCCAGCAAATAGTAATGTTTTACTTTTTTTGTCGGGAACATATTTTGCCCGATAATTTCTGTAAAAAGATTTGAAAAACAAGTTGATTATAGTTTGAAAGCCAGAGAAGAGAGTGAAAAGTGAGTTTGTTCTTCAACACTAACCGCGATTAAACGACCAGTTCAATGGAATAAGAATTTATAATTTTTGTTATTATTCAGTAACGATCGTTTTATATGTTACTTCCTGCATTAAGTTGACAGTCTATTGCATTTTTTTGTAGAGAGGTATTATCGTTATTTCGTAACCGGCCAAGAGATCTGCTATAAGAGAATAAGTATTCTTAAATTGTCGATATGGTTAGTTTTAAGATACACCTATAATCTTTTATACCGAATTGCAATTACGGATAACTCACATATACGATTCTATGTAGAACGGTCATTAGTTATGACATCATAGGAGACGATCATCTATTCTAGAAGCTTCCAGACTTGTTCCAAATGATGCGCATACACAATCGATTTCGGATTTTTATGAATATAGTACATATAGTCTGCAAAAAAAATGTGAGCAGACGTAGTTTTCTTGGAAAATCTTTAAACTATAATATTATCTATTTATAGCGGGGCTGTTTCCCATGATACAGAGGAGGGTATTAGCTGTATCATATTTTATCCATATACTTATAGCTATATTTAATTATCTACAATTTTAGTTATTTCATTCATACATTTCTACATATTTCGCACACACTTTTATTTATTGATTTTTTATTTACATATACAATCCGAGGCGGATTTACCGATGATGCTCGTCACCGACAATCCATTTTTAGTGGCCGCTATTGAAAGTTCTACGCCGTAGGCTATAGCCTAGCTAGCCTATTTAGAAATCCGCCAATGTATACAATTGTTATTATCTTCATAGTCGTCACGACAAACATTTTAACTTATTGCCGCTATTATTATTTTACCTATCATATTTTACGTTATTTTAACCAGCGCAGCCACCAAATACTCTTGTTGATTATTGTGTATACATTTTGATATTTTATCTATTGTCAGATTGCGATATGTGCCTGATCCTTTTTACCATTTGATTTTGTTGTATATGACGCAAAATGCAGGCAATAAAAAAAATTGAAACGTAATGATAATAATTATTGTAATGTTCCGGCGACTATCACATACATTTGACTATACCTGCAATCAGCGCCGAACATGGTTCAACAGTTATTTTAAAATTACACAGCTGGTGCTATATTCCATGCTAGGTGAATAACTGAATGGAATTTACATAAGGACTTTCCCTATTTGCGCTACTTAAGAACAGAAGCAGTAATACACACCCCCCCCCCCCCCCCCCGCCACAGGGGTTTGTTTTTTGGGGAAACATTAACTGAAACATATAGCTCAATGTTAACTATGTTAGTGTCTTTTCACACATATAAACAATATGTTTGTAATCTTTAAACTAGGATCGGTAATATTCTTACAATTATCTTCTACATCGAAGACCCGATTCACGTGGCACATTCAGTGCCGACCATCATCCCCGAATCGCCGTTCCAAGTCCACAATCGTTACTTTCCTATTTTGACCTTTAACCCTTTGAAGACGACGGGCGCATATATGCGGCCTGAGGAATTTGATTATAGTTCGTCGGTGCATGTATACACGGTTATAGTTGAAAAATTGAAATATAACCATGATATATCATTACCATACACAATTAGTAATCTTCAACTTGTATATATTAAAAGTTCGACTTTTCGATAAAAAAAAGTGGTTTCTCATCGGCAAATAAATGATTCTTCCGATTTGTAAAAAAATCTCCGTCCGCAAAGGGTTAAACTTCTAAACACCGTTATCATCACTCCCACTCTTTTTCCGAAGGCCCTAAACCCGTGTCCCTTTCCACTAACGCTTATTTAGCTCATAGTTCATTCTCTTATTACTCACTCTTTCATTAAGTACCTATACTAATATTCACTCAGCTCTGAATATTCTCGAAGTCTCGATATTCATTTCTAAATCTGAGCTATTATTACAATTATGTTGGCTCTCTGGACACATCGCTATGTAAAAATAAACCATTCTTAAGAATCAAAGTTTCTCGTCTGTGAAGCCTTCGCAAAGTTTCATGTTTCGCATTACATGTCGACTAGGAACTCTCAGTTATTTGTTATAAGAAAGTAAATTAAAGAAAACGAAAATTCCATAGTCCAAAAAGTATTGGTACAGGTACGGTTTTACTAAGAGGATAAGTATTGCTCACTTTCGAACGTAAAAATTAAGTTTTAAAGGCATAGATATAAACAGAATTCGCCATTATGAACTATTTCTCATAGTTAACCCCTTGGCTCACAATGACGTGTGGTATTCGTGACGCAGAATAGGAAATTTTGAAGTTTTCCAAAAACTAATCGATCACAAGACAATTAAATTACTTTTATGCTAGAAGTATTGCATTAAGTTATATAATTTTTTATTTTAGCAATTACTTAATTCTGAATTATTGCTCATTCAGTCAAAAAAGAAATCGTAGTACGAGGGGTTAATGCAATCAGTTTGTGTTTACACTTTGAACAAAAATCATGGCTATAAAGAAGAGAAAATTGTCATTGTGCGTCCGAAATGAAATTATTTTATTATCTACCAGTAGTGCATCGAGCAATTGTTAATTTATGAAATTTATGTTTCTTCCCAATGAGAAATGTTAAAAAGTTTAAGGAAACTGATAGCGTCGAAAGCAAACCATGATAAGAATGTCTACAAGTAAATACCTAGAAAGTAAAAGAAGCAGTAAAAAATCCTTCTTCAAGTTGGTAAAAGTTTAGCTGTTGATATTATAACATATTTGGGAGAAGAAATGAGTGTCCAAACGGTTGAAATGTTTTACATTCTACGGAAAAAATATAGCAGAATAAGAGGTTAAAAAGTGCCCTTGAACCAATCACAATGGGCGAGGCATCATTCGGTAGATAATAAAATAAACCAATTTGTAACAAATTTCAACACTGTATTTTGACTGGGAAGGTAGTTATGCGGAAAATAACGAAACCAGTTTTTATCCTATTTTCCGGCTTCATTAAGCTGAAAAAAATTCGGAAAAATTATGGTAAAACAGTAAGAAAAAAACCGTTCATTAATGAGAAGAATTATAGTAAACATATTATGCTATTACAGAAACTTCCGAGAGGGTAATACTTACTACATTATCATAGTAAACATACTATTTATGTTTATCAAAAGACACTAATAATCGTGGTCAATATCCATAGTTAGTTCTATAGTTTAAGGTATTCCAAGAAAACTGGTTGTACCAATACATTTTTTACCCACAGTGTGTGTTATACGTACTGTTATTTTTAAAAATGGTATAGTCAGTCTACTTTTAAGAAAAATGCATTTAAGCTACGTTTAGTTAAACACAGATGTTTTCTTTTCGCATTTCAGTTTGGAACGTAAATAGAATGAAATATTCTCATGATTTCGTCTAACAAGGTTCAATTGTTATAACAAAAGTTTCTCAATGTACATACGAAGTTTCAAGTACATATCTCAACATGAGAAGAATGGAACTTGTACCACTTTCAAATATAATTTTTCACATAGAAAAATATAGGAAATTTCTAAAATATGATACTTGTTGTTATGTGCATTGAATGATACAAACCTCTTATTAGCAATTCTAATCATTAGCCGCGCATCGCAATGTGTCATCCACTTGAAACGCTCCAGCTATTAGATATTTAGCTGTGTTCAACGCTCAAACGTTAAGTAACTATATGTGTTGTGTTGCACGATCGTTAAACGTTGTTGATGTGGATGACCTGCAGAGTCCTTTGAACTTCGCCATTTGTTGCTCTGATGGAGCTAAGCATTTCGTTACGACTTCGTTTTGGCAATTATTGCCTACACAGTATTAATCAGTAATATTTGCCCTCACAAACTTTAAAAAGTACAAGTATACCTATGCCCAGTCATGCGGATCGTTGCACCGTCCAATCGTTTTTAATTGGGCAGCTGAACAATTAAAAAACTGGGAGGAGGCTGCTCCAAATAGGACTGAGACTGAACCCTTTATCCCGATTGATGTTATTTGGGTTTTTCAGAATCTCCAAGGCTTCTTGATATTTCCTTGGTCAAGACCTTAATGTCTTGGAATAGGATTTGATGGCCAGTCTCAATTTTGTGTTCGGCTACAGGAGATTGTAAGTAGCCTAATCTGGAGCACCTTTCGTGTTCCTTCAGGCGAGTACTGACACTCCTCCCAGTTTCACCGATATACACCTTGCCGCATGAACACGGTATTTGGTATACCCTTGGCACGCTAAAGGTGGGGCCGGATCCTTGGCCGACGTCAGAATTTGACTCACCTTTTGAGCCGGTTGGAAATATGTTTTGATGTCGAATTTCTTTAATATCCGTGCAATCCTGTCTGTTGTGCCTTGTATGTATGACAGGAACGCCAATGCTGAATGGGTGGATGTAGGTTCCGGGGTCTCAGAGGGTTCTTTTGAGTTAGGCAGTTTACGGATTGTGCGTTGTATCTGTTTTGGGTTGTATCCGTTCTTGATGAGAGCAGCTTCGATATGTTTGAGTTCTTAATTGAGTGCAGAGGATTGTGAGATATTAATTGCTCTATTAATTAAGGATGAGATGACCGACGCTTTCAGTGATGAATGGTGGTGAGAGGAAGCTTGGAGGTGCCTATCAGTATGAGTAGGTTTACGATAAATCTTATGACCTAAGGTGCCATCAGGATTCCTCGTTACAAGGACGTCGAGAAATGGAAGTTGATAGTTCTTTTCAATTTCTATTGTAAAATTTGATGTTGGGGTGCTGGGAGTTGATGAAAGACAGGAAGGCATCTAGTGTTTCTCTACCGTGTCTCCATACTACGAAGGTGTCATCCACGTAGCGGAACCAGATAGTGGGTTTAAGATGGGCATCTTTAAATGTTAAACTTTCCAGATGTTCCATAAACATGTCTGCCACTACTGGTGAGTTTGGAGAGCCCACGGCTGCTTCTGTCTCCTGCTTGTAGAAAACACCTTGGTAGGTGAAGTAGGTAGAGGTCAAACAATGCTCTGTGAGTGGTAATAGATTTGGTGGTATTCGGTTAATCTATCACCTATAATATGAAGGAATGAGAGCGTGTATAGGTATGTGTGCTTGTGAGTGTGTGAAATAAACGAATGCGAGAATGGGCGAGGATGAAAGATGAGAGCGGAACGTGAGTCAGTTGGCGTACGACTGTCGAATGAGAGAGAGTGTTCATTAATTTTGTTATATTCGTTTTTTTAAATACATTTTATTTTACCGTATTTCTGGTATTCCCTTCAACCCATTCCAACATAATATATAATCTAAGCCCTGATGAAGCTAGCTGCAATGCTGGCGAAACGACGGAATAATCCACATCTTGAACGCGGCTCCTACCCGGAAGCCAATTTCATTTTTAAAAAGAACAGTTTGTATAGAAATTAAGTCTACATAAAAAGTGTTTTCTTATTACTCAATTACTTTCTGTTATGGTTACTGTTACTACCCTCGAAAGGTTAGTAATAATTTCGGTTTATCTGTATTTTTTGTATGTAATATATTGTGCCCTTGCGCGGTACACGCGGACCTCCGCTCCGCTTACAAATCCATTTCCGCTTTTGCATTTTAATTCCGCACTTAACCTATTCTTATACTACTTAACACCTAGAAACGCAACGAGAGAGAGATCATCCTCTGTGACCTCCGTTTCCGCCGCTTTTTTCTACTTTCTATAACCATCTTCATCGTTACCCTTTTTTGACCTCACTCCCCTCATCTCGTCCCCCCCCCCCCCCCCTCCCCCCTCTTCCCTCCTCCACTCATCCAACCTTCTCATCCATTCCCTTCCACTCCCGTCACCACTCAAAATCTCTTTCACCCTCTCTATCACCGACTAGCATTCTTTCCCATTCTTCTCCCTCATACACTCCTCTAAAACATGACCCCAACTTTCACACGCCCATCCACACCTTCTGCACTTCCTCCCATCCTCACTCTCCCAGTATCTACTCTCTCTTATTTCATTTCCCATCCTATACCTCGCAACCCTTCTCCATTCACCCTCCTTCCATCCTTTCTTCATGTACTCCGCCATCCCATCCACTCTCACATGTTTATACCATTTGTTGTATTTCGCCTCCACTACTCTCCTATCCGTTTCCCTTCCTATTTCCTTCCTCTCCTCGTCTTCCATTCTCTTTCACAACTCCTCCCCCCTCATCTCCCATCCCCCTCCTTCCTTCCTCGCCCTTACTCCCCTTTTTTCCATCCATTATCCCCTCTCCTTTTCCCACCCATACCACAAACTTTTTCTCCCCATTCTCCTCTCCAACTCCCTCAAGAACTCCCTTGCCCACAAATTCCCTTTTCCCTCCTTCAATCCCTCCTCGTACTTCCACGCCCTCTTCATATATCTCACACGCATCATCTCTCTTCCGCATTCATCCCTCACCATGTACCCTGGTGTGACCCTGTCCACTCCCAACACCCATCTCAAATACCTCTCATGTACTCCCTCCACTTTCTTCCGTTCGTACCACCCCCACACTTCCACCCCGTATACCAACACCGGCCATATCAACACGTCAAACAACCATAACCTCCTCACCACATCCTTCCCAAACACTCTCTTTCCCAAACCTCACACCTCCCTCATTACTACATTTGCTCTTTTCACCCTTTCATTCACATGCCTCTCCTGACCCCCTCCCCTCCCAAATACATATCCTAAATACTTAAACTCTTTTACCTCCTCAATTTCATCCTTCCCCCAAACCCATTTTTCCCTCCCATTGCACCCTCTTTCCACATCTCATCACCTTCGTTTTTCTTCACATTCAATACCAGCCCTTTCTCTCTTACATACTCTCTCATTTCCTCAATCATTAACCTCATCCCACTCTCATTTTCAGCCATTAACACAATATCATCCGCATACAACATACAATACAACCTCTTTCCCCCCACATTAACTCCCCCTTTCCCTCTCTTCACTAGCCTCTCCTCAATATCTGCCAAGTACAGCGTAAATAACTTTGCACTTAGCGGACATCCCTGCCTCACCCCCCTTCCAGTCCAAAAAGGTTCACTCAACTCACCATTCACTCTTACCTTGCACACCGTCTCCTCATACATTTCCTTTATCCTCTCTCTTAAACCTTCACACACTCCTCTCTCATTCAGAATTCTCCATAGCTTACTTCTGTCCACCATATCAAACGCTGCCTTCAGATCCATAAAACACACTACCATCCTTCCTCCTTTCACCCCTATCATTCTAGCAATCAGATAATTCAACACGTACACATTTTCCATCACACCCATTCCTCTCCTAAAACCCGTCTGACATTCTGACAACATTCTCCTCTCATTCATTTCCTCTCCCAGTCTTCTCTCCACCACCATCACATAAATTTTACACATTGTTCCCATCAGGGTCACACCTCTGTAATCGTTCACACCCTTCCCATTCACACCCTTTCTCACCGGTACAACCACTCCTACCTTCCATTCCTCCGGCCATCCATCCCCTCTCCACACCTTATAACACACCTCGTACACTACTTTCATCACTTCCATCCCGCCATACCTCCATACCTCATTCTCTAAACCATCCTCCCCCGCCGCCTTCCCATTCTTCAGTTTCCCTATTACACTTTCATTCTCTTCCCACCTTATTTCCCCATCCGTTCTTTTCCTCTTCTCACCACATCCATATCTAACTTTCGTTCCTACTCCCCCTAACAATCCCATGAAGTATTCCAACCACTCTTCCATCTTTATATCCGATCCCAACCTTCCTCCTTTCCCTCTCAATTTCTTTAGTAGAGGAGACCGGGGCAAAATGGTATAGCGGGGCAAAACGGTACCGGGGCAAAACGGCACTGGGGCATAATGGGATAGCAAAAAATGAAGTTTCTTGGGTGCTTGATTTGGGGCAAAATGGGACAAAGAGGAGTGGAATACCAACCCGTTTTACCCCGGTCCCATTATGCCCCGCTATACCATTTTGCCCCGGTCTCCCCTACTTCCCACACTTCCCCTTCCGTCCTGGTCGCCCCTATCATTCTTATTATCCCCTCCCTTCTTTCCTGCTTCTTCTTCTCGCACATTTTCTCATACTCTTTTTTCTTCTTTCTATAACATTCTATCCCTGCCTCCCCTTTTTCCCATTCCATCATTACCCTCCTCACCTCCTTTCTTTTTTCTCTGCAATCTCTATCCCACCATCCCTTCCCCTTCCCTTTCCCCTCCTTTTCCTTTTGTACCTCCTCCCTACATTTCTCCACTATTTCCTTCACTTCCCCAACCCCATTCCCACACCCCTCATTCACTCTTTCCCACACGCTCATTTTCCTCTTATACCTTTCTATCATACCATCATCCCATCTCACCCTCCTTTGTCTCCTTCTAATCTCTGTTCCTTCCGCGCTTCTCCTCACTCTCCCTCTACACTCTACCACTACCGGCATATGGTCAGACTCAATCATACATTCGACCTCCAATCTCTCTAATTCATTCACCACATAATCAATCACTGTGCACGCCCTCGCTCCCACATACGTATACTCTCCGCACTCATCTCCACTCACACTGCCATTCATTATCCCGGTTTATCTGTATTTATCTGTTTCGACAAAATTCAGTAATTTTTTTTAAATTTCACACAAATACATAACCCATACATCAAATATACATCACACGTCATCTGTTTTCGATCGATTTCTTCGGAAGATCCAGGAGTCATCGAACACGTTTGAACATTTGACAAGCGATATTACACATACAATAACACGCCTTTTTACATATACTCCACACAATCGCCCATAGAATATTCCAAACAGTTCGATACATACACTAATTAAACAAACATTACACGGATTTTTATATCTTGCCATAGAAACTTCCAAACAATTCTGTACATCCACCCAGACAATTTCTTATGCTTATACACCACACACATTCCACAACGGAACAGATAAATGCAGGTAGCCGCGCCCCGCAATGGCACTTCTGGATTTCTGCTCTTTGTTTTTTATTTTTACACCCATTTCATTTTATTTCGTTAATTTCTGTATTAAATAAATTTGTATTCTTCACATAACAACTAGCTTCAGTGCATTAATTTTCACTGCGGCGAGATTGAACAGTTACGCCTTCAATTTCCACATTTATACGCGTACAGGAGATCGATCCCTCCGATTAATTGGCACGACAGGACAATACCGTCTTCCGATTTCGGAGTGTTCCCGGACGAGCCAGTATCGGCACAAAACCAACCGAACAGTTACTAATAAAACAATAATTTCTTTCGTAATTTATAAAGTCGTATTTTTTCTATCATTGTTTGCTTCAGACCTACACCCAACTCTTTTTTTACACGGCAGATACGTTCCTTAGAGAACCGTGCAAAAAAATAACGTAAAAAAATACATGCAACATATGGTAAATTTGGGGATATGTTTCACAACTTTCAAGAATCGTGTAAGATGAAAAAGCTTCAAATATTTTCCCAATAAACCATGCAAAAAAAGTAATAATGAAACTCATATTACATATTTATAAAACAAGAACAATTCATTTTCATTATAAAAAAAAAGATTTAAATTAGTGTAGAGTGAAAATTCAGTCTCTACGTACAACATATAAAAATTGAAATTGAAATTAAGAATAAAAATCAATTTCGCAACTATTCATCGCTACTTGGTAATAAGCGTGCACGTTTATTACTGACTGGACCAGAGTCTGGTATTCTCCGTAGTAACGAGTTGTTTCCGTATAAAAAAATAAGAACAAAGTATAGCATAAAATTTTATAACTTAAAGCGTAGTGTTTGAGAAAATTGAGTTTGAAATTTTTTATTTTTAATGCGTTATTTAGGTGAACTGATTTGCGCAACTTTTACTATACAGTTAAATTCTTTGTTGAAGACTTCACAATTAAAAAAAATTATTTTTTTATGACCTCTAGTTATTGAGGGGGGGGGGGGGGGTACTTTCGCCCCTCAATATGAACGATGGCTAATTAAAAAAGTGAATATTACATATTTTTTCGACTATTACATCTCATGTGAGTTTCATCAAAGTCGGTTTATGTGAATTCGATACGTTAATTTTTAACTACATAATACATGGAAGCACACATGAAAATTCAAATACATGGAAACTCAGCCTCATGTTAACAAGTTTTGTTCGTATTTTTCATCAGGACACACTTAATGCCAGCAGTTATTTGTCATGGATTTCAGGGGTTGTCCTAGAGCTTTGGATCGATGGGGATTTGTAAAAAAAGCACCGCGCACTACGCAAAAGAGCAGCAAGTTTTATTTATTGACTTACCGTATTCGTCTTGTTACGTAAGTAAAATGTCCGAGAGAAACGAATTGATCTCATGCAAATTAACTTTTAACTGTGCCTTTGAGATTGATTTTTAGCTACATACGTCTGGCTTTGAGGTCCCCGATGTTTCGGAAGGAAACGCAGGAGATATAAAATGGAGGATTTAACGAAGACGAACGCGATATATAGAAAGAAGGATGAATTTCGAAGAAAGCGAAAATATGTCTTTATTTTGTTGCAGGGCGCTGCACTTTTTGAAACTGTTAAACCAACGTTTGGCAGCCATACTTGTGCGGGTAGTAAAGAATTAGCTCCTCGCTTTACCTTTCTTACTTACGGGTTAGGCTATTTAACCCTTTGCGGTCATGTTTCATTAGCCCTTTGACTACAGCAGACTTCGACCTTTTTACGACCGAGTTACGATGCACATACGCCGAAAATGGAGCACTTTTTGGTAGGAATGCTTTTTTGCGAAAACGTATTTTAATATATGTATAATCAAAAAAGTGAATTTCACTACATTAAAACATTATTATTTTTTTCTTTGAATCGAGTTGCTATAAACATTACAAATTCAAAAGTATCCTTCGTATCAGGAAGCCAAATTACAATGAGCACCTTTAAGCGCCTTCAGTGTCACAAACGTACATTTTCTTAGTGCCTATAGGCACTCTCAGTAGCGAAAGGATTAAAAATAAAATGTGTAATCGCACCTAAAACAAACCCACTAAAGTTTTACTAAAAATGATACATACCTCAGAAACGTGTTGATTCTTTGCTTCGGTGGGTGAGGGTAGTCATACAATGGCAACGATGAAAGTGCTTTAGTGGCTGTGAGCAGACGAATTAAGGATGTTTGGGAGGTACAATCGGAGACAAAAGTACATGAAATTAGAAATTCGCGATAAATTAGGCTTTACAGCATATCATGAGGGAAATAAACACTATTTATACTAAATAAAAAGTATATGGTTTGAGAGAAAATTTGAAATTTTATCAAAAACTTTGAAAAAAATGAGAAATAACAAATAATGTGGAAAATTTGTAAGTAACTTTTGGCAGTGAATATGCTTCGATTTCAACTTAGAAACAAAAAAATTTTAAGTTTCAATCTTTATTAATAATGAGCATATAACTTTTTAATATGTTTAAATAATAATTAAAACTTTAAATTCGTATTTATTTAATACAATTATAAATTTAAAAAAATTAAAAAATGAATAAGTGCACTCTATACAGAACGAAGTAAACGTGACAACACTGTAGCATTTTTACGTTGGCAGCGCTGGTATGTCTTACTCTTACATGATAAAGAGAGAAAAATCCTACACTTACAATTAGTATAGGTTATCCTTTGCAATCGCGCACACTACAATATATAGACAGACACGTTTTTGGGAAAACATTTTTAGTATTGAAGAAAAAAATTCATTAATATATGAAATGACCTAACCTAGACAGACTTATGCTTCTCCGTTACCTAACTGTTTTACCACTGATGATACAATAGATAAAACTATATGTAGCTCCCAGCTGACTACAGTGTTGCCGCACTTCCTCATACACTTATTAAGATATCGAGTAAAAGGCAGATTTTCAGCTAATTTTTTATTTTTTACTCGATAACCGTTTAGTGAATTTGAATAAATTTATGCTTAATTGATTCTCCAGAGTTCAAGTTACTTATTATAAAAGTTTGAAATTTCTGGTAGCTTTTTTTCTGTTAATAAAAATAAATTTAATCTGTTCGGTTAACGAATCTCCATAAGATTACGTGTAAAATTTCATTTTTTTTAAATTGTAATAACTTTTTAACGGTTTAGTGAATCGATTTGTAATTTTAACAGGAGCTTTAGAATTGAATGAGGAACGTTCTCCTAAATTTTCATTTGACTGGTAGCATTTTGACATACCTCCCAAACATCCTTAATACGGCAAGTAAGGATTGATACCACTATGAAGTAGAAGTACCAAGTAGCCCGAAAGAGAGATATTTAGCGCACCAAGATCTCGTCATTGAAAGTATTATACACGCACTAACAGGTGAAAATAGTTGAGCCCAATCATGGAGCATTGATTACTCGCAGACGATCGCGAGGGGACTGATAGCACCGAAATGACTTATTGATAGGATTCGTGGAAAGGATACCTGTAGATTACGGGCACTGAGTTCCGTCGTGGTATATTAGGTGTACAAATAAGTTTTGAGGGATTTACATAACATGGCGTTGCTGGTATTAAATCCTATCGGACAACTTTGTAACTATATTCATGTTAAAGCGTCATCATTTCCCTCTAAAAATCAGTCTCTTTCATTTCGCTGAAGTGTAAATAACATACTTTTTTTGTGCTCAAACCATGGCAACCTTTGTACCAACAAAACGAAATTTGCGGGAAGCGCTTCTTTTCAGTTTTCATTTGAAGAAAAGTGCAGTTGATGGTCATTGATTGCTGTGTGAAGCATATGGGGAACATGTTCCATCAATAAAAACATGTGAGTACTGGTTCCGTCGCACAGTGGTCGATTTCGCCGAAATCCTGGCCAAAACCCCAAGGAGTTTTTCAATTTAGCTGAAAATTGGTATATTAATATTATTTCGGTCGCTGATTAAGAATCCGAACTTAGAATTTCCAAAAACAAAATGGCGGCTTTAATATGGCGGGTGCGAGTATCGAAAAATTATCGGATCGGCACGAAAATTAGTATTCTTATGTTTTCCCGGTCGCTAATTAAGAATGCGAACTCAAAATATTTGAAAATAAAATGGCGGACATCCGTATAAAAAATGTTTGGTTGCCCGCCAAAATTGGTATTCTAATGTTTTTTGAGCTACTTCTTACGAACCTGAAACTAAAATTTCCTAAAATATACTGATGGTTACGAAATAACAATAAATGAAACACGATATGCAGGTTTCAGGCCATACATGCACTGCTTCACGGATGGCGGTCAGTGGAAGAATTGTACACTTCTACCTATTGCCGACTCAAAATAAAGCTATCAGACTACCAGTCTACTTAACCCCATTTGAATTTGCAATCCGACGAAATAAATAAATTATTTTGTAAATTACCAGAGTGCCTGTAGAATAAAATTAATAGTATTCATTAAGGCACGATAGCCCGGCCCTATGTCATAAATGCACTTCCCCGAGCATGGCGCGCGCGACAAACAAATAACAATAACTCGAAGAATCGCAAAAAGTCGCAAGAAAACTCAACGAGGTCTTCTTCGGCAAGTTTCAAAGTTTAATTTAAAAAAAAATATATTATGTTATTCCACGGACTTCTGCAGTTTTAATGATATTTATTGCAGCAGTCGCTGTATCTTAATACAAGCATGTCATTGCTGTTCCATCTCAGAATTTCCCTTTGTTTAATAAAAATTTCGTTCGAAGGAGAAAGATCAAGCATTGTAAGGAACAAATATTCCCCTCATACTTGCAACTAGCCAGATTTTCATTAGAATCGTCAAAGATCTTTCGGTTTATGACGGTAACCGGTCGAGGTAGCCGCGGCTATCTATTGTTGCCTCGAAACTATAGGCCACCAGCTTGTTTAAACTCATTCCGATTTTTAACCCCATGAAATAAACATATTATTTCGTTAATTGCCAGGTTGATCTTAGAGAAGGATTAGCAGTATTCATTAGGTAAAGCACGATAGCCCGGCTCTATGTCATAAATGCACTTCCCCGAGCATGGCGCGCGCGACAAACAAATAACAATTACTCGAAGAATCGTAAAAAGTCGCAAGAAAACTCAACGAGGTCTTCTTCGGGAAGCTTCAAAGTTTAATTTAAAAAAAAAAATTAGCTTGGATGGTTGTGGACTTCACAACTATTTCACTAGCAGAAGGAAAAAAATATATAGGATTTACATTCTGTACCATCACAGTTTTAAAATATTGAATACAAAAATGAAACCAAGATATTTATAAATTAAAAGTATGATAAATAGCTACCAATACTGAAAAAGTGGATCAAACTTTAATTTCACATTGAAAACGTATTCTCAATTTCGACGTGAAAACGTTGCATTATTTAAGTGCCAACTTTGACATTGTATATCTCTAAGAGTATTGTTCAATAAAAATTTTTATTAATGGAAAACAATGCTTGGGGTTTTGGCCTGGATTTCGGCGAAATTGACCACTGTGCGTCGTTTTAAAAGTGGCGATTTTGACACCAGCGACAAAGAACGCCAAGGAAGACCAGTAAAGCTTGAACACGCTGAGTTGGATGGGTTATTGGGGGTTATTATACTCCAGCCTTATGAAATCATCACTGGGGAATATTACAAACAATAGTTGATGCAATTGAGCCGATCATTGAAGGTCAAACGCCCCCAACATGTCAAAAGACACGAGAAAGTGATCTTTCAGCATGACAACGTTCGCTCACATTCTGCAGAAGTCGTCAAGGAAACTTTGGAGGAGCCTTTATGGGATGTCCTACCCCACCCGCTGTATTCACCAGACATTGCTCTTTCCGACTTCCACTTGTTCCGGTCGATGCTTAATGGCTTGGCCGAGCAGCACTTTACTAAACACGAAGAAGCCAAAAATTGAATCGGTTCTTGGATTGCCCCAAAAGACGAGGAATTTTTTAAACGCGGAATCCGTAAGCTATCTGAAAAATGTGGAAAAGTCGTAGCAAATGATGGACAATACTTTGAACGAAATACATTCTTCCAATTTCCCCGAATAAAGCTTCAAAGTTACAAAAAGAAACCCTCAAAACTTATTTGTACACCCAATAGTTTGACATCACGCTGCGGTTATTGTATTTCCTGGCCAGTGAAGTTGAATAATTGCTTTCGTTGCTCGTAGAATTAATATTAAAATTGTAAATGGAATAAAACGATATTATTTATTTATATATCCAAATGTTAAAAACACAGTGTTTTGTTTAATATAATGTTACTGTCAAAAAGTAACTTAGAAACATAAAATGTATTTGTAACGTAAGCTACATGTAATAACACATAAACTCATAAAGTAACTAAAAAAAAAATAAATGTACATTTGTAAAACAAGTTATAACAGAAAGATGTCTCCTCCATTACCTCCTACCATTAGAATATCTCCTGTACGACCAGTATTTTTTATAAATTGATTCTAAAACCCTCCGAAATATAACGTTGCATATTACTTTAATGTTATAAGCGTTTAAACATGTTTAAACAGTGCTTTCCAATGTTCTTAAAAACCAGATACACTTTCTTTGCTAGTTCGGTAACCCAGTCCTCCATTTCTTAATTTCGTGTAGCAATAGTAAGGATGTTTTGTGCGTTTCTTTTCGAAATGACGGACAATTGGAAGCCTGATCTACTCATTGTCAGCTAAAATTCCCGAGGTTTAAATTAAAAATTAATTTAAGCGAGAATGGTTCGTTTTTTCCATGGTTCCTTTAGATATTTTACCTACGTAAAAAGGCGAATGCAATGATGCAATAAAAAAAATTGCTACCTTTTTGCGAATTTTGCGACAGGTTTTTTCACAAATCTCCATCGATTCAAGGGTGTAGAACAACTACTGAAAGCCATGACAAATACTGATGATTCTTGATGAAAAAATACCAACAAAACTTAGAATAAAATTTGTTAACTTAGGCCTTTTTTTCGTATATGTTATCCTGCACTCTATATATGCCATTTATATAAAACTCATTGTCCGAACGTCATCCCACCGCTAGAGAAAAATGGGACTACATTTTTAACCGATGCCCTACGATTTCTTTTTTAACAGTGAATGCTACAGTTAAATATAAACTTAAAGAAATAAAACATTAGCAGTGACTTCTTCTACATAAGAGTCTATCAAATGAAATCTATTCTGCGATACCACAGATCGATAATTTTTGCAAATAGACAATTTTTAGAAAACCTTCAATTTTGTTGTTCAAATTTCTACGATACGAGTCTTACTCATTATTGTAGCGGAAAAGGTTGTATTAAAAGTGTCAGTCCTTAACTCTGCTGTAAAGAAAAATGAACCGCGAACATTCAAATAATGTTGAAAAGGGTTATAACTCTTCAACATCCTAGTGTTTTGCTAATAAAGAAATGCATAGATTAAAAAAATATATCGTCATACATAATATGGATATTTTATCTTGCGTCACTCTAACATCACTTTTATTACTCTTCCTTTTTATTGCGAATATTTTTTTAAATTGAAAACAATTGTTTCTTTATTTATGATATTTAGGGTTTTATAAATCATTTTTTGTTGTTTTTATATATAAGATACAAACTGGTTATATCTATCTCTTAGATAATACAAAAACGAATTTGATATTTGTCATATTAAAAGTTTTTGAAAGTAAATATAATAACAAATATGTGTTTGTTTAGTTTTTTTACAACAAGCTAATCAGCTTGGAGTAACAATTGATTATAAAACCTTTCATTATGCTTTAAATATTATACTCTTATGAATTTAGAATTTAATGTTATCTAAATTGGGACGAAATATCTATTTCCCTTTTAAGAATATTTCTTTAAATTTGTAAGAAATATATATTTTAAAATATCAAGAACATATATATATATTCTTGGTCTGAAAGGTTGTAATAACTATTAGATGTAAGAAAATCGAAATAGATTTTAAAATATACTATTACAAATTTTGAATTGCTGTTAAGCTAAGTATAGTGAGTAATACAACCTACACAAATTTGGCGCCTACCTTCACTATTCTATTGTTATTGTATAAAATTATAATTTCTTATTATTAATAAGAAATGGTAGATTTACAATCAGTAAGCCGCTCTGCGTAATGTCATAAAGACAGATTCTTATTCGCTGACTTTTAAATACAATTTACTTGAAAGACATTAAGGCTTATCAATGAGAATTTTCTATTAAAATGTTTACGAATCAGTTTCGTTTTGTTTTAACTGTGCTTCCGCTTTTCCTCCCACGTTTCCGTCCGTTTTTGAATCTTTAACTTCTTTATTGATTTTGACATCGGCAGATTCTTCAAACTTTTTCTGCTGTTTCTTCTTTTTCGGCTGCTTACTCTTTGCGGGATATTGTTTAGCCGTGGGTGTTGGAGGTTGTCTTCTAATTATCTTTGTTGAACAATATTAAAATGTTAAAATCTTATAGTGTTCAACACAACATCCTTAAAAATTATAGTTTCTCAACGCGATCATTTTCATCAATTCGTTTTTTGTTAATGTACTGAAAACTCAGTACTAAATTTTTTAGATTAAAAATATTGAGTGTACCATTTTAAAATCGAAAAAATATAACAGTAACTGTCGAATTACATGTGATAATTTAACGATAAAATTAATAATTAAAAAGAGTAACTTACACTAAAGTACAAAAGTTTCATAGCAACATTTTCACTTGTAGACAATCTGCGTATACCCGGATACATAAGTTAAATTGCAACGTTTAAAAAGGGATTTAAAACAGTCTTACAGAGAAAAAGGATTTTATATGTATAATACTGTCCTACCAAAAATCAACTTAGTAGACAGATTGTGTTAGATAAATAAGTGTTCAATTATTTCAAAAATTAAATTGCTTGATACTGACTCGTTAAGAATTCGTGAGCCGTAGGATATTATATCTTATTCGTTGGGAGAACATTGTAAGTAATAATTTGTAGGAATTAAAATAACAAACAATAATATTTACTTAAATTAACAGAAAATTGCAAACAAAACAAAATAATTACACAGATATAACTCGAAATATTAACTTGATCTGCGCAATACAACTTTTTACTTCACGAATCACTCTCTCTCTCTCTCTCTCTCTCTCTCTCTCTCTCTCTCTCTCACGATATCCAAAGGGATCTCCCGGCTCCCAAATCGCAGGTTTATTCATAACAAACATACATGGTATACTTCCACATGACTCGCACTCCTGTCATCAGCTGTTTGTCATAATATTATAATAACCAATCGATAGCTCCAGGTGTCGTAAATATCCTCCTAGAAAAAGCCTCGCATTAAAACATATCCTAATGCTAAGAGGCCCTTTTCCGGTCCCAACCGAATTTCCCAGGGACCACTGCATAACAATAAATCGATCCACGTCGTTCTCATACAGGATTCAACATTCGTATCACGTAGGTTCGGAACATCTTTATTTCCTTAACTGTTTAATTACAAAAACTTGGAGTATTCTCAAGCTCTAATGGATACATACGTCGAAAATTCACGTAAAGACCTCGGGAGGACCGTGCGTCGCGTTTTTGATCTCTCGGTCCTCCCTATTCCTTCCCGTGAACTTCCGATGTCCTCCCTTCTGGCGGGTTTGAGCGAGAGAAAGGAAGCTCTATCTGTCTCTGTCTAGGTGGGTCCGAAAAACTGTTAAAGTCGCTTCGAGACCCCGTAGGCCACGGGGGTTCTCTGATATGGGAAATTCACGATTCCCTCTAGAAAATGGCTTTCCTTTACGGACGGGTCACGACCCGGCCCCTGTCTACCTCGGACGGTCCTAAACCCGCGAGGACCCAAAATGCTTGCACGCGCTACATAATTACAATGGCGGAGACCGGATCGTAAACCATCACCCATACGCTCATCTTTATCTTCCAAATTCCATCTATCATATTATTCTAATTCAATTTCCATATTTCAAACCGGATGGACCTTTTTTCCCATCAACGATCACCAAACGTTGGATCATTATCGAAAGGGACCTAGCTAATTTCCCTCTTCAACTGCCCGCGTCTAGTTCTTCCTCCCCTAAAACTATCCCTACTCCCACTGCTAAAGCAAAACATAAAAAGGAGACTTTTTGGAGGAACGATACAGTTCTAACACGATTCGTCCTGCCGTCACTCTGCCCATTTATAATTTGTATCAAACATATTATTGTAAAACTTGATTGTTTTCAAACAAAATATCTAAACTTAAATCGTCTTGTGTGGTTCGACGATACAAGGTCATCATCTTATAAACATTTACGAATCTAATTCCTGGAAGATTCTCGTTGGTTTCACTCATTAATGGCGAACAACTGACACACTACATTCATGACAGAAAAATCCGTTCATTCTATTCATACATACCCCACGTCATGCTATTCGTACTGTTATGTATGCCGTATGAAGTGAAAATGCGTTCGTTTTTTTAAACGTATTGATTTATTTCGAGATATTCAGAAAGAAAAGACACCAAGTGCAAAACTTAGAATTATACTTTAATTAAAAGAGTCGCATGTCTTTATAGTTTGGTCATAGAGAGGAGAGGGAAAGGCAAAGGCAATATATGAATTCATTGTTGATAGGGAGTCTGAATGAATTAGATGAATTAGACAGCTTGATGAAAAATAGAAATTTAATGACAGTTGATTCTAACAATAAGAAATATTTACCACTAAGAAACACATATTAACATGTTGATAAACATTGACAAACTTACGGTAAACTGAGACACAATGTTTAACGTTAACCGTTTCAACATTACTGATAACTACAGTCATTGGAGACTTCTTATATTTTACTGATGATTAGAATCACCAGTTAAAATTTCACGTTATTTTACAATTCTAGTCGAAAATAACATAACACTTTTACATCTATGGCTTTTATCGTTACGTAATTTGTATTAAATTATGAATTTTCATTACACATTACACTACCTCTATCATACCATTGGGCTTGCAATTCGTGTACCTGAACAGGTTTTATATAGTGGCGAAAAATATAGTTGTTTCAAAACGGTTAATAATAAATATTTTCTTACCATGCGTTGCAACAATTTCTTCGTTGTTATTTTCCTGGCGAACATTTTATCCCAGGTTTCTTTTTCTTGCCACCAGATGCGTTGGTATTCATTTGTTAGTAGATGATCCATACACGGGCGTCTTTCTCTAAAAATAGTGTTATTTTAGTTAGTAACTATCCTCTCTTCACAATGAACCGAATGTATTTTTCGTTATTCTCAGCAAGAATAACTCAACACTCTTTCTACGAAAGGTGTCAAAAGACGCCTTGATATATTTTATGTACAACGCTACTTTTTAGTTAATAATATTGCAATATTGAATTAATCTTCTGGTAAAATGAAAAATATTAAATAGCAATTAATCTTTTTTACAATTACTCCAAGATATTTGCGTTGAAGCGAAAAGACGTCAGAAGATACCTTTGGCCGAAGTAGGTATACACAAAACAGTGGGAGAAATAGTGTTGAGTACGTATTAACCACTTGTTTTAGTACAGTGGTGGCGAACCTATGACCCGTGGGTCAGATACTGACCCACGCATGCTTTTTAAATGACCCACGCGTCGATTTTCATAAACTTATTTTTTATATCATAAAAGAGAGAACAGACAATAAGAAATGCTAAAAAAGTTAAGTATATATATATCCAATGTCGAATTTATAACAAATATTTCCGATTGAGAACCAAAAAAAAAGTAGTTTTTAAGCATCCTCCCCTCCTCTTTTCCAAGTTACGGCATTGACTCTGTGACCCACAAAGTATTACTTAAAAAAATAATGAACAACATTTTACCTACCCCTCAAAAAGATTCGTCATCACTGCTGCAGATGATATGAGGTTAAAGGTTTAGAGCAATGGTGGCGAACCTACGACCCGCGGGTTAAATCTATACATCGAATCTATAATATCTATAATGTCGAATTTATAAAACAATGTTTCTCAGTAGACACTGGCTAACTGACAAGTAAAAAAAGTGACCCACGCTAGTACTTGAAAAAATATTGAGCATTTGACCCACTTCTCAAAAAGGTTCGCCATCACTGTTTTAGTATGTAATTTATAGGTTTTCGACTTAAATGTGCTATTTAATTCCGCACTGCAATTGATTCCTTTAACCCTTTTGCTACTGCAGACTTCCAAACGTACAACGTGTTGTATACGGAAGGCTTTCAGTTGCAAGGTGTACCGAGAACAATAATATTTTCGTTTAACATTCCTTAATGTTAAGCTAATATAGTTGATGTACATAAACGAAGCATAATTAAATAATACGCTATGTCATAGGCCTTCTGTTTATTTTGAGCAATGTAAATTGAGCGCCTATAGGCGATTATCGTGTCAACGGAACCACCAATGTCACACACTTTTAGGTGCCTACACTAGCTAAAGGGTTAAAATGGTTAGGTTATTACTACATAGGTATATTGGTTTACTATCGAAATATAAGAATGTTGAATTTTATTCAAGAGAATTTCAAGACATTGCATGAATGTAACCTGTCGGGCTTTTTGCAATGACATTTCAGAAAACTAATGCCGGCGACAATTGTCTTTTCTAACCCCTTGACTACTGTTGGCGCCTATTCGCGTCTGAAACATGTTGGCTTCTTGGGACTGTAGGCGCCAATAGGCGCTTGTCTTACTTTGCTCTGCTGGTATTGTTGGCGCCAATAGGCGCCCGAATTATTAACCAGTTAAGCGTGGCGTCCTTTTGGCAAAGCGCGCACCTGTGTGTGTCGCGATAAACAAGCGATGACGGGAATAGTCGTCAAACACAGAGTAAGTGGCGCTGTTGAATATTGGGTTAAAAAAACGACTTTATTTTAAGAAATGAACAATTTTATTAGTAATAATTACATAGTCGCTTAATATGAACATGTATTTATACATAATGAACGGAAAACTTAGAAAAAAAATCGAATATATATAGAAGTTAAAAATTTAAACTCTTGCTGTCGTGTGATATTCACGAAAACAAGGAACAACGCATAGCGGCACTTTGCAAGAAAGACCAGTAATAAAAAAGAAGTGAGATAGCGCGCACATGAGCTCTTTTCAGAAATCACCGCAGACAGAGACTTTAATATACTTTTTGTTTGGTTTTGATACATCAAGATGAAAATCGGGATAATTAAAGATCCAGTGTCACTACACTGTTTACGAGTTAGCTCTCAGGAAGTTATGAAT
This sequence comes from Cerceris rybyensis, assembly GCA_910591515.1. Lineage (NCBI taxonomy): Eukaryota > Metazoa > Arthropoda > Insecta > Hymenoptera > Crabronidae > Cerceris > Cerceris rybyensis. Next base: position 8,041,354 of record OU342789.1, on the reverse strand, counting down.
CCAACTCAAATTATTTATAATTTTTATTTGTCTTGACCTCTAAACATTTTAAATATATTAAAATTTACGAATATAATTTAGTTTTCGCCAAAATTACAATTTAAATATCAAATTGTAACAAAATTTTACGCATGACGGATATAGCCGTCATAACACAAAATTCTGCCACGTCTCCATGACGGATATATCCGTCAAACACGCTTAACTGGTTAAATATTGTGAAAAAGCTTAAAATTAATGTTCACTTTTAGTGCCCTAACAATTTAAAGCAGAATATTAATAAATAAATAGTATTGGTCTAATGTAATAGAACTCAGCATTTTGAATATTTTAACATATGTACTTCGTCAGAAATGCATGCCTAGCGAAAAACTTCGCTGTTCTCGGTGTACGTCGCGACTGAATTCCTACCGTACGGTACGGCTGGTGCGCGTCAAAGTCTGCCGTAGTCAAAGGGTTAATCAAGATGTAATGTACCGACCTTCCGATCAATCAGTACAAAGATAACGTTAGCGAATGTTTGATAAGCACAAATATTTTGTACTGCGGCTCGTCCAACATCTCTCGTTTGATAACCATCACTGTTTCACTGTCCCAAATCCAAACATCTTATTTTTCCATCTTGACTCTTTAAGTCCCTACCACAGTCGCCGCTTGTTACTCATTTTTGAAATCACTGTTCCAAGTTCGATGTCTCACTCTCATTTTTGACCACCGGCTTGTTTTGATCATCCTTTTGACTATCCACCGTTATCACTACCCCCACTCCTCTTCCAAAAACCTTTACAAACCCTATGTCTCTTTCCCCCAAGATTGATTACTAAAAGTTATCATAGCTTATTAGCCAGTGCTCATTAAGGAAGTTTATCTGGTAAGGTAGATGTCAAAAACAATCGTCATTATAGGTATTTTTTTGAATGTAAAAGTCGAGTATTTTATAAAAAAATTTTGGCTCAACGTATACTAGCGTTAACCAATCCCACGTAGCTTACACAATCTGGCAACGTTGCATTATTTTTTAGATACTAGGAGAGAAGAACGACGTCTTTCTTCTCTGTCTGGAACTAGTGCGACAATATGTAGAAATCTAACCTCTTAGTTTTGATAATTTAAAAAATTATAAATTCAGATTTATAAAATGTCAGAAATAATGAGATATAAGGGAAAATTCATGAAAAAAGTAGTGGAGAAAAGGTTAAAAGCATTAGCAGCAATGTCTGCAGCAAAAAAGCCGTCTTACATACGAGACATAGCCAACGGTAGACGTGTTGCTGAAAACCCTGAACTGGCTGAAAATTTAATGTGTACTTCTTGTAAGAAAGATATTCATTTAAAAAATCTCAGAAGTGTTATAAATTTTGCTGCAAATGAAATTTGAATAAATAAAAACTTGTAGTAGCCTCATTTTTTTCATTATTTTAATATATATTTTCCGATTCATGAAGCTAATTGCATTCATATTATAAGGACATAACTCAAATAATAAATAATTAAAATTGATAATATTGAAACATAATTGGGTTTTTAAAAATTAATTATTATAAAATGTCTAGCACAATATGATAATATTTAAATAACTCGCGCGTACATATTACATCCGTCTTTACCGCTTCATGACTATGCAGCGTTGCCAGTTTTTTTTTCAAATTTTCTCCGATGTCATATCAGATACAATTTTCCAATATTTATTTAATAATAGCGATCAAACTGTGCGGTCAAAATATTAAAAATTTGGCCAGCTGTATTATAACATATCACTACACCATATACCAGTTTTTCATGTAGATAGTAAGAACTGTTCTATTTTTATTTTCGAAAATATATTTTTTTGATGATTTGACATAGACGTTATAATGTATAAGAGACTATAAAACATTAAATTCAAAGCTTAATATCTTTGGTTCTAGACGATCGAAAAAAAAATTTCCGGATACCGTTGTACGCAGAAATTTTCAAATTTTAAGTGTGCAAAGTTTAATTCATTTCGTAAGAAAACCTCTCATTTGAGAAAACTACCTTAAGTAATTCATGACCAAGGTCGTTAACTAAGCATGAGTCCTTAGTTCAACTGATTGTGAGAATCATCTTCAAGTTCAATTAAAATTCTAAATTCCAATTCCAATTCCAATTCTAATTCTAATTCTAATTCAAAACTCTCGCAAATTCTCATCAGTCAATATCAGAGTTTCCGTCAACCCTGATGAAGCCAACTGCAATGCTGGCGAAACGGCGGTTTTTTTCGAAATCCCAACGAGGCTACAACCCGGCAGCCAAGTCTGTTAATAGAAAATTTGGCCGTGAAAGCCTAAAAAGTATTAAATCCTCATCAGGTTCAATTCATTCGTAAATCACACCGAATCGCTGTTAGATCGAGCCGAAATATTTAATATAAAAGTCTTGAAAGTACTGGTTCTCTTTCTTGGTGGATTCTGGAAGCGCGAATAACCCTATTTGCGCCATTACAACGAGATTAATATATCTTTCCTTCGGACAGGCTTTAGAGTTGCGTTGAATTAATGTCCACGATAGTATATTGTGCATACATACCGTTAGCTGTCACGATATCGAATAATTGTCCGACAGTAAGTGCATATATCTGTTATTTGAAAGTATTTCATTTATTACGTATATTTGAGATTTTAAATAAAATTGTATACAATTTCTATAATAAAAGAATAAAAATCGGTTTATTCTGTTTAATCTCTTTTTAACAGCAGAACTACCTAATTTTAATTCCGTATATTTAAAGATACAACGTAAATACTTGACAAAGAAAGTAAGAATAAAGGTGCAAGAAACTTGATCGATTTAATTTTTTCTACGTTACAAGATAAATATAGCAAATTAAGCAAGTTACAACACTAAAAATTTAAGGAAAGTTGTAAGAAATTCGAAACGAGTTATTTCGGTCACCTTGGTAGATCTAGTATTGATGGTTATAAAAATATGAAAAGTAATGGGAGAATATTAATACGTTTGATATTTATAATTTTGCGGTATATTACAATTTCTTATCTTGTAAGAATGTATCATATATCAGGACATACTTCTCGTAGGAAGGTACGAATACTTTCGCCGCCGCAAATTGCGAGGAAACGATGTTGTCCGGAATTTTACAAGGCACAGCGGCTGTCCACGTCTTTACTTTTGTTTCACAGCCCACTACACTCATTTTTACAAAATTACAGGATATTATTTAGCTCACTTTTTATAAATTATCCGTTTCTATTAGATGTGATTTTAGGTTGACATTTCACCCCCTGTTAAACGGAATGCGTACGAACGACTACCTGTATATGAAAAAAAGTGAAGTTGAAACAAATGTACATCGCCAAAAGATTATAATTTTTCGCAGTAAAATAATGACGTTAAGAAAATGTAAATATTTGTAGTTTCAAATTTCTATAATAGAATACATCTAGTCAATAAATGTAATTATATCTAACTTTAACCGCACGGAAAATGGATTGAATTTCCGGCAATCAAAGAACAACTTTCCAATGAAACTTAAATTAGCAGTGATTAATATTGGTATCTATGTAGATGAAAATCCACTTCATCGATTTCAATAATTTTTGAATATGTTGTTACTATAATGATTCCAAGCAATTGTGACTCATGCATGTAACCGCCGCTCGGCTTTAGATTTTGAGATATTTACGAAAAACTGCTGTTTCTACTACACTGAATTTTATCTATACATGGATGCCTGTGGTCAAGTGAGAGTTAGATGTGTGACCGTTTATTTATTGTTTCTGCAATGCCCGACAGTGAGCAATTCATACAATACAGTACCATCTTCAATTACAGAATTGCGTAATAGAATTAAGGAGCAATGGGAGCAAATATCTCTGGATTATTGCAGAACACTGGCAGAAAGTATGCAAACACGGATTAATGCAGTTCTAAAAGTCGAAGGGATGTATACCAAATATTGAAAGCAAAATATGTATCTTTTGATAATGTGGTGCAAAACTGATATGAGTCAATTCTTTTCATTCGTGATACGTAAACGAAAAAGTATTTTGTAACCAAAGAGGCATATTTTATTAGCTCAAAGTATAACTATATATTCATTAAAACTGTTTTTTGCTCGACTTATTACTTACGTGAACAAATAAAGCTTTGTATATAATTACTCAACATTGGTTCAGTTATGCTACTTACAATATTTATTCTAGTCTCCAGATTGGAAAGCATGTAAGCCGTTTGTCGAAACAATCGCTTTGAAAAAAGATTTTCTGGTAAATTGCCTAGACTTGCTTACGGCTTTAAAAATTGAACATATAGGTACCGTTCTTGAAGTTAACGTGCAATCACTTTCACGTAATCGTCGTTAGGGATGGCGTACAACTTCAGGAACTAAAGACTAAACTTTCTAAATCGTAAAATCAATGTATACTCTCGGCGAAAAATAGTCGAATATATTACAATTAGGTTTTCTAAACACTTTACTTTTAAGAACCTTTATTAAAAGAAAATCATTCTGGTTGATGCTATGTACTGGAATCTTGTATAATTCTAGTATGTATGCAATGCGTTTCGTTTAAATGTTGAAAAATAACTTCTCCTTAGCATGTACATTTTTTGGGCTCACCTTGAATAACATTAGTCCATCAAATTCTATGCAAGTATTTTTATACTTTCACGATATTTCTATCGTAGTCAAATAACAGAGAAGAGGGATTTCGGGAAAATGAATTTATTGTACACGTTCTTCCTGTCGTTTTCAATGTAAATTCTGTCATATTAATTTATCCCGAACAACACTCGTATGCTATCTTTTCGATAAAAAAATTGTATTTACTATATTATAACTATACAAAAGGGAGTAGACAAATAATCGATTACAATATAGTTATCCTTCCTGTTTACCTAATTGTAAGTTATCTTCTTCCCGTTAAATATCAATATTTTTTTAAAATATATTTCCATTAGAAATGTTTTTTATGGTTTATTGCAATGATCAAGTTTTCAGCATAAACTTGTCTTTAAGTATCTTCTTGGTAGATCAAAGAGATTTAATAACAAATAATTTAGTACTATTTAACCATTCTTCGTAGCAATACTTATTTCAATATTTAAAATCCTAGAAAAAAGGACTTTTAGGATATCTTTATTTACAATTATCAGGAACAAAATGAATCAATTTTCTTATGGTCCAATTCACCATTTAAAATAAATCAATTAATAATCCAATTATCTATTCACATACATCATTCCGTATTAATTTACATAATATGAGTTCTTTCATATTTATACTTTCTCCCGGAATTTGACACTTGATCTCGTATTTTAATTTCGATACATTTCGTCAAATGAAACGGAGAAAGGAATCAAACGTGTAATACAAGATCGCATTTCTTATTTTTTCCAAGGATTCCTCGTGATATTGAAAGGAAATGGATTAAGCGCCCGCGGGAATTTCTTATATCGGAGTATCGGTACGAAACATATGATACAAATGGAACTTTCTTTTCCTGGAGAACGGTTATTTCTATCTTTGCAAATTTGACTCATTCTAAATTCATTCTTCAATATTGTTAAGAGTTGACAAAAAGTCACATGTATGATTTCAGTAGCCTTGACGAAATTAACATCGTGAAAACGGAAACGTCATTAAAACTAGAGCTACCAGCGTTAAGTCTGTCATAATTAAATATACAGGTAACCCTCCTATAACACGGTAGATACGTTCCTAGGAAATGGCGTGTTGTGTGAAACCGTGTTGTATGAGACCCAGAGCCAGTACAAAAAGAGGGGTTACGTTGGGAAAACTTATTAAAAACAAATATTTTTCTTTAATTCCGTATAAACAACTAAATTTTTATTAAAAATATACATGTATGTACAATACTAAACAAAAAAAGATGTTGAAACTATAATTTAATAAACTTCATCGTCACTGCTCATTATGATCAATCGAGAACGTTTTTTTGATGGAATGATACCGCCTTCAGTTTCAGAACTTCTTTCTTCATTTAAAGTTTTTACATCTTCTTTCGACTTTAAAGTGTCTGTAATTTTACTTAGCTTTCTGATTCTTATCGGCTCATTAGAAATTTCTCCTTAATGTCTTAAAGACGAAAAAGTTATTCTTTGACACACCGTGGCTCGACACAGACTGCCGATCAGCAACGTGAAATACGTTTTCAAGCCACGAAAATGAAAACAAAATACTTTCCGCAACACTGTATCTTTAAGACGACAAGCTTCGCCGCGGCTGTAGAAGTACAGTAGGACTCCTCGGCAATCTACGGCAGCGCCGGGCGATTATTGCACGATCGAGCCGTCCTTCGAGAAACACCGCCTCATTTACCCATACATACAGCCGAGATATCACTGATTCACAACCACTCTGTAGGCGTCACGCTCGTGCCTATAGGCACTGACGTTGTGCCGTATTTGGGGCGACATTCGTAGTTAATCGCTCGCGCTGGAAAGATGTGCCTCGCGCGTCAGCCGTGGAGATAAGAACGACGTGCGTGGCACATCGACTCACAATATTTGTTGAGGAACAGTTTCAGATGGCACTACGTCGCATGGATCGCAGCGGCCGCGACGGCAACAATGTATTCTTTAATACGAGGAAGCCTAGCGTTCTAGTATCGGATAGTTATTTTTAACAATTTACGCTAGCAATTAATTTACAAATGTGCGTACTGGAACGCAATACTATATTTATGCCGTAAGACTTAATAAAGTGGTCGATTTCGGCAAAACCATCGCCAGAAGTTCAAAAACATTAAAATATATTAATTGCATTTGATTTAAAACATATCTGAGGATACTTTTTCACTAACAATACTTTTGTCTTATCCTACATGCGACGTAGTGGCATCTGAAACTATTCCTCAACAAATATTGTGAGTCGATGTGCCACGCACGTCGTTCTTATCTCCGCGACTGACGCGCGAGGCACATCTTTCCAGCGCGAGCGATTAACTACGAATGTCGCCCCAAATACGGCACAACGTCAGTGCCTATAGGCACGAGCGTGACGCCTACAGTGTGGTTGTGAATCAGTGATATCTCGGCTGTATGTATGGGTAAATGAGGCGGTGTTTCTCGAAGGACGGCTCGATCGTGCAATAATCGCCCGGCGATGATCTACGGCATCGGGGCGAAAATTCCCGGAAAAAGATTGTAGGTTCCCAGCCCCTCCACTGAGTGACGCTCAGTGGAGGGGAGCTTTAAGAAAGGACAGAAAACTCTTAACATATCTTTGTTCCTCTCACTCTCTAGCTGAAAAAAGCGGGGAAGTAAAAAGAGTGGTGGTAACTAATTCTCCGCCCAAAGAGGGGAATGAGATTCTAGGTTCCTCGATTGCCGAGGAGTCCTACTGTACACTGTTGTATACAAAGGGTCTAGCCGAATAAGGGGGTCAAAAGTGCCCTTGAGCCGATTTTATTCGACGATAGGTCATTCGATAGGTGATGATGAAAAACCATTGCACACAAATTTTTAATCCGATACCTTCACCGGGAGGGTAGTTATAGGGTAAAATCGAAAAACCAGTTTTTGCCTCATTTTCCCCAATTAATGTGGAGCAAAAATTCCAAAAAAATTCTAACACATTCTAAACATGAATGTACACGTTAGGAATTTTTTTCAGATTTTTCCTTTGCAAGTTACACTCACGAAAAATGAAAAACCGAAAAAAAAATTTTTAAACATCGATTTCGTATTGAAATCTTCCGAGCACAACTTTTTCCTTTTTACAGTACTTGCATAATATTATCATTGTTATACCCTAATTTTTTCAGATTTTTTGAGTACGGTGCATCACGGTCGGAAAAATCAAAAACCGATTTCTGGGACACATTTTGGGCTGAAACTCGCCCATTATCTGCCATTCTTGCATGATTTTAATACAGTATGTTCATATTGTGACCTTCAATGTTTCTGCATAGAAATATGTAGATGTTAAAGAACAATATCGGGATAATTAAATAAATTGCTGATTGTATGGTCTTTATAACCTAGAATTTTAACCGTTCTTTCAAAAGCATCAATGGCGCAGTGGCTATGGTGTCTGCCTGTGGAATTGCTGGACACTTTTTTGTCGCGGGTTGGAATCTCCATGTGGAACTTAAGTTTTTTTTCTGTCATTTTTTTTTTTTTTTATAAAAAACATAACAATATTCAGTAGTAGCTTTGAAATGTTACCTCACCAGGGAGTCAGACCACTAAAATTGTTATTTATTATCTGGTGGAGGCGGACACGTTAAGGCCTACCCCAAACCACTTAGAGCTCAAGTACCCTCCAGGGTCGCGCGAGGTGGTACACCCCAGACCCACCTCCGCATACTATTGCAATTTATTATTTTAATTTCTTTATTTTTTGGTTTTTTTAAAAAAAAATTCTGGCTCCCGCGAGCAATCTGCCTAAAAATCTGCAAATTTTTAGATTAGCGGCTCAACGGTGAGAAGTCGTTGCTGGAGTTCCCGAACCCGAAATTTTACCCGAGTGTGCCTGCGTCGCGAGGGAACTACCAGCGAAGGTCCGAGAAGCAACGGCGAGTCCTGCAACAGGGATCGACGGTCCCGGCCGTCGTGGGACGCTTCCTCAACAGCCGAGGGACTCCGAGGGAACCCGAAGCCGGATCGCGAGCGTTATCGAGGTAACGCGACTTAAAATTCTATCTAAGTGCCGCGTTTTTCCCCCTTTCTCTTTTCCTTTTGCCGCTATTCCCCCAACTCCTTCTGAGTTGGTATCCTAACTCCAAATTACCCTTTTTCCTTCCCGCTCGTCCTCCTCCTTTGACGATCCGACGCGGGAACGTTGAGGCTCGTGAAGAGAATCAACGCGTCTCGCTGAAGGTCGCCGAAGGCATTTGACCTACTGTCGCTTTCTTCTACTTTCCGTTTGCCTAAAATTTAAATCTCCCCCGGTCCCTTCAGGACTGGTTACTCCTCACCTATAAACCCATTCCTGTCATCTAAACTCCTCCGTCTCGGTTTTCGCGTTAAAGTTGCGTATTTTCGCGAGGAAATCCGTTTCCACGACGTGAAAATCGAGTCATATCCTGCTGTCGCTACTACTTTCTTCGGTAGAAAATCTTTTATTCCTTACTTCCCCTCGATATTGCACGCGAGCTCGCGATCGAAAAATGGAGTTCACGTTAGAATATCCATCGGCGGAGGGTCTCCCTTGCGAGATTTGTAGAGAATCATGCTCTAACCCTCGCCTGTTGAAAAGCGGAGGCATGTACGCGGGTCGCGGTGAATTAGTTAAACATTTAAAAAGGAGCCACGGGGCGAAGACCGTGAATTATAGATGCAAGGAGTGCGGCTTCATCGGCTCCGGGGTTTACTCCCTGAAGTCGGTGAAGCTGCACTATGCGAAGAATCACGGCCCGAACCCCGTGACACCGCCTAGAGGATGCACCCGCGTGCGTGCAGCGACCATGGGACCGTCGAGCCCTGGTCCGTCAGCGTCGTCCGGTACGGGTGGACGGTCGAGCGTTTCCGCGAGTCCGGCGAGCGAAGAAATCGGTGGAAATCCACCGATTTCAGTAAACGTGACCCCCCTTACCGCGGGAGGGTCTCCGACAATTTTAACGGTCGCGGCGACGACAACAACCGTAACGGTTTCGTCGCCCGCCGCGACCTCGCGCTCTAACGTCGCGGTAACGGTCGCGCCGATTTTCCTCCGGGGAGGAAATTCAAACTCGAGCGCGCGGCAACCCGCGACAACCTTTGCCTCCGTGACGGCGGCACCGCCATCTGCCGCCGCGCTCATGACAATGGCCACTCGAGCGGCCATCAGGGAGGCAACCAAATCACGGCAGCAGAAAATAGAGGTCGCTGCCTCACGTAGTGCGGGACCTTCGACATCCCGCCGTAACAGTAGCGAGGGCGCCCCACCGGCGCAAAATTCAAGCCCCGTAGTCAAGCGGGGCCGAGGACGACCTCCCAAAGCATCCCTCACCTCCTCCACCGCCACCACCACCACCAGGCCGGCCCCGACAAGGAAGGCGCCAACAAAGGCCGCGGCTGCTGGAAGCGCGAGGGTTTCTTCCATCTTTACCCCGCCCAGCAGCCGCAGAAGCGACCCCCGGCAATCCGGGGGTGTAAGCGGCACTGGAATAACCCCTCCAGTCGTTGCCCGCCCCCGGGTGTCGGGGGTAAGGACAACGAGGGCCGGTACAACATCTCCGCCCGAGAGGAGGGCCCCCCGCACCACGGGGGGACGAAGATCCAGTGAGGGAGTTACCAACCCGTCTACTGCTTGTGCCCCCCGTGGGACGGGGGGACGAAGAGGCTCAGAGGGAAAAGGGAGGTCGACGCCGCCCATTTTGAGACCGAGGAGGGCGGCGAGTGTTCCGGTGGAGGTAAAACAGCCCCCGAAATCTTTCGCTACTCGATCGGCGGTGACCGGTTCGGGGATAAGCGGTCTGCGAGTCCGGTCGAGGGCAAGTCAAAGCCCGCGGCTCGCAGCCGCGATTGAACGTAATACCCCCGGATCGAGCGCGTCTCCCGTGAGCGGAGTCGCGATAATGTCGGAGGTACCCGCGGAGGTTAAAGCTGGCGTGCAAAGTCCATCGAAGCGGTTGCCAGCAGTCATAGGTCTCCCTTTTTCCAGGAGTCCAGAGACGACTGTTGGCAATAATACCCGCATATGCACGTCAGCCTCCTCCGCTGCACTCACTACGGTAACGGTCACCACCTCGTGCTGCGGAGCGCCGCGGATGTCACCGTGCGTCTCCGCACCGGAGCGTCCGACCCAAGGGGTTCGCCCGGCGGAAAGGGCGCTGCCGGTAGTGCGTGAGGTGGTGATCCTGAGAGCGGCCTCAAAGAAGACGCCATCACCACCTGGACTCCTCCCCGCTGAGGAAGTCATCAAGGAAACCAGCGAGGGAGGACTGCCGTGGCAGGTTGTCGCGGGGAGAAGAGCGCGGAGGACGACGCCGCCGCTTACTCCTCCGGGGGGGTCGGCGCGGCCGTGTCAAATTTCGCCGCCGGTTCGCGCGTCGCGGCCGCCGCCGCCCGTCACAACGGCGAGCTTCCCCCTGCTTCCCCCTCCGGGAAGTAGGGTGAGGAGTTCCAAAGAGAAAAATAATAATTTGGCTCCGCTATTTTTCAGGTCCCGGGGAGGGCGGGAGGGGGGGCGTCGCTGGCTGGTGCGTCCATCCCTCCCCCGACGCATCTCGACGAGTTTCGTGTATCCACGGGCCAGAGTGTGTCTGTCCGGGGTGCAGCCGGGGTGAGCCGGCGCGTCGCTGCGGGTCCGTCAACCGCTCGCGATACGCCCCGCTCAGGTCGACCGGAAAGCGGTCGTGTTTCGACTCCGCAGCAGGAGCGGCCGAGGGGGGCCAGGCAGCCCTCCGAGGGAGGAAATCCGCGCCGCTCTGGTGCTTCCAAGCGCCGTGCGACGCGTGAGGAACTCCAACGGAGGGATCTGTTGATAGGCCTCGCCGAAGCCGCTTCTACTTTAGAAGACCTGGAAGTGGTGGCGACGGAAATCGCTGCCTACTTCCAAAGCTGCGGAGAGAAACGCAGCACGACCGCTCGAAGCGAGACCGGGAACGGCCGCCGAGGAGGAACGGCGGGAAGTGATCGGCGCTATGCGGGAGGTAACCGCGGAGGCGCCGAGCGAGGGAGTGGTCGCCGAGAGGAAACCAGTCGCTCTGACCCTTCACAGGGAGAAAGGCGATGGAATCCTGTCCGAGAGGCTGCGAGGATTCAGAGGCTCTACAGGCAAAACCGGAGCCGAGCGATCCGCGAGGTCTTCGGAGGATCTTCACCCTTCTGCCAGGTGCAGAGGGAGGAAGTTTTCCGATACTTCAAGGAAGTGCATGGCGAAAGTGATTGCCTGCCGAGCCCCCCTCCACCTTTCGGGCGGACTGCGGGGACTCCAGAAGTGGACAGCGAGGGCCTGGCTAGGCTGTTCTCGGAGAAGGAAGTCGGTGACCGGCTTGGGCGTGCGAGTAATTCCGCGCCCGGGCCGGACGGAATCACCTATTCCGACCTGAGAATGGCTGACCCGGGCTCTCGCCTGCTCACAGCGGTCTATAATTTATGTTACCGCCTGGAGTCGGTTCCATCGTCTTGGAAGACCTCCAACACGGTCTTGGTGTATAAGAAAGGGAACAAGAGCGACCTTTCCAATTGGCGCCCACTCGCGCTCGGCAATACCGCGGGTAAACTCTTCGCGGCGTTGATCGCGGACCGCTTGACCGACTGGGCGGTCGGGAGCGGGCGTATCAGCTGGGCGCAAAAGGGCTTCCTCCGGTGCGAGGGGTGCTATGAGCACAACTTCGTCCTGGGGGAGGTACTTGCGGACGCGCGCAAGACGAGAAAACAGGCGGTGGTTGCCTGGCTGGATTTGTCCAATGCATTTGGATCGATCCCGCACGCAACCATCCGCAATGCTCTCGTCAGCGCCGGAGTGCACCCACGCATTTTAAATACATGGAACTCCATGTACAACGGCTGCACCACGCGCATTCGCGCGGCTGAGGGGTACACGAACCCCATCCCCATTCGTTCGGGCGTGAGGCAAGGCTGTCCGCTAAGCCCAATCACGTTTAACCTTGCGATCGAGTCGGTGATCCGAAAGGCCATCGGCTCGGGAGCGGGTTATTCGTTGCACGGCCAACGCTTTACCATCCTGGCGTATGCGGACGACCTTGCTCTCATCGCGGATACGCCCGAGGGAATGCGGGATCTGCTGAGGGCAGTGGAGGGGGAAGCTCGGAGGATCGGGCTATGCTTCAACCCCGCCAAATGTGCCACACTGCACGTCATCGGCGGTCGTGGCGGCGGGGTTATTCCCTCCGTCTTCACCCTCCAGGATATCCCAATGCGGGCACTGGCAGAAGGGGAATCCTACGACCATCTGGGGATTCCCACGGGATTCAGGGTCGATCAGACGCCGATCGCCAGCATTGAAGAGCTGATCGAGTGTCTGCGCGCGGTAGATGACTCAAAATTGACCCCGTGGCAGAAACTCGAGGCGGTGGCAGTGTTCGTTCTGCCCCGGCTCGACTTTCTGCTAAGAGGGGCGAAGATTCTCAGGGGGCCGTTAAAGGAGGTCGACAAATATGTCCGGCGGCTCGCGAAGTCGTGGATGAACCTCCCTCAGCGAGCGAGTGCGGAGATCGTCTTTCTCCCGCCCAGTAGGGGGGGGGCGGAGGACTTCTCCCGCTTGCGGATCTCGCCGACGCCCTCACCATTGCACATGCATTCAGGTTGCTTAGTGCGCCTGATGCTCCGGTGAGGGAATTGGCGTGGTCCTCGCTGCGGGTGGCCGCGACTCGCGGGCTTGCCACTGCGACCTCCAACGCCGACCTCGCGGCTTTCCTTTCGGGCGACCGAACGGGAAGATCGCAGTGGGAGGCAACGGTACCCGGTATTTGGTCGTCAACCCGCACCGCCGCGCGCAAGCACGCAGATCGGTGGGGATTCTGCTGGCGGTGGACGCCTGAATTAAACGAACTCGCCCTGAGTCTGCGTGGTGCGCGGGGGCGTCCTGTCATCGTGACTCCGCGGTCACGAGGGCAGGTTGTAGCCAGGATGCGCGAAACCGTGGCAGAATATTACCAGAGCACGCTGCTCCTAAAAAGAGACCAGGGTAAGGTCTTCGAGGTGTCCGGCCGCGAGAGAGTGAGTAATCACTTTCTCCGGACGGGCAGCTTCACTCGTTTCGCTGATTGGCGCTTCATCCATCGAGCCAGGCTTGATGTTGTTCCCTTGAACGGCAACAGGCGCTGGGGAGAGGGCGACAAGCGTTGCCGGCGCTGCGGGGAGAGTCTCGAGACCTTACCCCACGTGATCTGCCACTGTGGACCACATTCGGCTGCAATCCAGTTGCGACATAACGCAATTCTGGAGCGCCTAAAAGCCGCGACCCGGATGCCAGGAAGCATCCGCATTAACCAGCGGATCGAGGGGGCTGGCGAGGAATTTGCGGCACTGCGTCCCGACCTCGTGGTTCGCCACGAAGCGTCGAGGACGATTGTCATCGTGGACGTGGCCGTCCCATTTGAAAATCGTTTGGAGGCTTTCGTAGCGGCCAGGGAGCGTAAAATCGCTAAGTACGCCCCCCTGGCCGAGAAGCTTTCAAGGGACGGCTACCGCGTCCTAGTGCGCGCCTTCCTCGTCGGCGCACTCGGCTCGAGGTGGCCGGAAAATGAGGCGGTGCTGAAGCTGCTCCGTGTTAGCGAGCGGTACGCAGCAATGATGCGCCGACTCATGATTTCCGACACCATCCGCTGGTCAAGGGATATCTACGTCGAGCATGTCTCGGGGGTGCGCCAATACCGGCTGCCCACCCTTTCAAATATAACTCAGAATGCTCCCCGAGGACCTGAACCGAATAATCACGCCGAGGCCTTGGACGGCGTGGAGGAGACATTGGGGACCCGCCCCGGGAACGAGTGACGGAATCGAATGCGTGTGGCCCTCTGGTGCATTGCTGGAACCTGCGAGTTCTATTTTTGCGATGCAATGCATCAGAGGGTGGTATGAATGCCGCGGGGCGACTGCCCGATCCCTCGGTGGAAAACTTTATATTAGTCCTATTTACTAGTCCACCAGGGTTTTAATCATTTTTATCCTATTTATTCATTGTTTATTATTTTATTATTTATTACAATTTCATTTTATCTTATTATATTTTATCTTATACGCTCGCCCTATACACGAGCCGTTATATTTTATTTATATTTTACTCAACTTCTATTTATTTATTTCACTCTATTTTATCTTGTTATCCTATTTGTTTTTACTGTTTTATTGTTTACCATATGCCTATATGCGAAGGCGGAAATATGAGTGGCATGCGAAAAGAAGGCGATGAAATGTTTTTGGCGTGATTTTATCTTATTTTATTCTAGTCTAGTTCACTTACTCTATTGTATTTTATTTATTTATTCATCGACCTACCTACGTATTTAATTATTATTGTATTGTGCAATTTCGCTACGAGCCAGGAGGAAGCCCACTCTCACTGCACACGACCGCCAGTACGCATCTTAAGTTAATATTATACGGGGCATATTAAACCCCAGATAAATGGATGGATGCGCTGTAGCCGCTCCAGGCAGCCACCCGGGCGGCATAACTATATAATTAATTTTATTCTGTGCGCAGCAGCGCTCAATTTGTAATGTACTACCCCCAGGGGGGTTTGTTCCTCTGGGGGAACATTAACTGAAAATAAAGAGAAGTTTTATTAGTTATTACTAATATAACTAAAATGTTATAAAAATAAAGTTTCCGTCAAATTAATTTGTTCGTAGTTGTCACTCAATTTACTTTTTAAAAAATTAAGTAATATTAATAATTAATAAATAATGAAAAATTCCTTCTAAAATACAATGAAAGAGGATTAAAGGAAAAGCTACAAAATCTTTTTATAACACTCTTTCGATTTGCAAATGTGAAAACGGAAATATCCACATCCACAGAGTACCTACAGATAATCAAAATAATATAGAGTTTAATGGTCAGATCATACAGATTATAATTCTCTTTTGATTTTCTTCAAGTATAAAAAATCGAGAAAACCAACAGAAAATCAATCCTTCGACTCGGGGAGTATTGAAAAGGAAATGAGATTAAAAATCTCAGGAACATTTGCAATAATTTTAGAACGATTAATTTTGACTATCTTCATAGATTTATTGTAAAATCTGAAGTTAATCGTTTCGATTTTTGAGGTAAATTGCGGATTAATCGATAACTAAAAAGTAGGTTGTACATTAATAACGTACAGCTTAAATACTGATGTGAGCACAATTCTTTTAAATATAACAAGATAAACGTCGATAAAGTATTTTGATATTCATATTTTTAATAATGAAGAAATCGAAATTCATTGCATACTTGTTGCAAGAAATAAATTACAAATAAATCTAATGTTTTAATAATGGTTCCTTACTGATATTCAACCTGTTATTATGGTATGTTGTTCTATCTTGAAGTACATCATATTGAATATGTTATTTTAACCCTTTGCAATCCTATGTCGAGCAGTTCTCGGCATAGCTCCATAAGTACTTGATTTTATTTTCTGACAATTTAATATCGACTTCCCAATTTTCTAATGATTTTGTAATACTATCTAAATATTCATCAGTACCTATAGTTATTGATATTATTGAAAGAAGTGGATAACTAATGGTAGAAAATATCGTGAAATTATTTAGCTCACTACAAAATTATGAAATAATTCGGACCGGAAAGAGTTAAGCGTAACTTGTACCAAAAGAAGTGAATCACACAAGGAATCATTGTGTATCCTCTTCTCTATTACCTCTTTCTGCATAACTAGAAATGTACACGATGTGTTGAGTTTTAATAGTTGTTGTAATTATTTTTTTAATTTATGCACATTATACATTTATAAAATAATCATAAGTGTCATTACCGAGCACGAAGGTCACTGATTACATTGTTTCCTCTTCCCTTAACAATAAGTTCTCATGTGCCAATTTCTGAACGCCCTACAGTAATTTTCCCCCGCCAAACTTACACCGCTCCTTCTAAGCTGGGAATTTTATAATTGCCCTCAATAAACAATTAAATCAACTGTACTGATCGAATCATTGTTGCGGATCATAGTGATTACAGGAATTACAGAAGTATTTCAACTAATCGCTATTGGCGAGATCAAATTACATCTACAGTGTAACTTTTTATTAATAGGAAATAATTTGCCACATAATTCATGACTGCACTGTGATTGAATTTCATTAAAGTTTGAATTATTGTTATTATATTGGAACAACAATTTTCTGCAAAAATGTAATGCATATGGGATTATAACATTTTTATAACCACGATGCGATTTTCTCTCGAACATTACGGATCACTGCCCGAGTCGAAATATTGAACCTTTTTACTACTCAACATTTAGTTGGCACAAATTTCCCTTTGTGCCATCTTAAGGCGCAAAATAGGATGTAAATTTCAACCTCCGTTGAGGTTTTATATCCTATCCAGTCCCGAGTCGAAATATTGAACCTCATTTGAACCTTTTACTACCCAAAATTTACTAACCAACAGGTCCAATTCAGAGGATAAAGGTTTTGGTGATAGCTAAATAGGAGTATCATTTTACTGAGAAAGGGTTACAGGTTTAAATTAGGATTTTTAATATTAAAAAGTATCATATTAGGTTCAAATAGGAGTAAATACTATGAAAATAGGTTCAATATTTCGACTCGGTTGTCTTTCAAATCTCAAAGCAGTCTTTCCATGCTATCAAATTGCGGGTACGTTGATGGCATTCATACGACATGCTCGCACATTACTCACACTCTCGTCATTAGCTATTGGCAATAGTGATTACCGATTGATAGTCTCGGGCTCATCGTCCTTTAAGACAATTACGAATTTCATACCTGGAAGCTTCTCGATGATTCTACACATTAATGGCGAACAACACATGCGTAGGCAATAAACATTGAAAATTTTTCATTCATACCACATAATCTTATGTTGATAAACATCGGATAAACCTTTTTCATCAGTAACCTCTTAGGCACGATGCACCATAGTGTCTTTCGTAGATGTGATCTTTCTTAACGACGCACCATTACAGTGGCTCATTCGCTCATCGTTTGAATTAAAGTTAAAGTATTGTATCGTATCTTTAAGAAATATTATAATTTAACCCTAGATCACTAACCTTCGTCGACTCGACGACGCGGATTTAATAAGTATGCCATATTAGTTAACGTATCGTAATAAATAAATACCTATCTTTAATAATAGAAAAAAACATGTTTAAATTTTATTTAAATAATACCCTTTAACCCCTTTTGTAAACACCGTAGTCGAAGAAACGAAGGTTATTGTTAAGCGTCGAAAAATAAGGTTAGTGATCTAGGGTTAAATTAATAATTTAATGTCCATCTAATATTGCAGTACTGTATCGTTTACACGTAATTACCTCTATCATACTCTGCCGTACAGAGAAACAACCACGCGTAAAATGCAGCCGTGCCTAAGAGCCTAACACTAGAAATACCGGCGTTAAATCTATTATATTTCAATATATTAAATACTTACTTTGGAAAAAGAAAAATCTAGAGGTAGAATAGATGATCGATTTGGTAATTATGTATTTTATAAGATCAACGTAGAATATCTGTTCTATAACTGTCCTATAATCTTGTAGATTTGTTGGGCTTTGGAATGAGTCATTTTGACTTGCTTGGTAGTTTTAGTGTTAAGTTTTTCACCCCTTTAACGTGGACGGTTGCCGATAAAAAAAAATACTGATCAAATATTTTCGCGAGGACTATGTCATACTAAAAGTTCATCAAAATCGGTGATTTACACCTCGGGATGTTCCCTTGTAAGGATCAAACTATCATCATCGAATTTGTAGAAGGTACTCCTTTGAGGGAATACGTACAAGCCGTAGCAAAAATCACCGGACCTATCGTTATTCGTTTCGTTTCCCGAACTGACCGTGCTCAAGACAGAGTCTGCATTTACCTTGATAACAAATCTACAGCAACAAAATTTGTAACTACTCACAAATCGTTACTCATCAACAACATAAAGGAACCCGCGTGCTCGGGCCGGCCGCGGCTGTTGATTGGGCCCATCCGCGCCCATGGTTGGAGGTCACCGGCTGGTCTCGGTGATACTGCTGCGTCCGGTCCGGCGGGTGTCCTTCTGTTCCTAGGAAAGGGTAAAGATGTTTGTTAGCGCGCTGCGTTTCGTCCTGGGCCTGCTCGTGGACTCGTCAGTAGGGCTGACCGAACAGGCCCTGCCCTAGACGCTGTGCCCCGGATGGGACGATGGTATCAGTGATGCCAGGACGTGGGATTTTTTCCACCCATGCGGACTACCTAATCCTCAGTAACGCATATACTTCACTCAAATATGGGGTATCGTTAGACCCCTGTGACAATTGAAATACGGTAAAAATTACAGGAAGAGGACATTTTACTAGATACGTCCATGGAAACAACCGCCGTCAAGCTGTGACGTCAGCATGCGCACGCGCACGATGGCTCCCACGTGGGAGAAAATCCCACGTCCTGGCATCACTGGATGGTATATGCCGGTTGATCGTATACACGATGTGTGTATACACGATCGTGGACACGATGTCTAACGGACGATCTACTACAACTCACTTGAACTAGGTGTGGCGTAGGAGTAATTGCGGTATCTCGGGGGGCCGAGCGGGAGGGTCAGGCGGCTGTATATGGGAGTCGTCAGGTCCATGGCGCTTTGCGGAGCGCCGATATGGGCTAGCGGGCTGGCCGTACAACACCCGGGGGGACTGTGTCCTCCGCAAAGTGCACCGGGTGATGGTGATCAGGATCGTGCGGGGTTACCGCACGATATTCTATGTGGCTGCCACAGTTCTGGCCAGGTCACCCCCGTTTTTCTGCTATGCGACCATGGCTGCGGAGGTCTATATAGATCTCCGTGCTGCGCGTCAGGCGGACGGGGTGGAACGGCCAGAAACCTCTGGAAGTGAAGTGAGAAGCCAGGCTGAGCAGCGTGTCTGGAACCGTTGGCTGGATTGGTTAGACGATCCGGCCAACGCGGAAAGTCGCGCTGTGAAGGCTGTTCGCCCGTTCCTTCGGGAATGGGTGAACAGAAAGCATGGCCGCCTCACTTACCGCCTGACACAGGTGCTCACCGGGCATGGTTGCTTTGGTGAGTACCTGTATAACATCGGGAAGGAGGAGACCACTGAGTGTCACCATTGTGACTCGGAGGAGGACACCGCGCAGCACACGCTGGAGGTCTGCCCAGCGTGGGCGGTTGAGCGCGGTGTCCTTAGGGATGCCGTGGGGAGGGACCTCTCACTACAAAATGTAGTGAGAGAGATGCTCCTCACGGAAGACAAATGAAGAGCCGTGGCGACCTTCTGCGAGGAGGTCCTCCTGCAGAAGGAAGCCGCGGAGAGGGATCGGGAAGGGTCAAGGGTGGCAGCCAGATCTGCTCGCCGTCCAGCTCGGGCGAGGAGACGGTAGTCCTAGGAGGGGGTGATAATGCGAGCATGCGCAACATTGCCTCCTTTCGGATTACCGATGGTGTTCACCCTGCGCCCAATTATTATATTCGAATGAATGAATGAGTGACTGTATTTATTGGCATGAATGGTGAGTGAATGTTTATTTATGGGTTTATTTATTTTTTTTTCAGGAAGGGTTTATTATTTTCAAGGGAAGGGTAGTCGGGATCCAAGTATCTGGGGAGGTACATGCATCCTCCTGTCCGGAACTTGCTTCCCGACGCAACATATCATGGGCCAGGTACGAGTTGAGGGACTCTGCCTGGCATGGACTTGTCCACCATGATGGGCTGGGAAGCCGTCATGTAAGCTAACCGCATGACGGCTTCAACTTTACGGGAAGACCCGGTGCGGGTGGCAATTGCCATCTCCACCGGGACCAGAGTTTGGCGGGCTGCGGAAGAGTCGCGAGTTGGTGCCCGGGGTCCGCCTACAAGACTCTGCGAGGTTGCCATGGGGTTTTAGTGGGTAAGAATCCCACACTATCCGTTGCCCCCTCAGGCAGCGGGTGTCTTATTGAAGATTTCCCCACGTAAAAAAAAAAGGAGTAATGACGGTCGTAGATCGGTGGTGGCACTCGATCGTGCTGCCGCCACAAACATAAATGCTGCAGTTCGACCCCTAATCAACCCAGCTCAAAGAATCGTCCTTTCCAACGTTTCTCCTACGATTCCCCACGTCTATATCGAACAATTTCTAACAAATCATAATATCAAGCTGTGTTTCACACTCTCATTCCTTCGTGCCGGTTTACAAGAACCCGGTTTCGCTCACGTTTTGAGCTTCAGGAGACAAGTTTACGTAAATCCTGATGACGTTCAAAAGATTCTCCAATCATTCTTGCTTACACATGAAAACACCCAATACCGAATATGTACATCCATTGACAAAGTCACCTGGTTCATATGCAAAGAAGGACATATTGCCAGAAAATGTACCGCTCAATCCGAAATTCATAACACATCGATTATTACGGATACTAACTAAAATCACTCAACCAGAACTGAGCAAACAGCACTAAATACCAACACATCTAATAATCTAAAACCTTCACATGAATCAAAAACACAATCCAACAAAGATGAAAGTATAGTAAGGGATCACGAAAGAAGTCACTTGAGACGTAAGGGGAGACTGATCTGGCACTACCTATCTCTTTCTATATCCCGCGACTGCTGTCCTCTTCATTCATAGTCGTACCAATTCACATTCATTTAAGTAGGTAAAATCAGTGTCTTCCAATCTGATAATAGAAATCTCGTGCGTACGTCAATGCTTCGACTTTCACGATCGATACATATCGTGCTGTCGCATTCAGTTCCACGGCTGTTTCTTTTCTTTCTTTGTCTCGCAGCCCGATTACCCCTCAACTGACTTGTTTCTGATCCCGTACAATAAAGAAAACACAGTCGACGTCAAACATAGATAAAACAACGATACAAAACCAACCAAATTCCCAAATCCCTCACAAGAAAAGACCGCTTTCAACATCCTCAGAGGATCAATCATTGAACGAGCACACCTTAACAATCGATGTACCGGAAAATGTAAGATCAAACTCGAAGAACAAACCAGCAACCACCTCCACGACATAAAAAGTAAAACGCAGCCAGTCTTTGAATAGAATAATAGAAGATATGGATAATATACTAAAAACAGTCAAACCTACTCTGATTGACTCTGCGAATAATCCCTCTTTCAACTATAACCAACTCAAAAGCTTTCTAGATGACGCCCTAGGCTCAGATAACCCTAATGAAATCGCCAAAGATTATACTCCGGATGGGAATTCCCTAATTCTTTTACTAACAATAAGTTTAATAGACCGACTCATCAAACACCAAAGTATGAAAAACAGACTTCACCGGCTCATCAAAAAACTTGAAATCAATTCTGAACCAGCCATCTCCCTTTAATCCATATTATCTACAGAAACTCCACCAACCTTATCAAGCTCCATACATGGCCCTTCCTAATCAATTATCTATAACAGGCTTGTCAAGGTCTTACTCGCCAGAGCCGTTTTTCGAGCTGCTCCGCCTGCTACTCCTTCCTATACACTCGAGAGCTCGATGATTGACTTTGCCTCCTCTTAATAGTAGCGGACCTATTGGCATGAGCACGGGCGCATTCGGGGCGACATTCGTAGTTAATCAGTCGCCCTGAAAAGACGTGCCTTGCGCGTTGTCTGCGGAAATCAGCACGACGCGTCGTGCGTGGCACGTCGATTAAGGTTATTTGTCGAAATACAATTTCACACCGCACTGTACCAGTAGGTACGACCGTAACGCCGCCGGAGTGCCTGTGAATCAGTGACATCTCGGCTGTATGTGTAGGTGAAGGAGGCGGAGCAGCTGGAAAAACAGCTCTGGCGAGCAAGACCTTGACAAGCCTGATCTATAATCTTCTCTCATATCATGCCACTACAAATTATCCAATGGAATCTCAACGACTTCTACAGCCGACTAGAATATCTTCAAAAATTGATTGGCGAATCCCAATCTGATATAATTTGTCTTCAGGAAACTAATTTCAAAAATCAATCTCCAGACTAAATAAAACAGTACAAAACTTTCTTTAAAAACCGTAACACCTCCCATACAAGTGGAGGAGTTACCATCCTAATAAAAAACAATATGCACAGCCAAGAACTAGCGGTTACAACGAATTTGGAAGCTATTGTCACCAAAACATATATCTTTCACTATACACTTATGTAACATCTATATGCCAAACAGCCAACGCCTAGGGGAAATGGAGATAATTAACTTACTTAATCAGATACCAAAACCCTACATCATTCTCGGAGACTTCAACAGCCATAATCATCTTTGGGGATCACACAAAACCGATATTAGAGGAATCACTGTCAAACAAATAATTAATACACAAAATCTTAATCTCCTAAACACCAATGAACACACATTTCTGCAGTGCAACTGGCCGCTTCAGTGAAATAGACCTATCGCTATGCAGCCAATCTATCACGCATAATACCACATGGGGTACAATTAACAACCTATATGATAGCGACCATTTCCCAATTAAAGTAACGTACAATACTCATCAAAACGACACACCCTATGTTCATTCAAAATGGAAACTCAAGAAAGCAAACTGGACACTATACCGCGAGCTAGTAACCGAGTCATCTGCTCACTTCATAGATTTAAATCCAAACAACTCCAAGATCCTAAACATGGCACTCGATCGCTTCTCTGAATCCATTACAAATGCAGCCAACTTAGCCATTCCAAGATAAAAAAATGTCAGGAATCCCAAATTAAAATGCAATCCATGATGGAATGAACAATGCTCACAAGCCATAAAAGACTGCAAACATGCTTTTAACATTTTTAGAAAACACAAAACTACCGAAAATCTTATCAACTTCAAAAAATTCAGAGCCATATCCCGTAAAATTATAAAGAGCTGCAAAAGACAGGCCTGGCTGAAGTTCGTATCATCTATGAACTCTCACACTCCGTCCACAACGATTTGGAAAAAGATAAAGTTGATTAAAGGTCAGAATTATCAATTCACGATCCCTGCCTTGAATAAAGAAAACGGTCAAATTACGACAAGCCCCAAAGAAATAGCTGAAATCTTAGCTACACAATTTTAGAACATGTAATTCTTGTGATTCTAACTATACCAAGGAGTTCCTAATTCATAAACAGACGATTGAATGTGAGCAACTTTCATCCGCAATGACTGATCGTAATGATTCAGACGCATCTGCTATAAACTCGCCGCTCCAACTTGACGAACTTCAACACATTTGAAGCAAATGCACGAACACCAGCCCAGGACCAGACGGAATTCCTAACATACTCTTAACCAATCTGCCACAAGTGGCAATTAATTACATATTTACTATTAGTAAAAGTCTATTACTGTTCAACAGTATTTGCATTCATAACATTTTCCCAACAAAATGGAACGAAGCGTTAATTGTCCCCATTTTAAAGGCAGAGAAAATTCCTACAGACTCTAATAACACTGTCCAACAAATTTGAAGCTGTTTTCTGTTTTCCTATAGCCACTATATACTTCTTATAGAATTCGTCGTCCTGAACACGAATCCGGCAACCAAATTTCTGGATCACCCTCTGTTTTCGAAAAAAATCAGCATTGGTAAAAACGGTCGTTTTCGGTAAAGAAGCTGGTTATACGTGAAAACTAAGAAACGTAGGTTGTTGTTCTTGGTCTCAAAAAATAGAGGAGTGTTTCCCGAGTATGTATATATAAGCATATTATAATATTCCGTATTGGTTAATAGCAGTAAATCACTGTCAAAGTTAAAAAACGAGCGGATTCGCGAATTTTTTACGCATTCACTTTGCATTTTCACGTAGAGGACTGTTGCTAGCACAAATTTACTGTACACCATTGGATTCTACGTACATTTCTGAATAAAAATCTATCCGCGAAAAATGTCATAACTGTTTTCGTTTCGGCACAATTTAAGAAAATATCCATTCCGAACGTTTTGTCACTACGGCGCCATCGCTCCCTGTAAGCGCCGTAGCTACTTTCACGGGCCCCGCGTATCGGTACATTCCGTTGAGGTAGAATTCTCTACCCTAATAAATACTCGTAAATACTATATTATAACATGTTCCACACATTTCTTTCATTTGAAATCTTCTAAATAAAGAAAATTTCGCTATCGTATTCCTACCAAATATACTACAACATTCTCCCCTTTGATTTTTTTCTTTTGTTTAATATTTATGAAAATAATGATGATAAGATTTATCGCGCACATATAAAATAATTCTTATTCATTGAATAATAAGCCGTATTAATATATCATTGAATAATAGCCCGTATAAAATAATTCTTATTCATTGTTTGAAGCGAATATTGTTTGATTAGTTAAATTAAAGAGCAAAGCAGAGTGAAGCAGAGAGGGGTTTTAGTGGGTATACAAAAACAATATGCTTACGGAGTCCCACACTATCCGCAAACTAAGACATTTGCGGGTGTGCGTAAAGCATTTCCCCTCAAAAAAAATATATATATAAATAAGTATTGCCTTACACTTTAGTAAAGGGGTAGAGAATTCTACCTCAACGGAATGTATCGATGCGCGGGGCTCGTGAAAGTATTACGCGTAGCTACGGCGCTCACAGGGAGCGTTGGCGTCGTAGCGGCAAAACGGTCGGAACACGCTCTCGATGGATATTTTCTTAAATTGAGCTGAAACGAAAACAGTTATGACATTTTTCGCTGATAGTTTTTTATTCAGAAATGTACGTAGAATCCAATGGTGTAGGGGAGAGAGGTGCTAAAAGTTACCGAGGTAAGTTGTTCCGATTGAAATAACTCCGCGAGGAAAAGAGATAAGAATATTGTGTAAATTCGTAATGAAATGGAACGCCACATTGAACCGACAATAGTGTAGGATCGTGAAAAAGAAAGGAGAGGCGCGCGGCAACCCATCCAATGCAGGAACTCGGCCAGAGTAGCTGAACGTCGACGATCGCCTGGGTCGGCGCGAAACCACTGCGCCAGCGACCTCTCGCTGCTGATAATTTCTCTTCACGTCCTTTTCTCTTAAGTTCTTTTATAGGAGGGCTCCTCCGCCCCGATCCTACAATAGCCATTTTAAATAAACGAGTAGAACCTGGAACAACGTAACGACAGCACGTGCCTCGCTGGTCCACGTAAGAAAATATTTTCGCATTTGGTATTTATGGTCTATCTCACGAATGATTCGTACGATATTGTTGGGTAGTACTTAAATAAACAGACTTGGTTTAATCATTCATTGTTTTTTATTTCACAAATAATAGCTTTAACAGATATGGTAACAACTTATCCCGGCTTGTTACTTTCCGACTTTAGGCATTAAAAAATTAATAATAAAAGAATCTCTCAAAAAATGACCCAAATAACTGTCTTAATATCAAAGTTATATATGTATGTAAGTTGATTTTGATCGCATCGTATGAATACTAAAAGCAAGTATTTTAACAAGTTTTGAAGTTAACTAAAAATCGGAACTTTTAGCCCCGCTCTCCCCTACAATGAATTTGTGCTAGCAACAGTCATCTACGTGAAAATGCAAAGTGAATGCGTAAAAAATTCGCGAATCCGCTCGTTTTTTAACTTTGACAGTGATTTACTGCTGTTAACCAATACTAATTATTATAACTGCTTACACATACATACTCGGGAAACACTCTATTTTTTGATACCAAGAACAACAACCTACGTTTCTTAGTTTTCATGTAATACCAGCTTCTTTACTGAAAACGACCGTTTTTACCAATGCTGATTTTTTTCGAAAACAGAGAGTGATCCAGAAATTTCTTTGCCAGATTCGTGTTCAGGACGACGAACTCTATAAGAATTATATAGTGGCTATAGGAAAACAGAAAACAGCTTCAAATTTCTTGGACAGTGTAATTGTCGGCCCATTGCGCTGACAAACACAATGTGCAAATTAATGGAGAAAATCGTCAATCACAGACTCCGATGGTTCCTGCGAAAAAAAACATATATTCTCCAAATATCAAAGTGGCTTCCGTCAACATCATTCCACACTGGACCACCTGATAAAATTAGAGTCATCCATACACGACGCCTTAGCCAATAAAAAACATTTAACTGCTATATGCTTAGATATCGAAAAGGCCTATGACATGGTTTGGAGAAGTCGCATTTTTAGAATTATCCAAAATTACGGCATAAATGGAAGCTCTCTCAATTTCATTTCAAACTTCTTAGACACCAGAATCATCCAAGTAAAGGCAAACAACACTCTCTCTTCAAAAAGAATCTTAAAAAACGGTGTACCACAAGGCTCTGTTTTGTGTGTTTCACTTTTCTTAGTTGCCATAAACGATATTTTGAACCAGGTCGAAAAACCAGTCGAAGGGTTACTATTTGCTGATGATTTGATCATAACATGTAAAGGAAAAAATCCCGAGACCACCCAGACGCTGCAAGAAACACTCAATAAACTCCAAAAATGGTCAATTACTTCCGGTTTTAAATTCTCTTACACCAACTCTGAAATAATAAGTTTCAGTAGATCCCGACAACCGCTACACATAAATTTAACCCTTAATAACCAGTAATTCAAAGAATCATCTTCCATCAAACTTCTTGGCCTAACATTTGACTCTCATTTAACCTAGAAACACAATATCAAGAATCTCAAAATCGATTGCTGCCGACGACTCAATATAATTAAAACAAAGGCAGCAAACAATTAGGGAGCAGATCTAAGCACTCTACTTTTGTCATATAAAGCAACAGTCAGATCTAAACTGGATTACGGATCAGTAGTGTACAACTCGGCGAACTCGAATCTATTAAAAAAACTTGACTCTGTGTACAACAATGGTCTCAGAATAGCAATAGGTACTTTTCGAACCAGCCCAATCAACGGCATTCTGAGTGAAACATCCGAAACATCACTCCAAATTACAAGGAAATACCTAAGTATTAAAGGGTATAGCCGTGTAAGGACGGCAATAGTGCCCCCGAAGATAATTAACCTTGAGGCATACCTTTCGATAGGGGTCGTTGGAAAAACCCTTCCTGCAAAGTTTTAACCCGGTACCCCTACCGTAGGTGTAGTTATGGGGTAAAACGTGTTTTTCGGTTTTTGCTCGATTTCTCCCGTTTGGCTTGAAAAAAATTCTGAAAAAAGTCACAGATATTGTACCCAATGGTGTGCATACATTGAAGTTTTTTCAGATTTTTTGGCTGGAAAACCGATTTTTAAAAAATCAAAAAAGTTTATAAACATTAATTTTTTATTGAAAATATGAAGTGACCACTTTGATATTTTTACATATAGTTGCACAGTACCCCAATTAATAATTCTGTAATTTTTTCAGATTTTTTTGCCGGTGACAAATCAATCAAAAAAATTAAAAGTCAACAATTTATACCAGATTTAGACCAAGTTTATATTTTCACAGTTTCTCAAGTTTGCTATAAATAATTGACTGTAATTTTTTTAGATTTTTGCAACAGTGTATCATACCAAAAAAAATAAAAAACCGTTGTTTTTTGGAATACGTATTTTATGTTAGTTTGTTTATAAAAATCCACTGCTATACCAATTCCTAATTGTTAGAACTTATTGGAGGATTTGGAACTTGACTCGTATCAAAATAGAATTGTAATAGATGTTTCATAAACCTGTAGCCATTCGAGTCTTACGGCTGAAACTAGCCGGTAACAGCTTTCCTCTTTACACTTTGCCCTAAGGAGGGTAATAAGTATATACAAGGTGTAAAAAAATTAATGGTCATGGCTTTAAGGGGTTGTTTTACACCTCTGGATCGATGGAGATTTGTGAAAAAAACCGGCCGCAAAATTCGGGAAAGGGTAGCAAATTTTTTTTATTGGCTCATCGTATTCGTCTTGTTACGTAGGTAAAATGTCTGACAATGAGAGGAACCATGGGTCAGAAACGTACCGTTCTTTCACAAATTAACTTTTAATTGGGCCTTCATGTATTGACATTGACTTTTACCAATTTTTAAATTTCATGCATGAAGTAAGAATTTGGAGTTTCTCTAACATTTAAATAGCAATTGACGTATTATAAACATTAAATAAATAAATAAATGAATATTTTATATTTGTAAAATATTTTTACAATTGTAAAAGTATCTAACAATTAATACTTAACTCGCAATATTTTTTATATTTAAACGAGGATAATTTATGTATTTTCCTTGGTGAATGCTTAAATTCGATAATACAGTGAGAACGGTGGGGACTGAACTTATGCGCCTCACGGTCCTGAGTCCAAAAATTAGAAAACGTAAAACTCATTCAGTACAATTAATTTTTCAAATGTGAAAATAGTTATTTAATAATGAAGTATATCAGTTTATTTCATGTGAAATAGTGGGTATTGCGTATAATTTTCGATCATTCAAGTCTACACTTCTTTGTTTATTGGACATGAGTGAACATCGTTTTTTATTTTTTTTTGTATGATACACTGTTGCAAAAAATCTGAAAAAATTACAGCTGTAACGTGGCGAAAATTATAAAGGCTCGAAGCGACGAGCTTCGGGAGGTTTCGAGAGGTTTCTGGAGGCAACGAGACGCATCTAGAAGCATCGAGAAGCTTCTGGAAGCTTCGGGAAACATCGAGAAGCATCGAGAAGCTTCGGAGATCGACAATTGACCGCGGAAGGGAGTGGAGGCGCGAAGCGCGAGACCGCGAGACCAGGCTTGACGACGGGGTTGTTGATTTCGGAGACCGAGGGTAGCAACCAAACGGTCTAGTATAAAAGAAGGTGCACCATACGGCATAGTTCTTCTGCGCCGAGAGAGAGAACGAGGCTTTCCACGGTCGCTCTCGGTATGCAGAATAGGGACGGATGCAGGAGAGTACGGACGCTTTTCCTGGACGCCTGCTAGAGGGAAAACGGGAGAGTACGGAATTGTTCCTGGGTCCTCGATTCGGTATGGAGAGTACGGATGCTTTTCCTGGACGCCTACCGAACGAGAGAGTACAGAGCATATCCTGGACGCCCGCCGGTAAAATAGAGCCGCGTAATTATAGTCACGGGTGGAATCGCGAAAGGTTACATTTGTACAGAAGCATTTTCATAGTCAAGCCTAGTCGACTTTGCGGTCGATTCTAAATCTATTATGTTTGTTCGTTTTATCGTAAAACCTTATTGTCCGCTCTACCGATCCTATCTGTATATTATCCATCTTCCTCGAAATGAATAAAATGAAATTTTTTCCCAGAAAACCTTTTCCTGCTTTACCCTGCGTTCCACATCCTCGATCGAACAATGGCTACACAGCCAATTATTTATAGCAAACTTGAGAAGCTGTGAAAATTTAAACGTGGTCACACCAATAATTTATCAAAAAATAGAAACAATTGTTGGTTTTTAATTTTTTTTGACTGATTTGTCACCGGCAAAAAAATCTGAAAAAATTACAAAATTATTAATTTGGGGTACTGTGCAACTATATGTAAAACTATCAAAGTGGTCGCTTCATATTTTCAATAAAAAATTAATGTTTATAAACTTTTTTGATTTTTTAAAAATCGGTTTTCCAGCTAAAAAATCTGAAAAAATTCCAATGTATGCACACCATTGGGTACAATATCTGTGATTTTTTTCAGAATTTTTTATCAAGCGAAACGGGAGAAATAGAGCAAAAACCGAAAAACACGTTTTACCACATAACTACCCCTACGGTAGGGGTACCGGGTTAAAATTTTGCAAGAAGGGTTTTTCCAAAGAGCCTTATCGAACGGTATGCCTCAAGGTTAATTATCTTTGGGGGCACTTTTGCCGT
Source organism: Cerceris rybyensis (assembly GCA_910591515.1). NCBI lineage: Eukaryota > Metazoa > Arthropoda > Insecta > Hymenoptera > Crabronidae > Cerceris > Cerceris rybyensis. The sequence continues at coordinate 8,011,050 of OU342789.1, read as the reverse complement.
CCTTATGCGGCTATACCGCGCTATCAAAACCGCCTCCTTCCCGCTCAAACCTATTTTCCATACTATCTTTAGACAGAACAATTACGTATTCCGAAAGTCAAAAAAAGAACATCTCCGCCATTTCACAGCAGAATCCAAAATCATCTGAACGAACTTACTATAGATATCCAGGTCATAACTGAAATACCAATCCTCAGTACTCCCTCTTGGTTCATCCCAAAAATCCAAACAAATACTACACGTCTACCATTAGAAACTGTACTGCTTAGCACCAAAAAGAAAATAAAGGAACACTGGAACAACATATGGAACTCCTCGGCATAACCAAGATTGACAACAATTAAAAACGACTTTTATAAACAAACAATAGCTGCTACCTTTCTAACAATAAGACACGCCCAAACCATAATTCCAAAAATCATTACTGGCCACACTAGACTAACATACCAATACTTGCTCAACAAAGAAGAACCACCAACTTGCGAATTATGCGGAACCCAACTCACAATTGATCACATCATCATCCGGTGTAGGAAATACAGCATCAAGAGATAACAACTCGGCATCAAACCCACCCTAAAAGATAACTTAAAGGACTCTTTTACGACCCAAAAACTATTATAATTTTTAAAAATTAGCAATGTATATGACAAACTGTAAAACCTAAAGTATACTCGCTAATAACCCTCATAAGTGGTTGATGCGACTTTAAATAAATAAATTTAAAATAAAGTTCCTCAAATTTTCCTTTAATTTCCTTGAACGTTTCAATATTATAAGTGACATTATATAATGTAGGAAACTTTGAGGTCTATTAAGTGAAACTATTACAATAGAGTATTCCATAAAAATTCCTCTAAATGAACCTATTCTTAAAAGGAAATAAAAATAATCATTTTGTGCAAAAAATGTTCAATTTGTTAATATTTTTAATACTCGTGAAGCGATATAAGTTAGCAGAAACACTTTAAGCTAATGTTATATATTGGTTCTGCAGGATGGCACGACCTGATTTCTTCTCGAGATAATTGTTTTATATTGAAAAAACAATTATAAATAACCAGACTATAATGTTTGTGTATCATTAATATCTTTGTATTTATTGTAGTATTTCTATTCCTGGTTTCTTTAAGTTTTGATCCACGTATTTATAAAATATCTAATTACGCAGACGCACTCAACGTAAATAGTGTTAATGAAATGGAGAATGAATTGAATTTCAACGATCTCTCACTCTACAAGTATATATAGATATTATACTTTATTCCATGTTGTCACATGTATTTACGTAACGCCCACATAATTTATTCATTAAATATTTAAATTAAAGAAATTATTATTCTATAACGTTAATTGAGGGCATGCATGCTCAGAACGGTGATCCAAGCGGTTAGTAATAACATCAATTCTTAATTATACTAATTCAAAGATTTAATTAATATCCATGAACCAACTATATAAGCTTTCACATTATTAAATTCCGAATCAAAACTTTCTTTTTACGTTTAACAATGTTGTTCGCACTCTGCCAAGACTTAATCATCCTCCAAGTAAGCGGCAATAGCACGCGGTGTACCAAGTCTGTAATAACCAATCTCCTGAAGCTTCATCCACGATACCACGTCGACCGATTACACGTATCTAGGTAAGTACATACTTATTCGTCCTATCTGAATGCTTCCTGTCGATCAAAACGTTCCAAAACCTTTTTTTCCGAGGAATGTTGCGGTCATCTAATCACGCTTGACCTGCAACACATCTTCCCGCTTTGGGGCTGTTTAACACAGTTTGAGTTTATCGCAACTTCCTGCGCAAACCGGAATGCAACAAGTTTATAAGCTCATGAATGCAGCGATGAGAATTACACCGTTCTAGCTTGATATTAACTACCTATCGTAAAAGATTGCACAAATGCGTTTTGTACCGACAACAAGGATTTATTAGAAATTTTTAGTTTGAAAATTGTTTAAGTTCCATTTCAGGAGTTTGAAACGAACATGCACTCTTATATGCAATAAAATTTTATGAAATGAGATAATTATTTTTTAAATAGTTATAATTCTATTAAATAAATGAGCCGTTCATTCAGTTGACTGTAGTAACGTGTACGACTTAAAGTTAGCCCTCATAAACCACATTTTGCGGTTAAAGCACATAGCATGAACGTTGCTAAAAATTGTCCAAACTATTGAACATAATTTGGAAATCCTATACCATAAATTCTTAGTGTTAGGACATTCGTTTTTACTGAATTATAAGGATTTTGACATCGTAGAAATATCATTGAAGAAAAATATTTTACTGTTTGTCCTCCAACATTATTAAAATATTATTAAAAAAGGTGGGAAAGGCGATTTTGGAGGACGCGGTTTTGGAAAAAGTAAAGAATTCTACTGGAGAAACAATAAACTGGTTAAAAATATGTTGAATACATTTTTCGAAAAATGGATCATATAAAATTTTCTATAAGATATCAATGGATAGATGAGAATTCAGAGTTTAAAATTCTGGATTTATTATCACATTTAGTATTCACCTATAATCAATATCGCCTCCTTTATAGAATATGAAGAATCTGTTACTATTTAGATTATCTTTCAGAAATTGCATTTATTTATAGATAAAACGGGTACGACAAAATGATAGGACATGTTGAAAAAAAATGATAGTCTGATTTAAAAGCAATTTTATTCAAATTTCATGAACGTGTACAATTCCCTTTTCTTTCTATGACTTCTAATAGTTTTTTTGGCAAACATTTGTATAGTTTTTTTATCAAATTTCAGAAATTGAATTCCATCCTTCCTCTATCGTGATTTTTAATTCTTGTAGGAAATTAAATAAATTGTTTCACACCACGATATATGTACACGACGCGACGGGCTAATCCCCTCATAAATTCTCAATATTTCAGACAAATGACCTTACTGGCCACTGTAAAACCTCAATATTATTCGTATCAAAATAGGATTTAACAAATTTAGCAGTATGTATAGCTGCATTGTCGTACTGAAATACGAATTGTTCTCTACTAATACGTTTTGTATGTGTCACGATTTCCTCATGTATAATATCGACGTAATTTCTATTTTCCATTTTTCTATTTATAAATCGTATGGATGGCTTTTCTTTGCAACCAATCGCACCTCAAACTATAAGTCCGCCTCCATTCATTTGATATTGCCGTTCTTTTCTCAAATTATGAAAATAACACGACCAGCCATTATGCCTGGCCCATTAGACTGGCAATATGTTTCTTCGTTAATGGTGGTTTCATATGCAATTTTTGTCTTTGAATATATTTAGATTTATATAAAAGATGTTGTGCATTTCACACATTCGTAGATACGTCTGCCTCCTGCATAATTTTTGATTTGATGTCAACATTGAATTTGATGCTACTTTTAAAATTGACCGTGTTTCGCTATTATTTATAACACGCGGACGACCTGTCATTTTCTTTATGCTATAACTTTCAGGACGTTTTAACAAATTTTGAATAACTTTTCGGTTTGTATGTACCTATTAATTTAGAAATTTTCGAAATACATAAGTCTTCTTTTCTAAAATTCAAGATCATATCTGCGTTTTGATCACTTCCTTTCCATGTTCCATATTTGTGATTAACACTGCTTCTTGCTAACTATTGCAATGAACTATATAATACACTTAAAAATGAAGCACAATAATTATTCACAACATTATTCAAAATAAATCTGTCGACTATTCGTCAAATATTGATATCGCTGTGCTAAGTCACAGTAAACTTTCTGCATGTCCGGTACTTACAGATTGACCCAAGTAACTGGGCACCTGGGAGGATGGCACTTGACATTCTACCTTGCAATTCGTTAAAAGAGCTACACATAGAAAGCGAACTAAAAGACGAAGAGAGAAAACGCTGCAGATCGGAGCAAAGGAGACAACGCGATTTAGGTGGCGACAGTGAGGACATCGGCGTATGCACCAGATTTCTAACATCTCTATAGTAAAAACAGGATAAACTCAGGCAGAATTACCCCCACCACAAGGAGAATCCTCTATAGACAGGGTGGAAAGTTCTCGCACCTCCAGCCAAACTAGTAAGAATATTTCAATGCTACGATTTTGTCGAGTAGTTACTTTCACCCTTTGACTACTGTTGGCGCCTATTGGGGTGTGAAACATGTTGGCTTCTGGGTACTGTAGGCGCCAATAGGCTTCCGGCTTATTAAATATTGTGAAAAAAGCTTAAAATTAATGTTCACTTTTAGTGCTGTTACGAAATGAGCACCACATTGTCTTTCGAGTGAATTTATATAATAAATAAACTCTTGGATATTATGTTTATATATAAATATACTATATTTGTAGATTTTTATTTCTATGTGCGTGTTTTTAAAGGTGTGTGTGTGTATGGTTTGTAGAAAAGTTAAAATGAAAGTCTGTCTGGTTGCTTTTGAGAGTAGAATGGAAGTACGAATTTTCAGGGAAGTCGTGGGTGCAGAAAATTAGGAGATGTTAGGAGTGGGGATCAGGGGCCTTAGTAGGTGGGCATGAGGTTCACGAGAAGTATGGTGGTCCCTTAGGAAAATCGTTGTACATGTGTACGTGTGTGTATCTTACATAATTAAAGTACATTTATAATCATAATACTAATAACAACAATAATAATGGTAATAATAATAATAATAATAATAATAATAATAATGATAATAATAGTAATAATAATAATACTGATAATAATAGCAATAATAGTAATAGTGATAATTAGACTGCGGATTTTTATGCATTTATGACAAATTAAATACGACTAAAATATACAAAAAGAACATAATATAAAAATATATCTAAAATATCTAAAGTATGGTATTTGTTGTAATATTTATTAAGTGCAATAAATCCCTAGATAGATTTTTCTGTCTCACCTGCATTTTTGAAACTCGAAATTTGCATAAACATCCGCAGTCTAGTGATAATTAATATAATGAGGTTGGGGTTAGGACGTAATAGTGTCCTAACAATTTAAAGCAGAATATTAATAAATAAATAATATTGGTCTAATGTAATAGTGGCAACATTCGATTGGAGGCTTTTTAGCTGTACCGTGAAGTACTTGAACATGATGTGGTCTGTAAATAGGCCGCATAATGCGTTGGTTTTTTCCCGGGAAGCATCAGACTACCCGATGGTCTAATGTAATAGAATTCAGTATTTTGAATATTTTAATATATGTACTTCGTCAGAAATGCATGCCTAACGAAAAACTTCGCTGTTCTCGGTGTAACCTATGTATGCAATTTGCAACGGTAAATATGCAATTAACTTTCACTTTTTTCAACCTATTAACGATTTTCAAATAAGAAATACGACGTTCATTGGTAAAATTATTTTTGTCCAGTTAGATTCGCAAAATTGAACCACAGTGACAGAGTACTATTTATAGATGTACATATATACGAAATGTTTGCAAATGTCACTGAATTTTAGTAGCACGGAAAATTCAGGGGTGTCCTATCATTTTGTTTCGTGGTGCATATCACCGGAACACCATGGTCTCATAAAATCGCTCCCATATACACAAAATAAAGATGAGAACTAAAATTCTTATGTAATTCATGTAGGGATACTTGTTTTGGCGGTGTTAACCAGTAGATCTCAACAGACGTATTTTCAAATTCCATATTTATTAGAATTAAAAACAGAAAATATCAGTAAACACAGAAATAAACAATAAAATAAGCTGTAGCAGGAATGGCGTGGTTTCTCGTTCGTTGCGAGCTTCTCAAACTCTGTAACTGCTTTACCGTCTTTTGTCTTTTTCGCAAACCTTTTCCATATCCTGCTCCATCCTTACTCGCTCTCTGTCGCTCACTTATTTACTCACTCATTTATATAGCTATAAGATTTTCTGAATTACATAAATCGTTTGTCTGAATGGCATAAGTTTTTTTTTAATTCGAAGCATCTTAAATTATGTCTAATTGACTTGGGCTGTTTCAAATTTTATTACACACCTAGTTACTAATTTTGAAAGTGGCATAAGTCTATTCTTGGTAACAAGACACATAGGTACCTATTACTTGTTTGATACTTGCTAGTATTTTAATAAGAGTTGTATGTTTAACTTTCTAGAAACACATAAGGAGTATGATACATTGGTATCCTATACGTATATTTGTAATGTCAGTGAGGTGCAAACCATTAACACGTTCATGCCACGTGTACCATTTTTGGTACACGTTAAACTTGACCTGCAGGTAACGTGTACCATAAATGATACACGCAGACATATTTATTTATTGCGCTGAAAATATATATTTTTTGCCAAATTTAATTGTGTAACCTATGTTTCCACTACAATAATGAGGTATTATACGAAATGCAATCTAGAACAAAACATATACATTTGTTTAATCGTTATATATGTAATAATTATTAATTACATATAATGATTGACTTTTTTAAAGCAAGGGATGCATAAAAATGTCGTTTTCTAGAGTTTGTTGCAATTTCAGAAGATAAATTGTTGTTTTCATCCTCACAGTAATAGAAATAATTAACTAATTGTTTTTTAAATTTTATTATTGACACAGATCTACGTTGCTGGGTATTACACAATATCCAAGCGTTTCTAACTGATGTATTTGGTAACAGCTCAAATGCTACTTATTTATACCATTTAAAGGTTTTACGTAGAGCGTTATTACATACTGCCTTCTTTACTAACCGAAAATTTTAGAACTGGCTGACTTTTATTGTCGAACTGATCGCAGCGCCACGTGTACCATAAATGGTACACAATGTGATAACCATTCTAAACAATCTAATTACTTATGGATTGATGATATAATGACATATTATGTGATAATATATCAATTTTTAGTCAAAACAACAAATGGCCTGGATATCATGTCGAGTAAAAACGGCTTGGCACGGAACGATTTAAATATTTTAATTTAAACATAAATGGATTTGAGTCGCTTTCAAAATAAATGGCTTTAATTATCTCGACTTAAAAAAGAATGAACAACGCCGCTTTCAAAATAAATGGCTCATATATTACAGTGTGCATTACCCTCGAAATTTAGCAATCGGTTAAAAAATATTACTGGCCGAATGCTATACTAGAATTAAAGTTTCGTGTATCCAAGAATTTTAAGGTATTCCTTTATAAAGAAATGTAACACGTAAATTCTCAAATATCGATTTGATCAATTGTATTTTTACATTTAATTATGCAATAAGTTATCATTTGAAAGTGTCCATAATAGAGTTACGTAAGTCTTCGGAATTTTTACATGCATACTTCCCTGAATTTGTGTACCAACTTAAGATTGCGCGAGTTATCATGGAATTTAATCTAAAAGAATGTAAAATTTAATAAGTTATCTTAACCGCTTATTGGCGGTTCTCCGCTTAAGAATTATTCATTGTAAATTGTAAGTATGCAGAAGAAATAGATCGACAGATAAAAAATATTCCGATATATGTACTACTTTGCGTATAGGACAAAACAGGGTGGCATTGACGAATTAAATTGATTAGAAACTAAAAGAAAATTAAACAGATGATAGGATATAATAACATGGTAAGTGAACAAAGCCAACATCGATGCAATCCTCATAAAATTAGTACGTAATAACCTAGGAAAACGTTGCGAAATCCTAATAAAAACGTAGAACACTACAAATTATCCAACGTACGAATAATAAAGTATTGTCAGACTATATATAGAGTTTAACTAACTATAAGAACCTAAAGTGAACTGAATAAAAGAAAAACTATATTGTGCATCAAAGCAATATAAATCAAATATAGATTTCCTTTTTGTGTAGCACCGTTCCAACTTTTCGATCTATCATTTCTCAATGACGACTCGTAGCTTCGCGATATTCGAAACACGCATGTTTCGAACAATCAGCTATAAATTTTCCTTGGAATTTCATTGAATACGTTAGGAGTTAGCACTATAAGTACTTACACTTCGCGGTTTCTTTTTTGTATCGAAAGGACGACGATCATTGTTAAAAGTGTGACAATGACTATAATGCGCACAAAGGACACAATGAAGTTGTATGGAGAGTTGAAAGCTTGACCGACCAGTTCTCGGTGAGCCACCTTATTGTCCATTCCGCATGTGCTGAATTATGCTAGTCAGGTCGTCATTACTCTTAACTGTCGAACAAACATGACGAAACCAAGGAGTAAGACGCATATCGACTATTAAATTGTTCCTACTACTGTGAAAACAAGACTGTTTACCGTTTTGAACGAAAGTAATTAAATGTGTCTTGTTTAAATGAATTTTATTTAAAACTTGTATTTTTTATTTCATGATAATTGTAATTTAATTAGGTACCTATAAGGGAAAGTTCTGTCGTTTTTGAACATGTGGACTTTTATGCGTTGTCGATCCTTAGCAAGAATTCTGATCCGACTGAAACCAGTTTAAACATTTATTGTTAGATTAGTATATGATTGATGATTTATACACGTTTTTTCGTATTTTAGTCAATTTTTTGAAAGTTGTAAAACTCTTAACATGAGTGAAGAAAAAGTGCACTTAAGGTAGTTCTATGCATATTCAGAACAAAAAATTTATTTTTATGTTCTCAGATTTTAATTCTTTTTATATCATTTTTTCACAAAAATTGGTAAAAATACTTCTACTATTCTATTATAATCATCATAGTAAATGTTTATAAAGAGAAAAATAATTGTTTAAATATGCGAAATAATTCTAATTTATTTATTTTAAATCAAACTTTTGTCGATACGGTACCTACTACAGATAGAAAAGTGTGTACATAGAGAGAATTTTTTAACGTACACTATGACAAATACATCGCGGCAACATCGCATCATTCAACTTACTTTAACCTATAGATACAAATGAGAATTTGACAGTTATTAGAGTTGACACGTTGATCATCATGGAAAAAACAAGATATAAGGGCAAATTTGTGAAAAAAAAAACTCTCGAAAGAAATTTGAAAGCAGTGGAGTTTCTCAATAAAGGGAAACTAAAAGAAAAAATCAGAAATTTAACTCATTGTATTGGAGAAGCCGAAAATCCAAAATTAATCTCAAGTAGCATGAAGTATGGTTTGTGTGAAGGCATGCGTTTCATAGATTTACAAGTTTTAACTGAAAATTTACAGTGTGAAAAATGTGGTCAATTATTGCATTTAAAAAATACGAAAGAAGAAAAATTGGTTGGTCAACGAGTTAATTTATTAGTTACATGCACTGAATGTAAAGCTGTCAAAGAAGTATACACTAGCAAATCACACCTGTCAAGTGAAAAAAAAACAATGAAAAGTGATGTGAATACAAGATTAATTCTTGGGAAGAACAATTTAGAATGATGATCGTTTATTTGTGATTAATTATAAGTTATCATTTGATGATGAAGGTGAAAGTAATATTACAGGTGCCATACACAGTGGGATTGGGTGTACTGCTTTGAATAAATTGTTAGCTTGTGTGAATTTTCCAATAATTTATCCAGCATTATATAAAAAATTTGAACGAGACGTTGGATTGGCTATTGAAAAAACTGCCAAAGATAGTTGTAGAAAAGCTGCAGAAGAGGAAGGACTTCTTGTTGTTCAAAATATTACGAAATTATGTGAAGAACTGTAAGCTAATTTTTTATGAATTTTGATTCCTTAAAATCATATTAAACGAATAGATTATTATACAAATGGTTGAAAACAATAGTTACTTACGATTTTATGTCTATTTTTTTACCAATCAGTTTATAGTTTTTGGTATATAGTAATTGTTTAAATTGTGAATATAACTCTTTTTTGGAGTAAATATGTAATGAAATCAATTTTTAATTTGTAGGAATTCAAACGATATATTGTAATCAATGTACAATAAAAATTCAATTTTTTACGTAGCTTCCATGAAGTTTTTTCAGCAAATATATTCGTTTATTTCGATAAATTTTAATGTAATTTTATGATTTCATTTTATTGTAATAGCCCCGATGAAGTGGTGAAGGAGGTTTACCCCCAGTTATATAAATTTGATCGTGATCCCAGCATGCCAAGTGAAGACCATACTGAAGAATTTGATATGGCAGTAGAAAACATCGTAAACATCATAGTTTCCTACGACATGGCCTGGTCCAAAAGAGGTGCAGGAAATAGCTACGATAGCTTAAACGGCTATGGCGCAATAATTGGATTTCTATCCAAAAAAATAATCGATTATGGAACACGAAACAGAAAATGCCGCCAGTGTGGAAAAAACGCTGACAAAAAACATGACTGTCGCAAAAACTTTCAAGGATCTGCCAAAGCCATGGAGGCTAATCTTGGTTCTGCTCTTGTTAACGATAGCTCAATTTTAAAAGAAGCAAACGTTAATGTTCGAGTCTTAATTGGAGATGAAGATAGTGCAACAATATCTTCAGTACGCAAGAATAGTAAACATAGTATCGTGAAGCTTGCTGAGTATAATCATCTTCGTAAACACTTTGTTAGTGATTTGTATTCTTTAAAAAAAAAATATAGAGAAATGGCACATAAGAGCGTAATTCCGCATTTGAAGAAGTGCTTTGGATATGCTGTAGCTCAAAATAAAGGGCAAACAGCAAAATTAGCATCCACACTTCGATCTATTCCAGATCATGTTTATGGTCGACACGAAAATTGCGATTCTTGGTGTCATCGAGACTCTAATTATTCTAATAACAATACCAAATCACAAACTATTTTACTTCACGATCCAGAGCTCTTCAAAGAGTTGTCAACAATTTTTCAAAAGTATGCTAATAATGCATCGAAGTTTTCAACTGGAGCATCCAGTCAAAGTAATGAAAGCTTTCACAATATGGTTGTACATAAGAATCAGAAAAAAGATTGTCATTCACTCAGTGAGGCTAGTGATTTTAGAATAGCTAGTGCTGTATGTACAAAAAATGAAGGTAATTTGTATTTATCTAAAGTAGAAAAGCAGTTGAATATGAGTCCAGGCAAGAGAACCGCATCTTTTTCAAGTCAACTAGATGAAAAAAGACTTAAACGTGCAAAAACAGCTTCTTTACCAGAAACAAAATTGAGAAGGGTACATTTGCGATAACAAAGAGTAGATTTTAGAAAAAAAAACGAGAAGTCAGAAGGTACTATGTACGAATCTAATTGTGGTCTCGAATTATCAAATGATTTATTTGCTGAAAATAATGTTAATGAAGAAAATGAAAGATCACCTTGTCTTTTGAAAGCAGTTAATGAGTACAACATCATTTATTTTGATCTAGAAACTTCAGGATTTGGAAGATCAGCGGATATTTTACAAATCGCAGCTGTCGGTCAAGAATCAATATTTTCAACTTATATAAATCCATCACAGCCTGTCACAGTCTCTGCATCAGCAGTTACTGGGTTAGAAAATGTTCATGGTGAATTATTTTTACATGGTAAAAAAGTATCTTCTATACCGATACACCAAGCTTTGTTAGAATTTAAAAATTATTTAGCTTCATTGTCAACACCTATTCTCCTTGTAGTTGTTGCGTGACGGGCGGCGGAGGTGGATAAAGGGTTTTGAAATAGGAAAGGACGAGTTATAGAATAGGCTCTAATGATTTTAATAATGATAAATTTCGGTAGCGGTTAGGTAGTCGAGCTTAAGGGAACTCTTCCGTCGCGTCAAAAGGGAAAACTCGTTCGATGTTTTATTATCGAACGATTAATTATTTATGTGGGTAGTGCTGTGCTGGAAATCCTCTACAGGATCCACCAATTTCGTTTACAGTGGGAATGGATACGCTAACAAAGGTGATTCAAAGAATCCAATGATTAGATTTGAACAAAGATTAGTTTTATATTAAACTCAAGAAATTAGATTTTACAATTAATCTGAATCTATGTTTACAACTAAATTTTTATATGAAAATTTGTTTACAATTATTGACTCTGGTTTACATATGTTTCTGTTTGTTCGATATATAATAGATATATAATTGGTAAAGAATATATATATAGAAATAACAATGTTGTTATGATAGTTTTATAATAATTATGATGATAGAACAATAGTGAACAATAAAAAGAATATTCAATGATAGCATTACACATTTGGTATCCTCAGAGTGATTGCTCACTGTGCAATACTACTTTTCAAAAACATAAAGAAAATTATATTTACGCTTAGTCGATTCCAGACACAACAATTCGGCTGGGTTTTCGCTGATTTCTCTGTACGGGCAGAAAACACCAATCTCGTTATCAGAATCGCTGCGATGACAACCTTTTTGTAATCTATGACTTAAAATAAAATATGTTAACATTTGGTCGGTTTATCTTTAAATGAAAATAATAAATTGAATTCGGAATGTAATACAACGAAGATATAAATATAACGAAAATAATTATTAACAATGGTTTGAATAGAATTATATTACATATTTCTCGATGGCTTTTGGTATGTATTGTCGCGTCACTATTGAAGATTTTCACGAACAATGTCACTCTCCAACCACCGTTGTTTAACGAGGGATCAAGTCTATTATCGCGTCACTTTTGAGAGATATTCGCGGATAAATTAGCTTAACATCCAGATCCTCGGACCAGCGTCTTACGTACCTCACGATTATTAATAATAGCACTGTACTGAACTTTGAATTATCGAACTGTTCTCGATGCTTTCCAAGATGCAAGTCGATGCGTTCACGGTGCTTCCAAGACGCTAATGGTGTGTTCACGGTGCTTTCCGAGACGCTAGTGATTCGCAAGTTTGAATTTTTCGGGGATGTGAAGACGCTCGACCGATGCATGACGTTTAAAGCGCGCGCAAAAATGACCAATTAGGACTATTGAAATTTAAAGGTTGTCACAGGATTCGTCAACGCAAGTGATGCTTTCCGTTTCTTTGGAGGGGCACGATGCTCGCACCCTCCCTACTCTGATTTCTACAAGGGGTCTATTTCCTAGAATTTTCTGACGGCCGTCGCTGCGACGACGAATATCGTCCTCGAAACGACGTTACAATTCGGATTCATCGTCTGAGAATGTTTCAAGAATAAGATAACGCTAAAAATCAATAAGTCCAGGGACTTATTCGAATGAACCATCTGCTTATTCCAGACTAATGCGTAGCCAAAATTGACAGCGTTACAACTTCTATTGAATAGATAAATTGAATAAATGAGTTGAATAAATGAATTAAATAAATTGCAACCAATGATTCCTTACTATAAAGTATGTTGCATTGTGAAAAATAATAATAGTTTGCTAGAGAAAGTTGTAGCAAATATGGTCAACATGTGTGACTGTACGGTTGCGATGCTTCCAAGGAGGTATGTGCTACGTAGGTCTGTTTTGTGTCCCGTTAAGCGTTTCTTCCGTGCGGCTCCACAGCCGTGTCACCTGGGCGGCGGAGCTTCTCGTTTTCAACCGCCTATTCGTACCATTTTGTTTCTTGGAGTCCACTCGCTCAGCCTCTTAAAGGAAGCACCCGACAAAGTCGTAGCATTCAAATATTCTTATTAGTTTGTCTGGAGGAGCGAGACATTGTATTACATTGTTGTCTCGTCGCGCGCTTCGTTTCATCAAGGAGAATCTCCCCATGTGGTGGGGGTAATTCTGCCGGAGTTTATTCTGTTTTCACTATAGAGATGTTAGAAATCTGGTGCCTACGCCGATGTCCTCACTGTCGTCACCCAAATCGCGTTGTCTCCCTTGCATCGATCTGCAGCGTTCTCTCTTTTCGTCTTTTAGTTCGATTTGTATGTGTAGCTCTTTTAACGAATCGCGAGGTAGAACGTCAAGTGCCTTCGTGTACATGTGACAAGAGGCATGACGCTTGACGCCTGGCGAATCAAGCTCTGCCAAAACAGGCTTACCTCCTAGGTGACACGGCTGTGGAGCCGCACGGTACGTCTTAGCTCAAGGGTAGGCTTTTGTTACAATGTCATAAACCAATGGTAAAAATAGTATACCGGGTGGTTCGTTAGAAAAAGGTAGAATAAAAATTGTGAAATTTGTGTACGGGACGTAACATAGCCCATAAAGTTACATTTGATTCTCATTATTTAGTTCGAGCAATTCAAAAACATTCACTAATATCTGAATTTGAAAATTTGATTATTGGATTTTCAGATTCTTTAAATATTTTCAAAAAAAAGTATCCTGATCGAAAAGGACCAGGAGTATTCAAGTTATCTGCATTAGCGAATGATTTTCTACCTGAAAATTCTAACGAGAATTTTCACGATGCAGTGTACGACGCGAATGTATTACAGCAATTAAGCTCATTACTAATTTCTAAAACTGAGTTTTTCGATACAGCTGTATCATTTAGAGCTACTTTGCAATCTATTATGAGATTACAAAATGAAAACTGTTTAAAAAAAACTTTACAACCACTTCAAAATATTATTTCGTCTGGTATGATTAAAAAAATCTCACAAGCTGGGATAAATTACAATAAATTGAAAAAAATATATCTACAAGATGGAGAAAATGCTATCATAGACCTATTATCTAAAAAAAATAAAGATGGGACAACTTTGGTTACTAAGAATAAAAAAATTTTAAGAAAAATAATTGAATTTTTAAAAAAAATAATTAGTCATTTTCGTTTTGAGCTCAAATTTTCATTTTCTTTTATTGAATATTTTATGAAAGTCATAAAAGGAAAGTATTAATCTATATAATATTTAATTATTGAATTTGAGAACCATTGTAATTATTACATTTTTTTAACTTTTATTATATTATTATAACTTAAAATTCTTTAATGTAATAGAAATTCAAAAGCAAAATATATATGTTTTCTAAACAGAATTTAACTGATTCCTGTTTTTCTTATATATTATCTATTAATAATGTTTAACATGCTAAGAATTAAAAGACCAAGTTGAGCGAATTTTAATTTTATGTCGTTTATTAACACTAGAACTACGGGCGTTAAATCTGTTGTATTTCAATAGGTATATTAAACAAGTACGTAGGAAAAAGAGAAATGAAAAGATGGAGAATATGATCGATTCGGTTATTTATGTTTTATAAGATCAACGTAGAATATTTTCTCTATGACTGTCCTAAAACCTTGGAGAACTTTTGGAAAAAATTTGGAACCAGTCATTTTGACTTGCTTGGTAGTTCTAGTGTTAATAAAATGAAATTTTCAAAAATCCTTTTCTTTTAATAATTTTATTTATTTATTATTTGTATATAAAAAACGAATTCAATTTAGAATTGATAAGACGAAGATTTGAAAAATTGGCGGTAAAAATCATGTTAAGTGACGTAAGCAACGTTGCCAGTTTTATTTTGCTAATGTAAATCATCGCGTGTACTCTCACTTTTTTTCACGATTTTTCAACTTTTAATAGAAGTTTTCTTAATAAGTACGTGGTAAATAATGATAGAAAAATTACATCGGGTTCTAAAAGAATTGATTAGACCACTACTATTTTTATAAAGATTTTTGTCGACTCGTTCCGGTTAAAAAAAATAAAACCATGCATTCCAAGGCATGTAGAAATGGCTGTCCCTATAAGACTCGTGTAAAAATAATTTATTTTAAAAATAATTTTCTCATAAACTATGTGGTTAATTTCATTGATCTTTCGCAAATTGTTTTGGAATATAATACAAGAAACTTAAATGATAGGTTTTAGGAAGAAATCACTAGGAAATTGTTAACGCAACACAGTAAGTAAATTTTCAAAACTTATAATGAAAAACTAAAATTTAAATTCCAAATAATTTTAATAAAGATTTTTCTATATTAATTTATTATTTTAATTTAGTGAGATCCTTGCGCTTGATGCTTTCTGCACAGAGATTTTATATTAGGTTTCAATTTGGTTAGCTTTTACAACAGTTTTGACGGACACTTATTTCAAATTAACACCAACTGAATGCTGTGAAACACTACAGAAGTTGCGATGGGCCATTCAGGTGCGAACAACTGCGTTGTTTAGCAAGATTTTAAAACGTCCGGGGTTCCCCGCGGAGCCTGCCGTCTGCCGCAGGGAAGTTTACTTGACGACGCCAAACACCCAGTTGATATTTTGGTCTCGTCAAGCGAAATTATACCTAATAATTATTTACCGCAATTATTTAAGAATTTGCTTTTTTCGTTAAATTTGGCACCGAATTCTAGCATTGCATTTAAATGGCCCGGTGCGAAAGGGTTAAACTCGTGTCGAGTCCATTTTCGAATTGCCCCCCTTGACAATCAAATTGCCCCCCTGTGGGACGTGGGTCCCACGTTGGGAAACAATGATTTTATTTAGTTGATCGCCGCGTGCCTTTTTCGAGTCGCTCCGCCTGCTCATCCCAACCATATGTTTTTTGCCCAACAGAGATTCTCTTTTCTATCACTTGCCAGGCTCGGGCCTATCGGCACGAGCATAGTAGTGTATTGCGGCGACATTCGTATATCACAGGGTGTTGAATTAGTTACACGCCGCGAGCCTTTTCTGAGTCGCTCCGCCTGCTTCTCCATACCAACTGTTTTACCCAACCAAGCTTCTCTTTCCAATCATCTGCCAGGCTCGGCGTATTGCACGAGTATAGTGGGGCTTTAGGGCGCCATTCGCCTCTGATCGGTCGCGCTGGAAAGACGCCGCGCACGCCGATTACGGGAAAAAAAATCGATGCGCGTATCCCGTCGACTGACGTTATCTGTCAACGAACAGTTTCAGATCGCGTCACATGGCGTTTAGGTTAAAACAAAAGTATTACTAGTAAAAAAGTATGCTCAGATATGTCTTGAATTAAATGCGATTAAGAGATTTTAATGTTTTTGGACTTCCGGCGGTGGTTTTGGCAAATTCGGCAGAAAATAGTGACAGGAATAACATTGAAAAACTTATATTGTATCTCAAAATACCAATGGAAACATTGAGGGTATCTAATTTAAACAATGTAAACATATATTTCTATTTGTGAATATGGTATATGTCTACATTCAATGTAGATATATATTTCTGTACAAACAATGAAGTTTTCCTTCAAGTAAAGTTGAAGAAATAAATAAATAAAAAAATTAGTATTGCATCGATATTATCTCCACAATATTATGAAACTTTTATATATACATATAACATTTTCTTCTAAAATAAATGGTTCTACTGTGCATACATTTATACACACAACCATATAAACAACAATCATAACGACAGTTTATTAAAATTATATCCAGTAATCTTTAATTTTTTACCTCTTGTTTCTTTAATTCATATGTATACTAAAGAAACAGTTGTGTTACGAACTAGCACGCGCACGTATAAATTAATTGCCAACGCAAAAGAATACATTGTTGCCGCCACGGTCAACTTAGCAATAGATTTTAACCGTTTGAGTGTCAAGCAGCGAAAACGCGCTTCTTTCGTTTTGTGTCGAGGAATGCAATAAAGTAAAATTTCAATGTTTTTCTGCTAACAATCTATTAATCGCATTTAATTCAAGACATATCTGAGCATACTTTTTTACTAGTAATATTTTTGCTTTAACCTATACGCGATGTGACGCGATTTGAAACTGTTCGTTGACAGATAACGTCAGTCGACGGGACACGCGCATCGATTTTTTTTCCCATAATCGGCGTGCGCAGCGTCTTTCCAGCGCGAGCGATCAAAGGCGAATGGCGCCCTAAAGCGCCACTATACTCGTGCAATGCGCCGAGCCTGGCAAGTCATTTCTGGTTGGGTAAAATAGTTGGGAGGGAGAAGCAGGCGGAGCGACTAAGAAAAGGCTCGCAGCGTGTAACTAATTCAACACCCTGATATATCACCACTCGAGCTGGAAGGACGTGCCACGCACGCCGGCTACGAAAAAAATAAAATGATGCGGGTGTCCCGTCGACTGAGTTTATTTGTCGAAGAACAATTTCTGATCGCACCACGTCGCGTGTAGGATAAAATAAAAGTATTATTAGTAAAAAAGTATGCTCAGATATGTATTGAATTTGAATAACTAAGAAGTATCGAAAGGTTCCGGATTGAAACTTTTTAGATGTATTCATTATATCGATACCAATTTTCTAATATGTCGTATCCCACAGAATTTGACATTTTCACTTTTTTCGAAAAATGGAATCATAACGTTGTGCAGCTTATGTCAAAAGTTTAGAAGTCAATTTGTTTATTTACTATTTTTAAATAAATATTCTAATACGTCGTATCCCACAAGCGAACTGTGGCGCGTTCTGAGATGTCGTATCCCACATTCGTAGGTTAAGTTGGCGCCTAAAATGTGACAGCCACCTTTGATTTTGGAATTCGTATTAAGTTAATTTAACTCAAATATCTCCTAAAATGGGTAAAAAGGTAATTATAAATAATTATTTCTCTTAGTTTGTAGTAAATAATTAATTATTTTAAATCACTACGAATGTCAATATTTTTACGAAAATATTAAAATTTAAAATATAGTGATATATGAAACTGTGTTAAAAATAATTATTACTATTAAGTAATCAAATTTATTATTTCTTTAAAATTTCGTACTAATTTCTTTCTCTTTTACTACTGTTTGAATCCTATTCGCAATATGTCGTATCCCACATATGTAGCGTCAATCAATATGTCGTAACCCACGTAATAATTAAAAAATTGATTAAATTTTTTTTCTCACTTCAATCTATATTACTTGTACATTAAAACAAACGTAAAAAAAATACCCAATTTATTTAATTTGTGACCGTGAAACGTTTTTATCGTCTCCTGAAAAATTTTCAAAATGAGGGATTCGACATATTAGAAAGTTGGTATCGATATACAAGTAATTACCGCAAAGATTTCGTTCGTCTACCCGTGCTCTTCTTTGTTGGACCTGTCTAGAGTTTGCGAGACAATCCACCTGGAATATCTTAAAGTCGTAATGTCTAGACATTACCCACCTAGCCAAGGATAAAAGTTAACGTTCCCCTACTCTCGTTGTTCGAGGGTGGAACACCGTGAAGCACTTAACTTTTTGACTACATATGTAAAATTCTTTCATAAAGATTGACTCCATATTTCCTACTATATGATTTGCAGTTTTAACTCTTTGCGGTCCGGCAGCACTGGATTTTATCGATAAATTGAAACATATATGGTTTTAAGCTGTTAGCAACAACAAAACAAATGAGTACCGCTTGGTAAGTATGTAGAAACATACGAAGAACGGTCTCTGTTAAGATTGCTATTTAGAAACCAGTCGATCGACAGTTTGTGCTGACAAAGGGAAGGTACAAACGGGATTGGCATTACGAAAGGAAACATCGTACTACTGTCCTCAATGTGATATAGCCTTATGCCTTGATACTTGTTTCGAGCTGTCCCGAATCGAAAATTTCAGCCCAAAATCCTCCTAAATTACCGAATAACTGTAGGATTTATTAAAAGTTAGAATAATGTATATCATTTATTATAATAAGAATAAGGAAATGGAATAATAAAATAACAATTAGATACCGAACTAAAGAGAAAATAAAACAATAATTCTTAACGATTCAACGCGCGTCGTACTTCTTAGCTTCGTAGCAGATCGCAAACTGATTTCTCCGTTGCCATCCGCATCTCCACCGTCACCGATCGTCATTCTTTCATCGCATCATTCGAACAGTCTTATCCCGAGACGAAATTTTAGGCCAGTCTTCGTCTTCAAAGTCCTCAATGAAGACTTTGAGACTTATTTAAGAGTTCCTGGATCGGTAAATACATACAATTTAAAACCAGGTTTAGTCCTCAAAGTAGTAGTTACGCGCCGATTCCGCACTTTGAGGACTAGAACTGGCTTTACTAATTCCTTTTTAATCCTCAAAAGCCTCAACACTTCAAATAAAGTTAAACCCATAAAAGTTCTCAAAACCCTCTTAACTCTAAATAAATCCTCAAAATTCTCAACTATTTCAAGAGCATAAGAGAGGGGGAGAAAATTGCAAAAATGTGCCAGTTTTAAGTCTGTTTATCATAAAATGAAAAACAAATGACAAATAATATTCATTTAACATAAATAGCTATAACTGGTTACATCTAGTTATGTAGAATACACAAATGGATAATTATTGATGCCAAATGAATATTATTTATCGTTTTTCTTCATTTTATGATAAGTAGGCCTAAAACTGGTAACATCCATGAAGGAGGCGTCGTGGGCTCGGGCCGGCCGCAGTTTCTGACTGGGCCCATCCACACCCAGTTGAGAGGGCACCGGCTGAGTTCGGTGCCTCGGCTGCGGCCGGTCCGGCGGAGAGTCTTTCTGTTCCTAGGAAAGGGTGAAATAGTAGTTAGCGCGCTGCGTTTCGTCCTGGGCCTGTTCGTGGACTCGTCAGTAGGGCTGACCGAACAGGCCCTGCCATAGACGCTGTGTCCCGGATGGGACGTCGGTGTCTGTCGGTGGTTGGTATATATAGACACCGATTGCCGATGGTGTAGCAGCGCGAAGATCCCATCGAAGGAGACACGGTCTAGCGGCCGATCCTTAAACTAGAGGCGTAGGAGTAATGGCGGCCGATAGATCCCTAGCGGCGAGCGAGAGATCGTACCGCTACATCCATGCAGAATTATAAATACTTAAAATAAATGTACAATTAAAACCGAAATAATTATTCAATTAGTTATAAATGTATATTATACTATTTTTACAATGATAAGTATGTGCGAGAACAATTACCGTCGCTATACTGGTTCATATTACTATGATCTTTAGGATTATTATGAACGTTGTGTCATTACAGTAAAACTGACGTTTTTATGCTGGGAATTTAAAGCACTTTAAATCAGGGATTTAATACCGGTATAATTTTTATACCGGTATCGCCCGCGTGACGTAATACCGGTATAGTCTTCATACCGGTATCACGGCACTTGAGATAATACCGGAATAACCTAGATACCGGTATTAGACTCTGACAAAGCTATACCGGTAACCGAAATAATATACCGGTATTTTTCGGTATTTCACTTATAGAGAGTAAAGGTAAATTCATACAAATAAAAGACATGCAAAGTATTTAATTGGTGGTTGTGAAGCGGTTAAGAGGTAAGATTAAAACGTATTTTCTTTCTTAATAATAAAAAACAGTATAAAATATATGGTGTTATAGAAAACAGATAATATTTCGTAATCTCATAAATTTATGTAGCACAGAAAAACACAACTTCGAACTAAATAAATTTTATTAATTAATTATAATGTGTTTTGAGCCACAGATCGCTCTTTTCTGCGCTCGCGGAACGTTCTGCCTCGTGGAGCCGATTCTCGCTCGTTTTCGTGCATTCCTCTCTCACACTTACCTTTCGCACCTCATTCGTCGAAACCAATCATACGATAATTTACGCATTCTAATTCGCTCATAATTCACACGTGATCACATTCGCACTTCTCTTGTACTGTTCTCTCTCTCTCTCTCTCTCTCTCTCTCTCTCTCTCTCTCTCTCTCTCTCTCTCTTTCTTTCTTCCCATTTCACTCACTTTCTCTTTCTCGCTTGCCACAATTTCGGCCATCCTGTATAGTCGACGTCCTCGTCGCCCACGCATCAGTCTATTCGCATAGAATCTCTCTTACTTCACATAATATTCTCACGCTTCGCTTGTGATCGCGTCTTCATTCGTTCACGATGCTCCTGTGCAGAAGATACATATTTAAGTCTGTCTACTGGAAGTACATTCTTATACAATCTTTGGCTTTGTTGTTCACCCTGTATATCTTCTACAATGTATCTATCGTTTCCTAAGGCTTTCGTTACTTCGTATGGCCCTTTGTACTTTGGAGCAAGTTTCCTACTCTCACCAGTCGCTGGTGCTTCGCTTCTAACTAAAACTATGTCTCCTATTTTAAATTGACGCGCTTCTCGACGAGTTTTATTAAATTGCTCGCTTACAACTATTTCATTTTTTCGCAGCTTTTCCGCGACATCAATATGTTCCTCCACACCTAATTGCGCATTCAATTCCTGAATTTCTCTCGTAAGCGGACTATCATAGGGCCCTTTGACCTTGTAATTAAAGATTAACTCAAACGGAGTACATCTAGTAACTTTATGTCGACTGCTATTAATTGCCCATTGAACATCGTGTAATTTTACGTCCCAATCTACATTATCCGACGTATTTGAGGATGTTGCAAGACAGTTTAATATTACGCTATTTATCCTTTCGACCTGACCATTGGCCCGTGGGGCTCCAACGGCAATCTTGACATGTCGTATGTCGTAACGTTTACAGAAGTCTGCAAATGCACCTGCTGTAAAAGCAGTTCCTCTATCAGTAATGATACGGTTTGGCCTGCCATAGTGTCCCATGAATTCACGGAGAAATTTAAGAGTTGAGTCTACGCCTACATCTCGCGTTGCACGTAGAACTACATATTTACTAAATCCACATACAATAGCGGCTACATATTTTCGATCGTTTTCAGTCCTCAACAACGGTCCTATATGATCCATATGAACTGTCTGAAACGGTGTGTCTCCTTTATCTAACGGGTGAAGAAAACCTGGTTTCTTTCCTGGTGGAATTTTATAATATAAGCAATTAATGCATCTATTAACGTACTTCGCCACAAAATCGCGCATCCCTGGGAAATAGTTTTCTTCTACTTTCGCTAGCGTTTTATCTATCCCTAAATGAGTTAGTTCTCGGTGAGCTTCGGAAACTACGTCGTATCGTAACTCGCTCGGCACATATAATCGCCATCTACCATTACTAATTTTATATACTCTCGAATCGCGCATGGAAAATCTTTCATGTGTGGCTTGATCGCCTGCCTCTAATTTGTCTCGCACGCTTAAAATTTCCGGATCTGCTCGTTGCATTGCAGCTATCCAATCGGTCGATACAGATATTCCTAGTACGGGTAATCCTACCAAACCGGCTTCTTCGTCCTTCTCAGTTGGATTTCTACTTAATGCATCTGCTATCTTATTTTCTTCTCCTCTTTGGTATTCTATCGTATAATCGAATTCTGACAATCGTACGAACCATCGTCCTATCCTCGGACTTAAATCACGTTTACTACTCAATAGTTTAAGACTATTGCAATCGGTTTTTATTACGAAATGCGTGCCGATCAAATAAACGCGAAATTTCTCGAGCGCACATACGATAGCAAGAGCTTCTAGTTCGTAGGAATGATACTTTGCTTCTTCCGGAGAGGTTTTACGGCTAAAATAGCTAACTGGATGCCACTTATTGTCTGACTGTTTTTGTAATAAAACAGCGCCCAGCCCTACCGAACTTGCGTCCGTATGCACCTCTGTTTCTGCCTTCGGATCATACATAGCCAGTATGGGTTTGGACAGTAGACGTCGTTTTATTTCGCGGAAAGCATCCGTTTGCTCCTTTCCCCACTCAAACTTTACATTTTTCGCAAGCAAGTCTGTCATGGGTTTGGCAATGACGGTAAACCCTTTAACGAACCGCCTGAAATAACTCGCAAGACCCAAGAAACTACGTACCCCTTTAATATCTACTGGTTCCGGAAAATCGGCTATACTTTTTAGTTTCCTTTTCCCCGGCTCTATGCCCCGTTTTGACACTTCAAAACCTAAATATTCGATACTTTTCTTGAAAAAGTGACATTTTTTTAAATTCAGTGTTAACCCCGCGTCTTCGAGAACGTTTAAAATTTTTTCTAATCGCTCTAGCCCTTCTTCGACCGACGTGCTTGGTATGATTACGTCATCAAGGTAGGCCATCGCTATATCATACCGCATATTCCCTAAAACTGTGTTTATTAGCCGCTGAAACACAGCGGGTGCATTGCACAACCCAAATGGCATACGTTTGAATTGAAATTGGCCATCAGGCGTCACAAAAGCTGTTTTATTTCGTGAATTTGAATCTACCGGTACTTGATAATAACCGCTGAATAAGTCCAAACTAGTGAAATACTCTTGGCCTTGCAGCCTATCTAACTGACTATCAATGAGTGGTAATGGATATTTATCCTTTACGGTTATTTTGTTGATACCACGGTAATCTATACACATCCTAACGTCGCCTGTCTTTTTCCTCACGAGAATAACTGGACTCGCGAAAGACGAATTGCTATCCTCGATTATATCTGCGCTTTTTAAATCATCGACCATATCTCGCAATTGTTGTCGCTCATGATGCGATAGCCGATAAGGGCGATAGTAAACAGGTTTGTCACTAGTTAAATTAATAGTCATCGCAGCTCGGTCGGTCTTACCGATCTGCTGCATAGTCTTTGCCACCAGTCCTCTATGCTTATCGAGCACCTCGATGAGTCGCTCGACCTCCTCGCCGTCCAAATCTGTATCGATGTCATCCAGTGTCACCGGCTCCTCGTTGATCTCCCTTTGGTACTCCTGTCCTTCGCAAGCTTCTCCGCGTGCAACAGTTTCTCCCGGTTTGATGACCAGATCCTGACCAGTGACGTTCAAAACAGGAACAATAGCACGACCTTCTGCATCAGTTGCAACAAGGCATCGTGGTACCGTCGGCCCCTTCTCCCGAAGGCCGCCTTCGACGCACAACTCCGCGTCTGGTAGTGTTCCCGCTACAATAATACGACCAAGATAATTATTTGGTATTATCTGCGCTTCACTTGCCTGTAGGACGGTTTTCTGGATCGGTACTGCTGGACTCTGCATCAGCTGATCGAGCGTCGACGCTATCCTGAGTTCCTCGGCCGTGCTTAGAATGAGAACATTGGAGTGTTCTGTATAGGGGTGTCCAACCAAAAGTGGTACCTCTTGCGCATCATTCGGTACTATGTGTATCTCCGTTCGTATTTCAACGTCATCTATGGAAATAGTGCTCGTAAATACACCCAATGGTTGAACTTGACCGTTACCATAACCACTGAGAGGCTGTAACTTCGTCTCGTAATACGTAATGCCGAATTGTTCAGCCGCGTCTCGACGCATAGTATTTACACTGCTTCCCAAATCCACGTAACACCTTATTGTTCGACCGTTAATTAGGGCATCTTTGAAATACTTTGTGTGCGTGTTACCGCTCACAAGCATAATTTGTTTACTCTCCGTTCGGCTTGTTTCGGTTGGAATCGTACCGTTCGTACAATGCCGCGCGTAATGTCCTCGTTGACCGCACTTGAAACACACTATCGGCCTATTTACGTTCGAATTTGATTTAAACGCGTGCCCAGTTTGTTTACCGTTCTGACCTTTCGATCCCGACGTGGTCGCCCCGAAGGAATTCGAACTGTATCTATCCGATCGACTATTAACCGTTTCCTTTATGTAAAGACTCCCGCTTTTTAAGTCTGGTAATAACTCGCTCGGTTTACGATATTTATTTAACGGTCCTAGGTAGTCGCGAAAACGTATATTATTTAAGCCGTTCACTATCCAGTCTATAGCCTCGCGGTCTTCCATTTTGGCTTTATTACATCTCGAAAGTTTTTCATAAAAATATTCAACGACATTCTGACCTGTTTTGCGATGATAGTTCTGCGCTTGTAAACGTAATGGAACAGGATTTTCGTCCACCGGAAAATTTTCTTTCAATAGCGTCTTCCACTGAGCCCACGTGCGTTCCTGCCGAGGTAGGCTGTCCCTCCACGTCCGCGCTACGCCACCCAGCTTGGATAGGGCATAATGTTTGATGGCCACATCATCCCACACGTAGAGATCACCGTATTCCTCGAGTTTATCTATCCATTGCAGCACGTTGAGATCGTCCTTAACCGGATCGAATTCCGGCAAGACTTTCGCGACATCGCGAAAATGGCGCTCTTCCGTCAACCGTCCGTTTGCGTCCGCCGTCGCCATCGACGTTGAGAATCGAATCAGCTCCAACTGTTCCAAAATCCTCGATTGCACTTGCAGTATCCTCGCGGCCCACGCTAACTGCTTCCGTGCCGCAAACTCCTCCAGTTAACAGACAAAACGACTCTTTCTCGATCCTGAGCGTCTTGCTTGAGCTATATTCGCACAAGCGTGCTGGATACACCGATATCCTTGGATTCACCGATATCCCTGGATACACCAATATCCCTGGATTCACCGATATATCCCACTTCTGAGTTAATTGTAGCACAGAAAAACACAACTTCGAACTAAATAAATTTTATTAATTAATTATAATGTGTTTTGAGCCACAGATCGCTCTTTTCTGCGCTCGCGGAACGTTCTGCCTCGTGGAGCCGATTCTCGCTCGTTTTCGTGCATTCCTCTCTCACACTTACCTTTCGCACCTCATTCGTCGAAACCAATCATACGATAATTTACGCATTCTAATTCGCTCATAATTCACACGTGATCACATTCGCACTTCTCTTGTACTGTTCTCTCTCTCTCTCTCTCTCTCTCTCTCTCTCTCTCTCTCTCTCTCTCTTTCTTTCTTCCCATTTCACTCACTTTCTCTTTCTCGCTTGCCACATTTATATATTTATAATTTATTGCACCTCATCACTAATATATCATTGAGTATGTCGTCGGAAAATCCGTAAAGAAATTTATAGACTTTCGCATAAAAAATGATGTTAACCATTAAATAACAATTAAAAAATATAACAAATTAACGATGTAGTGACATTCTTTTCACGATATTATGGAACTTTTGTGTAAAACATTTTTCTCTAAAATGAACGGTTCTCGAGTTATTATTTTTTTCCAGTTAGATTGTCGATTCATTCCACAGTGCGGCAGAATCTCCCTTCAAGGGTGCGTTTTATGACCGATTTGTCATCGCGAGTCAGCGGTGGTCGATGGGACCGTTCGGGCCGAAGTCCCCGTTTACCACCCGCAGACAGAGCACAACTGTTTAACGGAAACGTTCATTCAAAACGAAGACTGCCTTATTCCTCAAGGATCGGAGTTTTGGTCGCCCTGGCGCGTGATGGTTGCCAAATGTTGGTGAATAATAAAAAATCTGGCGACCACACCCAGGCCCCAAGGAACGGCAAACTTTAAAGTTTAAATAAATTCTCAGGAATAATTGAAAAAAAAAGAACATATTTGCAATGGTTCATCCATACTATCTTATGATAGGACTATCAAGTTGAAAACTTGAGGCTTTTACATGGATCGAATTATGTACGACTTTCTAATAATACCCAGACAGACTGGAATATTGCAGCAATGTTGCGGCAATATTCCCTGCAACGTTTAATGTTGCACGGCAATATTGCTGCAATATTGCTGCAATATTCCAGTCTGTCTGGGTATCTTCAGAAACCTCATTGAGAATTTTGATGTTTCTATTTGAATTAAAGTAATTGTTTAAATGTCGGTTTAGTCCTCAAAAAACTCATTGAGAATTTTGATGTTTCTATTTGAATTAAAGTAATTGTTTAAATGTCGGTTTAGTCCTCAAAAAACTCATTGAGAATTTTGATGTTTCTATTTGAATTAAAGTAATTGTTTAAATGTCGGTTTAGTCCTCAAAAAACTCATTGAGAATTTTGATGTTTCTATTTGAATTAAAGTAGTTGTTTAAATGTCGGTTTAGTCCTCAAAATCCTCATTGAGAATTTTGAGGTTTCTATTTGAATTAAAGTAGTTGTTTAAATGTCGGTTTAGTCCTCAAAATCCTCATTGAGACTTTCTGAGAACTATATCCGCATTAAATTGTAGGCGGCAAATTTCTACATCAAAGAAATGAGGACTTTTGAGACTTAAAGCTGGCCTAAAATTTCGTCTCGGGATCTCACTCATGCATCCTCGCACGCTCGCACACATCACACTCACACCCATACTCATTCTTCACATACTACATAACTTAGGATATTTAGGCTGAATATGGAAAAATATGTTACATATAAAAGAATGCAAATTTTAATTCCACAATCGCCCTACACTTGTTACTTTTTGCTACTTTTACCTAGTTTCGGAGCAATTTAGGCTTCATACAGCCCAAAATAATCCTCAGCATTCTATCATGTGGAGCTTTAGAATTTGATTGGAAATGGAGTGGAATGATCGAGGTCCAAAAAAATTCTCGATATACTACAAATTAATTTGGTTTAGGAGATTTAGAATTTATATGGAATAAGATGATAATTTAATTCCAACTTGCTCCTGAAAGCCCTATTTTTAGAATATGAGTCGACAGACTTGGAACTTCTAAAATATTTTTAGGGGATGTCAGATTAAATTGGAATAACAATTTTACCTGATCAGTCCATATAACTCCTAAAAATCATATTTACAGAACTTTGAGGAGCGTAGACACACTAGTTGAGGATTTTGAGGTTCAAAATGGTATACATAACTAAGCAGCAAATGACAGATCAAAAGAATCTAGGATTTGAAGTTTCTTTTTAGGCTGGACTTTTCGACTCGGGGTATCATACAAAAGAAAAATATTTTTTTTTTTCTAAAAAAAATCATTTCAGATTCCTTTATTATACATTTTTATATTACTTTTGTGCAGAAACAATTTGATTACATCAATGTTTGACTTTTTTCAGCTCAAAATAGACCGTAATTTTAACTGTCTTTGGTAGTACAACTCTCACAGAAAAGTTACTTTTTATTATGTTGTTGGATACCAACTCAATTCATGTTTTCTCAAACTCGCTATCTTCTCTGACAATAAGATATTAGCTCCAAATACTACTCAACGTGATTCAAGGGCCAAAAGGGCACTATTACTCATTCTCGATTCCGTCATCGCTTTTCCTTCCAAAATATGTTTTCAAGACCTTTGGTCTTCGTGAAAGTCGCTGGAAAAGCGATCGCCGTTTTGGAACCTTAGTCATGAGAAGTCAGAGTCATCCAAACCCCCCACCACACTAATTTAAGGTCCTTTAAAAGGCCAGTCTCATTATATTACCAAATTCAGACAGACTAAATCAGGAATTTTGCATCAAATCGCTGACAGTCGGCATCTCGCGACGACGCGTAAATATAAATATTCATAAATGGTAACATACCCAGCATTAAATCGGTTTGACACATTTGAGACAATAGCGAAGATCCAACCATAAACTGTCTTCCCTACGCTCATTTCAGAATTAACAAATTAAAAATGGCAATATAATACAAACCAATAGAAATTAATATTTTATAAGTTTCGAGCATATCCCCTCCATGTCAACGATTCTTCTTTGAATATAAGGGAAAGAAACATGCAAGTAAAGTAATCATTACGTGCATATACTCTGTTAGTGCAAGTGTTGTGATCTTTGGTGCCGAATATACATTTTTATATACCATAATAAGTTAACATTTCCGTAATTTAAATGTTTAAAAATATCCGTAACCATGGGATAACATATTGCTAGAGAGAGCCGGCAAAACAACAGATATGCTCTAAAACTATTTTCTATACGATATACATTTTTTATGCATTTAGGATTATCGCAATAACTGTTAAAAATGATTATTGATTATTTTTATGCATTTACAGATTTAAAAAAAAAAGAAAAAAAAATATACCTTCCGGGACGCGAACCCGCGACAAAAAGTTCATAGCGGTTCCAGAGCAGACACTCTAGACGCGTCGCCACTGCTGCTGTTGAAAGAACGTTCATAATTATGGTACATAATGTAACACATAGTTTCCAGATAAGTGAGTTATCTCAATTCCTTTTATTGTTATGAAATTATCTGTAATGGTAAAACATTAAAAACCACAAAATGAACATACTCTATGAAAATAATGGAAAAATAACAATTACTTCTTGCGTTTTAGATCAAAATACGTCCCGAAAGTAGGTTTTCGATTTTTTTCATAATGACGCAGGTGGTTTAAAAATCTGAAAAAAATTGAGGAAAACAATCGTAGGTGTTAGATTGTTACTATATAAAACAAAAAGTTGTACCTCGAAGATTTCGATACGAAATCTTCTTTTTTCCGTTTTTTTTGACTTTGCCCATTTTTCACGCTTAGGTACTTCGACGGAAAAATCTGAAAAAATTCTCCAACATGTCCGGTACCGTGTAGAATATGCCAGAATTTGTTCGGATTTTTTACACCTCAATAAATGGGGGAAAAGGGCCAAAAACCTGTTTTTTAAATTTTCCCCATAACTACCCTTCCGATCAAGATAAAGGGTTAAAATTTGGTACACAATGATCGCCGAGCATTATCTATCGAATGAGACTACCCCCATTGAAATCGGTTCAAGGGCACTTTTGACCACCTTATCCTGCTATACCCTTTCACCCGTTTCGCGAATGATTGCCGCTCTAAAATTTTATAATTGCTCTTATGTAAATCAAAAGGTAAAATTAGTAACAATGAGCCTTTTCGTTTAACGCAAATGCATTTTCCATCTCCATATGAAACCAATATAGCAATTCGGAAAAGTGCAAGGCGTAAATGTGTAGTATGTGCAAAAATGTAATGTAAGATTATGTATTCATCCATGCTTTTGAAATGTATCACACGTTATTATATCATTAAATTTGGTTATCAAATATTGTGAAAAAAGCTTAAAATTAATGTTCACTTTTTAGTATATGCCCTAACAATTTAAGGCAGAATATTAATAAATAAATAATACTGGTTTAATGTAATAGAATTCAGTATTTTGAATATTTTAATATACTTCGTCAGAAATGCATGCCTAACGAAAATCTTCGCTGTTCTCGGTGTACGACGTGACTGAATTCCTACTGTATGTTACGGCCGGTGCGTATCAAAGTCTGCCGTAGTCAAAGGGTTAATGACATGATATACACTCTAGCAGTACACTACCCATAAACTTAGGCCCTCAGAAACAAAAGTTTTTTTCGATATTTGATTTACCCCCGTATATTTAAGGAAAACCATTTATATTTTCTACATCATTAATAATAAATGTTTTATATAAACGTTTTAATGCATATCTACAGATATGCCGGCTATCACACACACATTTTATGTGTGCTGCCATTAAAATGTTAAGGGAGAACACACTTACATACATACTAACATTTTGACAATTGGACCGTTTATTTTGAAAGTGGTGTAAGTCCATTTTCTCTTGTTTCGAGATATTTAAAGGTTAGCATATCTGTCAATTTAAAAATATTGGTTAATTATGACGAATCTGACAATGTTTCTATCAATTTATCAATATCTAATTTGATTATACAAATTTCTTTTAGGCGAATTTAACTAAAAGTATTTATATTTACAGGCTGCAAATGGACTTACACCACTTTCAAAATAAACGGTCCAATTCTTTTTCGTTCTTGTTATCAGTAAAACATACACTATCCTTTTTTAACCCTTTCACAGTTTGGTAAAATTATGAATTCTGGCCCAAAAAATGTCTAGTTTTTCTTATGTTCCAAAAAACACTTCGGCATGCAAACTAAACCACATCTCCTTCTTCAGTTAGAATAACCTTAGAAAACAGAGGAAACAAAGAATCTAGTCATAGACTTAGATATCTTTGGTAGAATAAACGGGATAAACCGTTTAATATTTGACGCTCCGCCCGTGACTGTTACGGGATAAACTGTCAATGGGTTAAACATCTTGCAAGTATGGAAACAACACTGATCTGTCGATGCTTTATGCGTTACAGTAAATAAAGACCTCGTTACGCAAACAAGTGGAGATTTCAATAGCCGTTAAAAATTAACGACACTCGAGAGATCGTCTGCGATTTTTACATAAGCCATTAATTACAAACACTCAAAATTTTCACGGCGTAAGATGAGCACCGATGTCTCCAGACACTGCCAACTTCTTGTTAATTATCTGGGTAAAACGGTAACCGACACGAAATAATATTTGCCCGATAATCAACCTGGAAAACGTTCTCTCCTTGTGCTAATGGATTTAGCAGCAACCACGTGCATCGACCGTATGAACGCGCTCTACAAACCTCCTATTTCTTTGCAAACTTCCACTGCAATTGTTTGGTGCAGGTATTTTCTGCGGATTAGTATGCTGTTAGTATATTTCCGAGAAATGCAAAAAGAATCATAGTTTATGTGTAGGTACGATATCAGCCTGAGATGGAAGAAAAATTCCAATAAAGGGTCTAGCCGAATAAGGGGGTCAAAAGTGCCTTGGGCCGATTTTATTCGACGATGGGTTATTCGATAGGTAATCATAAAAAGCCATTGTACACAAATTTTTAATCCGATAACTTCACCGGGAGGGTAGTTATAGGGTAAAATCGAAAAATCAGTTTTTGTCTCATTTTACCCAATTAATGTGGTGCAGTAATTCCAAAAAGATTCTGATACATTCTAAACATGAATGTACACGTTAGGGATTTTTTTCAGATTTTTCCTTTGCAAGTTCCACTCACGAAAAATGAAAAACCAAACAAAAAATTTTTAAACATCGATTTCGTATTGAAATCATCCGAGAACAACTTTTTCCATTTTACAGTAGTTGCTTAATGTTATAATTGTTATACCCTAATTTTGTCAGATTTTTTGAGTACGGTGCATCACGGTCGGAAAAATCAAAAACCGATTTCTGGGACACATTTTGGGCTGAAACTCGCACATTATCTGCCAATCTTGCATGATTTTAATACAATATGTTCATATTGTGTCCTTCTATGTTTCTGCATAGAAATATGTATATGGTAAAGAACAAGATCGGGATAGTTAAATAAATTGCTGATTGTATGGTCCTTATAACCTAGAATTTGACCCGTTCTTTCAAAAGCATTAATGGCACAGTGGCTATGGTGTCCGCCTGTGGAATCGCTGCATACTTTTTTGTCGCGGGTTCGAATCTCCATGTGGAACTTAAGTTTTTTTTTTCCATTTTTTTTATTGTGGAACTTGCAAAGGAAATTAAGGCAAAAACTGATTTTTCGATTTTACCCTATAACTACCCTCCCGGTGAAGGTATCGGATTAAAAATTTGTGTACAATAGTTTTTTATGATCACCTATCGAATGACCTATCGTCGAATAAAATCGGCTCAAGGGCACTTTTGACCCCCTTATCCGGCTAGACCCTTTTTAAAAAATTTTAAAGTCGCCCGGTTACTGTCAGTTATAAATATTTTCTCGTTAAAGAGATTTGTGTTTACGTTACAGAGTAGGGAAATAGAAAAAACATATAGTTTACACAGTAAATAAAAAATAATTCAAAATTTGTAAAATTTAGTAGATTGATTGAATCACTATAAAATACTTTAAATATTTTAATTTAAGAATTCTCCCTAGAAAACTTTTGTAAATTAATATTATAATTTGTTCACATCCTTTCAAATGTAGTGAGAAAAGTTTCATGTTGTCCAAAAGCAAAAAGATTTAAACTTCCGTTTATCGAAAGCATGAAAATTATTCTGTCAGCATATTTATACTGACATGATAATATTTACTTACATTATTTAAGACCATCGTACTGCTCCTGCTGCATTAAGTAGTTACTAAGCAATTATTAAGTGTATCAGGCATTTGAAAGCT
Source organism: Cerceris rybyensis (assembly GCA_910591515.1). Classification (NCBI taxonomy): domain Eukaryota; kingdom Metazoa; phylum Arthropoda; class Insecta; order Hymenoptera; family Crabronidae; genus Cerceris; species Cerceris rybyensis. The sequence goes on along the minus strand of OU342789.1, from coordinate 7,977,804 downwards.
GATCGGCAACGTAGGTTACCGATTGCAAAAATAATTACAATTGAATCAATTACCAGTAGGAAATACGATTACATAAAAGAAAAGATTATGCCATTTTCCACTACAGAAACAGGATCGGGAACGAGTTAATTGTGAATTCTCTGACTCATTTTCCCAGTAGAAGGACTTGAATCGGAAGCAAAGACTTGTACCGTTCATTTAATTATCGCGGCCCTGATAAGGCAGTGGCTAAAACGACCGCTGGTGGAGTAGCAGAATATGGTGATGTTGCTTTCACTCCTGATCGATTTTCTTATGTGTTTTCGCCTTACGAAATGCGAATTGTAATTCCCTTTGCTCGACTGGGTTCAACTGATTGTGAGTTTCTTTATTTTTCAGGGACATTTTTTTCTTATTATCCTTTTTTAACGTGAGCTGTTTGCAACCCACTTACAATTAGGGAAAATAAGGAACTGTTGTATATGCGCATATGTAGCTTTAGATCGAAATGCACATTCACGTAATTGGCTATTCAAAAATGTTCAAAAAATGTATTATTCAAAACTTTAACCGTTTTAATTACTATAAAAATTATAAAACATATACATTTACGTGTAATTTTAGATCAATATTTATTCAAAATAATGAAAAACTAGTGAGACAACTATCAGCCATGACAGAGGCTTGGTTCATGTTTGACTGCAAAGAAATTTGGCAACGCTGCACAAAAAGCGCGAAATTCAAAAATTAACTACATATAGTTTATCTACTACTGATCGTGACAACATATAATTGCGTTTATAATAATATTTATTTTTCATTCTATGGTTATAAAAAAATTTGACAAGGAAATAAAAATAAAACTATTTGTTTACAATACACTAATTATGGATGAACATAATATATATGCCTATACATTTCCATGCGTTGTTGCCAAATTTATTATATGACACATAATACGATCATCGAGTAGCATTTAATTTTTAATTTTTAATTATTAACAGTGTGAAAAATTTAATGAAATATTATTCAGTTTTGTGTAAAAATTAAAAAAAATCATTTTCAAACTCGAAATCTTTTTTTTTTCTATTAAAAAAAATACAAACCGTTAACGACTAATACGGTTCTAGACCAATAACCTTAAGAAAAACGTTCTTCGCTCTACAGGGCTAGTTTTCACTTATCTAAACTTATACAAACCATGGGACTTTACACTTTGGCCAGATGCCTTCCATAGGTCCTTGGTACCCTTGCATCCCTGCCAGAGTCCTACCACCTCCACTCATTTTTCCAAATCTTCCCCGAAACGGAGCCCTATATAAGCGAGACACTTTTCTGTCTCTGCGGGTCATTTCTTTCATAGAACGTTACGCTGTCAGTCAGACAGGTGAATTTCCAAAGTCTACGGGACTTGGAAACCCCCGCGGTCCGACGCGTGACATTCGGATATTATAATACATACTTATCTTCACAATACTATTTTAAGGATCAATTTGTAATTGTATTTTGAATCCAATTCTTTTGTTTATAACTTAATATACGTATTTCAACGTTATAGTTATTCTCAATTTACTCCCTTCAATCTTCTTGTAACTGAGCAACGATCCCCGTTATTCACTCAAGCCGCTCGGAGTGAATAAGATTATTTAGAGTTACGGGTACCTAATTGTAGAATCAGAACCTTGAGTTTGCAACAACCTTATACCAGTTAGTGGCGGTAGCCTTGTACTATTTGGTACATCCCAATCCGCTATACTAACGCGAATTACCGAAAGGTACATTCGGTATTAACGGGCAAACGGCAACTTTATAGTATTGCTGTAGGTTAGTCCGGTACCCGGAGTTCTTATACTTACGAGTGAACATACCGAACCCGTACACGCCGATTTTGATGAAAATTATGTGGTAGATAGACCTCGACGAAATATTTGACACGTGTTTTTTTATATCTGCTGTCGTCCACATTGAAGGGGTGATATTATCCCTCAAAGTTTGCGGTTGAAAACAGTTTTTTTGAAATATCTCCGCAATTAAAGGGCGTAGGCAAAAAATTTTTTTTTCAAATTGTACGTCTCGAAATTACGAACCCATCGATATACATAGTAATTGCAAAAAATTATTTGTTTAAACAATATACTAAGATTTCGAAATTTTTGTTAACTTTTCGTTAGTTTTTCGTACTAAATGTTGTTCTTTTCTCGTGTAAATTTATATGTGTAAAGTATAAACAAAATTAGTGAACACGTGTTTTTGGAATTTTTTGTTTTCTAACATTTAACGATAATTATATAACGTTTATCTTCCACCCGTTTCGTACAAGGTATATGAATATTGTTCGTCATGAGTACCGAGGCTTTGTTCTGTACTTTTGAATTAGTGGGCATTTGTAGAATGTGGATATTTGCCTTAATGTAAAAATTATAACTTTGCGGGTGGCGTTCCTATCGGTAGGACAATCTTTGCGGGCGGATACATCACAAAAGAAGCATAGGAATTAGTGTCATTGTCCGAAGTGTGTAATTTACTATTTCAAAAATCTAATCACCTTGGTACGGTATATAGGCTTCGAACGCCGACCAAGAGCTCATACAGCCAGTAAGAAAAACGCATGTATTTATGGCCTTACCTATAACAGGGCCCATGGAAGAACTAATAGCCTTCCGTAGGTAATTGACGTTTTCCTCGGCTGCGAAAACTTATTTCTTTGTTAATGTCGGCGTTTATAACTCTATTGTTTTGCGTAAAGTTTGTAATATAAAATCTCATAATGTGAAAAAGATTTTATTAGAAAGAAATGCTTTCCTTGGGTTACTACAATACGAGGCGGACGGAAATTAAACGTTACATAATTATCGTTAAATGTTAGAAAACAAAAAATTCCAAAAACACGTGTTCACTAATTTTGTCTATACTTTACACATATAAATTTACACGAGAAAAGAACAACATTTAGTACGAAAAACTAACGAAAAGTTAACAAAAATTTCGATATTTTAGTATATTGTTTAAACAAATAATTTTTTGCAATTACTATATATATATCGATGGATTCGTAATGTCGAGACGCACAATTTGAAAAAAAATGTTTGCCTACGCCCTTTAATTGCGGAGATATTTCAAAAAACATGTTACGTCATAAATCTTCATATCACGTGAAAGTCCCTAAGGGCAATCATCTTTTGATCTGCGAGGTGTAGAAATATGTAAGTATATAAAGAAACAAAAAATCCTGCATTTTCGCAGAGCCGGCGCTTAATGTGTTAAATTCAGAAAGGTAGCACAGTTTGATCTTTCACCATGCTAATATCGAGTAATAATGGACATCGTTGTTTATCGTTGTTAAGAACAACTTAATTACTATTAAATTGCGATTTTCTATCGCTTTTATCAGATATTTGTTAACTTTCATAATAACTGCTACTGCCAAGGAAACGCGATCAATTATTGTGGAGAAGATAAAAGTCCGGATTCGTAATCCCTGAGTTCACGATTGTTTTTATTAAGAGGAATGAATGAAAGAAGACATCTATTGAGATAATGAAAGATTATAAAAACAAAGGATGGGAGTATGTAGTGTGAAGATTGTTACGAGTTATGCGTGGATACGGAAACACGTGATACGTTTATGATTCGTGGAAAAGATTTCTTAACCGTTTTAGCGCCAGGGGTTTTTAAAAATCCGTGTTGGTTTGTGCCCATGCAGCGCGATAGCGCTTCGAATTGACGATCGTAGCATACATCGTGGCATATTTCACCACAGTACGCGAACAGCGCGATCGGGCTGCATGACGCTAAAACGGTTAAGTATTACATGTTAATTGGTATGTCAATGTCTTAATTAATTAATTAAAAACCACAGGTCGAAACCCATCTACTTAAAACTCTTCATTGTAGGCAAAACGGCCAATGCAATTTAAACTGGAAAAGTACAGAAGGAGGAGAGGGAGGACAAAGAAAGACAACTGATGAGGTGATAAGTTACTAATAACTCATTTAAAATTCTTACAATTAGTCCGTCTGTGACATTCTGTTACTTATATTATTCTGACACTCGCAGTTCTGTATAACATTTAGGGCTTTAAAATAGAAAGCGCGTACACTTTTCGTCACATCCAATCCAAATCCCGCAAAACCTTTGTCATTCTTAACACTATTTCTACCGAAGATGGCAAAATACGTCGATATATTTCATTTGTAACTCTATTTCTTGCTTAGTAATGTTATAATGTTGAATTGACTGTCTGATAAAATAAAAAATGTTAAACTGAAATTAGGTTTTAACAATTATTCCCAAAATATTTGCACTGAACTGTAATGGTGTCAGAAGACACCTTTTCATCGAAAATGCTTTACACAGAGCCATGATAGAAGTAGTGTTAAAACTGTGGTCCCAATATTTTTCCTGTAACACGAAATAATTAAAAATAAAAGTTTCTTCTTGAACATTTCCCTAGACACAATCCCATTGTTCATTAACTATTATTATGTTCATGTTTTTATGTAACAGATAATTTTTTTCCATTTTGCGCCCTATTATAGTGAAAGGGTTAAATGATAATGCATACCATGAGTGTGACTCGATGTTACAAGGAAAGAAGTTAAATGGGTGATCTTTAACATGGAGATTCGTACCTTTCTCTTTTTGCACGTTGCAAATTACTTTTACTCTGCTGTTAATCAAACCAGCACGAGATACGCAACTTACCGGTATTTCAAGTCTTTGCCTATTGGAGATTTTCTTTTGCTATATAATTGCAAAGCATATTTCGATCTTAATTTTGATAATTTTCAACACTACAGAATTTGTGTAGAAATTGGGATACAATAGTTCAATAATATCAATGAAATGCATTAGAAAAAATGGATTAGTAAATTTATTTTTAAATATATTTGGTGAAGCGAAAAAGAATATCATTTTTTATGTTTTGAGTGGGACATTTCGGATACGATTCATAATTGATTATTAAAATCTAGTCAATCTATCACAGTCGATGTCTACTATGCACAACTACAAGGAATAAATATTATGTACATTTTTTCTCAATAATTGCTTTTAGATTGTAGAAAAAAGTACATTTCTTTTAGCTCTACCTTATATTTCTTTCATGAGCAATTTAACATCTCGTCTCTCGTGTTTCTTTTATTCATATAACAAGCTCCATTTATCTTTTTATCAATTGTGAATAGTTGTTCTTGTATTTCTTCAGACTTTAAGTGCTATGATTATTTAGAACAGGACCCATTTCAATGCGTCCCGATTGAAACTGCCAATGTGTGTGAATTTTGAATTGCAATTCTTTGAATTTCTTTGAATTCTATAAGGATCATACAGTAGATACTACAAAACAAAAATGGCATTGAATAATATTATTGTTGGGAGTAGGAATAGTTAAAGGCGTCAATTTTTATGTGTGGAGAGTTAGCACAAATAGGGAACGTGTGCGTCGTGGATAATACATATGCAAAAAATGAGTGCATGGATGTAATTGTGGATGCATATGTCTATGCCTAGATGTGATTAAGTGTGCGCGTGATCTGACGACCTGATTGTGAGTGCAATAGAAAGAAGAAACAATTCAAAGAGAATACTTGATGAGTTGTGAGATTCTTTTGCGTAAAGAGCAATAAAGAATATTCTATTTTATTTTATATGGACTCTGCGACGGCATTATTTTACAGTGAGTTCCGAATCATTGAATCTATGATTCATATGAGTCGTTTATGTTGAAAGTGGTAGGAGTTACTTTTTTTAAAATGAAGATATTCCAGGTTTGTGTTTTAACGTGTTTAAAAAAATTTATACCAATCTTCGAGAAGATTTAAGTTCTTAAACATGCCCTCTTTGGTATTTAATATTTTTTACTATAAATAATTTCGTATAGTTATTAAAAATTACTGTTTTTCATTACGATAAAGTGACTTATCATAAAGTACTGTTATCGAAGTAGTGTTATACAGGGTGTCCCGCGCAACAGGAACAGGCGGTACCTCCTAAACGGTTGGGAATAGAGGAAAATGTTATTCTGTATTATGCAGCTTCGATAACTTCTTAACGAATGAGTTTAGGGCATAAGTATGTTAGTACTTTTATGCAGAGCACAACATACTGCATCGATTGAGGCAGCCAAAAATGTAGGTTTCCATTTAAAAAAACAGTGTAGTTGCATTTTTCTGATACACCGATGCACAAAAACGCATAAAATTAGTTGCATCGTATGCACTGTCTGATGATATTCAACTGTTTCTTATAACATTTTCCTCTATTCCCAACCGTTTGAGAAGGTACAGCCTGTTCCAGTTGCCTGGGACACCCTGTATAACACTGTTAATAAAGTAATATTATGTCTCACAGAAAAAATGTCAACAGGGTGACGGGGCAAGAGTTTAACTCGAGCCCACTGATTACAAGCATAACTCTTTAAACGCCACAGCACCCCGTTGGTTTATTGTTTAAAAAGTAGATTTTTGGGCGTTGCTATTAAGGTAGTCGGGTGATAACACTTGTTCCAAGATGAAAAGATGAACATTTTTATTTAAGTAAAGAAGCCTATGGTGCATTAGTTGTCGAAACGAAAATTTGCACTGCGGTTTAGATACTGAGATATTAATTTTTTTTTAAATTTCTTTCTCCATTTACGAACATTGACAGTGTAGAAGAATTCTTTGCTGTCAAAAGTTTTTGATTTTTTTTTATCAAGTGTTCCCAATATTATAAGATAAAAAACCAGTTTCTAGGTTCACAAAACGATTTTGAATGCATCTATATGTTCGAACAGGAACATCATCGTTGGAATAAGGAAGAAAATATAAAAATTTTATGTGGAAAATACCTTCGAGTTCTTAAAAATGGCTGATGTAGCATATCGAAATATATGATGCGCGCGATATGGCAACGTTGCACACACGTGAAACTTGACTTAGTCCACATTTTTTTATAAGTTAAAATTATTGTAGGTTAGATTAAAAAGAAAATAAAAAACTTTATATTAGGTTCGTTAGAAATAATGTTAGAATTTTTTTTTCTTTTATCTTATTTATTTCTTATTTAATATTACAAAGTTTTTGTAATCTCATTACAATGGCATCAATAATTCTTCCCGTTGTTGTTACTCGTGCTTGACTTCCAACATTTTGTCCAAGTAATAATTGTATTCCCTCTTTCCCAAAATTAATAAAAGTTTCTTTTAAATGTTCTATGGTAATTCGTGCCTGTACCATCTTCCAAATCATACCTGCAGAAACTCCTTCGGTTTTTGACAATTTTACACGCCTTGCACCACATGTCTTCACCTAACCTAACAATATCAATCACTCTTCTTTCTTCAAAATATTTTTTATTCAATTTTTGACGCTTAGAATTTTCTGCTGCAATATTTTCTCTCTATTTTCTTTTATTAGTTTTACAAAAACGACCATCTTTATCTCGATAATTATTGTCACACATAATTACTGCTAATAATTGTAGAGATTTATGTGTACTCAGCTGACCATCTAGATTTATGCAACGTTGCCAAACATTTTTCACAATATTTTAATACGTTACTCAAGTAACAAGTATAAAATATTTTACCATAATATAATCGATAAACATCAATAATTGTATACGATAAATGTTAATATAAATAGAAAATTTTAATTTCAAAAATAATAATATGGATGAATAATCGGAAAAATTACAAACATTCAACAAATCACGTAGCTGTCACCCGACTTCCTTAAGAGTCCACGGACTTATATGTATTACAGTAGCTTATGATGGAGGTGAAAACAGTAGGCACACTTTAAATCTCCAGGGAAGCTCCTCTTATAATTTGTTCTATATTTTAATAATTAGACTCCGGACGTTTATGCATTTATGACAAAATGAACACGGCTAAAATACACAAAACGAACATAATATAAAAATATATCCGAAATATCCAAAGTATGGTATTCGTTGTAACATTTATCGAGTGCAACAAATCCCTAAATAGGTTCTCTTGTCTTAACTGCATTTGTTGAATTTGAAATTTGCATAAACATCCGGAGTCTATTAATAATCATTATTATTATTAATATTTTAATAAAGCCCTTCAACATCCCTACCAACTGCAATAGCAGCGGTAATTAGAATTACGAATCAGTAATTTGGATAAACTCTCGCACGTATTATAACATTTTTAAAATTTCTTTTTTCTTACCATCCATGCCAATTTTTAAAGAAGTACATTCCATAGTTGAAAAAATTGATTAAAAACAAAACAGTGACGTGTTAACACTTAATTGGCCCGCAACACATAAATGAATTTTTCGACATTCACTCCTTCAGACTCGAATTTTCATGTCTGAAAAAAATGTTTTTTTTTTCAAAGACATTCTTAAACGAGTGCTATAATTAAGGGAAAGAAATGATATCTGCATTTTTTTTATAGATACTGGTATGACATTTAAGGAATGCCCATTGTAAAGTACATTAGGATCATGTTACTAAATAATTGGCAAAGAAATATGTTTATTCTATTGATGTAGTATGAATTATAATGAGTGAAGTTTTCGAAAAAATTTCTCCCTTTATTGAAACGAATTTATAAAAACTTTTTCATTTAGTTGTAATTAATGACTTTCAAAACATTACAATTCGTTAAAGTCGAATATATATTGTAAAATGCACAAATACAGATACAGTTTTCATCTAACTGTATATAAAATGAATACGGTGGAGTTAATTGATTTGGAAACTGAAAAAAGTAATAAAGTCGAATTCGGCGTTTAAATTTTTATTACAGAAAAAGTTAGTTATTATGTATATACTTTTCTTACAGATTTTCCATAAATATGAATGTTGACAGTTCTGTTATAATATATTATTCGTGGTTCATCAGCAATATAAATAGTTTTCTTCATCAGCTGTATGTGAGGATTCGTCAATTCGATTTGTTGTCAAGTTTTTATAATAATCATGATTAACAGGAGGAATGAATTTTAGCAGGTCTATGATGTCTTTCCTTTTTTCCCTTGGCACAGATCTACCTTTAGGATGTAATATAGGCTGATCTATAATTTTGAAACTTTTTGCTCTACCTGCTACAGATTTCTTAATATCAAGGACATTAAATTCTGCATCTTTATTATAATCACATTTGAATTGTATGAGGTAAGGTTTGGACCTTTCTAACTTTATCCAGCCCATTTTGAGCCAATTTACTGGAAACCATGTGACGGTTACTTTTCTGTTAATGATTGCATTTTCTAAAGGTTTTGTTGAAAAAAAATCTTGGTGAGTCATTTGGATAACATTAAATGGCGATTTCTTTTTACAAGTTGTGATTATATTGTTCTAATCATCGCCTCCTAGTGCATTTGGGTTGCCTTAATGCAACGATTTACAGTAGAGTATGGAGTTAATCAAAATGGCATCTGATATAAATTTATTTATTACTCAGTGGTCAAAAAAAATGTGTCGTTTAATGGTGTTAATCTTCATCATTCAGAAAAGTTATTATAGATATAAAACGTTATGACTGTACCAAGTGCTTTGACACTTAAATTTAAGATTTTTCAAAAAGTGGAGTTAATCGATTGGTGCACTGAATTGTCAATTTCAACTTGAAATGGTTAAAGATTGCATACATTATGATTTATGCATCTTTTAATATGCCACTTAATTAATTTAGTTCCATAAACTTAATGTACATTGCAATGGATGTCGGGTTTGAAGGGGTTAATATAAACGGACAAAAGCTATACAGAAGATGAAATGTTATGTCTTCTTCTATTATTATGCCGTCTTAACCCTTTCAATACGGCGAAAAATCCAGTCCGAGTGCGCCCCATTACCGGGATCAGTTATTTCTCCTCCAAGCGATTATTAGATAAAATAATTTTTATGCCGAAAACTGAGCAACCTTAACAGTTGTCGCTTGTTTGATTAGATCGGGGACGATCGAGATGAGAAATTTATGGACTCAGAACGATTGAGAATCAGTTTGGAGGCCCAACTTGGGGTTATTTTGTTCCCTAGATGTTTTTCAGTAACTGGGACATATGTTGTCCCAGCCGTAATATCAAAAATTTGTCAGACTGGGACAGCACATGCCCCGTCCGGTGCGGAAAGGGTTAACTGACTCTGAAAATTCTAATAAAAAGCATTGCTACTTGCGGAAGTTATATTCGTTTGTTTTTAACTCTTTGCAGACAAATGCATTTTTGAATTTTGACAGATCATCACTTATTTTTCGATTCAGAACCAGCTTTGTATAAAAAAATCCGAGTGATAATTAATTATCAAATTATAATTATGAAATCAATAATTATGAAATTATAAATTACTATTTCCATAATCATGTTTCAATACTTTATATTTCAATTTTTCAATTCTAACCGTGTGTACATGCAGTGATAAACTACAATTTGTTCTCAAATCACATATACGCGCCTTCAAATGGATGAAATTCTTAAAATTCCGTCTATTTTGCCGTCCGTGCGATTAAAGTTTGCACTAAAATAGTTGACCACTTAAGTGTTAACGGTTTTGAGTCACACATAAGTGTGCACCCATTGGATGGTATTCAAAGGCCCTGTTTAATATTCCAGAGGTTACAAGCGTAGGGATCATATTATCCAAGAGATAGCTGTCAGTTGACGTATAAATATTTGAATACGACGACAGGTGAGCTTGTACTTAAACATTTTTCCCGATATAAGTGTAAAATCGTACGCCAATACGCTATCAAATACATATGTATACCGAAACGTCTTCAAACACGAAAAACCTCTTCGTGAAGGGAAACGAACGGCTGTAGGGAGTATACCGTCAATTTAAAAGTAAATACAGGACGGTCAATATTTTAAGGAATGTGCATTAATTATTTTCATGCACGATTTGTGAAACACGTCTCTCAAGAACAATTTATCAAATATTAATTAATTCGGCACTTCATATATTGTATATTTATCTTGTATGTAAATGGAAAAAGTTAAAGGTGTTCAATATTTCAAGTACGCTTCATCATGTTCGTGCTCGATTTGTGACACGTACATAAAATGTCAGTAATACATCGTTTAATGGTTTATACTAGGGTAATCACTTATTATTCGATCAAACTACTTGAATAACTAGCAAAAGTATTATTGATATGAAGGGATGTGTGAAATAACGGTTGTTTGGGCAGATCATTGGGCAGATGAAATATCAATTTTCCGGAGCATGGCGAACCAATTTTTCTGATCATCTTGAAATATAATAGTTGAAAAACTTGAAGAATTGAAAATTTGTGATATAGTTCACTTTACCAGGATTAAAATTAGCATCATTATTGATAATCATTATTGATAAAATTGTTTACAATTATTTGTAAACACGTTGAAATGTAAAACTTACGTATATTGATTTGAAAAGAAAGTGACGTATGCCAGTTTAAAAGTAAATCGATCATTTATAGATACTCACGGTATAATTCTTTTCAAGATAGTTTCAATGAACCTGATTGTTGAAGATCACTCAAAGTCGTGAATATATAGGAGGTTAAAATATACGAATTTATACTTTTATTTCCGTGAAGCTTTCATTACCTATGAACGATTTTTGTATTGAATTTCAGACATAATTTACCAAATGTCGATTACAAAATTACTTTGTATAGCTTTTATTTGTGCTTCAATGAAACACAAAATTAATAATGAAAGGTTCTATTAATTATTTTCGTAATGAAACACGCATCTAGTATTAGTAATTGAAATTCTTTTGAATCTATATGTTTTTATAATGTAGATTTAATGCAATGTTTTAGAAAAAATTGTTCTCTGAAACTAAATGTAGAAAAGTAAGCAGAAATGTAACATTAATAAAAGATGATAATTTGTATTGTATTATATTTATGAAGTATTTGTTTAATGGGAGTGAACGAATTCTTTATGATTCAAAATATGATGATTCAAATTTGATACAAAATATCTGTATAGATATTCAATAATGGACACGCAATATGACGTACATAATTACAAATTCCACATAAAATTCACGTAGAAATAGACCATACCGGATATTTTCCTGTTGAATTTTCAATCGATTTAATCCTGACTTTGATCTACAATACATGACAACTACGTCAACACAATTAAAGTGTTGCAAATACTTGTGATCTTCCAAAAATAAAAATTGAAATGTGTGAATAGAAAATCTGTGCACAGATATTTAATGGCGCAGAAGATATTTTAAATAATTTCAATAGATTGACGAAAATTGGAAAAAATAACAATAAGTGAAATGTATCGTTCTTAAGAAGTATTAAACAAAAATATAATAATAAATCTATCGTCGTGAAAAAGTATTTAATAAAAATAAATAGTAAGTATTAGTATCTACCCTAGTAGCACAAAATATTGTATGCACATTCATATAATATTAAAAAGAGATTCAATCTTTTTTTAATATTCAAATATACATGCAATATTTATTTTATATTAAGTAACAAATATTTTTTCCTAATATACAGATAATATTTATTTCATATTACGAAGAAAATATTTTTTTCTTATTATAAAATGCATCTTTATGTAATATTAGAAGCAGAAATTTTTTTAAACATGCAGGAAATATTTTGTGTTTTTCATGGATGAATATTGGTTCCAGAATATGATATGAAGTAAATTTTTTACTTTTAATTTACTTTGAATTCGTGTTTGTCACGTCATCGACATTTATTTAGGTAAATTATAAGAACATTAATGTAACAATTTGATTGAAACAATTGAAAGAATTGAATTGACAAAACAAATGATTGAACTGTCAGATTAAGAAGTTCGTATCATCAGACTCCCTATAGCATTTCTGGAACCTATTCCGGTCTAAACAGAGTCTGGAAACTAGACTCGCGGAGAACAGTGGTCGATTTTGCCGAAATCGTGGCCAACACTCCGAAGAGTTTTTCAATATAGCTCAAAATTGGTATATCTGTATTATTAGGATCGCTAGTTAAGAATCCGAACTCAGAATTTCCAAAAACAAAATGGCGGCTTTAATATGGCGGGTGCGAGTATCGAAAAATTGTCGTATCGGCACGAAAATTAGTATTCTTATATTTTTCTGGTCGCCAATTAAGAATCCGAATTCAAAAAATTTTAAAATAAAATGGCGGATTGAATATGGCGGACATCTGTATAAAAAAGTGTTTAGTTGCGCGCCAGAATTGGTATTCTAATGTTTTTTGAGCCACTAATTACAAATCTGAAACAAAAATTTCCTAAAATATACTGATGGATACAAAATAACAATAAATAATGCACTGCTTCATGGATGTCGGTCAGCGGAAGAGTTGTCCGCAGCTACATACCTATTGCTGTCTCGAAATAAAACTATCAGACTACCAGTGTCTAGTTAACCCCATTTGAACTTTCAACGCGATGAAATAAATATATTATTTTGTAAATTACCAAAGTGACTGTAGAGTAAGAACAGCATTCATTAAGAAAGGCAAAATAACCCGGCCATATGTCATAAATGCACTTCCTCGAGCATGGCGCGCGCGGCAAATAAATAAGAATAACTCGTATAGTCGCAAGATAGCTCAACGAGGTCTTCTTTGGGAAGCTTCAAACTTGAATTTAAAAAAACATTACGGTGGCATTTTAGAGCGTTCACAACTATTTCATTAGCAAAAGGAAAAAAATGTGTAGATTTTACATTCTGTACCATCACCGTTGTAAAATATGAAATAAAAAAATGAAACAATAAAGATATTTATAAATCAAATGTATGCTAAATAGCTACCAATACTGAAAAAGTGGATGGTACTTTAATTTCACATTGAAAACGTATTCTCAATTTCGACGTGAAAACGTTACCTTCATTATTCAAGTGCCAACTTTGACATTGCATATTTCTAAGAGTATTGTTCGATAAAAATTTTTATGAATGGAAAACGATGCTCTGGTGTGTTACAAATCAAACGCAATTGCCAGATTTTGAAAATCGTGACAAAAATGTTTGGGGTTTTGGCCAGGATTTCGGCGAAATCCACTGCGCGTCGCCACAGCGTTTGGAGTTTGTCTCGATTTCGTGTGGTGTTCTTGAAAGACGGCGGGTGTTTGGCAAATGTCTCGTGGCCCTGTCGCATTACAAGGAACAGATTATTTGAAATATTGTTGGGCTCTAAACTATAAATAAGATCCATGACTAAGTTGTAGCAAAGTCGCCAATGACCCGCCGTCACGGTGCTGCATAGATTTTAAAACCAGACAAACGTATTCTTAAAAAATCTGGCCACAGAGTGGGGAAGATATTGCATCTCCTGGTAATGTACCTCTGTGAGGGTCTTACTCCGTGACTTTAAAAGAATACACATCGCTAATATATAGTTTACAAAAATCTAACATAATATTAATAACATGCTTTATTAAAAAAAGTAGATTTTTAACTAAGTAATTTTTTAAATAGAAGTTTATCTCTTCCAATAATTTTATGATTTGATATACGATGTATATATCTTTATTTTTAATATTTGAGCATTGATAACTCTAAAAAGTAATGAATATAACAGTATAGTTTCGCATGCCTCAGCAAGGAAGCACATCACGCAGTAAACGATAGTTCCCGAGTTCTAATCCCGTCCCAGCTGCATACAAATTTCTGAATTGTGTCAAAGGTTTTTTCGGAGACGAAGTGAAATATTCTCGCAAGCAGTGAAAGAAAGTTGTTGATGTTATATACCAAAAGAGTTTTTTTTTATAACTTTTTCTTAAATTTGAAGATTTTATTCAACGTTATTTAAATATTGAATTTATAGTTTTCAAATATTGGATTTACATTTTTTAAATATCTTGTTTAAATTTTCTGACCATTTATTTGATATTGTTTTTATATCTATAGAATATTTGAAACTAATATTTATTTCATATTAAAAAGTGTAGCCAAAAAAATATTATTTTAATATTCGAAAAAGTTATTAAATAAATATTTGTGTGCTACTAGGGTATCGTCGTTTAGGAGCATTATAAACTGCAAAGGACGCGACGAACAATCTTCTGTAGGTAGGTACATACCTTTCGTTTCTGTAGACAAATTAAGAGTCGATTAAATACAAAAGAAGAATTAACTGTCGTTAACTAGAGGCGTTCAATTATACGATTGCCAACGCCTCATTTTCGTGAAAGTTAATTTGCAATTATGCGCAAAAATCGGGAGGTTTCTGTCTGTAACCAAATATCTTCCTGTAATCGATTATTTTGCGTATGACTGAACGTCGACGTGGCGGTAACAGCGCGTGTAATTTTAGAATCAAGGAAATCGAGTTAATGATGACCAATGATACGTCATTTCTATCCTGAGCACTCCCCATTCATTTGGTCCGAGGGCGATTTACATTTTCCTAGCTGGAGAAGGTTCGACCGTTTTATTCAAAGTAAAAACTTTTGCTTTCGCCTCTTACCTCGTAAGTGTAACCGTGCGATTCTCTTCTGCGGAAGAATAATGTGTTATGTAAAACGTAAAATAAACGGGAGCCGGAGTCAGTTACAAAATATACATTGTCGCCTACAAAATGAACGAAAAGTACGTCCTGCGTCGAGAAAATCTGATATGACGTAAAAGGAGAAAGTTCATATTTTTATTCATTTTCTGTATTTGTGTTGACATCGACGTTACATTTTTCTACTCACTTGTAGTAATTCATTGCGTGTCATTCTATTAGTTGAGAACATCTTTGTTATAATAAGGATTGCTTCAGGTACCTGTTACATTGGATTTTAACAATATACTCAGCGGGCGGATTATTTTGACCCTTTTTGAACTGCGCGATAAAAATAATAGATATCGTTTACAAGGTTTTCCACCAGTTATATTAACTTTTATCCATTCAACGATACGAGTATATGGGTAATTCTCGGGAAATTCCGAAATTCTTGTCCTAAAAGTTTAATAAAAAATCTAACAAACATTTAACGGTTACCAATATTTCCTTGAAATATACATTACTGTGGCTAAAAGATTCATTTATCATTATGGAACCATATGTGTAAATAAAAAAAATACATCTATATAATATCTCTAAAATCATTCCCTCACTATGTCCCAAGCTTCAATTCAATAACTTTTGTATCATCAAACAACCAAAAAAAATCTTATAATAGTCTTGCAAGTATGACCGATTAATTAAAAATATAGTAGATTAATAAAAAAAAAACTTAATTTGGTTTATAAAGTAATAAATGGATTAAAAAAAAAAAGAAAATATACACGCGGCCCATAAAAATAAATCATTCCCTCACATTTTTCTGACAATCGATTTGTGAACGCATTTTCAATCAAACATGAACGCTACCATTAGTTTTTGAAAGTTGCTAGTACTATCAATTTAAAAATATGGCGAATTTAACGTGAGCGTGTTGGAGTTTGTGTTCCAAATAGATATTATTTTTTTTGTTTCATTACATTTTTGATCGTCATTCCCTCACAACCTAAAAAAACAAAAGATAATATACTTTAACTGTTATTAACTGCATAGAGAAGTAGGGTTTTGGGAGTAATAAACTTAAGCAAAAGAACTTTTTTAAAAATAAGGTTATGTGACGAGTTTTTTTTTATTATTCTTTCCCTCATATAAATTAGTAGTGAGGGAATGATGATTTATGAGGGAATGATGTTTGACTGGGTCAGCTTGCTTTGAATTTGTTATTGCGATCTTGTTGTAGGGTCAAATAATGTCAAGAAAAAAGAAGGTAAGCGAAGAAGAAGCAAAATTAAAAAAGAAGGAATATGATAGGAAGCGTAGGGAGAAAATTAAATCCGATTCTGTACATACGTATTGAGATACTTCGAGAAAAAGATAGACTTAAATATTTAAGAAAAAATGAAAAAGGGCAACTAAACCCTATATTCGCCATGAGTTTCAGAGAAAGAAGGCAAAAGAGACAAAATTTGAAGAAAAATAGCCAAACATATACAGAGAAAACAGCGAATGTGCGTAAGAATCGAAAAAGATTGTTAGACATGACATGAAATAATAATTCTCATAAAACACGTTTATTCTGGGGACCACTATATAAATTAAAATCTAGTAATATTAGTACTACGAAATCCATAGAAAATTAATACAAATTTATTTCAATATTATTTGTCAATTTATAATGACCGAATTTCGGGATTTCATGAAAATTACCCAGATATCTATGAGTCAGTGCATTACTTAGGATAGATTTTAAATGAATACAATATGAAACGTGTACAAAATCGCGATATCCACGAAAGCCACTATAATAGCGTACCGTTCAAATTGATGGTATCCACGGAAGTCACTACAGTGGAATACCGTATCTAGAAGGTTAAATCTTATCTTTAAGTCTTCCCTAAGAAGGCAAAGATTTAGATTCACAATCAGTTACCTTAAATTCAAATCCTTCTCCTTCACATTTGGGAACTTTTTCCTATGTAATATTAATATCAGAGTCTCATAATCAGTTTTTTAGAATTCACTTGTCGTAGTAAGTCTTACATGAAATAACCATAACAGTTAAAGCACAAGAATGTGAAACAAACAAAACCAATAAGACTGACCACTTCAGGCATGATTCCCGTGAAATTGTAAGAACACATTGTGGTTATTGTAAGAATAGAGGATACATACCTTTATGTATGCATTTTTACTTCATTTTTATCGTCAGTATATTATTATCGTAGTTTCGTCAAGGGATGGGAACGTTATCTATAATACTTTACATTAATCATGGTGATTTTACAGATAAACAAACATGACCAAAATTATAAATAGATTTCAATAAAATAAAAATGTATGCCTTTTTGTGGTTTCTATAAAAATCCATAAGTGACGTACCATGAACATACAATACGTATTATGATTTTTAAGATGCATTTATGAAAAGCTACGGGAAAGGTCGCAATGAAAATGCCACGATGTTGCAGATTCGCCGTTCCTGTTATATTTTATATATCTCCATGTGCTTACACTCGGTTTCCCTATGTTTATTTACATATCTATCTTTATTTGTACATCTCAATCTCTATTTTTCTCTATGCCTATTACTGTCCGTATCTCTGTCTATCTTTATTCCTACTTCTATGTGTGCCTATCCATCTATCTATCTATCTATCTATCTATCTATCTATCTATCTCCATTTATCTCTATTTCTTTTTACCTCTGCGTTTCTTTCCTTTCTCGTTTACTAATGCGCTTACTTTTGCAATATTCTCGTCCACACCTTTACTCTGTGCGCTATTAGCTATTAGTATTCTTGTCACGTTCTGTTCTACTGTCCATGTATCTTGATTTTTTTGCTTTCTTCGTCCGTCTGTAATCTCAATAGATTACGAGGTAGGGTGAAAAACTTCGTGATAGCAGAATTAATAGTATATCTAACAATAAGACAGAAATGTTTAATTCACTGTATCTAAAATGTTTCCATAATGTGCGGTCAAATTTATCAACTGATCGTACTACTCATACCAATGAGAAAATGTTATATGTGATTGTAGTCGGGTCACCAAATGCATAGGTTTTAAATAACATATTATAATATAAAGTTGGAAATTACTGGCTTTCTGTTAAAATCAATTAATCTGTTTTTTGAAGTATTCCTAATAGGAATCATGTCAAATTGGAAGACTAACAAACTTTAAGTATTTTTAATTTCGACAAAAAATGGCCCTGAACATATTGAATGGGTTAATCGTTTCAAAGTTTATGATAAAGTTTTAAATGACCGCTAAAAATGTTAACAATATTAGTATTTAGTAAAAATTCCGATAAAGTTTAAAATTAAATTCCGTAATGATATAACATGGCAATATAATTTTACTAACAGTTTCTCACTGCTGATGACCTCAAAATATGTAATAGAATCAACTCCTATGTAGATTGCCTTGCTCTGCAATTGTATCTTGGCAAGCCAGTAATTCGATGCAACAAGAATTATTTATCGTTAAATTTATAAAAGTATTACCTAATGAGGTTATCTCGGTCTTATCTTCTTTACTATTTTCTTTAATTCTTACTCACGCTGACTTACAATTGGAATTAGATGTGCGCCAGAGTTTTATAATCTTACATCTATTTTACTCAACACTCTCGACATTATGAAACGTTTTCGTAATAATATTAACTATATAGCATTATAAATACTATACATACACCTTTAGTATACAATTTCGTGAGACTTTGTTTTGATTGCGCCTAGTGGTCGATTGCAAAGCAATTTTTGGTCGTTCACAGGTGAATGAAGACAATTTCATCCTCTCTCCCATTGTCACTTATATTATAAGTACACAAGACACACGTTTGAATTAAGTTAAGTGCGTCCGACGTGTATACACGTCGGATCAAATCTCTGTTACGGTGCTGTCGACGTGTATACACGTCGTGTGAAATAACAAATTACCATCGACTGTAAAAACTTGAAATTCCACTAAAATGTAGCAAGAATATTGTTTGACGGTGCATTTTTTTATGTTACCAATACAACTGTACAATCTATTTTGTATGGAGTAAGATGGAGGGGGGTTGATTAACAAGATGGAAAAGAGAAACGAGATGTGATAACAAGGAAACCGGAAGTAATCACTGATTATGGTACGAATATGGATGATGAGGACAGAAGAAACGGAATAATTGCATCATGTACATTTGCGAGGAAAAGGATGGAAACGTATTATAATAAATTATTTCTCCTCCTCATAGACGTTAACTGTTTGAACTCGTACATACTATATAAATAAATAGCGGAAAGTTAAGTCGACTGAATTTTTTAATGAAATTAACCCTTTCATGAATGAATAATTAATTTTTGGCCGCACGAAAACGTAATCCTTTCTTGTTTTTCGTAAAATTTATTTATAATGGGACCATTTTCCCTACGTTCGACGTAGGTATATACTCGTCGAGATTTGATTTTAATTCTGAACCCTGTGGAGGATTTTTAAAACTGAATTTCGCAGTTAAAAGGTTAAATATTATAATTTTAGTAGGTAGATCGTAACATATACAGTAATCCCCCCTATAACACGGTAGATTCGTTCCGCGTTATAGGATTCAAGTAAATCGAATATTAAGGAAAAACTAAGTATGTGCGAAATATGTGCATTTTATTAAAATCAAAGTAAAAAGAATAAAAAAAAGTTATTAATTCACTAAAAATTTAACATTATTTAACTGTTTTGTAATTTTTCATTTCTTAAAAATCTGCATTGTCACAAATTTTATAAGAACACAATTGACATAATGTGCAAACGTACGCGAAATTGATTATGTACAAATTCATTATAGGTAAATTTCACAGTACAAAAATATAACGTGGGAAGTCCCCGCGTTATATGGGGGAAAACACGTGTTATACGAGGGACATGAAATCGCGTTATATGAAAACGCGTTATAAGAGTACCGTGTTATAAGGGGGATTACTATATACTGTTAAATATCTACGTGTCGGTCGTGCACGCAAAGCCGTTGTGGACACAGTAAATAAATCTGTACTCTTATACCAATGTGACAAAGTTTTCTATAAGCACATGTCCAACGATGAGGACGTCGGACCATGAAATCTTTTATTTATAATAACTGATTATCCCGTAACACATTAACATTATTTCTACTGGTTGAAAAATGTCTTGCCCTATTTGATGCCAGATTAGCAATGACGTAATTATATGCATCTTAACTATATTGTCTCTTGACACTTTATCTACCGCTTATTTTTCTCGATATTTCGTGGGGAGAACTGTTTGTTTTTAAAGTTCGGCAATTTGTAAATTAAAATATGAAAAGTTATTCATTGTGTCGGTTTCACTGTAATCGTTTCAAAATAGAAACAAACGAAAAATATTTTAACACTAGAACTATCAAGGCAGTCAAGTGACTGATTTGTCTTTTCTTTTATAATAATTCTACAATCTTAAAGGGAAGCGATATAGTGGATATTCCATATCCATCTTACAAAACATAAACTATTGAATTAATGATCTATTCCAACTTTTGATTCTTCTTTTTCAAAAGAACTTATTTAATATATCGATGTCAGTATAATAGACTTAATACCGGTATTTCTAGTGTTAATATTTTTCTGATAGGCAAAATATAAAAGGTGGAGGAGAAATGCTTGATCTTCTACTTTTAAATATAATTGCAAACTGGTACATAATAAAAATTTATTTTCCTGAATCGATAATTTTCTGCTCGCAAAACAAAGGTAACACAAATCTATGTATATACCTAGACCTCTGACAATAACTCGATTATTAAGTACTTCGTAAAACAAATTTTACGTTACTTTCTACGTTTTATTTCTTAAATTCAATTTTTTAAAAGTAAAATCTTTACCGTGCTTTCACTAACTTTATCCTAATATCATTTGTTCTTCTCTACTTTCATTCAACCTACAACCTAACAATTAATTCAAACATCAAATTATCTCTATCCTATTATCTATTTATACATTTATCTACTTCTACTAATTAGAATGTCTCACAATAAACCATAACAGACTCTGACCAATAGACAATCTTACTTACAATTAGAAGAAAACATTTTCCTTGATTCAAATTCAACATTTCCCACTAAATAACCCAAGCAAGGATCTGTTGAAATCATAGCAATAACAATCAGATCAACTTCCTTCGTTTCTCAATTGAAAGGATTCAGACGTCCAGTCACTTCCTCGTGAATCAACGAGTACTACGATCGATGTTAGAGGATCGAGGATCGAGAATCACGTAGGTCGGTGAGTTCAAGGGGGGGATAGAAGACTGGGAGATGGGAGGAGCTCCTTGAAGTTCTCTCTCTCTTAGCGGAGAGACTGCAAGGAGCAGAGGTGGTCTCTGCTCACCTGAACGTTTCAGGTGGCAGTGTTTCAGTTGCCCTGTCGAGTCGCTCAGCGACGGGTTCTTCTCGTAAAGCGGCGCCACGAGATCCGCGAAACGGGGGGCATCTACGATTTCCTCGGATTCAGCGGCGTTCACTAACAATGCCGGATTTCCACGTTTTCGCACGATTTCCGATTTTTGTCTCTTCTTTCGCCCTTGGATATCAACGTCTTACAAGTTTCCGAAATTATGCGTGTTTCGTCCCCGACTTGATCAAATGGACTCTTGGATTTTTCATAACTTCTTTTGGATAATTAACGATTATTAGGTATTGCATTGATGTTCTTTCTTATTTAGCAACTTAATTTTCCTAGGCCGCGGTTTGGTCTTGTTACGAGAGATGACGTTCTTTGGTATACGTGATTGGATGGAAAATTGATAACAAGGACGAGACTCGGTGGATAAGATGGAATCGTAGAAAAGGGAGGGCGGAGAGTAGAACATTAGAAAGGACGTATTTGGTCGAAAGAAAGTGAAGGTTCCATGGGGGAAAGAGTGATGTGTACCGTGTGATCGGGTAGCGTGATAAACGCTCGATGATCGAGGACCTGTCGACACGTTAAAAAAAAAGTGATTCACAGTTGAAACGTCTGCTGATCAGCAATGAATTTTTACCAGAATTTTATGCTCCGATACGTACACTTTCCTACTGTTTGATAGGATCGTTTCAACAATCTGGTTTTTCGATTATTTGTGAAGTTTAATTGTTTTACGCAGTTGTCCGGTGATCTAAAGTGTATTTGTATGTTTGTCAGAGGAATACCTTAGCTTCGAGGAAGTTTGTCCGAAAGGAATACTTTTGGAAAGATTTTTCTTAATGTGTGATTTTGCATGAGATGAATAATAAGAGGAGTAAAAATATTTGTAACTGTTGTCATCGAAGTTATCTCGATTGTGTTTAAATGGTGCAGAAGTTTGAGATGTTTAAAAATATAATATTGAAGTATAGAGTGATTCGTCGTACAAACGTGAAAATAATGGTCCTTCGTCAAAGTAAGTTAAAAACGAGGAATAATAATTTTTCTTTTTGAGCATTGTTTTCATATATTAAAATTAACTTCTATTTGAATATCTGTACTTTGTAACGGTTTTTATCTTCGTTGTTTGAAGAATAGTAAAGAAGAAATTATTTTAGTATTTTCATTGTTGAAAGTCATACATAAGCTGCAAAGTATTTGTAATAGTTTATGAAAAATGTCGGTGAAGAGTTGATTGCTACCTTCTAAACTACTTGTCATATTTTTAGAGGAAAAGAACAATGGGTTCATTCTAATGTCTATAGTTTGAATTTAATTATGCTTTAAAGTTCGACATTTCTCGCTACAGTGAGGAGACTATTGACGAATTTGGTAGATTCAACTTTGAGAGTGCCTAAATTGGGATATGGATAATTTTACTTTTATCAATTAAAATTATTAGCTTGTATCTTTAACTTTGCAACGACGTCGATAATTTTTATCG
Source organism: Cerceris rybyensis (assembly GCA_910591515.1). Classification (NCBI taxonomy): domain Eukaryota; kingdom Metazoa; phylum Arthropoda; class Insecta; order Hymenoptera; family Crabronidae; genus Cerceris; species Cerceris rybyensis. Next base: position 7,954,522 of record OU342789.1, on the reverse strand, counting down.
TGGAGCTAATAAATGAAATTTAAGAATTATTGTTTCTTAAAAATATGTAACGATAAGTAACATATGCAATTTTTTCTCAAAACCTATAAAATCTATACACAAAACATTTGCCGTAATTGCAACACCTTCTAAGTTCCTGGCAAGGGAGTGAGATTTAGAAAAGCAGTTTTACTCATTACAAGAAAGTCGCTTATTGCTTCCTTCAATTTTCCGATTTCAGCGCATTCAAAATACTTCTAACATCATTAGTTTCGATGAAACATTATAAACTTATAGAATAATGACAGATATAAAGAACAGTGATACCTGCTATTTCACAACATTCAGATTTAAAAAAATTATATTCGTCCTTAAAGCAACAGAGGTACATATGCTTTTTCTAAAATTCATGTAGACTGTTACAAATAGAAAAAAGTGTTCACTATAACAGTTAAATTTTACAAGCGATAAAAAACGTCAGATTACTTTACCGATTTTATTTGTTTTTATGCTCGTGGAAGTACAGTCTGTGTCACAAGCGCGTGGACGCGATATCTCTGTGGGAATAAAACTTTTTTATAAGAAATATCATATAAAACGAAAGTACATCTAAAAAATTGATACGCGCTTCCTTAATAAAATGTCCAATCTCCACCCTTTGCGATTATCGTTTCACAACGTCTCGGCATGCTTTCAGCCAACTTTTCAGCATAAGAGACAGAAAGAGACTTCCATATCTCTCGAATTCGACGAACTAGAATTTTCAATTTGAAAATATGCTTTTCTCGGAGTTTGTACTTCATAACAGACCAAACATTTTCAATTAGGTTGGCATCGGTGGACTGAGATGGCCAATACAACACATTAATACCGTTCTGTATTTTCCATTTCGTACAAAGACGGCTTCGATACAAATATACCTATATTAGTAATTTTATAATATACCTATATCTACGCCCTTTTTAGTTAAAATTGTTTGCGCTTTACGTAAGGAAAGCGTCAGATTTTTCGAAAAAAGGTGTAAAATTGCTTTATCTTCCCGTTTCGTCGTAACCCGTTTCGAACCTCTACCGGGGTGATCATCGACACAATTTGTGTCTTTATACCGTTGCACTCACTTATTTACGAATGCGCGAGATTTATGCAGATATTTTGCTGCATCTCTAGCAGTCATTTTAGGACCTTTCGGGTGATGGCACAAGAAAACTGCTTCGAATCGTTTAGCGTACACGGCACTCATTTCGAAATGAACTGAATTTCTCAGAGATAGAAACGATACTAAAAGAATTGGGCCTATTGCGTATTAGAGGAAACTTTGTATGTTTAGACGAGCACAGTCTTTAACAAATTGCGTATCAGATTTCACAAATATCGCGTCCACCCCCTTGTGGTACAGACTGTATATCCACGCTAAATGTGTTTATTTAGAAATATGTATCTGAAAGAAAAATTGAAGAGCCATTAAAAAATCATTTATTGAGAAATGACCATATAACAACAACAATAAATGGCGGCAATAATATTTTGAGGGGTAACAAATTTCTCTTTACATAATTTTTTAGTTCGCTTCATCTACTGCCCTCTACGTGTCCGCCTGGAGGAAAATTAATAAGATCAGAGTATGATCCTCTCACAACTACTAAATTCTTTCCTTAGCATTTTTTTTTAAATAATAAACATTTGACATAAAAATTAAATAATTTAATGTAAGTAATAAAAAGTTTCATAAACCAAAGTTCTTAATCCCTTAAAATGAACTTGTCAAGATAGTTTTGTCATTAAATTTTTCTGTCACAAAGTCAAATTGAACGCAAGTATTCAGTTAAACGTTAATATTCAGAACATAAACATGAATCGAAATTGTAATTTATAGAATTGTAGAAATAGCATCACTTGCACATGAATTTGAACTCCAGAGCTTTATTTTTGAAAAAATGCCTTTTCTAACGAAAATGCAAAACTGTTTTACAATGTCACCCCACTTTTTGCATGAGATTGACTTTTTACGCCATGTTCTTGTATGGACACGACTCTGCACGAACCTTGTATATAATAAACGATCTTTAATTGGAGAGCGGTACCATATATGTCTGATTCGAAAGATCAATATAAGTATTGTGATATGTAGTAAATAGTTTAATAATGCATACGAATAAATTCTGCGTACAGGTATGTGAGAAACTGATATTTGTACCTAATCGTAGTTACAGATCTTAAATGTTCAAGCATTGGAAGACTCTTATTTACTGGGTCAGCATTTTTTATCATTTTTTATCGATATATCAAATAAATGAATAGTATTTATAATAAATTATCAGTATGTGGTATAAGTGATCAACTGTATTATCGTTAATACAAAAACTGTCGATATATTAATTTAACAATTGGAAACATATTTTGTCAGTGCTTTACTTAAATATGTTGCCCGTACTTATCATAAAATCTAATTTTATTGTAACTTTTAATGTATTCTGTCATTATACAAAAAAAATATTCCTTTTTGGCAAGTAAAAGTATTAATCAACTAGTATTGGTGCCATATTATTATTTGCAGTAACAAAACCTATTAATACAAAACCTGAGAAATTTTAATTCATGTGCTGATGAAACAAATAACAAATCTTTCAAAAAAGTAATTATACTGCTTGTATTCCTTTCAGAAAGAAATATAACAGGTAATTTAGGAAGTTTAAATCAAAATTTGGCGTTGTAACTCTCCATAAATTCGTAAAATTACTGATAAAAAGTATTTTGAGCATATTTAACGCCCTTTGATTTAGCAAAATCAATGTCGACTTCTTCCTGAATTTTCTTAACGAAAACAAAAAGAGAACTATTTTATATATGAACAGACGACAGCAACTTAAAACGTCTCAAAATATGATTTTAACAGAACACTTCCTTTTGATACATGTGTAAAATGATTGAACCTCGACGAATATTTATATTCAAATGTGTAGAAAGTTTCTTTTTATCAAATATTTGAGTCACTCATTTTGAAAGTGCCATAACTCACTTCACCGTATTGGAAAATGGCGATTTTTAATGACTATAAGATATTATTGTCGCTGAAAAAGTATAAGCATCCAAGATGACAGATATAAGTAAATCTTCTCAAAAGTACCGATCATGTACGGATACTTGAATTCAAATTTCTCACAAACGAAACAACATTCAAAAAAACGTTCTGTAATTGACAGACAAAAAATACACCCAATGCTTGTCGATCGTCATGATATATTTGAGTCGACATATCGTTAAACATCGAAGCAATCGAAAAACGAATGTATACCGAGCTACGGTGCTCCGAAGTTATGAAAAAAAAAGAAAATCAATGATAACAATCGTACTTGTTTCAACACGACCGGCAATAAATCATACAGCTATCGAGATAATCGAGATGTTTAATTACGGCAATAAGGCACGTGTGTGGCCTCAGTCGAAAGAGCGCCGTGAAAAAATTCGGAGGAGTGTGAGAATTGTGCCAAGTGTGACGAAACTCTTGCGATCAGCCTTTTATATTCTTTCTCAGACTCTACTCTTAAATATAATTGATCGAAATCCGTGATTTCTACTCAGATCGACCTGACCGCTTCGTTTTCAGTAACTGAATTTTAATAGGCTGAGTTTTGTCTATGCACTCGCGATAATTAAATTACTGTTGGTAAGCTAACGCGTAAGTAGAACTTAATGGTTAAAGACTGAGAAAAATTGCAAATTATAAATAAAAAAAAAATGTGATGTTGACGATAATCGGAATCAAATCTGGCTAATTGAGTAAAACCGGATAGAATATTTTGATGGAAGGGATAATCGAAGAAATAATATAACATAAGATGTTTGAAAAAAGAATGGTCAAAAATTGAAATCAATAAACGACGGATTGCTGATCGCTTTTATTCATGAGATAGTAATGGATTTGATGAAAATAACGTTTATTTTGTCTTTAATAATCTACTGAAATAGCGGCGCCATGGGACGTCGTAAAGTTTTTGCAACCGCGCTTGACGAGGAGGCAAATAGCAAAATATACTTACTGTTAATCCGTGCAAACTGACTGACTCGTAAAATTGTACGAATGTCGACGAGGGAGTATCTCGGAAACAAACAAAACATAGGATCGAATGCGATGAAAAATGTAAACATACGACAAGTTCATTGAAGCCATTGAAAAAAAGGAAAATGCAAGCGACAGTACTGTTAAAACCTGATTTTCTAGTGATAATTTATTGAAAGTTAAGAAGAGATGGAATATAAGAGAAAAAGAAATTTATATATTATTAAAGAAGCACTGAGAAATCATATCGAGTGTTTTTAATTTAAAAAAAGCTTCTTTTCGGGGAAAACGAAATTTCTGATGGAAAATTATTTCGTTTAATGTTTCAAGAACAGAACAAATATAAAACGTTAACCCAGCTGAAACTCGATTATGAGATAAGAGAAAAGTTATCTATGTTCTCAATTAATATGCAAAAGTTTAACTATTTCTAAAAAATTCGTTTCTTTATTTTATAAAAAGCTACGTGTATTAAAAAAATGTACTTTTTAATAAAACAAGCAAACTTTAAGAATGCGTTATCCTCAATGATTTAAACAAATTGCACTACAGATAAGAGTCTTCGACTGTTAATGAAGAAAAGTTATAGATGAAAAATGTCTTAAATTTCTGTAAGGGCATATAACGGTTCTCAGTTTTCAATAAATTCTGAATTGACACTCAAAACTTTCATTTCCAAATGTCTCTTAGTCTGTTGACAGTATCATATTGCAGTTTTAAGCAATTATCGCTTATAATATCACTTGATTTAAAATAATACTTCTGTTCACCAGTAACCTAAACCACGATAACATGGCAATAAAGTAATGTAGTACAATTAAAAACTCAAGATGTTGATTCGGATTGCGGAAGCATTTCAACAAAACAAAATAAAGAAGAAACGCTTTTACATCGTAAAAACAAGGTCCCATCACATACACTGCAAATTCAAAATTTGTATTATTAAAGTATTAAAGCGAAATAGCGGCAGAAATATCAAATAATAATTTTTCTAATTCTTCCATTATATTGAAAACTTTGCGTGAATTATAATAATTCTTAATATACTATAGAATGAATATATATAATGACTTTGCATTTCAATGGGCTCGCAACAGCGACTCTAGTATTTACATATCTATTAACTGCAACAAACTAATGAAACACTAAAATGATAAGTAACTAACTGTAACTCAAAAACGTTCCATACAAAAATACGAGCTGAAAAGTCTCTAAAAGTTAATTACAAAATTAGTGAATCGATCAGAGCTTCCCTAAGGCGACGATCTTTTTTAGAAAATATCGCGTTTAGGCTGTTTGTAGGCGGCGAAATCCCCTACGTACACGTCAATCGCTTGACGTGCTACCTCCCATATGGGTATCAATTACTGGCCACGAAGCAATTTCACAGCTGGAAAACGACCGCGGTCCGTTCTCGATTCGCAAAACCACTATCGAGAGTCAGTAGAGCGTAATAAAAGTGTTCACCGCTTTGTGCTACAATTTATATACCGCGATGATCTCCGATTTACCATTACAAGTTCTCGTTGACACCAGGCGCGGCGGTTGTGTTTTGGTCCAGGAGACTTTGACCTTCTGAGATGTGTATTAGATGTTTACGAAGGCTTGGAAAGAATATAGTACATATTATTTGATATATGAAATGTGTATAATATTACTATATGATATACAGGTAATTCTCCTATAAGACGGTAGGTCTGTTCCTAGAAATTGTCGTATTGTAGGAAACCGTGTTATATGAGACCCAGAGCCTGTACAAAAGGAGGAGTTACGTTCCGAAAACTTAATAAAGGCAAACATTTTTTTAATTCCACATCTCTGAAAAGCAAATCTCGCCGCGGAAAACGCGTAAATTGCACGACGCTTTTTGATGTAACATCGGAATAGCATTATAAATGAGTAAAATGTAATATAATATATTTATATATTTTCATGTAAAGGTACTATAGTTCATAATACCTTCCCATCATTATTTAAATGTAATGTAATTTTTAAATATCTTAAACAAAAATCATGTTATCCAGTGATATAGAAGTACAGTGTTGTACAAAGGTTTTCGCAATTTTCTTATTGTGTTAGAACGAAACCGTGTTGTAGGAAGGTTCTCGCAATTTATGAACCGTGTTATAGCGAAATCGTGTTACAGGATGCCGTGTTGTACGAGGGATACCTATAGTAACATAGTAGCCGTTTATTTTTGAATTCGAATAAGTCACTTTTTTTAAAATCGAGATACTTAAGTCTTCTAAGGACGGACGACGATATATCGTCATTAATAGTAGATGTACGACAGTCGTCGAATTGAAGAGTTCCTACATTCTCAAAAATGATTCTCTCTATAGAGAAACAGTACAGTAGATATTTCGCGCGTATTTTATAATACACAAATTACTTAACTGTTCGTATTTTTTCCGCTCGATCCATCTTTTGTATAGCACTTATTTGATATATTTAAATATACCAGATTTAGCCGCCGGAAATATAATGTCAATAATATTCCTGAAGCCCTGCATCATTGGATTATTATTTAACTTTCTCATGTAATATTAATAATTTTATTATACATAATTGAAAAGACGAATTATTCTTTATACGTATTCTACACCAAACCACAATCAATGACAATTCTTTTTATTCGTAATTACTGTGTATAACAAGTACCTAATATTTTCATTTTTCCTACATAAAAATTCACCCGATTTATCACGCTCAAGTGCATTAAAGTATGCAAAAAAAATAAAAAACGTCTAACACTCACATTTAAGAAAAGTAATCGCCGAAAAATAGATGGTATTCTATACATAAAAACCTTCGAAACTCTAGTCTTTAACAGTACGTTTTACATATTATTCATTTTCTATTAATTTTGGTCTGTTATACACGATGATAGTGAAGTAGATTGAAAACTTTTTTCAAAGAACGATGGAACAGAATCTTTGTTTGTTTTCTTTTGTATTTTTTCGGTTTCAACTACTATATCCATTTTGCGTAGGATGTTACTGTGTTAGGTGGCTATCCAACCACCAAGGGCATGATATATTTACATGTCACATAGGACAAATTTCCCACAGGTGACGGGGCATTTGAACTCACGATCAGGCCATTGCGTGCTATCTTTTTCTTAATGTTGTATTTCTTAAGTAATTACAAAATAACTGAAAGAATTTCGTAGAATACAATTTGAACATAGCGATTGTTAAGTATCTGTTAAAATGGAAGGCCCAGTTAAAATTACCGAAGTATAACAGAGTAAATAAATAAATAACTTTGACAGCTTGGAAAACGTAACTAATTTTTGTTGTAGCATATTTTGTATTACATAAAAATGATGGATGTGTACCCAGTAAGCCAAGTGAAGCAGAAAGTCGTTATGTAAATCCGAGATTAAATTTTTGTAGATTGCCGAAGGTTGTTAAATATCAAGGTTAATCTAAATTTCAACCTGCTTTTGGATACATTTTTAATGTCATCATCTTCGATAATTATCGAATACTAGCGTCTTTTTTTTATTTTTAAAATCAGACGTTAAGCTTTTCAATTTTAGGTAAAAGAATTTCTTTCACGTTTCCAAAGAAAAAAATCTTTCGTTTTCAAGAAAACAACAGAACATTCTCATAAATCTTTTAGACCAGTAAAGTTTATGAAAAAAGTGACCATAAAATACGTTCGCCTAGGTTTTAAAAAGTTGCTAGATATCAAAGACGCATGAAAAGATATTCGTTTAAAGAAACTTTCACGTTCTTTTTTTTTTCTTAGCTCCTGCAGCTTTACATATCCACCACAAAGTTGCTCTTCGCAAATTAATTTTTGCTCTGATTTGGTAAAATCGCTTAAGTGATTGAAGGACAGTAAAAAGTGCAGTGTTCATAGTGATAAACATTTACGAAACTGGTAGAACATATATATGTAATCAATTTCGAACTGATTGATAGTCAGAAGCACAAAGTACACCGGACGATTTCATTCTTAGTGTAAACACGTGAACAAATTTGTGCATATAGTGATATGGAGAAGGTTTCTCACCCTTGGAGACATTGGTGAACGGTGCGTCATCGAGGCAAGTTCGAGTTCGAGTATGATGGGCGAAGTAATTCGTGTTTCCGGTAGGACACCGGATGTCGGAGAGTTCCTCAGAGAGGCGATGTTGACTCAAAGGTTCGCCGATGTTGCTCTCTGCTGTCCAGGCGGCCAGAGATTTCTGGCTCACCGTTTGGTACTCTCCGCTGCCAGCCCTTACTTGCAGGTTAGTATTTTCTCATCGATACAATGAAACTTTAAAAATTTAGCAAATTCCAGGCGCTTTTTATTGTGATTGTTGGATCATCACGCGATATAATATATCATTGGTCCACCAAAAGAAGTCACTTGATAAGTGGTTTGCTCCAACGGATAGAGAAGTCGCTCGTCCTTAAGTATTTTCAATTCTAATGCGTGACTGACCAAAAAACGTTTAACCCTTTGGCCTACAACCACGAGTGAGACTGATGGTAAGAAATTTGGGCCATAAACAATAAGCACGAGTCTGATTCGTGATACTTCGTTCGAATTAAACGAAAATAAGACTAGCCTTGTTTTTAGCGTATCATTCGAAACAAACGAAGACAACACGAGTCAGTGTTCTTGCTCAACTGTTCTCCATAATGTCTTTCCATCTCGACCTTTCAACTCCGTAACACAGTCACCATCCCTTACTCATAGTCATCGTCCAAGTCCGAAATCCTGCTTCCTACTTTGACCTTCGGCTTGCATCCACCATTATCACTACTCCCACTCCGCTTCCAAAAGCCTTTAAGAACCCTACATCTCTTTTCACCGGAGTTCATAGCTCAGTGTTCATAAGAAATTCAACTATTCCAAGGTCATCATTACAGTAGAATCCCTCTAATGTTGACAACTCGGGCCACGATCATTCGCTAATGTTGACACTCCCTTCTATTCCCACTTTTCATGACTTATTTTCCCCTATGCGCATAAGCATGCGTAGAATTGAAACTTGAGTGAAGGATTCATGTAAACATCCAAACCCACATAACGCGCCACGAAACTAAAATTCTATGGGGCAATAAAAAGTCCAAGTAGGGGAAAATACAAGTAACAGTAACGGGAGTATCCTGTCAACATTATCGAGAGAGCAACGTTAGAGGGAGCAACATTAGAGGGATTCTACTGTACTCATTGTCAGTTCATTTTCCAAGTTCAACTAATTGTGAAAGTCATCTTCCAATTCTAAATCTTATTCCAAATTCTAATTCTAAACACTCTCAAGTTCTTATCATCAAATCATTCGTTTCCGTACATCACACTGAATCGCACTTGGAACAAGCCGAGTTATTCTAATACAAAAAGTGCGAAAGTATAAGTTCTCTTATTCTGGCGGACCTTAAGCGCGAATCACCCGAATTCGCCGTTACAGTTCTTTAACCCTTTGACTACTATTGGCGTCTGAAACATGATGCCTTCTTGGTACTGTAGGCGCCAATGGGCGCTTGACTTACTTTGCTCCGCTGGTACTGTTGGCGCCAATAGGCGTCCGAATTATTAAATATTGTGAAAAAAGCTTAAAATTAATGTTCACTTTTAGTGCCCTAACAATTTAAAGCAGAATATTAATAAATAAATAGTATTGGACTAATGTAATAGAATTCAGTATTTTGAATATTTTAATATATGTACTTCGTCAGAAATGCATGTCTAACGAAAATTTCGCTGTTCTCTTTTTACGAAAAAATCAATTTTCTCATTTCGAAATAAATTGAACATATACATATTGCTATTTAAATGTCTAGTTCATTGAAAAATGAATGAATTAATGACATATAAGATAAGCTTTGGTTATATTGTATGGTCAAAGTTGGACGTTTTACGAACTGCAATTTTGAGTTAAAATCTCTTGCTTCTTCTTTGACGTATCCTGATAACTACATTAGTTATTTCTTACCTCTTTTTTTTTTAAACTGAAGAGTAGGTACTCTTTCATCTACAATATTATATATATAATTAATAATTACTGTACACAGTACGGTTAAGAAGTAATACTAAATGGGGTAACGAAAATTACATTTTTTTTTTATTTGTGAAGCAATATCTTTTAAGTCCTGCAATATCCCATGTTCTTATAACTTCCGATCTTTTCAGTACGCCTTCCCCTACAATGCCATGCAGGATTCATGTCCCACTTCGTCCCATTTTTCATAATATTAATGTTTAAAGACAACGGTGTCGCGTACGAATCGCGGCCTGCGCGACACATACGGCCGCGCGCTGTACTGAATTCGGCCCAACATGAAGTTTTAAACTTTCTTAAAGGGGTCGATTGACTACTACTCAATTTTTAGGCAATAAAAACTAAATAACTTTTTTAAGTCGTATATTATGATGCTTTCTGATAGCAATAAATTTTTATTCTCAATTTAATAATAAATTATGCAATTTTAATATTTTATGTCATGCTTTAGAATTATAAAGTCATTTAATTGACTTTAGTTGCAAAGAATTGAAAAAACGTTTGGCAACGTCGCGTATTGTCGATTATCAAGATCTCATTCGAGTGATGTCCCATAACCTATAATTCTCTATGATGCATACGGTACATCAGACTGCGACGTTGTCAATTCTCCACTCAGTTAACATGGCGGCAATATGGCGGTGTAGATGGGACATAAATTACCCGTTTTTCGACTTTTCTTTTCCGAATTATTTAAAAAATACATCGATAAGGAATGTTTTTTCTTCGATACAATAAAAGTATAATTATTACTTTATGAATAAAATTATTTTTCAACTCAATATCTAAATTGGAAATACTTTAAATATTGCAATTCAATTTGCATTATGACTATACACCATATACCGTCGATGTTTCAAGTCTAATATCTTTTTTAATAATTCGATAAGATGGTCTGAATTTTTTTCAGAATTATTCTACATGATTTCAGGAATAATATATTTCAAATTCAAGGTTTTATCTAATACTTGAGTTTTCAACCGACCCCCTTAAACCACTGAAAAAATTGTTACACTAATAGAATTAAATAAATAATTATTACGTCACAAAATTTTTGCATGTAATGGAATTTATCACGTATTGTACATATGTCACTATGTTTTTTGCCTAACAAATATTGTTAAGACTAGTACATTTTGTATATGATCCAAGAAAATTTGTTTCTTTAAATGGAAGTCGAAGGAGGCAAAATTCTTGACATTAAGAAAGCAATCTTGCAAGGAAATTCTTCTAGCCATCTGTTTAGTCTCAACTCCAGGTACTTAAAGTGCATGTGTTTTGCAGTCAGATGTGCCTTCGAGCAAGTTTTCTAATTCTTGACAGCATTCAGTACAAATTTTACCATCCATGACTACACAGCGAAATTTAGAAAATATATTCTACATATTTTTTAATTATATGAACAAATGACAATACATTTTTCAAATACGTTCATTACAAGTGAAGATACGTTTTATACACTTCTACGAACATGCGATCCACATATATGTCTATGCTGAGAAGTATGTATATCAAACAAAAAGAAGCAAAAATCATTAGATCCGGAGGTTCAGGAACTAATAATTAAATGAAACTAGAAGATCCCGTCTTTTGCCAACCAGATTTCGTCATCTTAAAATAGGTCCACATTTGTAAGTTATGTTACCTTTCTAGAATTGCTACATTTTATCTTCTGTTTGATACTGTGCAATCAAAAAATTAATATGTTAAAAATACAATCAGAATTTTAAAATTACTTTTCAGTCGCGTTAAATATTCCAATTTTCATACAAACTGCAATATTCTTCAGTTTTTCTTCATAAGTTTTTAATTTTCTATTTAAAAAGTAGTAAATGAGAAGAAAAATAAATATTTTGCGCAATTTATATAAAACAAATATATAAAAAATTAAACAAACAATGTTTAAACAATTATAGAATTTATTAAGTTCCACATCATTGAAAAGGGAATTTTTTCTTTAAATTTCAGTTCAAATTTCATTTCGATATGTCTTGTGGATCAAAAGTTATACAAAAATGTCGCGTATATTCTTAAACGGGACCACCGTGGGTCGGTGCGCGTCAAAGTCTGCCGTAGTCAAAGGGTTAAAACAATCTTCGCGATCCAGCTTTCTGGTTACTATGGCCTGAGCAATCGGGAATAAGCGCATAGGCCAAAGGGTTAACGATGAAATAAGTATTTAGTTTTCGGTTGTCATTCGCTTAACTCAGGTTTCAAGGGCTGATATGATGGGAATAGGTGGTGTACGCGAACAGTCTCGTTTCACCCCGTACGTCAATCCAAATGACATCATTGCGTTGGCAATTTATATTACGGTTGCACACGCAGGACATCCAACGGACCCACAATCCGGTGTTTTATATTTTATAAAAAGCCACACGTAGATACCTGAATTCAAAATTTGTTATTTAATTTATAGTAAAGATATGAATTCCTACTATCGCTACTACCCTTTTCAACTTACGCATTGGTTTACGGGAAAAAACTGAAATGTTAATGTGGGATCGGGGCGGAGGAGCCCTCCTATAAAGAACTTAGGAAGAAAAGGACGTGAAAAGAAATTATCATCAGGGAGAGGTCGCTGGCGCAGTGGTTCCGCGCCGACCCAGGCGGTCGTCGACGTTAAGCTACTCTGGCCGAGTTGCTGCCTTGGATGGGTTGCCGCGCGCCTCTCGTTTCTTTTTCACGATCCTACATTAATGGAAACCACACTTGAATGAACGAAGAATCGTGTTTTCTCACCGTTGTGATATACGAACGTTGTCTAAAAACGTTATATCAGAAGTTAATTCTTTCTCTAACTCTATCGGTAGTTGTATTGACTTACACAAAGGAAGGACCGACTATGTGAGTTTCTAGATTTACTAGAATTTCAATCAGTTTCCCAGTAGCACTTCACGTGACGTAAACACTTGTGGAATTTCAAGTCTGAACGCAAAACCTGCTAACGTATTCACATATATTTGCTGGACAGTCTTGCGGGCTATCAATACTTTCGGATTTTCCAGCCTTTCACTTTCCCCTTAGAAGTTTGTCAATATACGAGGAGAATAAAAAAAAATGGAAGGTTCGAATAGTACCACCCTATGGCAGTAATTAATTTCTGGCAGTTGCACTTAACGTTAAAATACAGAAGTTAAATTGAATGTAAGATCTAGTTTCGTCTTTTAATAATAGTTATTTATCAATATAAAAATGTTTAATTCTTAAAAGCTACTCAGTAAATACATAGATTCTTTTTTAAATGAATTATACGAGGTGTTTTATGTAAAATGTTAGAAACTCTTTTCTCAGGAACTAACAAGGGAACATCCCGAGGTGCAAATCACCGATTTTGATGAAATTTTAGTATGATGTAGTACTCGTTAGAATATTAGACACGTATTTTTTTTATCGGCAATCGTCGACGTTATAGGGGTGAAAACCACCCCCAATGTTAGGGCCCTAAAGTATATTTCGTCGAGTATCTCGGAAACTATGAGAGATAGAGCATTTGCGTAAATTGACGAAATATGCATCTATTAATAATCAATAGAATGGTAAAAATTATTTTGCAAAATCTCAATTTCTTTAAACAATATATGAAAAATTCGAATTTTTTTGTTGGTTTTGCCTCCTTAACGTCAATGAATTTTCTTGAGTCTTTGTTTATAGAAACTATATGTCCTTTACAAAAATACGGATAAATCGGAATTTTGATTTTTTCACCAGAAAAAAAGTTATTAAACTTGAAATTGTACCGTTCGACGCGCGAAATAGTGTTTAAATAGGTCGTACATTGTTCATGAGTAGTTGCTAGCTCTTAAAAGAACGAATACTATTGATTTATATTCGTTGCTGGTGAAAATGAAAGAACCTTCGCTTATTTTAAACCTTTTACTATGGCAGACTTTGACATGCACCGGCCGGCTGCGGCCGTATCGTACTCTCTTAGATCGAACCAGTGAGATTTTACTGATTCAACCAGTGAATACAAATCTCACTGGCGAACCAGTGAAATTTGCGTCCGCTGCCGCAGCGCCATGCGCTGTGTTTTATTTTTGAATATGCTGACGAGTGTAATTCACTGGTAAACCAGTGAATTTTGATGGCCGCCGAGATCACTGCCGGAACCAGTGAGTATCATTAGTAAACAAGTGAGTTTCCACTGGTGAACCAGTGAAATTCCACTGGTTCGATCTAAGAGAGTACGGTAGGAATTCAGTAGCGACGTACACCGAGAACAGCGAAGTTTTTCGTTAGGCATGCATTTCTGACAAAGTATATTAAAATATTCAAAATACTGAATTCTATTACATTAAACCAATATTATTTCTTTATTAATATTCTGCTTTAAATTGTTAGGACGCATACTAAAAAGTGAACATTAATTTTAAGCTTTTTTCACAATTTTTAATAATCAAATTTAATAATACAGTAACGTTTGATATATTTCAAAACACGGATGAATACATAATCCTACATTACATTTTTTGCGTTCGTAATGTGTATCCTTTCTCTTGTCATTTTTTGCAAACACCACACATTTACGCCTTGTACTTTTCAGCATTGCTGTATCGGTTTCATATGGAGACGGAAAATGCCTTTGCGACAAACGGAAAGGCTCATTGTTAGGACTTTTAGCTTTTGATTTACATAAGAGCAATTATAAAATGTTAAAACGCCAATCATTCGCGAAACAAGCGAAATTTTGTCCGGACGCTTATTGGCGCCAACAGTAGCAGGAAGCTAACATGTTTCAAACGGCAATAAGAGTCAACAGTAGTCAAAGTGTTAAAGTGAGAAATTTACGGCTCCCTTGCGACGGGCGGTTTATGACGGGGTTTATTGCGGGATATTCCCAAATCGATACGGTACGGACAAGCTCGATCTGCTCGCGGACTTATAATAAGAACCGGCATGAAGGTTAAAATTCATTTTTGAAAAGTTCTCGATTTTCATCTTTCGTTGAAGGTTACTAATTAAATCTCGACTAAATCAAATTTGGTTACGTTGTAAAAGGCTTAGGACGAGGAACGACCCATGTAGCCACTCTATTTCGCTCGTCGAACGGTACAATTTCAAGTTCAATAACTTTTTTTCTAGTAAAAAAATCAAAATTCCGATTTATCCGTATTTTTGTAAAAGACATATAGTTTTTATAAACAAATACTCAAGAAAATTCATTGGCATTAAGGGGGAAAAATTAACAAGAAAATTCGAATTTTTCATATATTGTTTAAACAAATTGAGATTTTGCAAAATAATCTTCACCATTTTATTTATTATTAATAGACGCAAATTTCGTCAATCTACGCAAATGCTCTATCTCTCATAGTTTCCGAGATAATTGACGAAATATACTTTAGGGCCCTAACTTTGGGGGTGGTTTTCACCCCTTTAACGTCGACGATTGCCGATAAAGAAAATACATGTCGAATATTCTAACGAGTACTACATCATACTAAAATTTCATCAAAATCGGTGATTGGCACCTCGAGATGTTCCCTTGTAAGAACTCCATATATTAATTAAAAATTCTAAACCGTCGAATTATTCGGAGATGCTACCATTTTAGGGTAGAAGACATTGTTTGCTTGAATCTCATACGAGTGGATATAGTACAAATAAAATGTTTAAGAGTAGAACGGCGCGTTAAGTTTTTTTAGATATACCATTTTATAATATCTTTTTGAAGAAGACGGAATATTTACGAAGTCGTTTACATCGTTAATCTTACCGTTTAAGAAATAAATTTCATTAATTTAGACAAACACTCTACTTTTAACAGATTTAAAGATGCTAGATAAAGTAAACTTCGTTATTCCAATTCGGGAAGTAGCCAAAAGTTAGCCCTTTTAATCTCTTTCATATGAACGGCTGTAACTAAAAAAAATTAATTTGAACTACTTTGTTCGTTGACAATTTGACAGTGTTCTTTTTTTAATAGTTTACAAATGTCTCACAGACATTAATATGAATATATAATATCATTATACCGTACATTGCGCGACAAATCATATCTTAGCATATCATGGTTGCATCCTATAAATACGCTGTGCATCATCAGACTTGATTTTCTCAAAAATTAAAATTTTAGATAATAATATTTTCTCCTACACTATTTTTATATTCACTTTTATAACGAATCAGATGCACCTTCATGTATGCAATTGCCGATTACAGCCTACGTGTGTTAAGTATCTTCTATTATACATCAAAATATCTAATTGTAAAATCTGCAAGCACCACAAAAAAATGATTAGCTGACAATTAAATAATTTGTCTATGTACTACGCTAAGTATAAGATATATTTGCAAAGAATATAACGATGAAAAATTATTAAAACAGCAAATGAAACTGACAATGAGTAAGATCGTGTTACGTAGAATATTACAATTTATATTACAAAAAGCGAAACTTCCTGTTCTCTTGTTTTACTAACAGTTCTATGAAAGTATAAATATCTTTATCTGCTAATACAATCCACTTGAGCTTATTTTTCTGATTACATTTCTGACAAGAAATAATCTGACAAATGAAAATCAAAGAACGCATAAAACATTAATAGAATCACTTGAAAGTTACTGAAAAATGCCATGCATGTTCTAAATGTTCAGCGTTTAAAAATGATGAAAAGTATCCAGTATTTGCTCTATTTTAAATAGTTTTCTGTGCTATTTTTAATGTGCTTAATTTGTACATTTTTTCAATAATTACTCGAGAAAAAATTGCAAAATTTATAATGAGAAACAAATTTATTTTGACAATTTTAACGTAAAAGTGACTTCTATTTCATCATGAAAATAATGTATTTTCGAAATTTGTTTACTAATATGTATAATACATTTCATACCCTGCAACTTTAGTTTTATTCTTTTTTTTTTTGCCAGACAACTGCAAAATCATACTTCCCATTAGAGAGAATATGATGCGCCGAAAACATTAGTTAATGCCTGTAAAATTCCGATTTTAACAAAAATTAATATTAAAACGGTTATTAGTTAAAAATAGAATTATGAACGTAAATAATATTACTCCAGACTTTGTGAAGATTGCGGGAAAAATTTCATTGTAAAGCAAAGAGAGGTAGACGTCATCATATTTACTTTCATGTTGGCTGTCATCGTAAGAACAAGTGAGGCTTCTCGAGTAAAAAAAAATATATTTTTTCCTCGCCCGACTAAGGTAGAAATCTCGTTTTATTTCTCGGCAAACGCGTTCGTGACCAAAACTCTGCGGGTATGTCACACAAAAGTGTTTTTCTTGGCGTGTAATAATATTTAAGTTTGCTGCTCGAGTACTCGAACTTTCTCTTTACCGACAAGTGTATTCACTACGACAGATCCTTCGACGAAATACGAGCAGCTTATGTCAAATCAAAATTTTCGACCGCTATAACGGTGCCTGTACCTCTGTCCGATTGAATTCCTACCAAATGTATTATGCGGTACTGAAAAGGAGTCTCGCGGAAGGAATGTGGCTGGGCTTAATCAAATTGAATGCGGCACGCCTCTTTTCACAAGCTTTTTCCAGACTAACATGCTATTTCTTAAACGATCACACACAAATTCAATCATATACCCAATTAAGTAAATGAAACATTTTTAGGCAGACTGAAATAGTATGTTGTCGGTGATACATTGGCGGAAGCATAAAGTAATAGTATTAATGTTGAATACCGATGTAATACTCTAGGATAGTACACCCAAATATTATGAAATTTGATCCTGGCTTCAAAAGGGAACTGCTAAAACTCATTTTCGATTTCGTTATCGCTTTCCTTTCAAAATATGTTTTGAAGATCTTTAGTCTTGATGGAAGTCACGGGAAAAGGGGCGCGCCCCTTGGAACTTTAATTTTAAGGGAGGTTTAATTTAACACTAGAACGACCAAGCAAGTAAAAATGACTTATCCACAATTTTTTCCTATAATTCCCGAAGATTATAGGAGAGTCCTAAACTATAAATTCTAAGCTGATCTTATAAAACACAGACTTCCGAACCGATCACATTTTCTACCTCTTAATTCCCCATTTTTCAAAGTATTTATTTAATATATTTCAATGTCATAGATTTCGAGCCGGTCGTTCTAGTGTTAACTATACTTTCCTCTACGCTATGTTAAAGCCTTCAAAACATTGAACTCGTTTCCAAAATTAAAAAATATTAATGTTTAGAATCGCCAATACTCCGTATCTTGTGATAACGTTATTCTAACAACCAAAATACCAACACTAAAACTAACGCCTTGATAACCATTATAGGCATGTATAAATATACTAAAAATATGTAAATACTTTGGGAAAAGAGGAATCAAAGGGTGGAGAGGATGATCAGTTAAGTAATTTTTGTTTTACAAGATAGATATGTAATACCTATTGACAATGAATGATTTTTCTATTATAATAGTTAAGGGAATTTCTAGAAAAAAAAATTGGTACCAGTTATTTTGATCGTTTTAGTGTTAACAGAACGTAAATAATTAAGGAGATTTTACTATTTTATAGTTTAAGTTACAGTCATTATCTTATTTTATCAATGTGTACGTTATTGCATGTGGAAAAAGAGCTTTCCATCTTACGCTCGTCTGCAAGTTTTCAATGATCATATTACAGCCTTTTTCATCCTTTTGAATTATTGGATTGGAGAAAAAATTTCTTTGTATTTAAAGGCAAAAGTGAAACAAGTTTTTTGCCCAGAAATCACAGAAATTTCACAATGACGACTACTTACGGTTTAACAACCAAAAATGGCGAGCGATGGTTGAACAGGTCGACACATATTTGGTGTAATAATCTTCATTTAAAATATCAAAAAATTGTTCACTTTTGTGCTGAAATACGAAGAAAATTTTTCCCAACCCAATATAAATAAGTATCTTGATGTGCTTTGGTATCCATTAACAATTTGAGTGCACAATAAAGTGACAGTTTTCAATATGTAATGCCCTTGTAGAGCAGGGGTGGCCAACCCAAATGATCTTGCGGGCCACTTTGGAAATACATCATAACTCCGCGGGCCGCATATAAAATTATATATCCCTATAAATTAGATTCAGACTCACTATAGACACTTTTACAGAGTGAAAAATTGAAATATAACGAGTTATTATTATTTTGTTTACTATTATTCTTACACGTAAACATAAATAATATAATAATAATGATACTGATGATAATCTCGCGTTACGGAAAAATGTTCAAGGCGGTCCGCGGGTTGGCCATCCCTGTTGTAGAGTGAACGAAATAATTCTAATCATCGAACAATATCAAATAATGTTTATAAGATGTTTAAAGAGATTGTACATCAGATATCATGCATTATTTTGAAAACAGTTCGATTAAATCGCTTGTGCTACGTCACCGTGAAGGGAACATAATTTGTAACTTCACAAAAAATTGTGTACAGATTGTGAAACATTTCTGTACAAAAGGATTCTGAATTTATCAGTGCAGATTTTTGGAAACCTAGACCTAGTAAAGAGCAAGTTTTCTTCAGGAATTTATTCGACTGTCCCAGCAGCAACTTTCGTCGTTCTTTAACGAAAATAATAAGCTGTGCTTTACAGAAAAATTCTTCTATCGTTCTGTCTTCTATCGTTTATTGTTAACTTCAAACTATATTATATTAAATATCTGTGCACCTCTTATAAAAGAAAGTGACGTATAATCATTTAATATATGTCCAGTGTAACATTTACCATCTGCGAAATTGTGTTTAAATTAAAAATTTTTTTTCCATTTGTCCAAGTCTCAATTTGAACTGGCATAATATACGAAATCGTATCAGATCGCAGCTAATAGCTCAACGTTGTCATGACATAAAATAGCAAAAACAGATTTATCATTTCCAATTCAATATTCGTATCTGACTTGGAACCGAGGATACATTCCCAACGAGTGAGAAAAATTAGTCGGTATAAGGTCAACGGCACACAAATGTCTTCTACCGATTACCCAGAAAGATTCCTTACGGGTGATATATCTGCTGTTAAATGTCCGTCGTTTATTACGACACACTCGAGAAATTGGCCGTCAAATGTTGCTTGTTAGAATTTGTCTCTAATTGCCAAATTGCTTTGAGCGAACATAAAAATAAGATAGAATCACAGATTTGACACGAAACTCGTGAAATTAGCTAGATGGATAGCTCGTCTAGAAATTCGTCTATCGGATCTTTAATACTTGTAAGATTTGACACTAGAACTATAAAACCAATCAAAGTGACTGTTACACAATTTTTTCTAAAAATTCTTCAAGTTTATAGGTAAGTCATAGAATAAATATTTTACGTCCGTCTCATAAAACATAAATTACCGAATTGACCATCTCTTCCACCTCTTAATTCCTCTTTTTTTAAAGTATTCATTGAAAATATTTAAATACAACAAAATTTAATGTCGGCCGTTGTAGTATAAAAAAGGAGGAATATGTTTCTAAAAATGTAAATTTGTAGGACTGAGAAAACAATAAAAAATTACGTGTCTGTAAAGTTCTATTAGAATCGGTATGTCTTTTAAAAATTAAATATTTTATGACAGACTTCAATGACATATCTTGTATTGTAAGTTGAAAATGCACTGAAGGAGACAACTGTTATCTGCAACTTAAAATAATTAAAAAATGCACGTAGCACATGTATGTTCATTATTACGGTAACGTGGAATTTTCAAAATTTTGAAAACCTTCATTTATCTCTTAATGTGTTCGAAGGTAGACTGTGATTAAACTGCTTCGATAATTTATAGGTTTTAACAGCTTCGAACAACCAATAAATTACTAAGGCTGTTATGTTAATAAATTTCCGAGCTGTCTAACCTGGACGTACATTGACTGAAATTTATGTAGCAAAAACACAAAATCCCGGCTACGAAATTGGAGAAAAATGACAAAACTTTATTTGTGTTCCTTTTGTTTAAAACTATCGCGACATATCTGGATTAATTGTTGCTGATTTTGGTTTACGTAATTGTTAACTGCTTTACCAGTTGTCGAATTAGAAACATTATTACTTCCGCGAGTGTTTATTTTTCTTTAGTGGTATCAACACCTTTTAATTATCCCGCTGTCTGCATAATTATTTCATCAAAACAATCTAACGACATATTACAATTGTTTATACTGAAAAAATATAAATATCCAAGATAATAAATACAAGCAAATCTTCTCGAAAATTACCATTAATATTTTCAAATACATTAATGTAAATCCTTAAATATCGTGATATATTGGATGTGTGAGTTAATTTGGTTCGATTGATCGATCAACATTCAACAATTGGGCGTGCTCATGTTGCAATTGACATGGATCTTTATCGATTAGCCTACAATTCCTTATTCTCGAACTTTTTCGGTTGACGTCGATGAAGTTTGTCATTACGAGTGAAGTCATCACCTTTGAAATGTCGAAATCATTCTCTGCATGATTTATCGGTGGGAGAACTCTCACCATAAACTTCTACAGCTTCAGCAGCTCATTTCTCCAGACGAAAACACAAAATGAAAACTTCCTGAAAATGATGTCTCGTGGGTTCGAATTTCAAAATTTTTGAATTAGATAAATACGATGTTATTGTCACAAACCCAAATCTTTATCAACGGAATATTATTTCTGGATATCAACATTAACACTAGATTTACGGATGTTGATTATATATCTACCTATTTTTACTGAAGTGAGCCAATTTGACTCATACAAAAAAATTGAAGTCTTTTGCAAAGAAAATAGTTCCAAATCAATTTAAACGAAAGATTTATTATTAAAAAATTCTTTGAAAATTTTGTTTGCATAGATACTCTGTTTTTGATATACATTTTCACTAAAAATTCTCTGTTCACGCGCGATGTACAAATCGAAATGATGACAAGAGTAGGTTGGCAAGAAAGATAAGAAAGATAATGTAGCGGAGTCGCCAAAATAAGAGGATGGCTCTCATACAAATAAACATTGTACGCAAAATTAGAGGACAAACAAATCACATGTAGCTTGCAAGTCACAAGATACCCAGGTTTGATGTAAACTACAAATTTCATGTGTTATGCGATTTGTTAAATCATTTTATGAATCAAATTGGCTCACAACCGTAAAAATAGGTATACCACATTTGATAATGTGAAATGAAGGGGTCTGCGGGGGAGAAGAATCAATATTCACATATATATCATTATGAAACTAAAAACCAACATATATTTTTCAAAAATAATATTAAACTTTAAATCAATATAGTAATAAAATTTGTAATGACTCAAATTGACTCAGTTCGTAAATCTAATGTTAAATGAGACAGCCGTAGTCTGCCAAACGGACCGAATTAATTCACATACCCGATAAAAAGATAGTGACTTATGTCACTTTCATAATAAGTTAACTAAATAGCCATTTCTTCATTGTCGTATATTCAATCAACAATTCCTTTAATGTACTGTTTCCGATGAAACATTATTGTCTATTGTATCACGCACACCAATTTTTGATATTTGTACATAATAATAAAAGCTACATTCAATTAATGTGAGTAATTGTGGAGATAGTATCGGAAAGAAATTATTATATATCGGCACTTCAAACCTATAGAGTTTAGATTCGAAGTTCAAAATGGTTCTTTTAAGATTTAACTTAGTTTATTCAGCGGTCTATTAATTTTAAGTAAAGTATAATGTGGGATGCATAATTCTCTCATGAACACGAAACACCAAATCTTCCTTTTCGAAAAGCACCGCATAAAAAAAGAGCGCAACAGATGAGCGGTTTTTTCTATAACAAAAAATCACCTTAAAATGGCAAAAGTTGTACGAACGAAGATCGGCAATTATATGCCAGTAAAAAAGATTTAACAGTAACAACTTTAAAGTGTCATACCATTCAAAACTTCTTCTTCTTTCTCTATCTCGCTGTCAAAATCAACCGCTAAAATATTATCCGGAAAAAAAAAACATTAAAAGATGGAAAAAAGCACTCTTCCGCTCTTCACCCGAATGTCAAACACCCGTGCAAAAAATAATCATACGGTACATTACAAATTACATACACGCAAACTAGTTTTCGTCTCCGTGTAAAATAAACAAAACGAAATTCACGCCTCCATTTTACGCAAATAAAACTTTGCTCGCGTATGTGTACAAGTTAGTCCGAAGGGAAAGACACAAAAAAACAACAAACTACGTATATTTCTCCGCGTGCATGGTGAGTCAACTGCCATAAAATAGCCGCGTGCAAGCATTTTAATGATACTCGAGGCACTATCTCACGGATCGAGCGTGCCGTTTAGCGTGCATCAGCTCGCATAGCACGCATACTGCTCTTTTTGAACTTAAGTATACCAGCGTATGTATCTACAGAGGGTTTTATTTTTTACTGGTCAACGAAATGGTAAATGGAATCGTTAGAACGCTCCGAGCTGCGTATTAACGTGAATTAGTCTTGATTCACGTTATACTCCACGAAGTTACATTTGAAAGGATAATGGTTAAAATAGTCGATTTGAGATGCCCTGGGAAATAGCAAAATTCATGGTTGTAATATACCGAGGCTCCGAGTAGGATACCTTTACAAATATTTCGTATTGTGTGGACTCCGTGACTCGACCATCGCTCTCCACCATTCTTAACCTGTTAAATGGGCATAACGAAAAATTTCATCACATCAGAAAGAAAACTCCAATGAGGAAGTCGATCTTTTTCTTCTTTAAAATTTTTAAACGTAATATGTTGAACGCATTACATTTTATGTCGTTTGTATCCGTTTAATCCTGACGTGGTACTTTAGGTGTAACAATATTACTTCTCACTCCAAAAAAAATATTGTATTTTGGAACAAATTGAACAAAAATTAATTCCCCGGTTAACAAGTTAATCATCTCTGATCTAGGCCTACTACTCAAGTTAAAAAGTCGTTACTTTCCCATCTTGTCCTTTCGATTGCTAAACACCGTCATACTACTCTTACTCCTTTTCCGAAGGCTCGTAACGCTAGATACACCAAGGTGGTTAAAATTACTTGCCCTGAATTTTTTGAAGATGTTTCTGTTTCTAACTATGTTTCTGTTTCAATTTTCCACACTTATTTTGAAGCGGTTGAATTGAACAAGCTTTTTGCCCCATTGATTTCATTCGAACATATATATTTGGAAATTTTAAATGTATTGAATTCATCATCGGTAGATCCAGTTAAAAACCATTTGTCTCTTTCCGTCAACGCTCATTAGTCTTAACACTTTACCGACCGATACTTTTTAACATTCTACCCACTTCTGATCGGTCACTTGCACGCAAATATTTCCCTGATACTGATATCTCTTCGAAAATTGCAAAGTTTCTTCACTGAGTCCTTGGCACAGTTAACCGCAATGAAAAATAACACTTTATTAATTTCTGTAGCGACCAATTAATAAGTTAAAAGCCCAAAAGTGTTGGGCCCGAAAAGTCGATTACTCGACTACCGGTCGGTAAAGTGTTAATATACATTTCGTAGCTCATTGCTCATTACTCAATACTCACTTGCCCATTATCCAATTCTCAGTTCTTAATATTGTCAAAGTCTCAATATTCATTCCTAAATCGGTGTTATTATCACGATTATTTTGTCTCGCTGAACATGTCGTTCTGCAACAATAAAGCACTCTTAAAAATAAAAGTTTCTCGTCTTCGGAGTCTTTGCGAAGCTTCATGTCTTTTGTATTGCATAGTAAATACGGGTATAGTTATTCATAATGCTGATGAAAAATTCGACACTTAAGAAGCACAGAAATTTTGAGTTAAAAATATTATGTCATAGAGGTAAACTCTATATACGATGCATATCTGGTCTAACCCCTTTGCGACTCTTGATACACATATGTACTTCATTTTATTCTACATATTTCAATATAAATTAAAACTGTGACTTAAAAAGCATAAAGAAAAACAAAAGAAGTATTCTTGTGTCAACCCAGAAAAGAAATCGTCGCCAATGGGTTAAGTGTACACACGCGATTGTTGATGTAACCACCAGAAATACGAGAAAATATATTACACAAAAGATGTATGTATAGTATCGTGAGAGAAATATTATGTTGATAATTAGTAGACTTAAGTTGACACTGATGAGTGCTATGAAAGTTAGCGTTGAATTTTTAAACGGAACCCTAGATCTTTCTGATTCCACGTTCTTGTTGCTATCATTTCAACCAGAGGTTGTCAACTTGATCCCAATCGTCCAGTTATGTAGCATAATATTAGGTGTCAATGCCCTTAGAATGACTTCTCCCCTTAAATGCGTGACCTAGAGAGAAGTGGAGGAGGTCATCTTAAGAGGTTACGTCTCAGGATGCGGAAGAGACAGTAGAGTTTTAGAGGAACTGTGAGGCGTATAACTTTTAGGCACCCTTAGACACATTAGATCATTAGTTATTTAGTATTTTGTTTTCTTTGTATTCTATATTTTTTTATATATTCAATATATACAGGGTGGTCCACGTAACTTGCGCACCTCGAATAACTTTTAAAGTATGCGTTGCACGAAAGAATGTTATATACAAAAGTTACATGGTTTCAAAGGGTACACTATATAGTGTGTTAATTTTTTTTATAGGTGGAGGCGTTTCGGAGATTTGAAGGTCAACTTTGTTTTTTTAAACGGAATACTATATTATTTATTCCAAAATATGTTAGAGTATCGAATTGTAAGCAAAAAAGTATTGACCATTATTAGCCTTAAACCTAATAGGTTACGAGTAATTTCACTTTATTATTTGACAATTTTCTTCGCGTAATATCAAGTTGGAGAGTCAACCTTATCACCGCTCGAGCGGTGGCATGGAGAAGTATTGGACCATGCCGATTAGCAAGTGACGGGTATATAATTTTTAATTTTTCATACATTTCATCAATGTACTGTGGCAGTACTTTTCGCCTGTAATTGTCTCTCCATTTCTAAGGAATGAGTAGCGAATTACTTCACTAACATTCCACCAAACTGTTGTTAACATTTTCTGTGAATTAATTGTGTTACTCAACCTTACGATATAATCAATTAAGTAAGCCCTTTTTTTCTCGGTTGAGGTGTGTATTTTTGTTCAATCCGTTTTCTACATGTTTCGGCACAGTCTAGTGTGCCCTCTTCAGGAGTCTAAATTAAAATATTTATTAGGGCACACTAGACTGTGCCGAAACATGTAGAAAACGGATTGAACAAAAATACACACCTCAACCGAGAAAAAAAGGGCTTACTTAATTGATTTTCTGTGAATGAAGTAATGGCTTTGGAGTATGAGCACAAGCCTCATTCGTATCGAGCCACCGAGGAAACCTTTTCCTATTGTCGTAAAGTATCGAAATATGGCAGCTTTTGCAGCATTATTGTCAAATTTATAATCATGTAAAAAAATTTCACGAATATCGATTGAATTCATATCGGTACAAAATTCAAAACAATTATCAAAAGGGAAAACTTTTGAGAAAATCATCTTCATATAAAAAAAAATCCGACATTTCATATGCACTAACATAATATTTTCGACGGTAGCGGTTTTGTACGATGCCGAAACTATATTTTTTTAACCAGCTGCTATTACTGGAGTTGAGTTTATTTGTTCTTTAAAAAAAAACGATAAATTTAACTACATATTTTTACTAAGCTGTTACTACCCGGGAAAAAAAAAATTATATAAAGTTATATATAAGTATATAAAATTATATAAAATTGTATCTTATTTTATATAATTTTGTATGATTATATCTAGATTCTTATATTAAATTTTATAAAATTTTATATAATTATATATTATTATGTATCAGTCAGAAAATCCTAAACTGTAGACTTATATATTATGATATATAAATATATATAAAGATATAAAAATTTATATATTTTGTATTTTTTTATAAAAATATATAAAACTTTATTGGATTTCTTAGATTAAAATATATAAAATTTTATAAATTTTTATATTATTGTATATAAATATATATAAAATAATATAATTTTATATAATTATATAAAAAAATTTTTTCCCGGGTAATTATTTTTCTATATATGCAAGTTATTACAGAGTCGTTGGACGGTAAGAAAATTTTACTACGAACAAAGATATAAGGATGAGTGGCAGTCATAAAGACGTTGACTACGACTTTAGTAGTATTTTGGAAAGCTCTAAATTTTACCAATATGAACATGAAATAGAAACTATCAAATTTCAATGATTAGCATTTTTTGGAAATTATTATTAACTACCGTGAAATATTTTCTATTTACTCTTCTATTACATGTAATTAAATTTCGTATTTCTTTACAGTCAGCTAACTCCTGATTACATTGTTATTCCAAAAGCTTAAAGACCAAATTTGGCAAATAATTTAATTTGTAAAATTATTCTTCACAACTGGAGTAGTGTAACGCATGGAAGTCATTATCCTAATATATAAGTTAAACTAGAACGTAGAGGTCCTGTTGCGTAGCCTTCAACGTGTTTACATTTAAGTCCATCAGATTATCCTTTTCGAGGACATTTCAAGAAAGTGATATACGGTCTTGAAGTCAACAGGTTGTGAACAGTTAGTCTACAGCACCATCAATGTATCAAACCATATTCGTAAACCTTACACAGTATTTCAAGTTTACGATTGGCTGATTCATTGATATCAAGCGTGCAGTTAAATCGGAGAAGGAGATATTTAACATTTGTAAAAGCTAAATAACTTCTGTTTGATATCGCCTGTTTTGTTTACTTTCATAAAGCTAGCGTAGTAATAAGTACAAAGAGGACAGAATTAACCTATTCGCATCGTAAGAATATATGAAAAGAATGTGTTTATCACAAAAAAGTTGTTTTTTAACATATTTAAATACAAAAATGGTTACAAGTAAAGGATCTTCATATTTCAGCGTTAATAGGATGTAGAAGATTCAACTTTACTGAGATTTATCGTCGAAATGCTTCATAAGACAGAAGAGTTAGAAAGTGAAATTAAATGACGTTAAATTCTTTGATTTTCTAAGATCTACAATATAATCCATTATTGCGTATGTCAATAAGAGTGAGACGTACGATAATTTGCCTTTAAGAAAGTAATCCACACACTCTTCCATTATTCGTAAAAGTAGAGGCATTTTTTTTAAAATTATAATTTTCCATAATTTCATATTTAACAATTTATATTTGTATTGTCTTACAGAAGACTCGCAAACAGAACACCATGGCATTCCACATATTTTACTCATTATGGACTTCGTGCCATTTGTCGCATCATTAAATTGTGTTTCTTGGAATTAATTAATAATTACAAACACGATAAAAACCGTAAACGCGATAATAAATCTGTTGAAGGCAGTAATTTCTAAATATTAAATACTTGTAATCATACTCTGCATTGAATTGCGTTTCAGAATTTTTTTTCTTTAATACTTCTAACGGTTCCGACAATGCAGTCTATCAAAGTTGTATGAAACATCCAGGAAAATATTGCAGAACGAGTAATAACCTTTAAAAACCCTAGAATTTTCTAAGGCAGTCGCAATGGCCATTTCCATTGATTCATCAAAAAAGTCTTTCAACTTTCTAATATTAAGATATTCACATTGTCTCTAAACATTGCAGAGACATTAATCTTGATGTCTCGGAACTATAAAGTGAATTTCATTTTCTCTTGAATTCAACTAAAATTGGAATCAGACTTTATACCAATCGCAAACACGGACAGAGTATAATTGATGAAGTGAACCATATAGCGGAAGTTCGAATCACTTCGAAAACCTTGGAAACTCCAATTATAATTAAAGTTCCGTGTGTGTAAAACAGCAAATCCTATTTCCGATGGCGTATGACGCAGGAGGTGTAACTATTAAACTGTGATAAGTTACTTTGATATGCCAACGCGTTCTCGTCATATTCCATTTACCATTAGCTGTTTTCGCATCCGGGTTGTTGCATGGTTAAGGCAATTACTAATCAATTCAATTTTCTATATGTACTTGGTCTAGAAACGTCAAAATGTTTTATGAACAATATGTACTGGATTATTCAAATTAATGGTACTTATCGTTAACGCGGTGAATCGTTCTGCCCGAGGTGCGAGACTTTACATTGATTTTTCTTTTCTTATTGCTAGCATAATTAATCAGGAGCTGTTGCATGGAAAATTTTACAAAAAATCGCTTTGCAAATTGCAATTAAACTCTAGTAGAGTCGCTGAAAGTTATAGAAAGTACTTAGATAGTACAAAAAATCAGGGATATATACCATTTTCTATGGAAACAATTGACAAAACGCCAGCTTTGTATAATGAAAGGTTCCTGCGGTATAAATTTTATAAGTTCCAAGTGATAGAAAAGAAATGAGTATTTATAATACTCACTTACAAATGATCCTGTAAAAAGTTAATAAAAATATTTCTATTGGGACAGAAATCATCTACTTCCAATGGAAATAAATGTATAAACTAATATTAATTGAAAACTTGATGAAGTTTAAATTATCAATGTATGAAACGGTAAAAGTTGAAACTCCTTTTTCTACAAGGAATCCTAAACGACAATAAAACATCATTTTTTCTCGACGTTTTATTGTATCCCACATCTAAAGCTATCCTACTGTCCGATTAGATTGTATAGCCACTTGTAAGGTATTTTATTTGATTCATTTTTCAACGATGTCGAATTACGTTTCTCTTAACTCATTTGTATCATTAGCGTCTATATACGCTCAATTTCCCTGGTCATTAGCACCGAATCATATATGCACGCTCAATTTTCTTGGTCACTACCACCGAAGCGTATATATACGCTCAATTTTCCTGGTCACTATCATCGGAGCCGTATGCCTACGGTCAACTTTGTTGGTCACTATCATTATCCGTTAACTAAAAAATAGAAATGGGGAGCGTTGTTGGAGATGAAAGTAGTAATTCTGGTTGTAGTAAAGAAGAAATTAGGTCACTGAAACGAAGACGAATTATTGAAATAAGATCCGCCAGTGATGATGCTGATAATAATCAAAATGAGAGTGACAGGGAATTCGAGTTGTTTAGCTCAAAAGAAAAGAGAAGAAATAGTTTATCAGTGTGAAAATTGTGAAATGGCTTTATACATTCAACATTTTAAATACTATCATACTGCAGAAAATAAAAACCTATACGGTTTTTCGTTACGTTTCTCAGTTTAGCAGGAGCGATGAAAGCAATTTGTTTTCATGATCATTATGCAAACGATAAAGATCGAAAAGCTTTCTATTTCAAATCTAATACTGTATTAGTCACAACCGACACGATAGATGATGTATTAATCCTAGCTGGTTTACTTTAATGCAACTCCATTACAAGTCCAATATGAATACTAACAATAAGATACAGAGGACTGTTTCATCCTGATTTATAATCACAGTGTCAAATCAGCTTTGAGACTGGATTTTCGTTTTCTACAGTCATCGATTGTCTTATCTTGTTTTATTACCATAAGGAACGTGCAACAACTCCCGAGCTCCATTTCACGTATGATTAATATATGGCACAATTTGACGGCGTTCTCGTTCTTTGTCGCTATACTGGTTGTATCATGATATCAGTATATCATGGAGACTCTGCCTCCAATTTTCTATAGCTGGCCAAGAAAAAGAAGTCACTTAGCTTGAGGTACGGGGTAAGGAGAGATTCTCCTCATACAGCCTATTCCTATCATATTGACCCTTGAAATGTGAGTTCGGCGAATGACAAACGAAAACTGAACTCCTATTTCGTCGTTAATTGTTTTTTCGGCCAGTCACGCATTAGAATCAAAAATACGCAAGGACGGGGGACGTCTTTATTCGTTGGGCGAATCGAACCAAAACCACTTAACAAGTGACTTATTTCTCTGGGTCAATGATATTTCTAAACATTTTAATGGAAGGGAAACAAAGATTATTGAGAAGACAGAAGTTGCACTATTGTTCATACAACTTATCGTAATTTATTGGCATCTTAAAAAATGCTTAGGTTTATAACCAACAGCTATCTGTCTGTGCCTACCTATTGTTGCCGTCAAATAAATGATTACCTGTATGTGTAACCCCATTGGAATTTTTAATCTGATATAATAAATGTATTAGTCGTCAAATTAACACGGTCGTTTTAAAACAGGGTGTTCATTAACTAAAGCACCTCGGTCCTAGGTCGTAAATGCTTTGCATAAACTTCCGAAAACGGGATACCTCCGAATTTTTTGAAACTTGGTATTCTTATGTATTTTGATGCGCTGATTACGAAAATGATAGTGAAAATTGGCGAGAATTTGATTTTCATGGTGAGAACCATGAGGGACCCATGAGAATTTCTATGCTTAGAACAATATCGTTCCTTTGGTATAAGGTCAATATCTCGCAACCACTGGAGCGTTCTCTCCCGATTTTCAAAAATCCTACTCAAACTAAAAATATTATATCTTTGCTCCATCTCTACAAAAAAGAAAACAAAAGAAAACGAAAAACACATGCGCAATGTATGTCATCCACCCCACCATTCACTTTACAACTGACCGCGGTCGTCAGGCGCTACGCGATTTTCTCAAAAACTATCACTCATATGACAAAAAATTCATATAACCTAAAATATGTACTTCGAAACGATCTACAACTTTTGTTTGAAACTTTTTCAAAAATTCTCAACATTTCCAGAGATAGACACGAAAAACTATAATTTTAATGGGTTTATCATGGTTTTCACCATGAAAATCAAATTTACGCCAATTTTCACTATCATTTTCGTAATCAGCGCATCAAGATGCATGGGAGTACCAAGTTTCAAAAAATTCGGAGGCATCCCGTTTTCGGAAGTACACCCAATGCTTTTCCTCACGAATGGTGCGCGATTAAATATTTTTTTATAGAACGAACTTTTATGATTTAAAAATAGAATTTAAACTATAATATTTTATAGTTATTTTTATCTTTTCAACTGAAACCTTCTGGTCGACAAATGAAAAATGTTCTTTTTGATTTTCTCTATGCGATCAAAACACAAAGAGCAATATGAGAAACACCCTGAATAATAAAAATTGTTGTTGTATATTTTAGGAAGTTTTCTTTGCAATTTAGTGTACGGTAATAATGAAAAACTCAATATTTTTCAAAAACTGAAGGCGACCGAGAAATTCCACTTGCGGATTCCTGTTTTGAGCGGAAGATTCTATACACGACACCTGATGTATGTTACAAGACACATGAAAAGGTTTAAAGTTTTAGTACAATGTATTTATGTTCCTTCTGAAATACTATTGTTATCTGAAGTATCTTCTTAGAATAACGATATTCATTCCCGTGTATAATTTAAAGAATTAACAAAATGGGGAAGTATTGAAGGTCGAAATTAAATTGTTTCTTACTTTGAAAATATCTTCGATTGAATGATCGCAGTTTTGCTATCGAAATCGGACAATTACGTGGTTCACCTCCTCAACTCACCACTGCAGGAATGCACTATGGTTAAATCGGAATGATAGTCAGCTTTCCCGGCTGGAGGATGATAAAAAGTCGGTGATACTCGGTTTCGAAATGTAGGCACGACGGTGGTATTTAGACTAATTGTCGTAACACTATATGCTCAAATTGGTAGGTTAAATATCAGAGTTCTCTCAGCGCTAACAGAAAGAGGAGAGCCTCTGGAAACTCGTAGGAGTAGCTTCACTCGTTTGCAGTTTCAATCGAGATCGTTGAGCCGCGATCGTTAATAACGATTCTTTTATACTCAAGAACAAATATTTCTGAAATATGAAGTTTCAGCGTATTCATATTTCTTTATAATATTCATTTCTATTCTATGTTAAGATTTTATGTATATTAAACGTGTTCATACATCATTTTGATCTACACTTAGTTTAGGTATTTAAGTGTATACTGTGCATGAAATTGCATAATTTTTCGTTCGCTAATCGAGCGGTTTATTTTGAGAATGATATATAAGTCAGTTTGCTTTGAATTGAGATATTTAATGGTTTACATTTTAACATACTTAAAAGTATTGATGCCAACATTCGCGAAGATGTGCTTGTACTTATTTTTTATTTCAGCAAATATTGCTTGTTGTGGTAAAATAACTTATGCCATTTGAAATCAAACGGTTCAATTGGTGCTGCTAAATATTTTATTGATGAGAAAGTATTAACCCTTTGCGGACGGAGGCATTTTTGAATATCGAGAAACAATCAATTATTTAGCGATGAAAAAACACTTTTTCATCGGAAAGACAGTCTGTTAATGTATACAAGTTGAAATTTACTCTTTGTAAAATAATATTTCAACGATTATATTTTAATTTTTCAACTCTAACCGTTTATATATGCACCGACAAACTATAACCAATTTTTTTCTCAGGGCGGATATATTCGCCCGTCGTTCGCAAAGGGTTAACTTACGCATGCACAGAAGAGGCTACTTTAGGAAAAATGTAAAAGTCCCTTACGTTACTTCATATTAGTGTTTCGAGATTAGTATCGTTTATCAGTTTGCATATTACTCACTATGTTATTAGTAGTGATACTCTTGTAATCTGGTAATACATTATAGCGAATGGATTCGAAAGAAGCAATTGAGAAGAAATAAGTGTGCTATGTAATCGTTAGTTTATAACTGATCTGGCATTGGTGATACATACTTTTAATTGTCATACGGATACTTATTAGCTGCTAAAGACATAAAAATGGAAATCCATAAAAGACCCAAAGGATCTTTTCATTAGTTTAAATAACCTTATCAACATAAATTATTTTGTTTTATAATATTAAAGTGAAAAATATTTTTGATAAAAAGAATGTATTCTTTGTAGTTTTACAAGCAAAAATTGTTATTGCATACTGGAATACCGAAGTTTATCCTGTTATAAGAAATAATTATAGCTAATTATAATTAATTATAGCCATTAAAAAAAGAATGTTCTTTTACATCACCATACCTTTGATTTTTGTAGTTGTGGAATACTATTATTATTCATAGATATAATTGGACAGATTTATGTGCCCCAATTTTCCCAGCATCAATTTTAGATTCGGAAGTTCCGATTGCAGCCATAACATTTTTAAATTTAATTTAGAATATTACAAAAGTAGTTGATTGGTTGCATTTAATTGCTTAGATTTTGTTTTCCAAAGAAAACAGCTGGAGCAATACTTGTTTCGTATTCCTCATCAACATATTCTGCAAATAGCAATCAAAACGCGGAATCTTTTAACTCGTTAGACTGCAATACCGTGTGACACTCGTGACAAGATAAAAGAAATAAGAAATTTCGAAGTCTTACAACAACTATTGAATTGAAAATATCAATCAGCTACAAGACGTTAAAATTATTAATATAATCGGAAAGGAATTTTGATCAGATCTTTCTTCGATTGATTCACAATCCATCAAATATTCAAACAACTATCTACGAAATAGAAAAGTCAGATGCATATTTTATCCTACTCCATTTGTAAGGGTCAAAAATTGTGTAGCACCTAAATCAACAAATATCGTTTGCGGGGGAAAATGTGTGGAATCAAGCGATTTCTTTTACCATTAAAATTCATTTTTGTAAAATAATTCTCTTCCCAAAATATTTTTTGGAAACTGCATAGTTCATAACCATCCTTTACTGATCATATTGAGGTGTTAAAGTTAGGTCACCTTGCTGCTTTTACTAATCTGTTATAATTAAAGTTCGAAATTCTTATAGTTTCAATAAATCTTTACCGGTGTCCAACCAGTTTCTGGTCCACGTCAGTCAATATTACTTTGCATTCTCAGATAAACTACTACATACCCCCACCTTATCTCAACTTGTAGTTAATGAAAATGTGTGTGATATCATCATCTCACATGTCTCTGCCCGGGAGAACAAACTTAACTAGGCATTACAGCGTGAATAGTGTTGCTCTTTTTTGAAACATGTCCGCCGATCCTCGTTACAAGAAAAAGAAGACGATGACGTCACATATTTACACCTGATCTTGTAATTGCTATCGACACCTCTAGATCGCATAGATACGAGTGTAATCGAGCGTTAAGCTATTCTAGGAAATTCGCTTGGCGATTCAAAAATAATTGCACTTCCGAGATAACGGAAATGAAAGGTTTTATTCTGTGGATCGGAGCTTTTTCCCCTTTCTTGCTTTTACACGCTAAGAAATCGGATCCAGATTGTCGTTCCTTTTTTTGCGCGCATCGACATGAAAAGTGCATTCTCATAGCCATTTCATAACTGAAATACGAGCATCAACTTCCTTATTCTGTTTTGTAGCTGGTTACTATTGTGCATTCCTAGGAATTTTTGCGAAGATCCGATGAAAGTTTTTAACGGATTGTAAAAGAAATTTAATTACATATATTAAACATTATTTCATATGACTTCAGGTATAGGAATATTATAAAGTGTAATGTAACTGTGAAGCAGCAGCAATAGATCTTAACTTTTAAGAATGGAAGAGGTAAATATTATTAAAATAGAACGTGCTAATGGCCTCACTAGAAAAGTGTATGTTCAAATGTAAAGAAAATGAATACTTTACGAAAATAGATATTTTAAGCAGAAAATTCAAGTTTTTTTTACTTTCGTTTTAAGAGGAAAGACTTTTTTTCATTGCAGTTACTTTTATGCTGTTGGTATTTTATATTATAATGTTTTCATATACTTCCTATATTCATAAATCTAACTAAAAAAATAAGAGCTCAACAGAGATATGTTTTACTCCTTAAATGAGCCCTTTATTTTGAAAATGACAAAAGTCACTTTAACGTAATGAAAAATGGTGACTTTTCGATGCCTATATGAAGTGATTTATACCGCAAGTATGTTGAATTAACCTCTCGTACATTTGACGACTGAGGTTCGTCATGCACTTGCTTCGCCTCAGTTAAGGGTGACAAATCTAATTTATCATTCAAATTGGAATATTATTACACGTGTACATTCTTCTTCATGCAAGAGTGATTGGCATCAGTTGCAACCGGGCATTTCTTGCAGTGCTTTAATTTATTACTATGTATTATATATCATATCGTTCAAATAAAGGAATTCTCGCACAAAAAATCCACTGCCTCTATATACTATTCTGCGCACTAGCAAATTTAATTTGTCCTAAAAGCAAGAATCTTTTAAAATAAATCTGTATCGAAGGAGTTAAAGGCGAAAGGACTAGAGCTACTTTCGAAATAAACGATAAAAGTATTGCAACTGAGGTCACAAACTGAGTATTTTTTCATCGTATATATTTCATGTTTTCTTGCAGTTTCAAATTCCTCGTAACCAAAACCGAAATTCGCAAGTAACAATTATTCTTACATATCTAAACTCAGTTATGAATATATGAAATTCGAATAAATTGCGACGAATATTGTTAACCCGTTCCTCTACGATTTCTTCCGTTACTTCGTAACTCATCATTTAGAATTAAATTATACTGAAATAAAAATTTATCAGTGAATAATATAATATTAATAGCGTGAAATTAATTTTATCGCGTCATATCATACTATTATAATTTCTTGAATTTCACATTCCTTATAATAGAAACTTTCAACAATTTTTTATTCCGTTTTCCGCGTCACAAGTGTCACTCGTTATTGCAGGAGTGAAACAGAATTCTTCTGAAATACCCGAATTTCAATCGAGAATACGATTGTAAGCCAACAAAAAAATGCAATGTGTATTACAGTATTGGCAATTTTTGCACCAACACTTTTGTTTAAAATTGTCATTTTTTCCAGCGCACTACGATTTTTCTATTTCCAATTAATCTCATGCATACCACATAATTACGTGTTCGAGTAACAAATCGGCTAGGTTTCTCTGAATAATGTATAACATGAGGCCAGTTCGCGCATCGAATTTGCAAAAAGGAAAACCTGACACGCGAAACCGGTAGCGCCTGTTACGCGTAACACTGGTCTCGACGGATCGGTTACTTCGGTACACTTGGAATCTCGCTAGGGATATCGCGCGTAATCTCTTTGCTGGATATGTCCTTTTTTTCTTCCATTTCATTTTAGTTATTTAAAATCTCTGCAATTACATGTTCGTTAACGATTACCAATGATTACATGTATTAGCTGATCCATACGATAACTGTATTAAATGTGCAATCACCAACTTCACTAACTTTTTCGCACGATACGTTGGAATTAACTTTCATCGATACTTGAAATTATACCAGGAAAATCTTTAATTGTTTGAATGCAATTAATCCATGTGCTGATAACCGTTTATACAGTTATCTATTTTCATTGTTATTTCTACAATTTCGCTGAATTTCTTTTCACTTTGCATCAGTTCTTTATTACACTTATTTCGTTTAGATTTTTAAACTATGTGAAAAGAATTGTTGCAATTGTTGACTTTGTCTACGGACAGCTAATTAACAACCGGAACGGTGGGTTTCGTCAGAATGAGTGAAGAAGTAGGAAGAATGAATTGAAAAGAGAGATTCTTTTTCAATTTATTATATCCAACATGAGAACTTAAATTTAATGTTGTGCTTCGCTGTTCCTAAACGAGACACGGAATAGAAGTAAAATGATCAAATATAATATATGGTGAGTTGATTATTACTTTATTTTTATACTTTTTCTGCGATGTAATTAACCACAGGAGATAATCTAGCACTGGTTGTTTCGAAGTACGAGGTTTTATTTTCATTACTGATTTTTAAACCTTGCCATTTTTGTTTTTCATATGCCCTCACTGTTAAATACTTTCTTTCGTAATATTAACCCTTTATGGATGGGGACTTTTCAAAATGTTGAAAAACAATCATTTATTTGGCGACCAAAAACTATGTTTTCATCAGAAAGTTAGAATGTTAATATGCAGAAGTCATAAATTACTATTTGTGTAATCATATTTCAATGGTTCTTTTTCAATTTTTTAATTCTAACTGTATATACATTCACCGTTAAACCATAATTACATTTATTCACAGACTACGTATATATGTCTCTCGTCCTTAAAGGGTTAATAAAGTCTTATAAATTCTAAATCAATTATTATCCATAGAGGTTATAAGAAACGTTTGGGTTAAATTTGAAACTGTTAAAAAGATATAAAATAAAAAACAGTATGTACTTAAAGAAAACAGTGGAATAGAAAAATTCAATGTGGTGTAACACCATGAAATCAGTTTTTTATCAATTTTATGTCGATATACAGGGTGTCCCATTTAAGTTGAGATTGTAAAAAATCTCGAAAACGGGTGATTTAAGAAAAACCAAGCGCTGCGTGCCCCGTACTATTGCGGGTGGGGAGTCTAATGGCATTACTGATTTTTCAATGCGTGGGCGTCTTCAAGGTCATTTCAAGGTCATCTTGTTTTTTGGTCATAAACACCTATTTCCTATTCCGGAATCATATTCTACATAAAAGAATGGATCACTTTTGTTTGAAACATTTTGTTGTAGATTTAATATTTCTTAAGATATCAGGCGAAACGTCTTTTAAAATTTATGCTGATACCTCATCTGGTAGGCTTACATCTTCAAGTATTATTGGTACCTTGAGAACCACAATGTATCGACATTTCCCTCTATCAAGTGTAATACAGATAAACGTACCTATATGATTGTGTTTACAAACGTATCTAGCAGTTTGCTACTAGAACAGGATCAGTTTGTGACTGAATTCTTCGACATAATTCTCGGTCACGAGATAGTGCATCGCCAGTTCAGTTTACGTAGTGAGCGAAATGGAATGTTTAACAATCGCAGTAAAAATCGAAATGATTCTCCTTTATGGCGAATCAGGGCGAAATGTTGAAGAAGCTGTAAATTTGTATGCTTCGCGGTATCCAGAAAAAAGCGTCCATCGCGTAGTACATTTTACCGTACTGTTCAGCAATTTCTACGAGAGGGAAGTGTACAGAAGAAAGCACGCGTTCGTAAAAAAAAACGCACAAGTGGAGATAATGTCAATCGAGTATTGGATGCAGTTGTTCACAATCCAAATGTGAGTATTCGTTCACTTTCGATAACTTCAGTTACAAACTGATCCTGTTCTAGTAGCAAACTGTTAGATACGTTTGTAAATACAATCCTAATAGGTATGTTTATCTGTATTACACTTGATAGAGGGAAATGTCGATATATTGTGGTTATCAAGGTACCAATAATACTTGAAGATGTAAGCCTACCAGATGAGGTATCAGCCTGATATCTTAAGAAATATTAAATCTACAACAAAATGTTTCAAACAAAAGTGATCCATTCTTTTATGTAGAATATGATTCCGGAATAGGAAATAGGTGTTTATGACCAAAAAACAAGATGACCTTGAAATGACCTTGAAGACGCCCACGCATTGAAAAATCAGTAATGCCATTAGACTCCCCACCCGCAATAGTAAGGGGCACGCATCGCTTGGTTTTTCTTAAATCACCCGTTTTCGAGATTTTTGCAATCTCAACTTAAATGGGACACCCTGTATATACGACTTTACGAGAGCCAGTTGGAAAATTTCTGTTTCGTCAATTTAATATTTTATTATGCAAGCGCTTAATTAAGAAATGAAACTTTCTTAATATGTAGGTACATAGAGTTGGTAAACTATTTGTGATTCGAAAACTTGAAAAATTTAAAGATATTATAGCATTTTTGAAATTACAGTAATAATCGAAAATAAAGATCTAAGAATATAGTCACAAATTTTGCATTTCTATTTTTAAAAAGTACGTTTGCTGTAACATATTTTACATTCACTTTATACGAATATTATAATTGTTATAAAAACACGGTTCTTTATCGCGCTCGTGAGGTTCGTGAAAGTTGCAGTAAGTGAGAAAAAGTAGTAAGATCTATTATGTATCCTAGTGTGACTCATAACGTTAATCCGTTAGAATTAAATGAATTTTCTTTAAAAATTAAGTCTCCTATTGCTGCAGCAGTTTTATCTAAAGAGTAAAATATAAAAAGAAATATTAAAAATCTATGGTTGCAAATCAATATATTATAAATTATTCAAACTGTGAAACAAGTAGATAGTTTTTTAAACCTCAGACTTTTTCGTTTTCTCTTTAAAGCACAAAATATGAAGTATAAATAAGCGTTAACCATATTTTTACGAAACCAATTTGGCTCATTCAAAATTTGAGTATCATATATACTGTTACGAAGCACCCAGTAGATTCAATGTTACTGGGTAACGAGACATGTCAATTGTTTGTTAAATAAAAAGAGTAGAGATTCTACGGTCGGTAGTCCTGGTAGACGGACGTGTTCTCTTAAATAAAAGTTATCGCTTTTTAATTGTGTTCTATTTAATTATGTCTGAAAGGACAAGGCGTGCGCGGTCGACTCGTAACAATACATATAATATATCGGTTGGATAATTTTTTAAACAATAAATCTTTCATTTAATTGATTTCGAACTATTTTCTTTTCAAAAAACTTCAATCTTCTTGTATGAGTCAAATTGGCTCACTTCAGAAAAATAGGTATATCAACATCCGTAAATTTAGTGTTAAACTATCAAACAATAATTTACTTACGAAAACTAATATGTAAAAAAATGCATTGTGTTGAGGCGTAATTGACAACGTGGGCCCTGTAGTTGCAAGGGCAAAACTAGATTCGTACTTTCGTTCCGCGTTTAGACCTGTCCATTTGGCAACCACCTTCGAATATCGAAGGGTGGCACGTGGCTAAATACCAGGTTTGCACAAAAGAATCCTTATGCTAGATTTATGACACCTATCATAAATCTAGCAGCGTGTAGTCCTGAGTCACCCTCGTAGCCCAAGGCCCCCCTCTGCCTGGCCTTCGATGGGTTTTGGCAAAACCAATGCAAACTCTGCATTTTGGTAACCACCCACGAAGCCCAGGAAGAACCAATAACATTTCACAAGGGTCCAACATCCTCCTCCCTATCAAGCAGCCACTTCCTCCGCGTAGAGGTTGCCGACAGAGGAAGGGGTGCTTCGAGAATCGCTAAAGGGACCGAAAAGCGACCCAAACGTTAGATTCTCTCCCGCGACACAAGTTCTTAACACTAGATTTACGGTGTCAATTTGGCTCATTCAAAATTTGATTGCTATATATATGTATAGTATATTGGTTGGTTATTTTTTTAATAATAAATCGTTCATTTAAATTTGTTTTGGAATTAGTTTCTCTGCAAAAAAACTTCAATTTTCTTGTATGAGTCAAATTGGCTCACTTTAGAAAAATAGGTATAATCAACATCCGTAAATCTAGTGTTAACACAACTCGCGCTCGCTCACATTTTGTTATTGTTATTCTGTAGTTAATCATTTTTTGTTATTTGTTTTCCGTGTATATACTCGTTCTTCGTATATAATAAACAAAAACAAACCCCAACATTCGGAAGTGTCAATTTTATTATTACGAGAAAAGATAAGAATTTGGCTCCGACGATCTAATTTTCCGAGGAGTCTGACACTGTGTCTAACCTGAACCGAGGCAAAAGGTACACGAATCAACATATTAAATAACTAC
The DNA here is from genome assembly GCA_910591515.1 of Cerceris rybyensis. Lineage (NCBI taxonomy): Eukaryota > Metazoa > Arthropoda > Insecta > Hymenoptera > Crabronidae > Cerceris > Cerceris rybyensis. The sequence continues at coordinate 7,913,087 of OU342789.1, read as the reverse complement.
ATTAGAAATAATTGTGTTGTCTTCATATTCTGTAAGATGGGTTTTATAAAATATACATAAACATTTGCTATCTTAAAAATTTTCAAAAATTTTTCAGAAAGTCTAAATCGATCATTTTTCCTGTCTCGGTAGATCTTGTACCAAATACTAGAATACGATACGACTTAAAGTTTTTTTTTACGTTCACAAAATAACAGATATTTAATAAAAACGCACAGAACATACATGTAAGGATTAACAAATATTATTATCTTACTTGACAGTTTAAACTTACTCTGATATCTGTATGTAATATTTATTTTCACCACTACGATGTTCGAACATTTATTTATTTTTGGCACTAAATTAAATTATTTATTTCTGATTTATTAAAGCTAAAGCAATTTTATTTATTTTTGCCACTGAATTAAATTAATTATAATTTGAGGTGTTGCATGGAATATACTAGAGACATTGCTATATTAGATACTAGAGAGATTCTACGCTTGGAAATTATCTTTCTCCTTTTTTCTTTTTTTAATAAGCATACTTAGCATCCGCTGTCTGTGTGTTAGGTTTGTGGCCATAATTGCGTCCGATATTACATGCAGAAGTGTTCTCTTTTGAATGCAGGGAATCTTAAACGATCGACAGTTTCCTGGTACACGTGATTTCTCATTTTTTTCTCGACAGAAGAAAGGAAAAAGGGAAAAGTGAAAAATCAAACGTAGAGTGTTCGAAGAAATGTTGTCGAAAGTAATAAAATGTATTGACACTTCGACGTAATATATAGAGTTTTCCTTTTTATCTGAACAGTACCATAAAGACTGGTTTTTCTCGATTCCAGGTTTAGGTAAAATGTAACTCTGTATTCCACAACTATCTGCGTTTGCATTGCATAAAGAGCACATCGATTTCTACTGAAACTCGATTAACACAGGTTAACTCTTTTATGGCAAATACATTAGTTTGTAAAAGTCGTGAATGCGCTCCATTCTGAATCTAATGAAAGGAATTTAACTTTTTAACCCGTTCGAGACAGCATATATTTTTGGAGACCATCCTCAGAATCCAAAAATTTATTTTTGCTTTATATTAGCCATTTTTTATAAAAAAGACATGTTTGCAATAGTAATTAGTCGCTTTGTAACTCCCTTTGTACAAATAAGATGTTTGCACACCGTGTGCGCAGGTAGCTCCTCTGAAGGTTTTTATTACGACGGACGGATTGCACGCCAGGTGTACAATGTAAAATAAAATAAAAACACATTATTAAATTATGACAATACTTCGGATGACCCTTACTTTTGTTGGACAGAGTGATAACCCTTGAAACAATCGCCTAAACATAATCCAGGGATACCAACACAAGCAGGGCAAGAGTAATTAGTGCGACTATATTTACCGGTTTTATAGCATTATCGACACATCTTTCTTTGCACTTTTTTATTTTTACATCTTGGCAGAATTTCAGGTAGATGATCCTTTGATTCTGGTGTGGTTAGTGGATCCTCTCAGGGATTTCCAATTAATTTATCTAAAATTTCCAGGTGATATCGATAAAGCCTGTCCAAGGCCTGTGCCTGAACACTCATTTTAGGGGCTAAATTGAAACCAACATCAAATTTTATGTTTACACACTTCTAGGATAATTTTTGCTTTAAACCAGTCTTGTTCTTCGGCCACTTCTTTCATACTAACTGATAATTGCAATTCAAGATCATTGCACACACGGTGTGCAGTCGGTCTTTTTAGCTCGGAAATGCATTGCACACACGGTGTGCAATTAGTCTCGAATGGATTAAACTGTAACACTTCCGACGAACTAAAGATCTTTAACACCAGATCTGCCGCCGATTAAAGGAATGTATTCAAAGTGGTCATTTAAATATCGTACAAGAAAAGACGTAAAGGATGTAAAAAATTGGGAATATTTTACATTTAACTGGTTTATTAGGGGAAAACCTTAATAACAAGTGATCAATCTTTTCTCTTCTGTAATTCGATTACGCTCCAAATAATGTGCAATGATTGGCATACCTACGACTAATTTTAAAAAAATTAATTTCCGGAAGCATTTGAAGATGATTTTAACCTCATTTAGTGAATTTCTGTAAAAACATTGTTCAATTTATCTACATTTTGTTTAATATATTCTATGCTTCCACAAAACTTTATTAAAGGTCGGTACTCAGAGTTGGTAATCCTCTCTTGTCTGCTATGAAAGTAGAATTGCAATATTTTAGACCGGTGCCACAATAGGAGTTGTTCAATAAGAGAGACACGCCTTTGCTGCTATTTCATTTATACTAGCTCTTTAAAGTATTTCAGAAAACAGAAGTTAATTCTCAAGAACCAAAGGAAATAATATAATCAAGCCTATAAATTTATTTCTACAAAACTACAAAGAACAATTTAACAAATAGTTAATAAATAATTTTCCTAAGAGAATTTGAAAATTTTCTTTTGAAACCTGATATAAACTTGGAATAAACATAATTTTTTAATTAAATATGATAGAATTCAATATAATGGATGACGTCTGCCATTTTACAATATTTCTGTAGTAATGACAAAAACATTACACACTATTAACATTTGAACATTTCGGATTACAGGGCTGTATCCTCAACATTTTCTAATTCTTATTTTTCATCCAAATGAAATTTACAATTACCTGTATATCAAATTACAATACAATGCCGCAAAGTTCAATAGAAACTGGTGTATCTTAACGTTCACTTATTAATTTTTCTCTGCAAAACTAATGATTTCTTTTTTGTAAAATTTTGCATTCTCTTCCTGTACGTTTTTCGTTCTTCTTTATCACCAAAGGTCTGGTTAATTATAACAGATACCGGAAAAAATCCGTGCAGTTTTCTTTTTAGCAATGAATATCAACAGATTTTAGTTAGAAAACGACGTATTTCGATATGATGTATCTGTTACCGGAAATGTATGAAATCTAGGAATTGTATACAAATCCTAGGAAATTTATATAATTCCGAAGCTATTTAGGAAATGTATAAAATATTGTTTCAAAAACTATTTAATACATAAATGTCCTAGGAAATGTGCACAATTCCTAGGAATTGTATATAATTCCAATATCGTATTAGGAAATGTATAAGAATAATGCTTTCTGTAATAAAACACGTTGTTAAAATGAGAATAATAATTTTTATTAAAGCACTCGTTGAGACAACAACGTTCAGGTAACAGTCATATCGTAAAATATAATAATCTTCATATTATCTTACTAATTAAAGCTTCGAAAATCAAGTATCTAGGAAGTTTTAAAATGTATTCATCACAAAATCGACTTATATTATTCTTCTAAAGTCAAACTTTCGTTTGGTAAGTAATCAGTCTGTTATTTAAGTAATTATAATCGTCCCGCTATCCCCGCATACCCATTGATAACTCAAATATTTACATTTCCGATTGCTATTTACACAATGTATAGATTTCCTAGGAAATGTGTCTAATATAATTTATTTTACACATTTCCGTGCGATTTTAGGAATTACATACATTTCCTAGGAATTGTATACAATGACGGATTACATACATTTCCGGTAACATATCTACATCTAGAAAGAGACTGTATCCACTGTCCTTAAAACATTGTATAAATATATAACACCCTTCAACCCTCTGCCCTACAATAACGAGTGACTCTCGTGATCAGGTAAATGCGATAGGCAATTTTCAAGTTTTCGGAAACCTATTAAATTGGAAATATTAATGAGAGGCGACGTGACAATATTGTTTGAGCTTTTTATTTAAATGGTGATATAGAAAATATCTTAATTGCTAATGACTTTAAATGAATATATATCAAGCTTCAATATTGCACACGTGCTGTCTTCACGGGAACACTCGGACATCTTGTGATAGAGCGGCCACTGGGGTGCCATCTAAAGAAAAATGAAAAAAGGCTACCAACACGTTATAAATGTTGCTGTGGCGCACAATTCAATAAATATTATTTTTCTAAAATTAATATTACGTAAATTATACGGCATATCAAGAATCTATCTCACTGATCAATTTTTATTTTACCAATTAAATTTTGAATTATAGCGGGGGCAGTCATGAAACAAATCGCAGTGCAAAGGGTTAAGAAGGAGAAGCATGAGTACTTCTGTTACATGGCAACGCCCGCTTTCACATTGCATTTACGGTTCGACAGAAAATAACGGAAATCGAGTATGTAGGAACTTTTACCGAATCCTCCTTTAAGTCTTTATTTATCTCTCTTTGACTAATATCTATTTTTATCTTTATCAAATTACAGTGGTAATAAACATTTCAAAAGCGATGCCGAACTCAAAACGGCGGTTAATAAATTTCTTTTCAAGTAAGACTTCCAATATTTACAAGAAAGGGGCATACAAGCCTTTGGAACTCTGTAAAAGTGTCATGGAAATGAAGGATGGTAAAGTGATAAAATCATATAATTTCTTTTTTAAACTAGGCTTGTTTAAATTGTGATCTAAGAAGCTATATGAACTTTTTCCGGTAATTAAACTTCCATAATGATAATTTCAGTGTGAAAGTATTATCGCGACTGGTTAACTTCAGTCAGTGGCAATATATTCTTGTTGAGCAATAAGCTCCCATACCCATACCGAAAGGGTTAATACCATCGTACGGTGAAACACGTTTGCGCGTATTTCGCGATCCTGCCGAATGTTACTTGCACAAAGGACAGGCAAAGGTGAAGATTGCGAAGTAACAAACATTATTTAATATCCAATATTCTCTTTAAGCCGCGAAGTCATCGTAAGTTCATCTTTGAGTGTCCCGGCACTTGTGTTCTTACGTAAGTTAAGACCGAAAGTGAAACGCGATTCCACATCGTGCGAAATCAAATGCAACTTCCCGTAGAAGCGATGTTCGATCATTCGTCTCGCGAAGGTAGTAATTTTCGGTGTCAAGTGTAAGTAATATTTCATCGTCGTTAACTTTTCTCCTTAAATACATGGCTGCGATTGTGAACAAATAATTTTCCAAGTGAAATTTTCGAGAAGAAGTCCGAGAGTTGATTCGAAAGAATCCTCTCGTTATATTCCGTAAGATGAAAGATTGAAAGGTTAGGGGACTGTTTCCCTGAAACTATTAAATACTAAATGGGAAAATGTTATTCCTGAAATTTGGAAAAAATTTTGTTTCCTTCAGTATGTATAGGTTTCGGTTATTTTGATTTTTATCTGCATTGATATTTTTGTCATTTATATTTTTTAAAAGCCTATACTATTTCTAAAATATTTAAGGATGATTTGTAGGTACAATCGGAGACATGAGTACGTGAAATTTTGATTAAACCAATATCTCTCAATATCTTTTAAAATATGGCATTTTAACAAAATGTCTTTTGTTCCTAACCTTATTTTTAATATCAAACTTGTAATAAAATGGAAATTCATTTGATTTTAATTTATTATTCAATGAAATTTTTGATATTTGTCACAATCATAAAAAAACTTTTGATAGTGGCTGTACCCTGAATTTAACTATTAAAAAAAAATACGTAAATTTTTTACATCAAAAAACACTTGTACAAATTTTCTCAATGTATTTAAATAAAAATTAGAAGACAGATATATACCACAGAAAATCATAAATTTTATTTTATTTAAGTAAATTAAATAAAATAAGTTATATTTTTATCTGATGAAACGTGACAACGTCGCAACATTTCCATAGTTGATAGTCGTGAGTGATTCGATTTTGGTCGCCCCAACTTTGCGACGCATTTTAGTAACATTTAAATTCACGCTGTAACATAGCCTATAGCATATTTTTAATTTGCTATAGTCGAATTTAATTTTATTTCCCGTAGCTGTTTGCGAGGTTGCCATGTTTTCACTATGAATTACGCTCTGCATTCAATTATACCATAAATATAACTTACTTTTATTATTTTTCTCTATAAATAATGTTGAAACCACTAAATGTTAATGCTTATGTGCTTTGTAGATATTTAATCTACTAGTTTACAATTTTGTGGATTTTTCGAATCGTATTTTCAATGATTTTTTTTTACTTTAACTTGTCCTGATAACATGTTTTCCATTTAAGTACGTGTAAATTTGTTATAATTTAAAAATGTTATAACTTTTGAACGAGCTTGTGAAAAAATTTCTAATTTTTTTAGGCGTTTCAGAAGACTTACAAGAATATTATATAATTTTTTCATAGGATTCTCATCGCTCTTAATATACCAACAAATCATCCTTAAATGACATTTTGGAAATTTTTGATTTCCGATGTTGCTTGTGCTTACAAAATATGCCTGTTTCGAAACTCATCTGTTACAAGATTGAATTTATTATTATCAACAGCTAACTCTGTTAATAAAAATTTATATGACAATTTACAATACACCATCAACGTATTTGTGTTATTTGGATAAAAGATAATATTTAAGTTTTTCTAATCTACGTTGTTTAATAATATATCTACAGGCTCTAAATCTCTTATAGTTAAATGTATTAAATAAATACTTCGAAAAAAGGGGAACCAAACAACAAAATTGGTGAACAATTAAGTAATTTGTATATTACAAGGCACACGTGAAATATATACTTTACCGTCACTCCATAAATTTCTAAATTGTTAATAAAAAATTAGAAGCCCTCCAATTTCATTGTTTTCATACATGTAGTGTTCTGGAAACTTTTTCTTTCATTCCCCTATGTTAACCCTGATGTTCTGCTCAGGTGTATAGGTATGACCTGAAATGGAGATTATATTTTAACAGATGATATGATTCTAATTGTAAGTATTATATTTGATATTCAATGTATTTAACATTTACGTCTAACTGTTTGTATATTTTATGTTTTTTACAATGTGAATCTTTGTTCGCCGATTCACTACGAATGGGGGTAATACGAATGTGAGATATAAATAAGCAGAACAGCAAAGTTAACCTTCATCCACTCCTTAAAAAAATTATACAAAAGTCCCTAAGGTCTTTTCTGAACCGTAGTCTCTTTTCTATTTAAAGGAACAACATTTTCTCCATTTTTTATTTCAATTTAGATCAAGTTATTTTTCAATTTAGGTAATAACAGTCTCCTCTCCTCTCCCCAAAAAGAAAGAAACGATTGTAGCTTAATAACTTTTCATAAAATCACATTAATAAGAAAATATATGGTTATTGTATTTATATTGTATTTATATAGGCTTACGTCGATTTTTGTTAAATTCTTTTCAACTATAATTAGATACTAATTTCCTGATTGTAACTAAAGAATGCATCAAGTCTTATAGCTGTTGTCATTGTCAAATAACAATAAATGCTCAATAATAAGACATATGACTAAATCAAATTCGATTAATAAACAGTTTGCACAAATAATCCATTGAATTACAAAGTGTTAACACGAACGAAACTTTATCGATTGTAAATGCGTATCTGCCAACAGAACTCTAATAGCTGTACCATAGAAACGGTGCTATAAGTCAGAAACAAGGTGGCCTGTCGATTGCAAACACAAGTCGATTTATGCTTTAATCGGTCGCATTTGTACTAACACATTCTTCGCCGCTGGATATGGATAGCCGATGACGCTTAGGATTAATGAAAATCTACTTGAATCGCTGTAATATTTATTGTTGAATTCTCAGGTGCAAGCATAGTGGAAAATTATGCCCCACCGTAAAAGAACGGTAAAGGAAGATGGAAAGAAAGCAAATGGAAACGAGGCAAAAGAGTTTGGTGATCGTGAAATTCCTTGCGATAGAAATTGATTCGTCGCCTTTCACCTAGCATACCTGCCCCTTTCGAATATTTCATTTTCTTCGACTGATGAAATTGCATCAGCGGTTAAAGAAAGATCGATAGAATTGTAGAAAGGCTTGCCGATTCATTTTCCGGTTGCAGGTGATTTGAGAAAAAACACTTCTTAAAGTGTTGCAAATATAAGAAGCTTGATACTAAAAATACCGACGATTCGCTTTATAAATTCTAAAATGTCAAATAAATGTGTTGAAACAAAAGAAATAGGAGATAAAGGAATATATATGATGAAAGGTAAGCGTTGGAAATCAAAGGAATTGAAGCCACAGAAATTTAAGTAATTATTTTTCGAAATTTTTACACCAACCATTTTGACTCATTTAATAGTTTACTGTTAAAATATGTAAGCTAAACATTTTCTAATTAAAAATGTTTCAAAGAATCAATTTTTCTTAAATCGCCCATGACCGAAAAATTAATTGGCAAGTCTTTCTACAATTTCTCTAATAAAAGATTTTTAGTTGTTTTTTTCAAGTTGTTATATTGTGATGCACATTTACAAAAAAATATAAGTTAGGAATAAATTATAGTTCAACTTGACATATTTGTTTTATTTGTTGACGCTTGACTTATTTGTTGTTATCCGCATAAATTGTATGTGTGTATGTGAACTCGTAAAGTTACATCATAAAGATGTGCAAAAAATATAATTTCAATATTTAGTCGGGCCGAATAACGGCAGTCGTCTCTTGGAGCTATGCATATATGTCCAACCAACACTAATTTATCTTCTCGCTACAAGCACCTAAATTAAACTAGTATCTTCGGAGGCAAGTACCCTGTTACACGCAATTCACCCTGAGCCCCTGTTCCCAAAGGGTCTGGTTTAAAGTAGGTTCTTGAAACAAACAAATTAATTTGTATTAGTTGACATATTCGAATTATATTTCTGGTTTATTCTTGTGTGTCCTTTTCAACGAGTCCGCCCATAATAAAGACTCTGCCGCCACTCACACCAGTAGAACGAAATGGATAATCTGAGGGGGAAAAAATCAAAACAGGGAATGGATGTTCAATAATTTTATCACAATCTAAAATGTTTGCTGAAAACAGTGACAGGAGTATTAATTGATTTTACAATTGTATAAGTGCAAGAATCAGCGCTTAGAAACTACAAATTTCAACAGCGCAAAAACGTACGAATATTTCATTGATAAGAAAATACTATTAAATTGCCAACTTCAACCTTAAAAAATTATATAGTACCCTAAAGTACCTCCCCTCCGGAAATATTGAGGGTATTTAATTTAAAGCGTATAGAAGCGATTCCTACAAAGGTCGGCTGCGACTACCTGCACCTTTTGTTGTTATGTCTTCCTTAAGTTTATGTAATACAATACAAATGTCGAGTCTCAATGAGGCGCATAAAAAAAATAATGATCACAGTTTTCAGGGGTTAGTCTACACCTTCCGATCGATGGAGATTTGTGGAAAAACGCCGCAAAATTCGCGAAAGGGTAGCAAAATTGTTTGTATTGGCTTATCGCATTCGTTTTGTTACCTAGGTAAAATGCCTGAGAGGAATCATGGGTCAGAAACTAACCGTCCTGAAGCAAATTAACTTTTAACACTTGGCATACGGGCAACGTACTTTTACGTTTTTTGCAGTCTGTCATTAGAGCGCGGGTCACGTAAAAATACGTATTTAGCAGATTTTTGTAGTTGGTCCTGGAATATTATCAATGGATATGCGGAAACACATGTTAGAGAAAATTGTAGGTGCCGGGAAGAAAAGAAATCCGCAAAGACAATGTCGCGTGTGCACAGCCAAAAAAAGATGGAGTGAAACATGTTTGTAACTGTTACGTGAATGTAACTTCTACGGTGTTCCACTCCACAGAGGAAAATGTTTTGAACAGTACCATACGATGAAGAATTATTAAAGTTGTGTCAATGCTATTTGTACTTATTATTCGTACTTCACAAAATATTTTCGAATATATAATAAATCTTTAAAAATCATTTATTTTCGTGAATTCGTAAAAATGTAATTTTATTTTGTTAAAATAATTATATAGTATTACTTAAGTGTAAAATAAAACAAGTTTCGTTTCGAAAAACAAAGTAGTTTTCGATTTATTGCGATTTTAGTGAATAGCCAAACTCCCGCGAGTTTCACGAAAAATGCCCGCTGCACGCGTAAGTCCGCGGCGAAGTGTATCCACATGCCAAGTGTTAATTGTGTCTTCGTGATTGAATTTTAGCTGAATAAGTTAGGCTTTCAGGTCTCCCAACTTTCGGAAAGAAACTCACCTTTGTTGAGATATCCTTAATAGTACTACACGAAATTAGAAAATGCCGGGTTGGGTCACCGAACTAGTAACCGAAGTTTTTCCCGATACCGAACGCAGATCATTCGCATCTTCTTAGTCTCCGAAAAATTGCATAGATAGATTTCGTTGCAAATTGAGTCATTTTCGTCACGTTATTATAGAGAGAGACTGATAAAAAATTACGTATTAAATATTCCTTCGAGATCTACTTTTTAAGTATGTTTAATAAAAATCAGCGTTCAGGTGGTTAACGAAGATGAAGGCAATATCTAGGAAGAAAGCGAAATATGGTTTTTCTTTTGTTGTTGGTTGTTGCACTTATTGAACCTGTTAAGCCAGCATTTAGGGCCGTATGCGCGGGGGCACTGAAAAAGAGGCACCTCGATTTATCTTTCTTACTAGGAGTCTGTCGTACTTACTGGTTAGGATATTTAACCGTCTGCGATCGCGTTTCATTAAGAACAAGATGTGCAATCGCAGTTAAAACAAACCTACTAAAGTCTTATTGTTAGTAAAAATTATATATACCTCAGAAACCTATTGATTCACTAAGGATTGATACGACTGTGGGGATGAGTTACTAAGTAGCCCGAAAAAAGAGAGGAAATTGGTGATTCAGGATCTCATCTTCGAAAATATTAAACGTACACTAATATGTGAAAATCGTTGAACTCGATCACGGAGCTCTGATTACTCGCCGGTGGTCACGGGGGAACTGATATCGAGGCGAGCGTGGAAATCACTTATTGATAAGATTCGTGGAAAGGAAACCTGAAGGTTATGGTCGTCGAGACCCGCCGAGTATACTTTGGCAACACGCGACGGTCATCGCATTTCTTAGCTAATACAGTGGAAATAGTTTCTCCCATTACTCATAGAATTAACCGCAAAAGCCGTAAATGGAATTGAACGATATTATCTATTTATATAACTAAATGTTACAAATGCGGCGCTTTGTTTAATGCAGCGTTATTGCCAAAAAGCAAATCATAAACATAAAATGTATTTGTAGAGCAAGCTACACACAGCAAGATATAGTAATAAAATAAGTCATAAAGAATAAATGTATATTTGTAAAACAAACTACAATAAAAAGATGTCTGCTCTATCATCTTTTACCATTTCAATTTCTTTTGGGCAATGCGCAAAAAAATGGTCCAAAATTTGTAAAAATTTTCCTATGTAACTTTACTCCTTGCCGTACAATAACGAGTATTGCTCGTGACGCGATAAATGGAATAGTCAATTTTGAAATGCTCCAAAAATTATTAAATTGAAAATATCAGTGGGTCTTGATAAAATGAAATTAATTCTATGCTATTCAACATTACGTTAAGTCATATACTATATCTAAAATTAGGGGCTAGATTGTCATTTCGGTAATTAATTCAAAGTTATTGCACATTTGTTGTATCCCACTTCTGACACCAATTCTATGTTGTATCCCGAAGATGGTTAACAACACTTTATTTAAGAAAGAACTATTGCGCACTCGGAGTTTTAACAATTGAAGGATAACGTCGTCGCGAGATGCCGACTATCAGCAATTCGGTACAAAATTCATTAATTTCGGTATAGGAGTGACCTTTTAAAGATCTTAAACTAGTGTGGTGGGAGGTTTGGATGACTCCGACTTCTGGTGACTAAGGTTCCAAAAGTGCAATCGCTTTTCCATTGACTTTCACTGAGACTAAAGGTTTTGAAAACATGTATTGAAGGAAAAGCGATGACGGAATTGGAAGATGATTAATAGTTCCCTTTTGGATCTTAAGTCACGTTGAGTATTATTTGGAGGTAGTATCTTATTGTCAGAGAAGATAGCGAGTTTGAGGAAACATGAATTGAGAGTTGGTATCCAACATATTCAGTCATAAAAGAAATGGCACGGCAAGGGGTTAAGAACCAGACGCGCTTTCCTTACTAGTTCGGTGTCGCCGTCCTTCATTTTCTAATTTCGTGTAGCATTAGTATTGTTGGCCCACCAAATGAAGTTACTTGAGAAGAGACTTACTTCGATTCGCCCGACGGATAGAGTAATCTCTCGTCCTCACGAATTTCCAACTGTAATGCGTGATTGGTCGAGAAAACGCTTGATGATGAAATAAGTGTTTGGTTTCCAATTATCATTCACCGAGTACAGGTTTCAAGGGCCGATATGATAGGAATAAACGCGTTGAAATATAAAATTTAAATAGGAAAAAACCGTTTAAACGGTGCGAGGACAGTCTTCACTTACCACGTACCTTCAACAAAGTGACATCACAGCTTTGGCGAGTTATAAGGATATCCCGTGTGTTTCTTTCCTAAAGGACCTGGAAGCCTGAGTTACGCAGCTAAAATTCAAACGTGAAAACACAATTAAAAGTTAATTTGCATGAGTACATTTCGTTTCTGACCCATGATTCCTCTTAGACATTTCACCTGCATAGGGTTTTAAAAAACATGTAGTCTACGAAAGTTTTTAAGAATTATACAACGCGGTTCTCATATCGCATCACTTGTTTTATGAGTTGTTCATTAAAAAAAAATGTTTTATTTTTATCTCGTATCTTTATTTTAATAATATTTGACGAAAAACCATGGCAAGATATTCCTACACATTACCATATTTCTAAAATCAAAATGCTACCATATTACTTGTTCGTTACTTGTTTGTCACATAACTCATGTTTAATTGCTATGGTTATTTCAGCTAGATCCTGCAGGTTTATGTCGTCATATACGCTCATAACCGGTAGTAGCTGCTACTTCTCTCAGCTTATATTAATCTATGATTAGTTCCGCCACTATATCTAATATCTATAAATGTCAAAATGTTTATACATCTAGATGCTTTCTACTAATCATGGGTTATATGTGTTAAATTGAAATTATAATATAGCCCTAACTCTTTCTTTTATAGATGTATAATTCTCGACTCACTTGATAAGCATGTATATTCCTTTCTCGCTATCATCAAGAACAGATAGAAGACTGCTTGAATGATTCCTTTACGTCGTAAAATTGAATTGAACAATAAATTGTAGTGTAAAAGCTATAACTGAACATTATGGCGAAGTATAACAAAACGTATCGTGTGTTTTCAACTTGCATTTTTTACGATATACGTTTTACAACATTTTAAACAATTTTTATGAACATTTTAAATAAAAAAATTGTTATTTCCATGTGCCAGATATTAAGTTTTATCGGGTATCAGGTTCGAAGAGTGTTCTGTACTTTTTTGACGAAAATGTGTCACAATTTCGATACGTTGTTGCATTCTGCAAACGGCTCGCAAATTACCGTGTCGACGCTCATGAATCTCCATTGACTTTCTCGAGCGAATTTTCGTTTAAAATTGCTTCATTCCATCAAGCTAAAGATACGGACCGTCCGGACGGTGCCAAAAGCGAAAAATGGCAACAGGTAGTTTAAAGAGTGTAAATGGGCGTTGTTAAACTTTTTTAGACACTGCAGAATTATAGTATCCAAAAGAATGTTAATGAACGTTTCAATTTTCAGCTTTATCATACAATGTTGCCGTTGCAAAAAATCTGCTCAGATCGGCAAAAATATAGAATACCTAGGCTATACCTTTGATACTACGTCACGAACCAAAATAAATTAAAGTAAGTTTCGCAGTATTGTTTTATAGTATTTATTTTATTACATCTCATACATCTACGTGCAAATCTACAGCATTTTCTTATACTTAAACTAAACACTTATCTTCTATAATCCACTGATTTTTTTATAATATCTTTCCACAATTTTCGTCTAACAAACATAGCATCACGATAATTACTGAATCACTGAAAAAATGTTACCAGTTAACAAAAAGAAACACGTCATTACTGCATTACAGTTCCCACGGAATTGCTAATTTCTATTGTATAATTTAATGAAAGCAATTAAATATTTTGTAACGTCATATAGTATTAAGTGTGCCTCTAGATTTGTGATATTTATATTGACAACGATATTTTCCTTTTCCTCCGGTTTTACGATTCCTATAATTATAAAGCAACAGAATTCTCTCCTCAAACCTGAATCTCATGTACACAAATTGGTATGCATACCGTGCATACAAAACTGCAATTTAAAACGACACAATTTCTCCGTTAATCGACACTTACGTTACGATATTTTAACGACTGCAGACTCGCTAAATGGTGAAAAATAACGGAGAAGGGACGGAAAAAAAAGCCGAACCAAACTTGGTCATTAGGTTGATATTAACTCGTCGACTGATGCCATCATCCCTGATTTATACGATTTTCTTCTCCCCACGGGGTAAATCGGATAAATGCGAGCCTCGAGCAACATGACGGGGGGTAAGCTTGCGAAATTCCGCAATTATAATGAAGTCTTCCGAAGGATCGTATGCACTGACAATGAATTACTGCTTGTTCATTGTTCGAGCAACCTTTGCCTCTGCGAGATGAGAGGAGGACTGTAATTACTAAGTTGCGGCTGGTAATCTTCGGCTTGGTTTTCAACTTTTTACTTGGAACTCCTTGCGGCAATAATTAGCCGTCATTTAGCAATCGTTGCGCCTTGGAAACCGATGGGACCGTTTTGGATAAACGAGCTAACCGGACGAGGCAGTTTATGTAAGCATTTACATAACATTTTGCACCGCAATTCACACGTCCTTTCGGGGGTGGCGAAAGAATTTGTGAATGACTTGCGACACCAATGTTTTTTCAATTTTTGACGGTCTTCAGGGATAGTCTGATTAGTCTATTAGGAATAGAGTATGAAAAAAACGCTGGTTGTTATTTTTAAATATGTGTTGTTACTTCTTTTAAATTGTTAGAAGGAAAAAATCCGATATGTGACTTCATCCTGGGAGGAGGATTTATTCACGATAAATTTACAATTATACTTAACCCTACGGGGACTGGCGACGCATATATGTGCTCTGAGAACAAATTTAATTATGATATATCGTCGCAAGTACACTATCGTGCATAAGTATTTGGACACTCATTACTAAAATGATCGATTTCATTTGTTGTTTTCTCATTTACGATAAATGATGTCAAATATTAAGTTCATCGATATATTTAAACCCCATATGTTTATCTGAGACAAGATCGAGAGTCAAAACTATGTTAGAGCGTTTTACTTAAAGATTATTTCACGCATTTCTAACAATGAGGAATTGTCCAAATACTTATGCACGCTAGTCTGTATGCGGTTGGAGTTGACAAATTGAAATACAATCGTTGGAATACACAAATAGTGATTTATAATTGATATATATTAACCATGTAACTTTCTGATAAAGAGGTGCCTTCCTGTGTTTGTAAAGGGTTAAATGATACAATCTTTTACATTTGTTACATTTATCTCACTAAGTTCCTATACTGACAGGTAAAAGATTAAAGCATGAAGAAAATTTCATGTAAAAAAGAGGCGATGATTGTCAGAGATAGAGACTTCAGAAAGAAAGTATGTTGGTATTAGGAAAAGAGAAAATTCAAACAAATATACATCGTATGTACATATGTACATGTAGTTAATTCGCAAAAGCAGGATGTAACAAATACCTTCCTTTTTTAGCTCAACTGTAAATTACAGAAGAAAAGACGTAGCCTTGAGAAAAATTTAAACAGTATGAGTGATGTATATAATGAGATCAAGTTAACTGCCTATTTTTTAAGCCGTCAATTAAAAAATACACAAAGGTGCAGTTCTCTTTCAATAACATATACTTTTTTTATAGTAATGAATATCAACATCTCATCTGGAATGTAAAGTTTTCTCATCCTGATAATCCTGAATTAATTGAAAAAATGAAGAATCAAATATTTACCATTATTTTTAGTTTCACATGTTTTTTCATTATTATAGTTCCTACTCAACTTGTGTATTAACCCTTTACGATCTGAATTATTTTGACAATTTTGTAGTGCACTAAATGAAATTAATTTCACAAACATTTTGCTATCGTTGATTATACATTTTTTAAATTATAGCAATAACTATAGGTACTGACGAATATTTTACTGACATTATAAAATTAAGGTAGTTAAGGTAGTTCCATGCAAATATTTTTTTCGACCATTTTTTTTAAAATTTTGGATATCCATGCCGTATTATATTCCAAAACAATTTGCGAAAGATGAATGAAATTAACCACATAGTTTATGAGAAAATTATTTTCAAAATAAATTATTTTTACACGAATCTTATATGGACAGCCATTTTTACATGCCTCGGAATGCAGGTTTTTATTTTTTTTAACCGAAACGAGTCGACAAAAATCTTTATAAAAATAGTAGTGGCCTAATCAATTCATTTAGAACCCGATGTAATTTTTCTATCATTATTTACCACGTACTTATGAAGAAAACTTCTATTAAAAGTTCAAAAAAATCTATGAAACGCATGCCTTCAGACAAACCATACTTCATGCTACTTGAGATTATTTTTGGATGTTCGGCTTCTCCACTAGAATGAGTTAAATTTTTGATTTATTTTTTTAGTTTCCCTTTATTGAGAATCTCCACTGCTTTCAAATTTCTTTCGAGAGTTTTTTTTCACAAATTTGTCATTTGTCGTTTTCAAAAAAACGTCTCAACTCTAATAACTGTGAAATTCTCATTTGTATTTATAGGTTAGAGAGTAGGTTGAATGATGCGATGATGCCACGATGTATTTGTCATAGTGTACGTCAAAAAATTCTCTCTATGTACACACCTTTTTATGTGTAGTAGGTACCGTATCGACAAAAGTTTGATTTAAAATAAATAAATTAGAATTATTTCGGTATTTAAAAAATTATTTTTCTCTTTATAAACATTTACTATGATGATTATAGTAGAGTAGTAGAAGTATTTTTATCAATTTTTGTGAAAAAATGATATAAAAAAAATTAAAATCCGAAAACATAAAAATAAATTTTTTATTCTGAATATGCATAGAACTACCTTAAATCGTTCGAAAATAAAATGAAGTAAGAAGCTATGTCAAGTATAGCTCGAATGATATTTTACATTAGTGTTATAAATCAGGTGATGTAGATTTACGTGTATATTTGTGTTTTCAAACTTGTCACATCGAATAAAATTACTAAAACTATTTTTGAATTTAAATATTTATAATATATTATAGTGATAATAATGTAATATCCTTTCAAGAAGTTGAATATAATTTCGGATCTTACACCCACAAAATGGTAAGATTATTTAAAATTAACGTAATTAACCCTTTGTGGGCGGAGTTTTATTATTAGAGTAAAATATTCACTCTAAAGATTCTACTTTATAAGTAAAATCGTTCGCTGAAAGTATCCCAAATTATCTTGTAATGACTTTTCGTGGCTGTGAACAAAAATTTTGTTTCTCTAAATTTTGTATCATTGGGGATAACTCGAATTGTACTTTCATAGAACATTCAAGAAGTCTTTAAAGCTATGAAGAACAAGTCGGAATGCGGTTCCTACAGAACGGTTTTATCGTTACCAAATAGGGGAGTGTTTCAGGCGCCTGCAATGCATCTTGCACATTCTATCTCCCCGATTTCTTTTGATACTGAATACTTGGAACATTTAAGCAGAATATGTATATAAAATAAATAAACAATTGCAAACAATAATGTAAAAATCGAAATATCGGGTTCTGTTTTATTCTTTAATAATGCGTTGACTACTATTTTTTTTTAGATTTTACACCCTCTGTCCCAAAAGTAACCGGAGTGGATTTAAATAAACATAAGTACTTCAGAATACTTGACAAAAATCATTTTAATAATTCGAAGTATTCTCCTCCCGCAGGAGTACTATGATTTGCGCATTCGAAAAGTCCATCAAATGACTTTTTTATATCGCTGACTGAAATGATGCTAAGGTTGCTCGTTGTTTACCGTTGAACGTCTTCGATAACTTCGAAAAAACGATTTCAAAAATCAAATTTTTTTGCCTCAACATCGCCAGTATTTATCCGATATGGCTCCCTGTGATTATTTTTTATTCCCAAAGCTGCATTTACGGATGAAAGGAAATCTTTATGCATCAATCAAAGACATTCAGCGGTCAACTACGAGCAACCTCAGCATCATTCCAGTCAGCGACATAAAAAGTCATTTGATGTACATTTTGAACGCGGACATCGTTGTATTCCTATTGGAGCAGAATATTTCGAGTAAATAAAATGATTTTTGTCAACTATTCTGAAGTACTTGTGTTTATTTAAATCTATTCCGGTTACTTTTGGGACAGAGGGTGTAGAACGAATATAACAACTGGCGGATTTTATTTTTGTCAAGTACTATTCCAACGATTTCTTCATAACAATGCACGTCATTGTTAAGCATTAACTTGATGAAATATAAAATTGACAGTATTTTCATGTGCATCAAGCACTTCAAAATAATACTAATAAAAATGTAAATAATTTTGTAGTCGCGTATAACATTAATATTTGCTATTCTGCAATTTCTTAAAAATCTCAAAATGTTTTTAACCCAATTCCTGCACCACAATTTTCAATTGTTATTATAGAACAAGGGGTTCAAACTACTCGTTATATGTCAGTTAAAGTTGAATATATGGTAAACTACGTAATTATATGAGAGATAGTTTTATCAAGAACGTATAACAGTTTACTGTTACTTTAGAACCTGCATATGCATCTCATTAACAAGATTCACTTTTGGAATCAACATCTATTGGTGTTCAATTACGTATAACGTGTTCGATTTTTATGAAGATTTACGATAAAATTTCAAGACTTCCAAGACTCTTAAATATTACAAAGTCTTTTAGGTTATCACGGAGAAACATTCAACTAACTACTAAAGAAATTGCAAAATCTATAATAAACGGAATACCTGAAAACTTGCAAGTGAGTCTGCGGAATGCTAAAAGCTAACCACACCCCGATCTCTCATTGAAAGAAGGTCCATTTCAAGAAGCTACCTATAGGATATTGTGAATATATATCCTCTATTGCAGGTGGAATCACTGAAGAGTACTGTACAAGCGATTCCTCTGCGTTCCTCTGAAAGATTTATAGTTAGAGATAATGTCCACGTTGGCGAGTCTTTCGAGTTGCATACAGATACGTAATACAGGGCCGTGATCCTACTGAATTGTTCCATATTCGTTTAGCGACATTTGAAAGTGTTAAGTGAAAATATGATTAGCAGAAAACAGGAGAAAATTAATTGCAGCGAATTATAGCGGTGTAGATATAAATCTTTCGCAGATATTAATTATGGATACTAATAGGAATTTAATTAAATTTTATTAAAGAGTACAAAATGTTCGCGATAATATTCGTACTGGTAATTTATGCTTTATGATCGGGTCATTACATCGTTGAGTGTTGGCTTTTTAAGTGTTTTTACAAGAGTATTATTTATGACGGTTTATTGTGGCAAAAATTATTGGCATTCTTCTCGGATGTAATTTATTATTTTATATTACTATGTCTTATCGGTTATGCTTCAAATCACTAACGTTTTGACACACTTCATTAATTATCATTTAATTTAGTATTCATAAATTATTAGTAATTAGCATTTGGGATTATCGTTAGAACGTCGACCAAAAACATGTTAATAGGTTTGCCTATTTTGGTAATGTATTTTTTTCGAAAATTCAGAAAAGTGGTTGCAATACAAAATACTTTATAGAAAATAGAATTTTCAATTCCTCGAGCGTGTTTGTACCAGATTGGTGTTGTTAAAAGTTTTAATGAGAGACGCTCAAGTACGGTATATTTTTCATTTTAATAAATTAATACCGACAACCAACGCATGAGCTATGTAACAACTTAACAAGTTAAGCAGTTAATAAAAATAATGATGCCAGGGATTATAAAACTGATCAAATTACGAAGTTTGAAAAGTTAAACTTATGACTTTTTTATATCAATGTACATTACAATTTAATGGAATTACTTTGCACAAATGATTAATACTTAGACCGATTGAGAATTGAGAATTGTCTGACTGTATAGAATTCAATGTGCAGCTAAAAACAGGAATTGAAATACATATCTCGCAATCAGACGAAATACTAACTGACTTACAAAGAGAATTTGTACTAGTGGACGCTACTTTTTGATGAGTTTCATATTAGGTGAAAGTTCATTGAAAATATTTCCGTTGCGTCTGGGCGTTCTTGTGAATGAGTCCGCAATTTTGAAAAATAGTACTTTGAAAAGTGCAATTTTGTTATGATACGTAGTATGCTGTTAAAAATGAAACATCAATCGAAGAAATGGCTTGTTAGTGGAAAGAGGAACGCCTGGATACGACACGAATATTTTTCGATGTACTTTCACCCAATATGAAGCTCATAAAAATCCACATGTCCACGAGTTCGCCTTGTTAGACCATTCTCATAATTATATATTGCTACTAAACAAAAGACACATCATTTCAATTAGATAAAACGAAGAAATTATCGTTCCGTGTGTTCTTGTAACTTAAAACGGCAGTTGAATACTCAATGATACATCAAAGATCTTCCTAATGTTCATACATTAATCACATAAATCATACACCATAAACTTCATGTCCTCTATTTATAAAAAATTCCTATATCCTTATCGAGTTCATTAATTTTTGTGCACGTTTTTATGCATAAAAAGCTCTTCAAATAAAATACAGTAAGTTTAAGAATCTGACAATGAGTATGATTCATGTATTATTGGCTTAGAAATTGAATCCCACTTTACATATTGTGTATGTACAATGCATTTTTACGTTACCAACGTAACCTTATATCCACTCACTGTCAATCTTAATCCTCCACGGATTTCATACTTCTACGTTATGATGTATGAGGAACCCATCTATTATCTTAACAGCTGTAAAGTTAGGTGCGGCAAGAAAACTGTTTATGCGTTTACGATGGTTGTTGTTCCTTATTAGCGAGTATGAATGATGTGTGGCGGTAAATGAATGAATAAATAAATATGTTGAAACATTATACGAATTATCGTTTTTTTATACAGTAAAACTGTACTGTTTTTCTGCGGTCCTGTTTTGTCCGATTTGTTTTGTGCAATGTCTTTTCTGTGCGATTTATTTTGTGCGGTATATGAATTCCAACGGTGTTAGTTGCAGAGTTTTCTATGCGTGCACATGTACACTACAAAACGCTGTTCGGTTCCAGACGCTATGTTCATTTGTTATCAGCAGAATACGCATCACAAGAAGATTCGCGTTTTGGACTACGACGAACAGCAGTAAATAATGTGCATTTTGAAAATTTCTCCATGTGTAAAATGAGAAATTATTTTTTTTTAATGTTTTCATATATAATTTAATTATTACTTTTGTTTGAAAGCACTTTCTTAGTGTCTCATAAATCTTTGACATATTTTCTAAGCGCGACTATTTTTTATGCGGTCCCTATCCACTGCATGAAAAAAATTTTTTCTAATATGGTGTAAAAAATGATTCGTTATAAATGTTTATGAAATTTGTGAATATATCATTTATTGTGCGGTTTCTTTTATGCGGTCCCTATCTACCGCACAAAAACAGGTTTTACTGTAATTATTTAATTACGGATTTATCAAACCTTGATAAAAATATAATAAACATTTGAGTTAGACGATTGATGCAATTTTCAACCTTTCGTAGCAAAGGATAAGTTTACCATGAAACTTTATTTTGTATTTCAATAATTTTCAGGAAGTAAGTTCGCCATCGAATATTTATCTATTTCATTTAAATATTGCAAGTGATAATTAAAAGAGTTAAGTGACTGATGTCAATTTTCGAGAAAATTTACCTGTATTTATTTTCTTAGATACTTCTATTTTTGTCAAAATAAACGGCTCATATACTGGTAAAACAAAAAGAATTGTTTCTTTTCATGTATCTGGTGGCGTACTTCGAGTTTGATATATATAAAGCGCAATTAGAAGGAATAAATATTATGAATTTCTTTGTAAATGAGTTTGCTCGCATCATAAAGAAAAAATATTGTTTTTTGTTTTACCTATATATTGTACTGGCGTTACATGTTTTAAAGGGATAAGCAATGAGTAGTGTAAAAATGAAATGAAAATGCAGATTATAAATCCATGTCATAAGTGTTGCATTTTAGCTATCAGGTAACATTTTATTATAACATTATAGATAACTAGGCATGATGTTTTTCTACAAATTTGTATAGTCGATGATTGTCTTTAAATACGACTTTTCATCACATTTTTATATAAACTCTTTAATAAATATGAGTACCTACATCTCGTAATTATATTAATATCCGTTTTCTCTTTTATCATATTGATAAATCCATTTCCATTTCATTTTACAATTTGCATCAGCAGTTATCGAAATCGTATTGTTTATTCTACGCTATAGAAAAGCTTATTTCCCAAATATCATCTTCCAATTCTCAATTTTGTGTTGTGTGCAAATTACTACCTATACTTTGTATAATAAAATATATAATATATAGTAAAATATGAATATTTATAATAAACATCTAGTCTACAATGAGCACTATTTTCGTTCATTGTCAGATTCGGACTTCCTAGAGAATTTTCGATAAATTCTAACGATTCTTCTAAATTCGCTAATTCTCAGTACATGGAAAATCAAATTACTATGACAAATTCATTACTTCTTGGTAAATAGTCGAAAACATAACAGAATTAGCCTTAAGAGTCACAGTTTCCAAAATTACTTTTCACGTAAGTTACCTGTCAAATAGCAAAGTAACGAATATTTCAAGTGATGCCGCTTTGGCAACTCTTTTACATGGTTCCAGAAAGTTTGTACTATTCATAAACCCTTTGTTGTCCGAATTATTTTGTTAATTTTATAGTGAGATAAATAGAATTAATTTCGCAACATTTTCTATCATTGGTCATTCACTTTTTAAAATGACATCAATGACTATAGGTATGTACTTACAGATCATTGCAAAGTCGATATTAAATTGTCAGAAAATAAAATCATGTGAAAAGCTATATGGAGTACTGCTCGACATAGAACCGCAAAGGGTTAATAGAATACAAAACCAAACCAATATTCTCGTCTTTTCGAACAAGCACCGCCATTATTTATCGATAAAATCTCACGTTGATTTCATCTTGTTCACTTAAACATCACCTTAAAATCTTACGTTGATTTTATCTTCTTCGACTGAAAGTACAGACATTGAAAATCTCGCTTAGAATTCCAAGATCTCAACACCGATACCAGACAACCGCGCCCTGAGAATAGTTTATAGTTACGCTACTGGTTGACCAGGTAGTAATCTGGAAGCACCTATGCTGATTTGTTGCCCTAAGCGAGGCACTCCCGACGATCCGACGATATTTAAAACAACGCCAAAGAAGGACTACAACCTTCTATCATTACAGTTATACCTACACATGACGTGATGTTTGTGCTATTGAATTTAAAAGAAAAAAAAAGTTATCTATAATACCGTGGGATAGTTAGGTACTAGCAATCGAGATCAACCACAAGACCTACGATATTTGTAGACTTTCTGGATGAAATTGTTACAAGCATTTTGTGATTTCATTCTCAATACTTTAACGGCAATTTCTCGATTCGATGACATTTATTATCAATATCAAACACGAAAGAAGTGAGTAGTTGAAATTTTACTCGATTAGAGTTTTTCTGTACTTGGATATAACTGACATCGTGGAACATTGGAAAGAAAATAAAGAGGTAAACATGCACCTTACAATTTGCAACTTCTGACGTTTACTTTTCTCTGATGTTGTAGAAAATATCTTTTTACCTATACGTGTATCGAAATTAAATGGCTAGCTAGGTTTATAGCCGAGACGATTTTATTAAACGTTAATAAGAGAACGGGAAAGAAAGGCCGTGCACGCGAAACAGCGTTTGTTATGAAGTACATGTTGCTCCAACACATTAATTATTATAATTTATGGTAATACGGAAATCACCCTCCTGCAATTCAAGCTGTTTAAATGGAAAATAGAGGGACAAGAATGTAACGTTGTTCCTCCAGATATTCTGATCAATAAGAAATTGATTTTTAGCAAACCGGTAATGAAAGTTTACACACCAGATGGAAAAAGCTTGTTGATAACGAGAGTGATCATATGCTTCATTAACACTAGAACTACGGGCGTTAAATCTGTTATATTACAATATATTAAATAAATACTTTAGAAAAAAAGGAATTAAGAGGTGGAAAAGATAATTGATTCAATAGTCTATGTTTTATAAGATCAACGTAGAATATCTGCTACATGATTCTCGTATAAGGTTTGAGTATTTTTTTTTAAATTGGGAACCAATCATTTCAACTTGCTTAATAGTTATAATGGTAAAAATAAAAACTTGATAAAAATTTATTTGTTCGAATCTAATGTAAACAACGGCATTACCCCCCCCCCCCCCCCCCGCCTAATAAAATTAAAAAAAGAAAGGAAGGGTTCTAATAACACAAACCTTCGCCGTCATAATTATAATCATATTTCAGTATTTATCCAAATTTCTTCCTCTGCGTGATACCTGATCAACGTTTCCCCTTCCAGTAAACCGATTTCCAAAGTTTCCAAATTCGGTGCACTCGACCTTTCCAAAAAGAACGAAACGCGCGGAATGCACGTCCACGGAATTCAAATGACCGACAATGAGCAACCTCAAAAAGCCAATTCGATTACACATTCTTGCATTCATGTTGGTCATAAATATCCCAAAGAGACAGAGAGAAGAAGAGAAAAAATGAGAGAGTGAAAGAGTGAGTGAAAGACAGAGAGAAAGAGGAGGAGATAGAGAGGAAGAGAAACGTCCTCGACTAACCCGGCTGACCTTTCCGCTTTCAGGAAGTCTTGCTGGCTCACAGTAAAACGTCGGCCCACTGCGAGCCTATCACAGTGATCCTCGCCGAGGTAGAAGCACCAGAACTAGCCGCCATCCTCGGTTTTGTGTATACCGGAAGCGCCACGGTGCCACGTCCTCGGTTGAACGCTTTCCTGAGGGCCGCCGATGCCCTCCGCATAAGGTTGCCCCCTGTGCCAGTGGCAATGACCTGTGCTCAATCTGATTGCAAGCAGGAAGACTTCAAGGACATCAAGATCAACCCCAAGTATCTTCGATGCGATCAATATCCCTCCTGCGATGAATGGTACCGCGGTGGAAATCTGCGTGATGGTCCAGGAAACAAGAAAGAGATGTATCTCATTGAATCCAGAGAACTTGCCACATTTCCGGAAAGCATTAATTTTGATTATAATCCTGCTGGCTCGTTATATTCCAATTGGTCGACGACAGTTTTTCAAAATAGTCAAGATACGCAAACTCAAAGAATCGAGCAGTGGGAAAAGAGTAGAGACAATTATCCTGTTCCTATCACGAGAATCGATGAAACCGATTTACCGGAGAAAAATGTGGACGGTACTTTGATTCCTGGTTGCTATGATCAAGAGATTTCGAGGAATCCTTTGGACGTTCAAAGAAGATTGGATCCTTTGGAGCTGAGGTTAAGGGCTGGAAATTATGACCAAACTTATTCGAAGCTACCGGTAGAGCAGCTTCCGGAGAGGAGTGTGGAAAATGGGGTGAATGGAGCAAATCTATCACGAGAGGATATACAGCAGAATAGATTAATGGGTTTACCGTATACTGGTAGAACGAGATCATACGAAAAGGTAGATTCAGGAGAGGATTTAAGCTGCAGAGAGGGTTGCTGCAGATGGAGGACTCCCAAAAGGCATGTGGCCAATCGTGTGACGGCCTCCCCTTGGCGGCAAATTGTTCGACCACATCATTCGCCCAAATTGCAGCCACTTGTCCTGCAAACTCGTGTTGAAGAGACTGTGAGTACACTGTTTTTCTTTTTTCTATTTTTTCCCCTTACTGTCGCGTATGAGAAACATTCGCGTTTGGAATAGATTTTGTTAGAACTTGATGTAGAAGTGGTGATACGAGTATGGGGTGTCATATCATATGTATGTCTCATGATCTATTTAATTTCCTATTGCAGGTAATTGTAGAATGATCATAAATTACAAAATTATATAAAGTATGAATATTTTATAACATAACAGGATAGAAACTATTAGCAACAGTAGTTACGGGTCAATGTATCCATTTTCATAATAATTAATATAGAATTCTTGTGAAAATTGTTAGTATCGTAGAAAGGAAAAGAGGTTGATATGTTATATTTCGATCCTGTCTTATATTCGTACCTTTTCTTTATACATTTTTTAAACATGTGACATTTAATCATATCGCTGCTGGGAATGGTCATAATTACTCGCCGAATTCTTTTACCGGGAGATTACATTCCAACTGAATGAAAAAACATATGCTTCTTTTTTCAAATACTTTTGTGTGTACTCCAAATTTTAGCTAAGTTTCAACAAAATATGTTTGAAATTTCAGTGATTATAGTTAATGAATATATAACTTGATCCAGGCATACAGAAGGTATGAATAACGGGACAGAATTTAATTTTAGTGATCGAAATCTCGCCTCCAGAAAAATACACAGTTTGATCTGTAATAAAGTATCGAAATACGATCGAAGTGATAAGAAGTATCGAACGATAGTTTCAACGGAAATTGTATCACTATCTTTCATATTTGCAAAAATGCTTAACAAATTTTTTAAGGCGAGAGTAACTTACCCTCTTGAGGTATAATGAAATAGTGAACAAAATAAAATAAAATAATGAGTACATTTATATTACTTAAAATTTTCATTTATCAAAAATTGAATGAAACAAAAGATTCGTCTATCTCGCGCTCTACTGTTTAGAAGTGTTCTACAATTATCATATCTACTTCGATTTATAAAAAACGTTGAATATTTTATATATTACATTTGGCTCATTTATTTTCGAACTATGCTTAACAGAGGATCGCAAAACTAAAATAGTATTTAACGTATTCGCCAACATCAAGTTTAACCAACTTTCCATTTACGAAAGAATTTTAATAGGTAAAGATATTAATTTTTTATTCGTTTCCGTTATTAGTAAATATAGCTATATTTCTGTAAATGGAGGTAATTGTATGATATCATAACAAAACTAAACTATCGATAGCCATCGTTACAATAATGTATTCATTATTATAGCGTACAGCATCACGAGTTTGAAAGCAGCAAAAGAGGTTAATGTTTTGAGAGGCATTTTGAACCTTGGAAAGAATTAACGATAACTTTGGAATTTATTAATATTTTTTTATAGTTTCGATAGATGAAAACATGCTCGTTAGTTGTAGCAGCAATGAAATTTCTCCTTCCTTGGTGTAATAAATTTTTACGATTTTTATGACGGCGGTTCTCACAAGATTCTCACTGGAAGAGGTATCAGCTGCTCTTTAAAATAAACGCAGGAATGTAATTCAAAATTAACTCAAACGTGTATTATCTGCAAACGTTTAACTTTCTTGCTTGATTTGACCCAGAAAAATATTTGTTTCGGCTTGGAAATATCAATGGCCGCTTAGAAATATGTAATGTTTGTCTGTTTCTTTTCGATTAAACTGTGGTACTATTTTATAATACGCTACTAATAACTGTGGATAAGAGTTTAATCGTATCGAAAAATAACAATGACAAGGTTAATAAAAATGAAGAGAGATATTAGAAAACTATTAATATAAGAATAGTTGTAATATTGTTAATACTAAGCATAGTTAATGAATGTATGAACCTTTTTTTTTGAAAGTGGAGTAAGTCGAATTTAAAAAAAAATAAAGTATCATGCATTTTATGCTTAATTAAGTGTAAACTTTTTATTTATAATTAGTTAATATTTAATATCTTAAAAAATGCTAATGCTTTGTTCAATTTAAAATTTGCCGCTAAAATAAATTGCATAGTCATTGATGATGAATGTGGTGTATGTCCAATTTCCAGAGACAGGTTGCGGGGTGAGTGACCACTGGTGATTATAATTATTTTATTTAACGAGGCGAAATTTACAATTTTAGGTTACTTATTTGGTTTCCCTCCAAAAATGAATAATTTCATATTAGCATTAAATAGTCATATAGATAAGAAGAAGTAGTAAATTAGTATTACATTGTAATAATATCATTTTATGACAATTCAAAATATTTATTTTATATTATATTATGTTAAATAAATATACGCAGGAATAAAACTCAAGATTATAAACAAAGGAGTAATCTGAGAATCGGAGGACGAACATAATTCCACTATGAAAAACAAATTAATGAAACGCAAAAAGGGAAAAAGGATTATAGAGGTAGAATCTTCGTCAGTCGAGGATATTGTTACTGAGAATTTCAAAACACTGTCACATGAAGAGCATAAATATATAATACCGATATCTCATGTTGAGTTTAACAATACAGGTAACCCTCCTATAACACGGTAGATACGTTCCTAAAAAATGCCGTGTTGTGTGAAACCGTGTTGTATGAGACCCAGAGCAAGTACAAAAAGAGGGGTTAAATTCCGAAAACTTATTAAAAACAAATATTTTTTTTAAATTCTACATAAACAACTTAATTTTTATTAAAAATATATAAATGTATGTACAACACAAAACAAAAAATATTATTTTAATTTGATGCAACTATAATTTAATAAATTTCTTCATCGTCACTGTTCAGTATAATCAATCGAGAACGTTTTTTTGGTGGAATGATATCACCTTCAATTTCAGAACTTTTCTCTTCATTTAAAGTTTTTGTATTTTCTTTTCCCTTTAAAAAATCTGTAATTTTACTTTGCTTTCTGGTTCTTACCGGATCAATGTTAATTTTTCCTTAATATTTTAAAGATGAAAAAGTTGTTCTTTGGCACACCGTGGCTCGACGCAGACTGTTGATCAGCAGCGTGAAATACTTTTGTTTTCAAGCCACGGAGATGAAATCAAAATAGTTTATGCCACACAGTATCTTTAAGATGGCAAGCCTCGTCGCGGCTATAGAAGTACAGTGTTATATAAAGGTTTTTGCAATTTTCTTACCATGTTACAGCGAAACCGTGTTATAGGATACCGTGTTGTAGAAGGCTTTCCGCAATTCATAAATCGTGTTATAGCGAAACCGTGTTATAGGATGCCGTGTTGTAGGAGGGCTACCTGTATATAAATATAATTAACGTTCAAAATAAAAAGTACTACTTCTATTTTATTTTTTGTTATTATCTATCAACCAAATTGGATTAATATGAAATATATTTTAAGTGATATTTGAGTTTTCAAAATTGAAATTAAATGATTCTTAAAATTGAGCAATTATGAAAGTGGTGTAAGTCCATTTTGCAACCTGTAAATACACATTATTTTAGTTAAATTCGCCTAAAAGAAATTTGTATAGTTAAATTACATATTTATAATTGATAGAAACATTATCAGACTTGTCATAATTAACCAATATTTTTGTATTGACAGATATGCTATCCTTTCATTTTCTCAAACTTCCCAAACGTGAGTCTATATCTCTCAATCGGTGAACACTTCTAAAACGAATGTTGGTAAATTCTTTTTGACTATTAATTTCAAGTTAGAATTCTTTTTAGTTCACTACATCTTGCTCGCCATAAAAGTGTAAAATGATAAATGCAAATGGCAAGTACAAATTGATGTTGGAATTATTTATCATTAGTGTTATAATTAGATCGATAGGACACGCTTCGTGGAAGGGCACATAGCACTTTCAAGAATCCCCTCATTTTCCATACTTAACGAAGCGATTTAAAATTTTATGGTGGCACGTGAGGGTTAAATATCGTGACATAGATATAACCAAAGACCAAAGGTACGAATAAATTCTATAAGATGAGTATTTCAACGTAACACAGCTTAATTTTTCACTATTGCATAACTGTAGAAGAGTAAAATGATTTTCATGGATTTATATAATCAAAATTTAAGTAATTTGTCTTTTCAAAAATTAGATCGCTTAAAAGGTTGCAAAAGACTATCGAACATTAAATTCCACGGTGTAGATTGACTGCACTTTAACCACAATAACAATTCAAATAAAATAGTAAATATTTCTTTAGTATCTTACAATTAGAAAACTTCATTGAGTTTCGTTTACCTGCCGTCCTACAACTTACCAATTTTTATCTCTCCAAAACACCCCTCCCAAAATCGTGTACAATTAAAATTATCGGTGCTTTTGACACTTTTATATTTTAAAAAGCGATAATTAAAAGTCCTCTCCTATCTTTTACCTCTAATTTCCAGAACGGTCGGTCGTACAAAAAAAAAAAGAAATAATTATCACGATACTTTATCGTAATGAGCGTAATATTTCAAAGTGGACATCTAGAACCTGTAACGTCGTTCGTTCGCACGGCCCAGATAGCGGTTTTCGAAACTTCATCTCCTATTCGAAGGTAGACACGAAGATGGATTTCTATTTCTTAACAGTAAAGTTATACTGTTGCCGGTTTTCTTCAGATTATAAAATCCATTCACGTTAAAACTTATCTCTGCTTGATCGATCATTCCAACGATCTGCTTGCATTTCCCTCGAAAGGTGCTTTCTTCCGATATGCACCGTGTCAAATGCGGTTACATGCCGAGACCGAATCGTCGGTATAAAGCGAAGGATCACCGATCCGATCTCGAGAAGCAGAAAAACTGCTCGATCATGCTGTGTTCGAAGCGTGGAATTGAATGGCGCCATGAAATTAGCTTATCCACTCCCTCCCGAGTGCAATGATTAACGATCGGTCACTGCAGAGGTCTAAAGAAATGACCAAACCGATTTTTCGAGTGCTGCTCGAAATTCGTCTCTTGGTATCAAGGTGTAAATCAACCTGGAAGTTATTTCTTCCTTTTCGCTTGAATGTATTATAAGAGTATAAAGCTTTGACACCATTGTAATCTACTGTCTTGATTCTTCTGCAATTAAAACGCTTTTATTTCGTGATTCAATGTTTACGGTGTTAGTTATATATTGGGATTTATTTTCCATTATTTAATATGTCCATGATTATGTCATTTTTCGTATAGGTAAGGATTGGTCGTATACAGATGCTTCGACCTCTATTTGTGCTGTTGATTTTGAAAGATGATTAAGGGGGGATTCCCATTTCAAGTGCTCAAAAATCGTGTTTTTTTAGGAATTTTTATTAAGGAAACCGTTAGATAAATCTTTGTCATAATTCACACATATATTTATTATGTATTCAGTGAACTACAGTTCAATTTTTAATTGATTATCTTGAAAATTTGGGCTTTAACGCCGTTTGAGGTGGGACGCCTCCTGAAAATTCCCGGTCGCTGGCTGACACGATAATTGATCTTCAAGTTGTTTGAAACAAAAAATTCAAATGGCAATTTACTCCTTATGAATGTAGTACTGGTATGAACTACGGACAATTTTTTTCCAAAAACTAAAGAAACTGCGACGATTGGAAAAAAAATTGTTTTTTTCGCAAAATATTTCGTCAGACGTTTGTTTATAAAAGAAAAAGTTGTGCATGTATTTGTTTTTTCGTAGTTCATACTGAAGACAGATGTTTTTTCGAGAATTGTGCCAAATTTGAAGGCAATGGACTGAATAGTTCCGAAGATATCATGTCAACCGTACAGAAAAAACCTGTTTCGAGAAAAACGCGTTTGAAGTTTTACGTACAGTTTTCATATGTAAAAAAAAATGTATATATCTAGTACTTACAGCATATTCTTGTTAATCAGCTATGCCAGGTCCATACAGTACACTTTCTTCCTCTTCAAAATATTCATTTCGTAACATTTGCTGATTTCATTCCAAAATTCGCACCTCTTTCGTTGCGCTATACGTGCGCGCCGAGTTCGTTATTGACTCATAACTTTGTCAATTCAACGAATTTCGGATTGAAATTTTGCACATTGTTTCTCAAGAGTATGAACTACAATAATATTAAAAAAAAATTTTTTTTGAAACCGTGAAATGGGAATCCCCCCTTAAGTCATTATTTTTTTACCTCTGAATATTGAGACTATTTTCCGTGACTGTAAACTGAATTTTGTGCAATCATACAAGTATCGATTTTATTGGGTATCTAAATTTTTTACTGATTTTGTAAGATTGTTCTGCGTTATTGTAATATGGGTCATATAATGGGTCAGTTCGACGAGAAAATGGTGTTTTGAATTTTCAAATTTTATACTTTTATAGCACCCATACAATTACTGATTATTCAAATCAATATTCGTGAACCTAATTATGTTAAATATAAATTTGTAAACAGTTTTTGTCAAAGAAATACTAACATCACGAGAAAACTCAATTGATCATCATAAAGTTTGTTCTGTGAAGTGAAACATTTCCATTTGTTTGGCCAATTTTTTCGTTAAATAACGTCCTATGTTTCCTACAGTAAGTGATCGCTAACTAATAAATGAAATTTTATCAGCAGTGTAACATTGATCACATATGTTGTACATCGGTGTTTATTGAGAATAACTACAGACCTTTTATTAAAAGTGTTCATCAAAATGCAACACAGATATAAGAAACACCATTTAAACATATGTTAAACAATTCAAGATTTTTAATGAACACCAGAGGATGTTTTGGATGTTTTAAACTTTGAGAAGAATACACGGTAGGACAACTTTTATTGAACTGTCTCAATAACTAGGTAGATGAACCAATACTAGTTGCTTATACAGACTGTACGATTTAGTAACGTCTTACAGCAATAAACTTTCATTATTTTTTACGACGGTCGACTTAATTTCTAGTTATGGCAGGAATCAGAATCCGTGTGTTTCCCATTGGAATAAAAGTTGCAGGTGTTCGCCTTTTACCAGTCTCAGGAAATTAATTAAATTGAAACTCTACGGTGTAAAATAAATCGCCCCATTGGAGTTCCAAATTAGCTAATTATCGGGTAATTTAAAATTAAAATGGGATATTATCGGAACAAGTAAAAGTTACGATCCTATCCTACGGTAAATAGTATCTATTCATTATAAATCACAGAAAAACAATAATTGCAGAATAGAAAGTACAGTCGAGAGGAAATAAATCGTAACGGGCAACCGAACTAACGATCTAAAGTCGATACACATCGGCGAAAACAATTAGAAACAAGCCTAACATCGAAATTTTAACTTACTCGTTACAAATCTCAAACAACGAACGGTTGTTGAACGAAGGAGCAATGCAACGGTTCTTATCTATTGAACACAAACACCCCTTGTTCGTGAAGCAAACAAGAGCAAAAAGAAGGCCAACTAGAGGTGCCACTTACACTTCATCGACCTTTCACCAGAGCGAAGTAAACGAAAGCACGATGCTGCACCAGCTGTGCTCTGGACGCGATCAAGCCGAACATTCGTTTTGCTTTCTTCTGAAAATATGCAGAAGAATCAGTGCCTCACAGGCTCATTCCGAAGGCCGCGGTGATTCGATGCTGCCAGGTGATAAGACCCTCGCAGCCAGCTGCTTCTCTTCGCTTGGCCAATGTCATTCTGATTAATGAAACTATCAGTTACATGGCATTCCAACTCGTTTTTCCATGTTTCTTCATCTTCGTGCCTTTTTGTGTCTCTCGACACTATGCTACCAGCTGGTATTGCCAGCTGCGAGAGAATCGACACGCCGATGTTATTGGGTGCAATCTGGGAAGGGCCGTTTTCTCCTTCGACATGTGCACTGATATGCTCCAGATTTTGCAGATTGTTTTACGACCTTACGCAACTTTCGACGCGTCTGCCGTGGGCCGGCCACTTTTCCTTACCAGGTGTCCTGATGTGATTGCGGTTCTTCATATTTGTTTTGCGCAAGGACGGTATACAATCTCAATTTGAAGCTGTTCGTCAATTTGTTATGATGGTTTATAAGCATGTTGTTAAATAGAGCAATTATATTTGACTCTTTGAGGCACTGCGGGATTAAATTTGTTGCACCTCTTTAATATATAAAGATGTATGGTTTATCCATGCAATTATCCATGTCGAAAACTTATATTAGGGGTACCGAAAAGCAATCAAAATTGAAGAAGTGAAAACGTAATTGGAAACGTTTTTCAACAAAAAATTGAAAGAATTTTTTAAAAAGGGAATCGAACAGATACCTTTACGCTGGCAAAAAGTGTTGGAAAATTATGGAAATTATTTGTTGATTATTACTTATTTAAGATTTATTTAATAAATAAATGTTTTGGGGTAGCAACAAAATTTTGATTACTTTGCGGTACTCCTAATATTATTTTATGACGTTGCTAATAAAACTAAACCAATTGTTTTTTCAATTAAAAAGAAAAAATAAATGTTTGTGCAACATAGGTCATTTTATTTTTTAAATTCCCTTCAAAGAGTTAAAGCGTTGAATGCCATGGGGATCACCAGTGACCGGCGCTGTTGTATTCAATGAATTTAAATTGTAATATTTGCAAATTTTTTTATGCATTACATAGTTAAATGTTGGCACTGAAAAGGTAAAGCACCGCTTACGACATATCTATTTGTGCGTTTAAGATTTCTCCTTTGCAAAGATGTAATTCTTATATAGATGTTATATATTAATAGAAAAAGTTTTTTTCTATAGGAAAAATGATAAATAAACGAAATACCATTTTTGTAAAGTTTATGTTACTGCGACATATAATTTTAACTACGTGGACGTTGTGTTGTAAATAACTAGTAAGTTTTCGTTTTATAACACAACGTAGATCATTTCATAGCGTTATAAAATAATTATTCACATGTTACTTTTATTTAATGTCCGCTGATTTAGGGACGTGACTATACACTAATGCAACTAATTGTAAAATATGACTCATCGAGCAATGTATAATACGTGTCATAATTGTAGATGCTGTTTGCGCTATTTCCTTTTGCGTCTTATTTGAGCTGTTAGTTTCCATCAGACTAATACAACCATGACATGAACTATCTTATAATAGTTCAATCTGACTCTGACGATAAGTCTTTGTAACTGTAATTTTGTACTTTATTTCTTTACTGAACGTATAATAGAAAACTAAGAATTTCAAAAACTTAATAAACTTCGTGGAAGAAATAGAATAATTCATGCAAGTTAGTTGTTGCAATTTGGTTTGAATAGTTAAATCACCTTTTGGAAACAATAAAAAATTTTGTTTAAATCGAATTATATTTGACGTGATGGATCATACGAAAAGAAAGTAAAGTCAAAACATTTATTTATTTCAAGTTACTCCTACTAACCATCCAATATGTTAATTTCATTTATGTCAACAACTTTATGTGCCCTAATTTTTGTGAAACACCATGGATGATGAAGTAGTTAAAGGTTCTTACTGGAATTGTGCATTGAAACAAGAGTTGTACTTTGAGGAAAATCATCAAAATGGTTTACAATACTAATTTACTAATTTATACATCTTTCGTTTACGAATCATTAACTCTTCGAAGATGTTTGTAACTTTAACCCTTTATAATAACATCTTTTGCAAATAGATAAATTACTTTTGTAGTATTGCAGTATTTTTACCATTTCACGTAAAACTAGAAAATTTTGTTTTGAAAGATTTAAGTTAACATATCATGATACATTTAACCAGAAAGTTTTTAATCCCATTAAGTTAATAATTAAAATGAAATTGCAAGCATTTTCATTATAATTCTCTACTAACAAATTGTCATACATACCCTTGCCCTTGAACAGATCGTATATCCTGTTTTACAATACTTTTTAACCGTAGAACAACACTATAATTAAACATTTAATTGTATGATGAATACTTTATTAAACTACAATAAAGATTCATTCAGTCATTTTTTGGTACGATGATTTTATGTTCTAATGAATGTTACAGCTTAATAATTTTCAAAAATTTCCTAGACTTTAAAGATTGTTTTGTACATAATGGACGTATTTGTATCTTAACAATTAACAATATTGCAAGACTAGCAATTAATATAGTTATTCTTTCATAACTGGTGTTATGTTCAATGAAGCAGCTCTGAGAAAGATATGTTCTGCCATAGAATTCATATAGCAAATTCTCGAGATTCTTGTGCATACGAAGCTACGCGATACAAATTTCTAATTAATCTGAACTTCGCGCGAATTATCTTAATCTAAATCTCAACCTTTGAATAAAGGGTATAGCCGGTTAAGATGGTCAAATGTGCCCTTGAACCGAATTCAAATCGCGATGAGTCATTCGAAAGCTTATAAAAAAAGAATGATTTCTGCCAAGTTTCAACTTTGAATCTCGACCCGGGGGGTAGTAAAGGGTAAAAATAGAAAATCAGGTTTTTGCCGAATTTCTCCTATACCCGCGGATAAAAAATTTTGAAAAAATTCAGAGGCACTTCTGTTATCAGGGCACATATTAGAGAATTTTTTCAGATTTTTAAATTGAAAAAACAAGTTGTGAAAAATAAAAAACGCTAAAAAATGATGAAAAATGCCGATTGTGTATCGAAGCAGTCTTGGCACTATAATTATATTTTTACTGTAAGTACGTATCATTGTTACTATTGTCCTGAATTTTTTTCAGATTTTTCAATTTGGTGCGCCGCAGTTAAAAAAATTAAAAACCGATTTTTTCGTCGTTTTTTCCGTGTCAGAGTAACTTATACGTCGAATTGCTTCATGAAATAGGTATTTTATGCGATCTTCTATGTTTATACGTACAGCAAAACATCACAGGAATTAAAGAAACTGAAAAAACCAAATCATTTGAAACTGTTATGCGCCTTACATTGTAAAGTATGTACCGTATTTTCCAACGGCGTCGGTGGCGCAGCGGTAGAGTGTCGAGCTGCCGCTGCGAACTTTTTGAACGTAGGTTCGAGCCTCGAACTTCCAAGTCCCTTAAGCTAAGTTTTTTTTTTTCGTTAATTACAATTACATATATTTCCTAACTTTACGACACAACGATCAATATTTACTTTCAAATGTTTTAAGAATATTTGAAAAACATATTAACCTGAAATATACGTAAATATAAGTTTGGACTGCTTGTTATGCCGCCGTTTATCCTGTCAATTACGGCATTGTTTGAAATTGGTTTTCAAATCTCTTACCTTTCATGCATTGAACCCGTGACAGAAATTCTAACATACATTTTGAATAAAAGAGAGAATAGAATTGTATGATCTAATTCGAATAGACGAAAAGGCTAAATAGTAGAAAAACAACAACACGATTTTTGTTGCCATCCATCCATAACTGTTAAAGGTAAGAGATTTGAAAACCAATTTCAAACAATGCCGTAATTGACAGGATAAACGGCGGCATAACAAGCAGTCCAAACTTATATTTACGTATATTTCAGGTTAATATGTTTTTCAAATATTCTTAAAACATTTGAAAGTAAATATTGATCGTTGTGTCGTAAAGTTAGGAAATATATGTAATTAACGAAAAAAAAAAAAACTTAGCCTAAGGGACTTGGAAGTTCGAGGCGCGAACCTACGTTCAAAAAGTTCGCAGCGGCAGCTCGACACTCTACCGCTGCGCCACCGACGCCGTTGGAAAATACGGTACATACTTTACAATGTAAGGCGCATAACAGTTTCAAATGATTCGGTTTTTTCAGTTTCTTTAATTCCTGTGATGTTTTGCTGTACGTATAAACATAGAAGATCGCATAAAATACTTATTTCATGAAGCAATTCGACGTATAAGTTACTCAGACACGGAAAAAACGACGAAAAAATCGGTTTTTAATTTTTTTAACTGCGGCGCACCAAATTGAAAAATCTGAAAAAAATTCAGGACAATAGTAACAATGATACGTACTTACAGTAAAAATATAATTATAGTGCCAAGACTGCTTCGATACACAATCGGCATTTTTCATCATTTTTTAGCGTTTTTTATTTTTCACAGCTTGTTTTTTCAATTTAAAAATCTGAAAAAATTCTCTAATATGTGCCCTGATAACAGAAGTGCCTCTGAATTTTTTCAAAATTTTTTATCCGCTGGTATAGGAGAAATTCGGCAAAAACCTGATTTTCTATTTTTACCCTTTACTACCCCCCGGGTCGAGATTCAAAGTTTAAACTTGGCAGAAATCATTCTTTTTTTATAAGCTTTCGAATGACTCATCGCGATTTGAATTCGGTTCAAGGGCACATTTGACCATCTTAACCGGCTATACCCTTTACGCGGTAAAAGCTAACGATCTGACGCGACTCGATCGAATCCGATTTTTTAGATAATCTCAATTGATTAGGGATTGCAATTATTAATAATTCACGAAAAGATTAGATAGAAACTCACTGATAGGCTATACAAGATGGGGGCCAGAAATATATTTAATTAAACTCTTTTTAAATGTCAATCTTACAAGGCTGCATACCAAGGCAAACGATGTAATCATTACGACAGCGCTAAAGTCAGCGAGGGCAAATTATTTGTAAAAAAAGAGATAGGGCATCGTTCGTAAATTATAAAAAATATTATACCTACAAAATTCGTTCCATTGAAGTCTGCATTTTAAAGTGAAAAACTTGCAACAATACGGTTTTTAACACTACGTTTACCGGTCAAGTCAATTTAACGCATTTCGAACTTCGTGAGGAAAATTACAAAAATCATTGACATATTTTTTATCACTTGTCTTATCGTTTATCCATTCAATAACAAGAGTTTATATTGCAGTGGTAACAGTTAGTCAAAGAATTATTACTCTTTGTAAAAAAAAGAAATTTCGCTTTGTTAACAAATTAATTGAAACGTGAGCGTTTGTCAGACTGAACCGAACTGCTCGATCTAATTCCAAAATGTCTACTGCACGCAATTATTCTTCGTAACCGGAACAACGAAAAAATGAATATATGAAAAAAAAAAGATATAATCATAGTCGGTACATCAAACCGAGACCGAGGCTTTTATTATTAATAAAAGATATTTCTATTAACTAAGTATTACTATAACATACAAGTGGTAATAATAAATATAACTTTCTCTTGAATATTGTATTTATTATATTAT
The DNA here is from genome assembly GCA_910591515.1 of Cerceris rybyensis. Classification (NCBI taxonomy): domain Eukaryota; kingdom Metazoa; phylum Arthropoda; class Insecta; order Hymenoptera; family Crabronidae; genus Cerceris; species Cerceris rybyensis. The sequence goes on along the minus strand of OU342789.1, from coordinate 7,874,201 downwards.
ATTGATGATTTATTGTCAAATATATTAAAAAAAAGAAACATTTCAATGTTGTCGGCTTGAAAACTATAAAGGATTTTATTGATTTAGGTAATTTCGATCGCTAATGGCCCTCATTTAACGTGTTAAATGGATCCCTCTTGTTCCTTGTTATGCGGCGAAAGCGACTGTCACGACGAATTCAACGATCCGTTACGAATGAAACTTGAAGGTCGGGCAAGGTCAAGATAGAACTATAACAGGTTCTGAACAAGATATTTTTCTCTCTTTTTAATTACATTTCAATAGTTTCTACTTTTTACTCTTACATACCTCTCAATTGCTATGTGTACGCAATTCCCGTCCTTTATATCGATTTTGCAAAAAATATTTCAATAATACCTTCGAAGTTGTATGTTAACTTATATAGCTACTAGTATCTTATTGGTAACGGAGTTTTCATGCTGTATATTTTTCCGACATAATGAAATAATTTTCAACTCAAACATGCATTTTTGGTATATACTTTTGCAATAAAATATGAGCCCTCTGTTCTAATGTTGTATAAATCTAATTTTTTCCATTCTACAAAATTATAAAATATTTTATTTTAACCGATTTAAAAATATTATGAAGTAGTAAAACACTCTTTTAATTATATAATATCTAAGTACACATACGACTTCAGTATATATATTGAATTTTATAAGCAGTTAAAATATATAGCGCACTTATTAACCATGAATGTAGTTTGCCATTTTAAAAAATAATGAATTATTGAGAATAATATATACAGAATTCTTTATAAAACTTTTCACAATGCGTTAATCATATATTATTAGGAGGACCGGAAAGTAATGTCGTTTCGACGCATATCTATATTCGTTTGTCATTTGTCAGATCACTGTGTACTTCAAAGTTTTGCCAAAGACATTTTAAGGATAGTGTGGCTTGTTTACTCATAAATAATTAAATAACAAATTTTTTTTTACAATTTATGGTGAAATGGCAAGCGAAATGCCAGAAGTGGTACATATCCGGCATTGTATGTTTTTTAAGTTTCGCAAGGGTTGCAACACAACAGTTACTACCAAAAACATTTTCTATGTTTATCCAAATGTATTAGACGTTTGTAAATGTCAAAGGTGGTTTTCTAAGTTCAAATCCGATAATTTTGGTCTTCCCGACTCGTATCGATCAGAATGACCAACAACTTTAGACACTGACATGTTAAGGGCTGAAGTGGAAACAAAAAAAATGTCAGACCATCGCGGAACTGTTAAACACGCTTATCCAACCTTGGTCGACCATCCAAGAACATTTGCAGCAAATTGAGAAAGTATGCAGAGCAGGTGTTTGCGACCTGCAAAATCTGTCCGAAGAAAACAAAGCTAACCGATCCACCACATGCAACTTATTGCTTCAGTGACACAATACCGAAGGATTTTTTGATCGCTTGATCACTGGAGTTGAAAAATGGGTACTTTATGATAATCCAAAACGCAAAAGGCAGTGGCTCTATCGAAATGAATCGCCATGAATTACAGCTAAACCATGTTTACATCCCAAAAAGGCACTTTTGTGTGTTTAGTGGAGTATTCGCGGGGTCATTCATTTTGAAGTGTTGAAACCTGGTCAAACTGGAAATGCAGACCTCTACTCTGAATAATTGGATCGAGTAATTCAATCTATAACACTAGAAAGACTGAAACTAACAATGAGTATATACCTATATTGGCCAAAAGCAGTCAAAATGACTGCATTATGAAAGAATAACTAATGTGTAAAGAAATGTATTTAAAATTAATTTTTAATATTTTTTATATTATTTACAGTTATATAACTGGTTATTAGTAAATATTAACAATAAAAAAAATTAACTTCACTTGGTAAAAAAAATAATTTATGCATTACGCGGAAAGAGACAAAGCTGTGATGCTAGCATCAAAATAACTTCCACCTAACCTACGGAATCAAGAAGCGCATTTACTTGTATGTTATCATGTAACGGTAATCGAAAAAAATGAAAATTGTCATTTCAATAATAAGAGTCATTTGATTATTTTAAATTTCCCAAACAGTCAAAATGACTTCTTTTGGGCAGTATTGGTATAATATATATATGTATGTATATATAACGGAAATGAAGGAGGGGGGAGGTAACTACAATTATTAATAAACGCATTTATATGTTGTACAAAAAGTCACAAAATTCTAAGAAATTGTATCATTACATACAAAATTTTTTTTCTAATTGAAATTAAAAAGCAGTCAAAATGACTTTCTTGGGTAATCTAGTATTAATTGAAAAATGGCCAGCGATTATCAACAGAAAAGGCGTCATTGCCTCATCCACCATACTCGCTCAATATTGCACAATCGGATTTCCTTTTATTCCGATCGCTACACCATTTTCTCATTGTCAGTGGCAAAGATTTGAAAAGGATGATGTCCAAAATGCCATCTCCAGATATTTTGCACAAAATTCAATTGATTTTTATGGATCCGGCATTAAAAATTTGCACACTAGAAAACAAAAGATTGCTGATAACGAGGGTGGTTACATAATTGATTAAAAATAAAAACATGTTAAAAACTTATCTGTTTGAATTTAATCTAAGAAAACGACATTACTTTCCGGTCCCCCTAATATTTAAGATGGCAGACGAACCAAGTCAACTTTCAAAATAAAACACTAAATGATAAATTTTAAACCAAATCGAATATAAATTGAATTTGTTTGACACAATAACGAAGTAAAAATTATCTAAAAGGTCATCCCCAATTGATTTCAAAATTCTTATCTTTTTATCACAATCATTTGCAGTAACAAAGACATTTATTGGGCTTAGTAACGTCAATATTATTGAACTTCACGAAATCAGAACAGTTTAAAAATAATTCATACAATTTATCTTCAATCTTTCTTCCCCTTTAGAAAAAAAAAAAAAAAAAACAATATTGATACAACTTATACACATTTTCAGCATTTTTTTGTATCCCTTTGTAATTGTTCTTACAAAAGACGATGTATCGCAAATTATTCGCGAGATTTGCATAGGTGTGCATAGCGGAAACGTAGCGTGAAATTGGCGGCACCTTGACATTTTAGATTTTACTTGAGATATTGCACACCAGCAACCTAAAGTCGACCGTGACGAACAACTGCAAAAACTACCGTCGAGATTTACATTTAGACGTCACTTTCTAGCTCATTGGAACGCATCGAGTAACGCAGCGCGATAATTGCAATTCTACACGAATTCGCAAACCGCCTACACCCTTTTTGTTTCCTCGATCGGCGAAAGACTTAACGAATGAAATTATAATTAAACGTGATCTTGCAAACCTAATGTCAGAATAATGAATGCTACCGCGAATTCTTCTGTGAGAAACATCGAGGAAATTCTCTGCATAGAATTTAACTTTTTGTAGTATCTTATAGTAGGGTAATTCCGGGGGAGATGGCCCTAGTAACTTTAAGACTCTATTGTGAAGGAATTATGATGAATAAAACATTGAATTAATATAGAACATAAACTTTATTTATTACTTTTATCAAACATTAACGATAAATCACTTTAAAGAACGTAAACAATGTAATTTTAAACTTTAAAAAAAAAACTAGGACTGGCCATCTCTCCCAGAGTGTCCAGGGGTGATGGCCATAGTGATCGGGGGGAGATGGCCAGTACACTTTTTGCCTTTCCCTTTGCCCTTGAGATCTTTTAACTCCTATTTTTTCTTATTACCGCAGTAAGAACACATATTCTCAAACTCGGTGCAGTTTTCATGCACCCAGAACATGCAAATATTGCATTGTATCCAATCTTCAGCTAATTGTGTCCTGTAATAATTATCACCACAACCTCTGCAGTTTTCATTCTCTCTATCTTCAGATTCACTTTCAGAGGTATCATAGAAAACGATGGAAATTTCTTCGCAACTGCTATAAGACAACCTACGAATTGCCTTTCGTTGCTTAACAGTATTTTTTTTCTTAGGTCTATTAGTCTTAGTTTCCGTTTTTATTTTTGTTTTTTTTTTACTTTTCTTCCTTTTTTTCTTTTTCATTTTCTTTCAATCTTCGTTTTTTAATATGGTTTTCAGATGTCAAAAGTCATCGGTGACTGACACTGAACTTTCTGTTCAGGCCGCGTCCAAATTTTATGGCTATCTCTCCCGTAAATACTATGGCCATCTTTCCCGATTGTCCGGGTGAGGTGGCCACATTATTTAATTAAAGCAACTTCTCAATTTTGTAGTTAATTTTGAAGTTAGAACACGAGAAAGTTTTTTTACTTCACAAAGAAAGCATGAAAACGGACAAAACTTTCAAAACTTCTTTGTGACCATTTAATATGTCAACCGCTTAGTTTAGATCGAACGTGTTATTAACCACTTAACGCTCAGGTTTTTTTCGAATCGACCGTCCAAAAACGCACAAGTTTTTTTTTGCCTGAATGCTTATCTTGTGCACATTATAAAATGTTTTTTGTACTCCTAGTGGCGAACGAATTATCTTTTTCGGAAAAATAACAAGTTTTTCATCATACCTGTTTATCTAAGGGAAATCCTTCTATAACTTATATAACCAAATAACATTAACAACAACAATTAATTATAACAAGCAGAACACAAAAGTAATAATATAAATATAAGAAATAAACACACTATAAACTAAAAATCGTAAGACGAAAAAGATATTACAAGGATGACGTATACTGCACACTGATCGCTCAAAGACTGAAGAAACAGACAAAAGCTAATGGCAGAAGACGGAGAGATTATCTGTATTTATTCCTCCAATATACAATGTATAAAGTTTTTGGAAATGTATACATTTCAGTGTAAGATGTCAAAAGACTGAGTTCTAAAATATCAGCGGCTAAGATAAACAAACCGCACAGCGGCGGCCGTATCAGCTATGCCCGTAAACGTCACGGGCATGCACAAATTCGACCGTTTGGCGTGCCCGTGAACGTCACGGGCATGAGCGTTAAGTGGTTAAAAAACAAAGTCAAAGGGTATAGCCGGTTAAGATGGTCAAATGTTGTGCCCTTGAACCGAATTCAAATCGCGATAAGTTATTCGAAAGCTTATAAAAAAAGAATGATTTCTGCCAAGTTTCAACTTTGAATCTCGACCCGGGGGGTAGTAAAGGGTAAAAATAGAAAATCAGGTTTTTGCCGAATTTCTCCTATACCAGCGGATGAAAAATTTTGAAAAAATTCAGAGGCACTTCTGTTATCAGGGCACATATTAGAGAATTTTTTCAGATTTTTAAATTGAAAAAACAAGCTGTGAAAAATAAAAAACGCTAAAAAATGATGAAAAATGCCGATTGTGTATCGAAGCAGTCTTGGCACTATAATTATATTTTTACTGTAAGTACGTATCATTGTTACTATTGTCCTGAATTTTTTTCAGATTTTTCAATTTGGTGCGCCGCAGTTAAAAAAATTAAAAACCGATTTTTTCGTCCTTTTTTCCGTGTCAGAGTAACTTATACGTCGAATTGCATCATGAAATAACTATTTTATGCGATCTTCTATGTTTATACGTACAGCAAAACATCATAGGAATTAAAGAAACTGAAAAAACCGAATCATTTGAAACTGTTATGCGCCTCACATTGTAAAGTATGTACCGTATTTTCCAACGGCGTCGGTGGCGCAGCGGTAGAGTGTCGAGCTACTATACCGCTGCGAACTTTTTGAACGTAGGTTCGAGTCTCGAACTTCCAAGTCCCTTAGGCTATGTTTTTTTTTTTTTTTCGTTAATTACATATATTTCCTAACTTTACGACACAACGATCAATATTTACTTTCAAATGTTTTAAGAATATTTGAAAAACATATTAACCTGAAATATACGTAAATATGAGTTTGGACTGCTTGTTACACCGCCGTTTATCCTGTCAATTATTATTTTTGTTGCCATCCATCCATAATTGTTAAAGGTAAGAGATTTGAAAACCAATTTCAACCAATTTCAAACAATGCCGTAATTGACAGGATAAACGGCGGCATAACAAGCAGTCCAAAGTCATATTTACGTATATTTCAGGTTAATATGTTTTTCAAATATTCTTAAAACATTTGAAAGTAAATATTGATCGTTGTGTCAAAATTGAAAAATCTGAAAAAAATTCAGGACAATAGTAACAATGATACGTACTTACAGTAAAAATATAATTATAGTGCCAAGACTGCTTCGATACACAATCGGCATTTTTCAGCAATTTTTGCCGTTTTTTATTTTTCACAGCTTGTTTTTTCAATTTAAAAATCTGAAAAAATTCTCTAATATGTGCCCTGATAACAGAAATGACTTTGAATTTTTTCGAAATTTTTCATCCGCTGGTATAGGAGAAATTCGGTAAAAACCTGATTTTCTATTTTTACCCTTTACTACCCCCCGGGTCGAGATACAAAGTTGAAACTTGGCAGAAATCATTCTTTTTTTATAAGCTTTCGAATGACTCATCGCGATTTGAATTCGGTTCAAGGGCACATTTGACCATCTTAACCGGCTATACCCTTTCTCACCTTTCCGTAATTGTTTCGCAAAAAAATCCACTAACACTTCTTGCCCGTGCCAAAACGAATCGAACTAAATTAAAGTACTGCCATTTATGAATTGTTACTTGAACTTTTTTCTATTGCCCATCTCTCCCGTAAGGCCATCTCCCCCGGAATTACCCTACATATATTTTCATTAGTCGGGATTTGATCCTAAAGCTGCATTTCTTCAATAGATGCCTCATTTTTAAGACCACATCTTGTACTATAGAAAAATTGCAATTTTCAAAATGCCATTCCTCAAAATTGATGAACCATTCATAAAAATGAACACAACAGAAATGTTGTTTAATGCAATTTCACCTAATATGAAGCTCGTTAAAATCCCGATGTCCACGTGTGAGAGTTGTCTTTGTTAGCATAACTTTCAAAATTTATATTTTATATTTCATATATTTATATTATTTATATACATTAGTATAATTTTCAAAATTTTACCGTCTTACTCAATTTAGTGCCGGTCCGATACAATTACTTGGGTGACAGTCTAGTTAGTAACCTTAATTGGGCAAAATTTTATATTAGCATGTATTTATTTATATTTAACGTATTGCCACGCATGGCAGTAAAATTAATGTTAGTAAGTAACGCAGCGTATCAATTAAAATAAGTATTAAACCGAGTATTTCTACGGACTAACGTTTCCAGCTTCGAACTTGTTATAAGTAAGTCCACAGAGCGAAGTGAAAAATATATGTAGAGTCGTTCGGGTCAAATATGCGCACTTAAGGATTTAAACTCATGTCAAAATTAAACAGTAAGGAATAAAGACAAAAGAACCCATGCATATGATAAACTATTTATTGAACTAATAATTAAATTAAGTAATAACACATAGAACTTTGGCATTAAAAAAAAATGGTTAATGAGAAAAATTCAAAATGCGCACACTTGACCCGCTTTGCGGGTAAGTGTGCGCATTCATTCGGGTAAGTGTGCGCATTGTCTTTTAATAGTTATAAACTTTTTAATAAAGAATTATCTTGAAGACTAGATAATTAAATAATGAGAGATCGACTTATAAATATAAAATCACATAAAATCAGATGACTAAATTGAACTTAAAAGAAACTTTAAAATTAGTTATTAATTTTACGAAGAATATTCGTGGCAGCGATCACATTGAAAACTACCTCCTTCATAAAAGGTACATTGTTCATGCCACCAATCCATGCATTTAATACATTGTGTTAAATGTTAACAGATCTGTGTTAACAAAACCACTGTCAGATACCATACGAACGCGCACACTTACCCGCGCACACTTGCCCCAAACTGAGATTTTTGATAGATGCTCACATAACTTTACATACTCATACAGAACATAACCTCAAATCATATACAGAATAGTAAACTTAAATAAATCATTAATATACAAAAAATTGATTTACCTTGGTAATTATGTTCAGTTTGATGTGACAATCTTTGTCAAGATGACAAAAGTTATAGTTTAAACGCTGAATTCTATTTATTTTTATTTAAAAATAAATGGACGAGACGATGTCGCAATCTTGTAGATGAATTAAGTCCTTATCATCATACCTTTCAGTTCCCTACGCGTATCACAACTGTCCCCTCTGCCCTTAGTAGATAGAAAGGGTGCGCACACTTACCCACTGCGCACGGTTACCCCTAATGACTCTATATATTTTTTAGATTCATCGATAACGATTAACCTAGAACATCGCGAACGCGTAAAACGAATAACAATGTAATACAGACATTGCAATTATTATAATAATTGCTACAGTAATTAAAACGATAATTGGGTAATTCTCATGAAATCCCGAAATTCGGTCATTATAAATTGAAAAATAATATTGAAATAAATTTGTATTAATTTTCTAGGGATTTCCTAGTACTAATATTACTAGATTTTAATTATACAGTGGTCCCCAGAATAAACGTGTTTTATGAGAATTATTATTTCATGTCATATCTAACAATCTTTTTCGATTCTGACGCACATTCGCTGTTTTCTCTCTATATGTTTGGCTATTTTTATTTCAATTTTTTATCTTTTGCCTTCTTTCTCTGGAACTCATGGCGGATATAGGTTTTACTTGCCCTTTACCTTTTTTTCTTAAGTATTTAAGTCTTTCTTTTTTTCGAAGTACAGTCGACCCTTGGTAATCCGACAAACGTTTTGCAAGGCGGTGTCGGATTATTAAATTTGTCGGACTATAGAGTACTGTCACAGCCCCCTGTAGTCTGGAACCTTTTGGAAAAGCGTACCTTGTAATCCGACAAATAAAATATCAAAGTGGTAAGATTCTATATGTACTATATCTAACTCATACGATGTGGAATTTAGTAAATTAAACAACACAATAAACAGCTTAGGGTTTGCTCTAGAACTTACAAAAAATAACTACTAAACATTTATGTTAATGTTTGTCCAGGCGTTTGCGAACGATTTACCATATTTTTTCATAACACAACTCGACTGTACCTGCATGTTATAGGCATGTCGGATTACAGGGGGTGACGGATTAGACAGGGGCCGGATTACCGGGGGTCGACTGTATTTCAATACGTACAGAATCGGATTTAATTTTCTCCCTACGCTTCCTATGATATTCTTTCTTTTTTAATTTTGCTTCTTCTTCGCTTACCTTCTTTTTTCTTGGCATTATTTGACCCTCCAACAAGAGCGCAACAACAAATTCAAAGCAAGCTGACCCAGTCAAACATCATTCCCTCATAACTAATAATTCCCTCACTATTAATTTATATGAGGGAATGACGGTGAGGGAATGACGAAATAAAGAATAATAAAAAAAATCGTCACATAACCTTATTTTTAAAAAAGTTCTTTTGCTTAAGTTTATTACTCCTAAAACCCTACATCTCTATGCAGTTAATAATAGTTAAAGTATATTATCTTTTGTTTTTTTAGGTTGTGAGGGAATGATGATCAAAAATGTAATGAAACAAAAAAAATAATGATATCTATTTGAAACACAAACTCCAACACGCTCACGTTAGATTCGCCATATTTTTAAATTGATAATACTAGCAACTTTCAAAAAATTATGGTAGCGTTCATGTTTGATTGAAAATGCGTTCACAAATCGATTGTCAGAAAAATGTGAGGGACTGATTTATTTTTATGGGACGCGTGCATATTTTCTTTTTTTAAATCCATTTATTACTTTATAAACCAAATTAAGTTTGTTTTTATTAATCTACTATATTTTTAATTAATCGGTCATACTTGCAAGACTATTATAAGATTTTTTTTGGTTGTATGATGACACAAAAGTTATTGAATTGAAGCTTGGGACATAGTGAGGGAATGATTTTAGAGATATTATATAGATGTATTTTTTTTATTTACACATATGGTTCCAAAATGATAAGTGAATCTTTTAGCCACAGTAATGTATATTTCAAGGATATATTGGTAACCGTTAAATGTTTGTTAGATTTTTGATAAAACTTTTAGGACAAGAATTCCGGAATTTCGTGAGAATTATCCAATTATGAATTTTAAAAAGAACTTTAACTCTATGTGAATGGATGAACTTATCGGTGAAATTGTAAACGGAAGAAAGACTTTTCTTATAGCAAACAATTTTTTATGTATCCTATCGTTTTGTCTCAGTACTTTCTTTTCTATTGAAGTATTTGTCTCACTAATAAATTACAACAGAGTATTAAATAGTCAAGTAAGTAACAGATATAAATAGTTCTGCTACTACTTATATTATATCTTCCATTTTCTTCAAAACGTTCTGAAGAAAACAAGATTACGAGGATCGATTGGTATTGTAAAGAAAAAAATTGCATAAACTCCATCTTTGCGCGATAATTGCCTTGGAATAGGCAAAACTATTAAACTCATCCACTACTCAACTGATATTACACGGAAAATATTTTTACTGAGAGATCAGTTAGATTTTAGTAGATCAGAAATTGTCATAATTTATGAACATTACATTCTAAACACATAGTAACATTAATTAGCATTAGTAAGTTTATACATCTGCATGTAATCGTTAAATTATTACATAAATAAATGAGGAAATACCTGCCAATGTTTTGCGATATCTAGGCAGCATTTGCTTGTAAATTATTACCGCATTACACACCGGATGTCTGCAGTTAGATGTTTATCCGCAGTCATGTACTACAAAGTTATCTCCAAATTTATGATACACGTATTATTTTATGTCGTCGTAAAATATTTTTTGTAGCACGAACCGAATGACATCTTATTAATGCTGTATCTTCTAAGCAAAAAAAAAACACTTCAAGATGGAATTAAATGAGCAAGCAAAACTTTCCCGTTTTATTACATAGTTTTATTTGTGAAGCGTTTAATAAATATTAAATCAATGATATGATACATGGAAACATTTTGCCTAAGCGTCACATAAATATCCAAGTGCAATGTAACTTCAAACATTATATAACATTTCTGACAACTTGTTAGTCTTGTGTTATAATTCACTCTCGAATTCAACAAATCATTTGATTTTCTATCTTCTTCTTTCAGAAATCCGAATATTATTCTTACTTTCGCTAAGTATAATCATTTTGCCCTAATTTCTTTTAAATCTAGATTAAATTAAAAATATGTTTGGAATATTTTTGCACTATCCAGAGAATTTCAGAAGTGCGATAATACCTAAATGAAATTTCTTTATCTACATATTTAAATTCTAAATTTTATAATTTCTAAATTCAAGTCTTAATTGTCAAGAACATCGAGCCCGAAAATTCAAATTTCAAATACATTATATAAATAAATAAATTTGTACAACTTCAGCTATGTAACTAGATTTTCTGTTAATGAACATGCAATTTAAAAAATGAAAAAATTTAACCCTACCGTTCTGCTAGGTTCTATATGACTAGAAATGGAGGATATATTGTAGCAGATACGATGTTCCTAGGTATTAGTTGTTGATATTCAATGCATTAAACATTTAGATTTACCTGTTTGTATATTTTTCCTTTCTGAAAATGTGAACCTTTGTTCGCCATGTCACGATGACTGGAAGGAACACAAATGCGAGATATAAATGAACAGAATAGCAGGATTAATGTCTTCTAATTATCATGATAATGCATTTTCAACACTGAACTTTGAGGGATATTTTCAGTCCCTCGATACAGACGATGTCGAATAAAAATAAGTTTCAAACATTTTTCCGTGAACTAAATCTCACGTAAAGATCAAAATCGGCGTGTACGGATTCCATATGTTACCTTTTTAACTGTTACATACACATCGGATTTTTAAACACAAGTTTTTTCGAGAACTTACCCTTAAATTCAAAAATGTTATACTATATTTTGTTTTTATTTCTTTTTTATGAGAAATCGCCCTGTGTTGGCTTGTAAGCCGGCCAAAATAGAGAAGTCACTTATCTTGTAGTGCGGATTAAGAGGAGACTGTTTTCTCACTGCCTATTCCCATCATGTCGATCCTTCAAACCTGAGCTCGGCGAATGACAACCGAAAACTAAACATATATTTCGTTATTAAATACTTTTTAGGCCAATCATGTATTAGAATCGACAATGACGTCAGAACGGGGAACGTCTCTATCCGTTGAACGAATCAGAGCACACCACTTACGAAGGTGACTTCTTTTCCTGAACCAAGAATATATACATGTTATTCCGCCGCAACCTACATCCAGTGCGGCTCGGCCAACTTGGCACCTAGGAGGCATGCCTGTTTCGGCAAAGTCTGATTCGCCAGGCGTCAAGCGTCATGCCTCTTGTCACACGTACACGAAGGCAGTTGACGTTTTACCTCGCGATTCGTTAAAAGAGCTACACATACAAATTGAACTAAAAGACGAAGAGAAAGAACGCTACAGATCGAAGCAAAGGAGACAACGCGATTTGGGTGGCGACAGTGAGGACATCGGCGTAGGCACCAGATTTCTAACATTTCTATAGTAAAAACAGGATAAACTCCGGCAGAATTAACCCCACCACATGGGGAGATTCTCCTTGATGAAACGGAGCGCGCGACGAGAAAACAATGTAATACAATGTATCGCTCCTCCAGCCAAACTAATAGGAATATTTGAATGCTACGACTTTGTCGGGTGCTTCCTTTAAGAGATTCCAAGAAACAAAATGGTGCGAATAGGCGGTTGAAAGCGAGAAGCTCCGCCGCCGAGGTGCCAAGTTGGCCGAGCCGCACTGTACACTGCCGCTCAAAAGTATGTGGACACTTCCTTAACCCTCATAACTACCCGAAAAAAGTTTCGCTATCTTTGGCAAAATTGATTATCTTGTATTTAGGCATTTCTGTTTGTACAGTATTGGAGAACATATTTTAATAATAACTTATTAAATATCTCGCCGATAATGATAACAGATAATTATACCGTGCGGCTCGTCAAGCTTGGCACCTGGGCGGTGGAGCTTCTCGGTTTCAACCGCCTATTCGTACCATTTTGTTTCTTGGAGTCTACTCGCTCAGCCTCTTAAAGAAAGCACCCGACAAAGTCGTAGCATTCAAATACTCTTATTAGTTTGTCTGGAGGAGCGAGACATTGTATTACATTGTTGTCTCGTCGCGCGCTTCGTTTCATCAAGGAGAATCTCCCCATGTGGTGGGGGTAATTCTGCCGGAGTTTATTCTGTTTTCACTATAGAGATGTAGAAATCTGGTGCCTACGCCGATGTCCTCACTGTCGCCACCCAAATCGCGTTGTCTCCCTTGCTTCGATCTGCAGCGTTCTCTCTCTTCGTCTTTTAGTTCGATTTGTATGCGTAGCTCTTTTAACGAATCGCGTGGTAGAACCTCAAGTGCCTTCGTGTAAATGTGACAAGAGGCATGACGCTTGATGCCTGGCGAATCAGACTTTGCCGAAACAGGCTTACCTCCTAGGTGATACATCTGACGAGCCGCACGGTATCTTCTTTTCGTCTACATATCCACCGCTCGATTTTATGACCACGTTTACTAATCGTGGCATCCTGGCTATTAATCGCTTAATTATTTCGCTGCCAATCATGTTTATAAATGTTTATGTTACTCTAAAGAAGGCAGAGACTTCACTTAAGCAATGCAGTCCCTGGAAACTGCTAGAGAAAAACCTCAAAAACTCTACGCATGCAGTGCAATATAATGCAGTTTTCCTCCCACTGCACAGTGGTCCAGAGCGTGAATTTAGCTGTTCACGCACCTCGTGCAGTTTTCAATCTTTTTCAAATCGTCACCACGGGCTCAAAACACACCAGATTTAGTTAAAAATTGGTATTCTATTATTTTTTGGGTTGCTTATTACGAATCTGAACTCAAAAATTTTAAAAACAAAATGGTGGATTAAATATAGCGGACAGGTTTGTTTAAAAATTGTTTTGCACAAAAATTAGTATTCTAATGTTTTTTGGTCCGCTGATTACGAATCTGAACTCAAAAATTTTAAAAACAAAATGGCGGTTGATATATAGAGGGTAGCTATGTACATTAGTTTATTCAGCTTACATTGCTAACTTAAAAATGGAAAAACTAAAAAGTACCACAAAGTAGTCTCTGAGAACTTTGAAGATGGTTAGTTTAAATTATATAGAAATAGTTCCTGTTAAAATTGGCTTTATCTATCTGCACCTTTTGTTGATATTCCTTCCTAAAGTTTATGTAACCCAGACCAGCTGCATAGACCCAGTGGGACACGCGGTCAGTAAATTCCCGGGTTTCTTAAAGATACCGTGCAATAAAAACAAAATCTTTTTGGTACTATCGAGGACGAAGACTTCTAAAGCATCACTTTTATTACTTAATTGCTTTATTGTTAGGATGCGAGCAAAGAGGAATGAGCTAGGTTATCCGATTGAAAGGAAATCCTAGTCTTCGCCGTGCAGGGTTCACTTACAAAATTAAATAACTTATAAGTATCGAAAAATATTCGGCTAAAACTTTCCACATATATTCCTTAGACTATATTGAAGTCATTTCTGGAAATATATCGTGCGTCTACCTGGGCCCTTCATTGTTATACCTGTCGAAAGTTTACGAGACAGTCTGGCGGCAGCGCCTTGTCCAGGTGCGCGCGAATCTTTAAACAATAAAAAACCCTCCGAGGCGGATCCGGGCGGATGATATTTTTGCAGGATCGTTTAGGGGAAGGATTACAGAAAAGAGTGGTGTTAATTAGATAGTGTAAGTATGTAGCACTTTTTAGATTTTGTCTGCAAAAGATAAAAAACTTCGACGATTTTCTTTCATGTTTTCAACATTAATTTTTGAATAAACTACAAACAATAATTTTATGTTCGACACGTGAATTTTTATCGTGGAAGAATGCTCTTCAAATAGAAACAATAATTATTAAAAAATGTTGCATAGTTTCGTCAGAATGTTAGAAAGAAGACAACGTGGTTTTTCGATAGAAAAGGGCCTCCAGAAAAAGTTTCAACTTTAAGCGTTTGTTGTAACTACAATTTTTATCCAATTTCAAAAAATTTTTATATCTGAGGTCGGTGGACATTTAGGAATCGATATATCCAAAAAAAAACGAAATTCCAAAATCGACTTTTTGACTTTTGCGCGGCTAAATGCACATTGTGGACCACCGTTCACCGGACCGATTTTTTTATTTAAAAGAATTGAATAAACAATATTTTTAATTTAGTACTATTGGAATACATTACATACATATTCGTAACAGAATTTACCAACAGAAATTGATTAACAACAAAAATATACCTTATCTATCAGAAATTTCATAAAAGTGGTAAGTGTTCAGATACTTTTAAGCGGCAGTGTATCTCTCACAAGGGAACCTCCCGAGGTGCCAATCACCGATTTTGATAAAATTTGAGTATGATGTAGTACTCGTGAAAATATTCGACACGTATTTTTTTTTATCGGCAATCGTTCAGGTTTAAGGGGTGAAAACCGCCCTCAAAGTTGGGGTGTTAAAGTATATTTCCTTGATTATCTCGGAAACTATGAGAGATAGAGTAATTGCGTAAATTGACGAAATTAGCGCCTTTCCATCACGAATCTAACGGTATACTTTTTTTTGCAAAACCTTCATTTGTTTAAACAATATGTTAAAAAATAACACATTTTTGGCAGTTTCACCAACTTAATGTTGATCAATTTTCATGAAATTTTTTTTATATAAACTAGATATCCAATGCAAAATTACGGATAAATAGGAATTTCGATTTTTTTATTAACAAAAAAGTTATTGCACATGAGATTTTATCGTCCGCCGTGCGCAATAGAGTCCCTACATGAGTCGGTTCTTGCTCATAATCAATTGGTAGTTCGTAAATGAGTTGATTTTACAGTTAATTATTGGTTACTAACAAAAAGAAGGAATTGCTTCCTGTTCATCCTCCGAAGTACACCCGGCTGGTGCAGGATCTGGGAGCTCGCCCGATATCGAAGATGAGGAAAGATCTGATCCTGCCGAAGTAGGTTTAGAATATAAAGAAAATGTCATCAATTTTTGGAAGAGTGGAAAAAGGAAAAGATTATCGGTCGAAACAGTGAGAGGACGGTATAAAAAGGTGAAGAACCTGAAGTAATTGTATAGATGGGAGAAACAACTAGCCGCAGGCGGATCTTATGCTGATAAGATGAAAAAAATTACAACAAATACCTTAAACAGATTCGTAGAGGCAAGAAATAGAAAAGTATTGGTTCATGATATTGACATTCGGAGATGGTCTCTACAAGAAAATAAAAAATGGAATTTAGATGGGTTTCGAGCATCACCGCATTGGTTAGATCATTTCAAAACGAGATATGGCATTGTTTCAAGAAAGACGACAAAATTTATAACTCGAAATTATACGGAAAATTTATCAGAAATAACGGCAACAGCAACCAATTTTATCCAAAACGCCAAACCATTCTTTGAAGAATATGGAAAACAAAATATTTTTAATACCGATCAAAGCGGTTTTCAGTTAGAAATGCATTCGGGAAGAAGTTTATCATGGAGAGGTGAAAAAGAAACTCAAAGCATGATTCAATCGTCATCTGCAATCACGCATAGTTATACGATACAACCCACAGTATCAGCAGACGGAAAACTTCTATCTCCTTTCTTTATTGTATTAAAAGAACAAAGTGGGCGATTAGGACCTCGTGTGCAGCACAATGTATTTAAAGCTCCCAACATCGTGATTGGAGCAATTACGTCAGGAAAATTAAATAAAGAGAACTTAAAGACATGGTTTGAAAATGTGTTTCTCCCTCAAGTGTCAAACTGTGCTGCCCTCTTGCTTGATGCGTGGACTGGATACGACGAAGAGTTACTGAACAATTCAGTTCCAGAAGGAAAAACAATAAAGTTGTTAAAGATACCAAAAGGTACAACAGGACAGATCCAGCCTTTGGACGTGTTTGGATTTCATGTTTGGAAAAATTTTGCACGAAAAATATCAGATTTGACAATAAATTTGAATATTAATATAAATTTATACGCAAGGGACAATATAATAAAATTGCAGTCACTGATTCACAATCAGCTGTCCTCTCCGAGATATGAAGACATGTTTAGATATGCATGGTTTCGCTGCGGCTACACAGAGAATAGACCAAACGAATTTATAAATCCCGTTACATTTTGTTTTACCGATTTACAAATTGATATTAACAATTGTTTCGACTGTGACGACGTAGTTGCATTGAGGTGCTCATGGTGTAAAAATCATTTGTGTTTTCAACACTTTTTTCAAGAGTATCATTATTGCCAAAATTATATACAATAACACATATTATTTGCAGCTCCATCATTAATTTAAAAGCACCAATACATATACATTCATAAAATCAGCTCTTTTAAGAACTACCAAGTGATTATGAACAAGGAACAACTCATATAGGGACTCTATTTCGCGCGGCGGACGATAAAATCTCATGTGCAATAACTTTTTTGTTAATAAAAAAATCGAAATTCCTATTTATCCGTAATTTTGCATTGGATATCTAGTTTATATAAAAAAAATTTCATGAAAATTGATCAACATTAAGTTGGTGAAACTGCCAAAAATGTGTTATTTTTTAACATATTGTTTAAACAAATGAAGGTTTTGCAAAAAAAAGTATACCGTTAGATTCGTGATGGAAAGGCGCTAATTTCGTCAATTTACGCAATTACTCTATCTCTCATAGTTTCCGAGATAATCAAGGAAATATACTTTAGCACCCCAACTTTGAGGGCGGTTTTCACCCCTTAAACCTGAACGATTGCCGATAAAAAAAAATACGTGTCGAATATTTTCACGAGTACTACATCATACTCAAATTTTATCAAAATCGGTGATTGGCACCTCGGGAGGTTCCCTTGTCAGCCCTAACCCTGCGAACGACTTTCCCTGCTCCTTTAATTTCAGCTCGCAGTTTACTATAACGCAGAATCACACACCGTCTTGATTGATAATCAACACCGCGACACAACTAAACGTACTCTACCTAAATTCTAAAAGTGAAGGCACAATTAATTTCTCTCTCTGCAATGAGAAAAACACGATCCATTATCCGCAGAGTTTTTGCCTTGAACAATTTAGATAAGTGGATGGCTTAGGTAAGAAAGAGTTCCGATCGATTTCACAGCTCAGAAGATTTCAAAGAGCATAGCTATACTTATGGCGTGTGCTCGATATATGTATAATTAAACTAGTTACAGGTATAGAAGCAAAATAATAGTAATTATTTCGAGGAACAGAATAGAATTTTCGATTCTACTGTTGCAGGAAATCGGAGAGATCGCACGTGTACCAGAAACGGCCCCGCTGTCCATCTCGACGACTCCTAATCGACAATCCCCTAAAAATATTACAACTACGGAAGTACTTTACACTCTCGAAGTTCCTAATAATCCTGACGCGGCAATTAGCGGAAATCCACGGGCGTTGGAAGCATGTGGAAACTCGGAAACAAGACTCAGAGAATATTTTAGTCCTCAACTTCCATTGGCTACGAGCCGAACGCCGTCGATTTCTATAACCAACAATGAGACGCAATTCTTTCAACCTCAAAGCAACGTCACTCCTCCAAGAAGGCCATCCTTGAGTAACGTTGAAAATGTGGCTTTATTAAATGTAAACAGAAAAAGTACGAATTACTTCGGCGGTCAGATTTCTCGGACACCGCAGAAACCAGAGATATCTCATCCTGTTAGTAGACTGTGCGATACAATCGAGTCAAATGAGAAGAGTGAGAATATTGGCATAATGGAAACACAAAAGGTGGAGGACGAAACGAAGCCAGACGAAAAAATTACGCGAAGGATTTTTGTAAATAGCGATAGTAATAACAATGATGCCATTGTAACCACTGAGGTGCCTCAACGAGGGAAAACGATTGGACAAGAAGATCATAAGTGTGATCAGTGTGGAAAAACTTTTGTTACCCGAGCGTCTCTCAAGGTAAGGGCCTTTTGTATATTTAGAATGTATTGATTGAGTTGATCATTTTGATTGAGTAAACCCATTTGGTCTGTATAATTTAACCTTTAAACCAGTCAAGTCAAGGTTTGGCTCGACAGAGCCGTTTCTCGAGCTGCTCCGCCTGCTACTCCTTCCTATACACTCGAGAGCTCGCTGATTGACTTTGCCTCCCCTTCATAGTAGCGGACCTATTGGCATGAGCACGGGCGTATTCGGGGCGACATTCGTAGTCAATCAGTCGCGCTGAAAAAGTCGTGCCTTGCGCGTCAGTCGCGGAGATCAGAACGTCGTGCGTGGCACGTCGATAAAGGTTATTTGTCGAAATACAATTTCACACCGCACTATATCGCATGTAGGGTAATATAAAAGTATTGTTAGTGAAAAAGTATGCTCGAATATGTGTTAAATAAAGTACAATTAATATATTTTAATATTTTTGGGCTTCTGGCGACGATTTTACCGAAATTAACTACTACGTTATGCATTACGACTAAATACAGTATTGTGTTCCAGCACCAATAGTTGTAAATCAATTATTAGCGCAAATTGTTAAAAGTAACTACACGATAATAGAACGCTAGGTTTCCCAGCGTAAAAGAACACATTGTTGCCGCCGCAGTTGTCTTAAATGTTTTCAGTAACTTTATTCGTCTCAAAATGCTCGACGCAAAGTTCTAATATACCAATTAAAACATAATTAATTATAAGAAGCTCTTAGTAACAAAGAGTGGTTCTGCCTCGTTCAATTTCAATGTTGTTTTGTAATAAAATGCCAAAGTATTGCCAATTTTACATATAGAGATGTATCTCAACGGTTTCTTTCATCTGTATGATTGTTAAAAAACATTTTCTTCATTTATATTTTAATGCGATTTCTCGACAACGATTCAGCGGAAAAGGACATTGATACAGTGGAATAGATTTTCAGAAGATAACTTTGTAACAAAGAGTGCATTTGCATATTTCCATGGGTAATGTGGAAACCTATATTACCTCTTTACTGTTAAAAGATAACACAACATTGTACAATGTATCGCCCCAATAACTTCTTACATTATTCTACATTCTTTGAGGCGAACAAGTTTGCATTTTGCTGTCGCAAAATTTTTAAAATATAAATGTCGCCCCAATATACCGCCACATGCTACCACGCTTGTACGAGTAGGCACGACCGTAACGCCGCCGAAGTGCCTGTGAATCAGTGACATCTCGGCTGTATGTGTAGGTGAAGGAGGCGGCGCAGCTCGAGAAACGGCTCTGTCGAGCCAAACCTTGACTTGACTGCTTTAAACGATTAAATACGTCAAGATGAACATACTCTAAATGATAGAATAATTAGGTAATTGAAGGTATTGAATTTCATCGCGTTATCTGTTTCTTTTTTTTTTGCAAATTTCTAATAAAAGAATTTCAGGAAACGTAGAGATATACTTTCTAACTGTGTTATATGAAATCGCGTAAAGTGATATCCGAAGTATCAAATATCCGCGTAAATACAGGAATTATTTACATCCTCTAAAAAGTTCTGCGTAAATCGGGGAATGAATGCGATAAAAAAGCTATCGATAAAAATTTATTCATCCGGAAACAGTGAGCACATTGGAAAAAGAATTGTATCTTTGATTACTATTTTTTGTGTTTATTTTAACCCTTTGCGGCAGAATATCTTTGAATATTGGAAAAGAATCATTTTATATCACTTCGGAATGCAATATTTCTTCTGTGATTGTTGTTCTGTGCAAACAGGTAATACAGTAAATTATAATGTATACAAACCAAGTTTTAGTACAACTTTTGTATACTTGTAGTAGAGCAATGTAATGCATATTCCACATCTGTTTTATAGATTATAAGTTATTGAATTGATCATATTTTGAACCTCTTGATTCGCCTTTCACACAACGTACCTTCTTAATCTAATTAAAATGTAATAGATTTAACACCGGTACCTCTGACGTTAACAATAAGCTGTAAGTAGTGAGAATAATTTAGTTTCTTTTACATAAACATAGCATATACGAAGATATTCGTAATATTTAAAGATGTCTATTTAATCGTCATTTATTTAACCCTTTTTTCAATATTGAAAAGTAATTATTTATTTAGCAATCAAAAACCACCTTTTTATCAGACAACCAGAGTGTTAATAAATAGAAGTTATAAATGCAATTTCTGTAATCATGTTCCAGCAGGTATACAGGGTATCCCACGCAACTGGAACAAGCAGTACCCCCTAAACGGTTGGGAATAGAGGAAAATATTATAATAAAAAGTTGAATGGCATCAGACTGCATACTATGCAACGAATTTGATGCACTTTTGTGCATCGACACATCAGGAAAATGCAACTGCACTTTTTTTTAAAATGGAAACCCACATTTTGACTACACCAATCGATACAGTTTGTTGTGCTCCACATAAACGTAATAACATACTTAGTTTTTTCCGGACGAAGGACATAATTATATTTTTTCACAATTAACTTCACACTTAATTCGCATTGTTTGTGAAAAAATTTGTTTGATTCTACACAATAGTTTTTCTCTGGTGCTCTATTAACACTAGAACGACCAAGCAAGTCAAAATGACTTGTTTACATTTTTTTCCAAAAATTCCCTGAGTTTACAGGAGAGTCCTAGACTAGAAATTCTAAGTTGATCTTATAAAACGCAGATTACTAAACCGATCATATTTTCCACCCCTTGATTCCTCTTCTTCCAATGTTCTTATTTAATATATTTAAATATAACGAATTTAATGTCGGTCGTTCTAGTGTTAAAGATGGAAAATCGAAAGCAGCATTTTCGCCATATTTTACTTTTTTACTATTGAAAAGGTAAAAATGCTGTTCAAGCAAGAAAAAAATTATTCGATATGTATGGGGACGACGCATTAAACAGAATGCCAGTGCCAAAACTGGATTGCAAAATTTGTTGAACGGCAAAACCTTTACTTCGAATGAAGACGTCAAAAAAGGCTTTGATTTTTTTGCCACCAAAGATCAAAACTTTTATGAACGTCGAATCATACTACTGCCAGAAAGATGACAAAAGGTATTAGAACAAAATGGAAAATATATAATTCAGTAACATATTTATGGACTACAAGAAAATCGTCTTTCATTCTCACCGAAAAAAACGAAATTACTTTCCGAACAACCCAATATTTAGCTGTACCAATAAACACTAAAGAATTAGAATAATAAATAAATAATTATAGTTAATTATGCTTTCTTTTCATCAATGTCATCTCACTGTTTGTGTAAAATGTGAAAATACAATTATATCTAATGATAAATGCATCAAATTATTGTGATGAAAGCCACGTGAATCCACGTAAAAATTTATAAACTTCTCGATACATTTAAATCTCTATTTTAACCTATATAATATATTTAAAGAAATTTGTAGAGTTATTTAGAAGTTAACATTTTAAATTTAATATCTATTTAAACCTTAACCACCTACTGAAAGAAGTATTAGGGTAAAACAGCTACTTACATCCAGGCGGTAAATTGAAGTTCGAAGAAATAAGTATTTGTAGAGTAAAATGGACTTCTATATTTCGACTCGGGAATATTCACAAACAATGGAATGTTCAATTGACATAATTAACATACATGGTCCGTTGGAAATCCGCGTCTCAGGAGGAATACAAATAACCAGACACGATACAGCGTGAACGTTTGGTGCGGAATTTTTGATAAATGGATTATCGGCCCACATTTTTTTTAACGGAACATTGACTGGTCAAAAGCACCTGAACTTTCTGCAATCTGACCTACCAGATTTGTTACACAATACAGATATTCTTCCGAGTGAACGGCAAAACATGAGGTACTTCCAATAGGACGGTGCTCCAGCACACAACTCACAGATAACTGCCAGACATTTAAACAAAACTTATGGAGGGAAATGGATTGGCACGCGAGGGCCCACGACTTCTTTTTATGGGGATATATGGAAGATAGGGTGTATTCGCGCCCCATCACTAATGTCGACAAACACCGGTAACGCACACAGCACGAAATATTCAAGATTACGGAAAGGGACATAAGGAATGTGGTGCACAACATCAAGAAACGGATAGAAAAGTGCTTGGACTGCGATGGAGGACTATTTGAATACTTGTTGTAACGTAAGTATAATACTTCGGAACGCTGACCGACCGACCGCAATAACTGAGAGAACTCTTAGCTTCGATAACTTCTTAACGAATAAGTTTAGGGCATAAGTATGTTAATACTTTTATGTAGAGCACAACAAACTGCATCGATTGGTGCAGTCAAACATGTAGACTTCCCTTTTTAAAAAAAGTGCAATTACATTTTTCTGTTGCACCGATGCACAAAAGTGCATAAAATTAGTTGCATAGTATCCACCGTCAGATGCCATTCAACTTTTTCTTATAACATTTTCCTCTCTTCTCAACCGTTTAGGAGGTACAGCCTATTTCAGTTGCGTGGGACACCCTGTATTTTAATTTTTCAATAATACACGTGTATACATGTACGGATAAACTATAATCAGATTTTCTCTTTGGCCCCATATATACGTCCATCGTCCTCAAAGGGTTAATAATAAATAATCTCGACACGTAAAGGGCTCTTGACATTGCTCCAAATATTTTACATGTGTTCTTACAACATATGCGAAGAGCTGAAACATGACACGTTTTGTTGTTTCTGCATATTTCTTTTTTGCACACAGACACAAATTTTTTTTTCCAACTTACTTATTGTTAGAAACACATATGTCTGATATACTATTGGTATGACCAATTCGAAACTCATAGTATTACAGGTCCTCGCAAAACAAAAAGGATAAGAAAGTAATGCACTTTTCTCTAGACTAGTATTGTTATATAGACAAATGATACACTAATTCCATAAACTGGCCGAATGGGTTTATGCTCAATTGGAAAATAACCAATTCAATGGAATGTAAATATGTAATTTTTAGTATTGTAATCTAACGACTGTATTCTATATTGAATTAACAACCTCTCCTACATTTTTTCGTACGAATAAAATCATTTAATAACCGGTCAAATGATAGGCCACGGTTAGGATAGGTATCCGTAAAGTGCCGATACAGTTAGGGTTAAAGAAAATTTATATCAAAGTAGATATTTATTTCAATATAGAAATCCGCTTGTCATTGAAATCGCTAACTCCTATGATGCTTACTGAATATATTACTCATACATCCATAATTCTAACACTAACCGTAGCGAGACTTTATCGATAGGTACTTACAATTAATCTTACCATTGCAAATCTTTTGATTTGACATGAAATAACGATAATACCTTTCTCCAAGAAATGTAGTAGAGCTATAACCTTAATACAGAAAGCACCGCAAAAGACGATCTTCACTTACTAACACAAAAAACTACATATTTTTATTCCAACAATCCGGTCATTTGACCACACATGGTACGTTCAGTGTTAACAACCATTGCAGCGAATCAGTTTATTAATGATTCATTCTCTGTCATTCTTCAGCATTCACACACAATAAAAAATAATATCATTGTTAACAAGTTGACTGCCATGGTAATTTTCAGGATTCCGGTCTAAAAACCAATTTAATTTATTAGTAGATTTGGCTTTCCAGATCAAACTGGTTTGATCCAAAACTTGAACGCGGCTCCAACCTGGAAGGCAAATCATCTAATAATCACTCTGGCCACGAAAGACTTACAACAATTCAATTTAATCATTTTATATTATTAAAAATTCTAGTTATCGTACATAGTAATCGTCAAAAAGCCTAGAAAATGTATTTAAAAAAAGTCTTATGAATTATCTCGCAGTTGATTTTAGAATAAATTCCATATAACTATATTTTCCGTTCATTCATTAAGAAATGTTCTTCGGATGTAAGCCAGCCTTGATAGTATCTTCTCTTTGCACAAGCTATCTATTCACCCTTTGCATTCGAGAGGTGAGTCTCACTCACCACTTGATTCCGTGCATTGACTCTTGGTCTCCACTCGATTTGACGGAATAATTCAAATATAATATTAGGAGTATAAATAAGTTTCCGCCGTTTTAAGAAAGATGGTGCTGCACAGGGCTTATGTTTAAACTACTTGATGAAAATTGGCATAAAGTAAGTTTCGTCATTTAGTAACAACAGAACCTTAAATTATTATTGACTTCATATCAGCATCATATATTTTTTTTCGTCCAAAAATGTCTAAATTTGTGCCAAATAAGCATCATTTGCGGGAACTTTTAATATATTATATTTCTTTAATTTAAAAAAATCTGCAGTTGAGGCGCATCGGTTACTTGCAGAAGCATATGATGAGGCTGCTTTGAGTGAGATAAGTTGTCGTGAGTGGTTTCAAAAGTATAAAAACGGTGACATTGGCGTAGAAGACAAAGATCGCAGTGGAAGGTCGAGAAAGTACGAAGTACCGTTTTTTTTATTAAAAATTAAGAATTTTTGGTTTTGGATCATCCCTAACGATTTCAAACGATGTGAAACGGCTTGCTGAGTCACTTCTAACGTAAGTGCAAGTTCTGTTTTTCGTACTTTCTCGGCTTTCCACTGCGATCTTTGTCTTCTACGCTCTTCTCTCACTCAAAGCAGCCTAAACATATGCTTCTACAAGCAACCGATGCGCCTCAGCCGCAGATTTTTTTTAAATTAAAGAAATAAATTAAAAGTTAATAAAAATAGTACAGAATGTAGCTAATATTATATTCTTATCAATATTCTTGTAAGTTTACAATTATTTGTGAAAAAGTAATATTATCTACATTCCGTTCTATTCGAACACATTCACGAGAGACAGATTCTTCTAAATATTTCGGAGGCTTTAATTGAAGACAATTTCGAAACAAAATACAAATCCAAGCATCCGTTTGCAATTAGCAAGCTGTTCGACTACACAAATTCAAGATCGTTGAATTATTTTATATCAGGAGAACAGATTTGTGTGGTTAAGTCATCTGGATGGATCTTGAAGATAGTTTTGTTAACCCCTTACCGTGCCATTTCTTTTGTGACTGAATGTACAATAACTCTGAATTAATTACTAAAATAACAATCTAGCCCCTAATTTCGGATGTAGTATATGACTCAACGTAATATTGATTTATCGCGTCACGAGTAGCATTCGTTACTGTACGGCAAGGGGTTAAATACTACACAAAGCGACAATGCAGAGCTTTATGTTAAAAGAAATATCCTTCTATGAACCTTTCAACGTCAAATTGTGTGTGAAATCATTTTAAGTCAGCTTTAAGAAATTCGCCATAAGCGCGGAAAACCGTCTCGTGTTGCTGGGACGTCCGAGCGGAAAAGGTCTGGAGTGCAAAGGGTTCATATTTACACTAATACACTACTAACTTAATCGTAGCTGCACGAATACGTGAAGTAAACATACTACGAGATAAATCGTAGTCAAGGTTCCACGCAAGAATAAAAACTACGAATTATCTCGTACTTGACAGTCAACATGTCAAAACCTGAAACTACTAATTCACGGGGTCTTCGGGAATCTATGAAGCTCTATAAAACACAGACGTTTTCTCGATGCACTCAGGTGCACAGCCGAACGCACTCTGGTGAGAAACCATTTCGATGTGCGGACTGCGGGAAACAATTCTCCCAGCTGCGGAACTACAAATACCACCGCAGCGTTCATGAGGGTACCAGGGAATTTGCTGCTACCTGTCCTGAATGTGGTAAATACTTCAACGACCGCGGTTACCTGAGCTCCCACATGAAGATTCATCGAAATCGTAAGGAGTACGGATGCGCCGAATGTGGTAAAAGCTTCAACCAGAGGGTAGCGTATAATATGCACGTTAGGATCCATACAGGCGTGAAGCCTCATCAATGCGAACAATGTGGAAAAGCTTTCTCGAGGAAGATGTTGTTGAAGCAACATCTTAGGACACACTCTGGCGAACGACCTTATCAGTGTCAGGTCTGTCAGAAGGCTTTTGCTGATAGATCGAACATGACTCTTCATACTAGATTACATTCCGGACTAAAACCTTATCAGTGTACTCTGTGTTCGAAAGCTTTCACCAAGAAACATCATCTCAAGACCCATTTGAATTATCATACGGGTACCAAACCATATTCGTGTCCTAATTGTGGACTCAGATTCTCTCAAAGTAGTAATATGAGGACACATTTTAAAAAGTGTACGATTAATAATCCTGGTGGGGCAAAAAATTCACAAAGTCCTAACGAGGTGCATTCTTTAAAGGCGTCAGAGGTTTCGGTGATATCTAGGACACCTACCGATGCTCTAACGCCACCGAATTCTGATCAGGAGTCTAGTATATTAACACCTATCTCAAAAAATGCCGTAATAGAGACCAATATGACGTAGTAACTTATTCAATGTTCGATGAATTAGACTATGTGAAAATTTGGAAGATATTTTTTGTTATAAAAATCCATCTGATTGAAAATACTCGAAGAGTCAGAATATAAAGGAGGTTCTGCAAGGAATTTAAGGAAGTCTGAGTTTGTTATTTTTTTTCTAAACTATCTTCTTGCAGAATCACTTTGTACATTGAAATACAATGCGCAATGGAAGTATATGAGCCAGGCGAGAGGAAATAGTCACGGATTTTATTTGATTATTGCGAGGTAATACTTTTTTTAAATAAACGCTACTCTCGGCTGTGAGAACATCTAAAATACTTTATTCTACGAGGTCTGTTTTCCGGTCAATTTCGCGATGTCGTGAAAGTTTGCAGTTGCGAAATATGTGATACAGTTCCAACATGTGGATGTTCCTCGGTGTGAATTACGGTGATAAAATTGCGGGATTCGAAATCGATCGCAGCAGGCATTTTTTTATAACGTATTGCTACTCTTCCTGGTTGAAACATTGTGCATACATCGAAGAGTATCGACACGGAAATCAATCTAGCATCGCCACTGTAAATGTAATCTGAAAGTTGTCGGTAGACACTAGGAAGTATTAACTTTTGAAAGTAGTCTCGTTCTCTGTGGTAATCTGAGCTTCCATAACAGCGCAAATAGTTCTGTTCCTTTTTTCATTGGAAATTGTCGGTAA
Organism: Cerceris rybyensis; assembly: GCA_910591515.1. Lineage (NCBI taxonomy): Eukaryota > Metazoa > Arthropoda > Insecta > Hymenoptera > Crabronidae > Cerceris > Cerceris rybyensis. The sequence goes on along the minus strand of OU342789.1, from coordinate 7,846,198 downwards.
TGTAATATCTAACGATTGTCCGTGTATTGCTTCACATGTTCGAAGACCACTCGAAAGCGTTAATTGTATTAAACGTACCTATTACCTGAAGTTTTTTTGTTTTGAATCATGATCGCAACCTATTTCATGAAAAGAATCATTTTTTACAATATTCTCAATTTGTATCGTCCGCGATAAAATTTATCTAGCTTGATTTCAATAAAATTTGTATAGAAAGAAATGCTTTATTTATACAAAATTCTTGATCATGTTTATCGCAGTTTATTTAGTTCACAGAGAATTGGTTATCGCAAGTACTTAAAAAATCGCGAAAAGTGTTACGTGGGACACCTTGTGTAATAATGACTGCCGAATATAGCCGAAATGTCTTCGATCTTGTTCATGAACTTTCGTCTTTGACGTCAATTTTTTTCGTAGGATACGCGGGAATACTAAGTCTGTAAAGTGTGATTTTATCGTATTGTACATTTTAGATAACGATGAATATATTTTTCCTGTGTATTAGACAGACACATTATATCTATAAAATTACTAGATATACATGAAATCAATTTTTACCCTATGCAAAGATAATGAGTGGATATGAAAATCTTTAAAGTCCTACTACAAATGAAATTGGTCCTGTAGTTCTTAATGACATCGCATTGATCTAAATAAAGTTCCACGTATGCAACTGTATAATAAGCAATTTGCAGGTAAATTTGTGATTCTCATTGCCTTTAAAGAATTAGAGAACTGTGTAATAAAAGATAATAAATCTATAAAAATTGTATATTTATATTAAGCAAAAGGAGATTATATATTTATAAATAATATATTATCCGATGTATCAATGTAAATTAACGAGTAATTTAATTAATAATACAAAAATAAATGTTTATACAAATATTCTAATCTCTTAATTTTACACCAAGAAAACATCAAAATGCTGTCGTTTTATCAAATTGTAATTTGTATAATCCGTATTTGTACTGGTAATACTGTAAGTGGTCTAACTGTAAGTCCATAATTGGAAAAATTGAACTTACCATTTCCTTTATATTGTAGCAACGTTGCAATGAGGTAAAACCGCTTTGTAGAAATGGAAAAGAAATTAAACCGTTTAACAAAGATTATAGATATCCAGTTATACATCATTAATTCGCATTCCCAGACAAAAAGTTATGTAACTCGAAACGAAAAATTAATAACTTAGACCACTGTTATAATTACTGGAACATATGAGTATACATATACCTAAGTACTTAGAGAAAAGTTTATATACTTATTGCAGGCCCAGCACAGTGAATTATTTGCATGACATTCAAGTAAGTGGTACGTGTCATGCCGTCTCCTAACAAATAATACTGTAGCTGTAGTGATAATAAATCGCTCATGCGCTATATTGGCTTTCAGACTAGGTATTAAATTACCATAAATTTTTCGCGACATACATCTCTTAATAACTTGCATTTTATTCTCTTGTAATAACTGTCTCTGTGCTTGACGACAGAGTAAGAATTACCACGCTAAAAATATTTAATATCTTCATAGTGACAAACGGGAACGTGTGCAACGACAGTGCCGCGAGGTTGAAATTATTCCATGGCTATCTAGAAAGATTAAACAAGTATCGTGTTTACATAATGAGAATTTAACGCGAACTTTTTATATGGTTTCTCGATAATTCATAAATATGTCAAATACTTGGAATTATAAATTATAGACTATATAAAACTTCTATAATAATATCGGCGGTCACCGTTCTCACGGATCGTGAAGGTAAGTAAAGATTTTATTTCATTTACAGTTGTAGTTTTCCTTGAGAATAAGTTAAATTGCGCAATATAATAGGGATTTGTTGAAGAAAAGACAATATGACGATTTACAATTTTATTATGAAACTGATTTTTATATTATTCGTACTAACTTTGTATTTGAATTGATTTACATGAATATTTCATCTTATCTCGGTAGCAGTCAGTAATAAAGTTATCCAGAGGCTTTAGTGTTTCGTATTTCATCTAACCTTACATTCATATCACTAATGATACAACTGTGCTTTCAGTGTGATGTAATCCTTTTGCTACTACGTAATGGTGAGCCGTAATCGTTCACCATGAAATGCCATACAAGTGACTGTAAATAGTTAATCGCCACGAATCGGTGTGTTTCACTTACTGTGCATATTAGTGTGATATGGTTATTTTATATACGTCTTCAAATTTAAACAATTCAGCACAAAGTCGTAATTTTAAAATGATGCAGACTTTTTAACCCTTTTGCTACGACTTTATTTTGAAAATTTTCATCCATAGAGAACAGTTAGGCATGAATACTTGTTACAACATGTTTTAAAAAATTAGGTTTGTGCAGAAATTACTTTTACATCAAAAATATCTTCTATATTAACTACGTGATACTAACTTATTATTAGGCACTGTATTTCCCACACCGTAAGCTGCAATTTCAAGTATACTAACAATAAGTTTTGCAGTAGAACCAAAAAATCAAAATTTTAATTTATTCACAATTTGTATTGGACATATTGTTTCTATTAAAAAATGCTGAAAAACTATAAAAACATGGTGTTATTTAATATAATGCTTAAACAAATTGTGATTTTACAAAATACTTTATATTCTTTTTATCGTAAAAAACGTTCTAATTTAGTAAATTTAAAGCACTGGTTTATCTCTCATAGTTTTCGAGATACTCGCTGAAATATACTTTACAACCCTAACTTTGAGGACGGTTTTCAACCCTTTAACGTGGACAATAGCCGATAGAGAAAATATGTTTCAAATATTTTTATGGGATCATACTTCACATCATACTTGAGATTTATCAAAGTAGGCGACTGACGTCTCGGGATGTTGTCTTCCATGTTATTTACTTTTGGGTGTAGCAGTTTTATTATAAAGAAGTAAAAAGGAACAAGAACAAAAAGGAAATAACTATCGAGGAATAACGTATCGCAATTCCGTCCGTCTCGCAGGGGCTCCTAATTGAGACTCTCTCTCACGTTCTCCCTCTCACGCACACTCGCACACGCGTTTCCATACTTTTGCCCATAGAGGTAGCCGCGAGTACCAATTTTTTTAGCTTTGCATACAACATAGGATAAACAAAAATAATGTAGGGTGCAAAAACGTAATGGAATAAATGCGAGAGATAGCGAGAGAGAGAGAGAGAGAGAGAGAGAGAGAGAGAGAGAGAGAGAGAGAGAGAGAGAGAGAGTAACGAAGGAGCGTGTATGTGTGTGAGAGAGAGAGTGAAAGAGGGTTGTAAGAGAAAGTGCCTGCGAGATGATGGGGGTGTATGACTGTGTATGCTTGTGTGTGTGGGGTGTAGGGCCTTCGGCGGAATCCGAATGCGTAAGAAGGCCCAGAGTATGTTTTAACGCGACAGCGAATAGAGAGTTTATCCTAGCGTCATATCAGAGCGCATAGAGTATTCAAAGTTTAACAGCGAACAGCGATCTAGCGATTGGCGTAGTATAGTTTTTGTATATTTATTGCGTGCAGTGTGTTTTAGTGTATCTTTGTTTTTATTTTATACTTTATATACTTTATTTTTAATAAACTATTTATAATTCCCAATCGAATAATAATTCCTACAATAACTTCCCTCTAACTTCCCTCTTGTGAGTATAGAAATCGGGCGTCGTTTGAGGACTCGTGAGAGTCATTCTTCGGAGGCCATGTAGTCTAGCGAGTAATCCTTAACCTCTTTCGGTAAAATGACGAGTCCTGCACGTCACTGTTTTTCATGCCATAAATGCATACCTCGTCATACAACTAAAGTTCCTAACTAAATATGATAATGTAGGATCGTGAAAAAGAAACGAGAGGCGCGCGGCAACCCATCCAAGGCAACAACTCGGCCAGATAGTCCAGTCAAATAAGACTTTGAAGGTTACAAAAATTCCCATAGAGCTAAAAATTGGTATGAATGTTCAGAATACTATTATAAATGAATTGTGAAAAGTCCCCATCAATCCCCCTTGTGCAAAAAATTTTATTGATGGGGAAAGTTTGCAAAAATAGGTTTTCCGCGTTTTTCTGCTAAACGGTGAGTTTTACAGCAAAAATAGTTTAGACAAAAATTGTAGATCATCCGATTCTCTACAAAAAATGTATCCACACTTTTTTTCATAAGTATTGCCATTTCCGTGATACAGCGGTTCAAAGAACTGAAAAAATTATTTTATTCGTAATATGCACACGTTTCCACACCACCTATGAGGTAGTGTGCTTGGCACTTTTTTTTTAACGTGGTTTCCCCGGTAGGCCTATTCCACGATCTATTGTGATCCTATTGAATTCAAATTGAGTATTGAAAATGATGAAAGCTGTGTATTTATGTAATATATAAATGAAAAAATAATTTGGAAAAATTATTCGTCGGATTCATAATAATCCAATGGAACTTCTAGTGTACTGTCTTCGTTTTCTTCATCTTCCTGCTGGATACAAATATGTTCTAAAAGTGATACATCATATGTCTCATCACTGATATCGTAATTATCCTCATCTAGTATCGATTCAACATTGGAGCACGACTGTCCTTGACAATTGGTACATGCTAAAGAACAAAACAGTCCAACCTTTTTACAGCCGCATTTAGCATTGCAACCTTTTTTGCAATTGCAAAAGATGGTGTTAAGGAGTTTTTCTGGTGCAGGTGGGAGTAACGTATGAATTGGTTCCAATGCATTGTCAACCAACTTCCAACCCCAGTCTTCTGGATCCATTTTATTACCAAGCCACACTTGAACTTGATAATATACCCGGAATAGATGTTGTTGAGCAGCAGCAGAGGTTGGGGGAAGACAAGCTAATTGCACTTGTTTTTTATTATATGTTTTTTTTTTGCAAGAGATAAGTATCGGAGTTTATCCAAGGAGGTAACTTTTTTTGGAGCTCCGTACATAGAAAGAAGAAAGTGAATTCCATTAGTGATTATAACTGCACATGAATTTTTACAGATGTCTGGTCTTTCAGGTACTCCGAAAACTCATCACCTCTTTCAATACTTGCATCAATTAATGCTTTCATGCCGTGATCAACAGTAACAACTCCACTTTCAGTCAAAGGTTGACTACAAATAAAGCAGAATTGCGACATTTTTTTTTAAAAACAGTAAAATGCACAAACTTTGTTACAAAATATAAGCGATAGCCACGAGTTGTCACTACGAAGGAATGCTTACGACTAACAGTATTTTGTTGAGTATGAAACCTTTGAAACGGAGCAGGTATACGAGCATCGCCACGCTGACAATTGAATGGAAGACAAATGTTACTCAAGGCCATGCGACTAAATGAAAATAGGGGCGGAGTTTTTGACGTTCATTTATATTCTAAGAATTTTATAATTTGTATGTATAAGACATAGGGACTCATATTTGTACTCGTATAACGGTTCAAAAATGTATATAAAAGTACATTAACGTGCATATTACGAATAAAATAATTTTTTCAGTTCTTTGAACCGCTGTATCACGGAAATGGCAATACTTATGAAAAAAAGTGTGGATACATTTTTTGTAGAGAATCGGATGATCTACAATTTTTTTCTGAACTATTTTTGCTGTAAAACTCACCGTTTAGCAGAAAAACGCGAAAAACCTATTTTTGCAAACATTCACCATCAATAAAATTTTTTGCACAAGGGGGATTGATGGGGACTTTTCACAATTCATTTATAATAGTATTCTGAACATTCATACCAATTTTTAGCTCTATGGGAATTTTTGTAACCTAACTTCTATTTTAATGATTAATTTGACTGGACTAAGAGTAGCTCAACGTCGACGATCGCCTGGGTCGGCGCGGAACCACTGCGCCAACGACCTCTCCCTGATGACTATTTCTTTTCACGTCCTTTTCTCCTGAAGTTCTTTATAGGAGGGCTTCCCCGCCCCGATCCCACAATAATAATTAATTTAGCTTGCAATTTTTAGCAATTTATGTAAAAAATCTTCATAAAATAAGAGATTTCCCAGAAATAGAAAAGTCAGCCATTTTTTAAATAGAATTCAGAGAAATCGTAGGATTCCTTCGGACCTACCAGAATATTTTGAATAGTCCCACACGCTTGAGGACTATTAACTATATATCTTATTAAAGTTTTGCTTTGATTTTTTTTTTAATTTTTCCGTTCTTAATATTCCATATGTAATGAACTACAATTTTATTCAAACCAATAACGGAATTTTTAATTAACAATATGTAAGAATTATAAAAGGAAGTAAATAAGTCTTTTTACATAAAAATTGAACAATTGCTTTATGCACAATTTGTCATTAAATAGTATCGGAAGGGGTTAAACTATAATAGACGAACGGGGTGACGGCGACTGGTAGATCGGTTGCGGCGTACGATCGTGCCGCTACGAACATCATGGGACAATTTCATTTCCATTTTTACTTTCTCATTTAAAAAATAAAAAGAAGACACCGCTGTCTAGCTAAAACTAACTAGAACAAATTTCTCTCAAAAGTGGAGTTATAAAAATATCGGCTTAGATATAAATTAGCTATTCAAGTTGGCAACAATACTGCAATTATCTTTCCTTAAAAATTTGAAAAAGGAGAAGAACAAGAATTTTTACAGAATATTCAATGGTAGTATTCAATGTTCACTACAGCAGAATAGCATTATTCATCATGCAGAATTACGAAGCATAAAACCACTCATTAATTTCCGTCTGCAAGTTATACCAGTAAATATACTAAAACTGGACTAACAGTTAAATATTAACATGGACACTTTCTTCTTTTGATAGAAACTTTCTAAGCAAGCGTACTGGATGTCTAAGAATCGACCAGTTACTTGCAAGCTTGATGATACCATCATGTGAAAGGAGATAATGTTAACCTAATTAGAACATTTTGTGTCTCATTTGAGCTCCCTAGTGCACTCAATATGTGACGCTTATCTTATTGAACAACGTTATGAAATATCATTATTGTTTGTCTTTTTCCTTCATGCAAAGTTATGTGTATTGAACTGTTTTAATAAATAGATTCTAACAATAACAATAAAACGTGTTATTAGAGAATCGTATTTCTTTGAAATATAACCGACTGTTCTACGTTATGATTAGTAATATTTCTTCCTTACTGAACCCCGAATCACCGTCCTGAGTACAAAAATCCTACTTCTTATTGTGGCACTCCGATTCGCAAATGCTGTTGTAGCGGCATATAAAATAACTTAATGTTAAGAATAAGTATTAACCCTCCAAGTGGAAATATTGAACCTATTTTCATGGTATTGTTACGGCTGGCGGAGGGTCTACCGCGTTTTGGCATGCTTTATTTCACAATTAACTTTCTAGTACACAATATCGAACGTCTGTCTACTTTGACTGCTCGGTAGCGACTTCCTGTATAAACGTTTCCGGTCGTCAAGCAACGACCGGCCGATCGATCCATCGACTTCGATTCTCGAATCAGGCGGAAGGGACAACTTTATCGGTTCGCCAACTTCATGTCGGCGTAACACTGCCCCCTCCTCTCGAAGAAGCGGTCGCCTCGACCGCGGCAATTTCCGAACGAGCAGCTTACGGGAACATCTTCAGTCGATTCCCCATAACCTCGGTCAGTTGCAACTCCAGTTCGATTTCATAACCTTGGTGCAACTATTTCTGAATCCAGTGCAGTTCCTCTTCATCTACAAGACCTCTTTTCGCGTTGCTCCGAGGCCCTGGATGATGAACAACGTGGGAAATTCCTTACTCTTCTTCAGGAATACCAGGACGTTTTTGCTTCCAGTTCGGACCAACTTGGAAAATGTGACCTGGTTCAACATCGAATTAATACGGAAGGTCACTTACCAATCAAGCAAGCTCCACGTCGCGTGCCTTTTCATCGTCGAGCGGAGGTTGCAGAATTGATAGCCCAGATGGAGAAACAAGGAGTGATTGAAGAATCTCACAGTCCTTGGTCGTCTCCGATCGTTTTGGTAAAGAAGAAAGACGGCAGTACACGTTTCTGTATAGATTACCGCCGTCTCAACGACATAACGAAGAAGGATTCCTATCCATTACCAAGAATAGAAGACACGTTAGATGCACTGGTTGGTTCTTCTTGGTTTTCTACGGTGGATCTGCAAAGTGGTTATTGGCAGATCACCGTAGATGAAGAGGATAAGGAAAAGACTGCCTTTTCGGTCGGGAATGGGCTTTGGCAATTTAAAGTTATGCCTTTTGGTTTGTGCAACGCTCCTGCTACGTTTGAAAGATTGATGGAGAAAGTCCTGTCAAGCTTGATTTGGAAAATTTGCCGTGAATGGGAGTCGTACCAGCTCTTCATCTTCTCGCTGCAGAGATGTATACGTCGGCGCACAAATCGATGTATTTCTTCGAGTCTTCTCTTTGTCTCTCCCACAAAGGTGGTATCTTCTACTGTCGAGGGAGTCGACCCTCTCAATAGATCAAGAGGAAGACGTAGATCGTGGCCATAAAGCAAAGTAGCTGGTGTATACTGCGTCGTCTCATGCCGAGAAGATCGGTACGCCAGGAGAAATAGTGGAATCCACTGGTCCCAATCCTTTTGGTTGTCCGCGATGTAGAGGGACAAATACTGCAGGAGAGTTCTAATCATCCTCTCTACGAGCCCGTCCGACTGAGGGTGAAGCGGCGTTGTCCTCGTCTTCTTGATTCCAAGCAGCTGCATTAGTTTCTTGAAGACAGCCGACTCAAAATTTCGACCCTGATCAGAGTGGAGCTCTAGAGGTACACCATGACGACTTATCACCTCTTTCAGAAGAGCTTCAGCAATGGTCGTTGCGCGTTGGTCCGGCAACGGAATCACCTCCGGCCATTTCGAAAAATAATCTACGACCACCAACGCGAATCTGTTACCGCTTGAAGACTTCGGCAAGGGTCCTACGATGTCGAGCGCCACCCTCTCAAATGGTGCCCCGACATTATAAATCCTCAGAGGTCCTCTCCCCTTCTCCTTCGGACCCTTCCTCGCCGTGCAAGCGTAACAACTTCGACACCATTGTTCGACATCAGCTCGGTGATTAAGCCAGAAGAACCTCTGACGAACCTTAGCAAGTGTTTTGCGCATGCCGAAGTGTCCTCCAGCAGGAGCCTGATGACTTTCGCGCAGCGCTTCTTCTATCTTGCTTTTAGGGACCAGGAGCAAATAACTTGCATTCTCACCACTCACAGATTCCCACCTCCGGAAAAGTATTCCTTTTCGTATTTCCAGTGAATCCCAAATTTTCCAGAAAAATTTTGTCATCGGAGGATAAGCGGCAACTTCCTCCCAGGTAGGTTTTACACCTTCCGTCTTTTTCTTTAAAATAATTCCAATCTCTTCATCCTCTTCTTGTGCTCTTCGCCAATCTTCTCCATCCGTGCCTTCACAGATAGTTCTTAAAACAGTGTCTGATTTTTCTTCCTTAACTTCCAGGCGGGAGCATCGCTTACATTGAACATCGCACGGTCGTCTTGACAAGCCGTCAGCGTTTCCATGCATCTTCCCTTCTCGATGTTTAATTTCAAAATTATACTGTTGGAGCCGTTCAATCCAACGAGCCGTTTGTCCTTCCGGATTCTTGAAAGAAAGAAGCCATCTCAAAGCGGCATGGTCAGTCCGTATTAAAAATCTTCGCCCGTATAGATAATGGTGAAAATGCTCTACAGACTTCACTATAGCTAACAATTCCTTTCGGGTCACGCAATAATTTCTCTCACTTTTTCCAAGAGTTTTAGAAAAATACGCAATGACCCTTTCTGTGCCATCCCGAACCTGTGAAAGTACTGCTCCTATTGCAAAGTTGGAGGCATCGGTATCCAGGATGAAGTCTGCATCGGGCGAAGGATACGCTAAGACCGGTGTTTCCGCCAATCGGCTTTTTAGTAGTTGAAAGGCTTCTTTGCTCTTGACATTCAAAGCTGTTAATCTGTTAGAGTTTCTTCTTCCAAAGGGAATTGCATCTTGTCCGGGAATCCGCAATTCGTTAGTACGGAAATCCATCTGGGCCGCATGTTTGCGAAGAAAATCGGAACCCAGAATACAGTCTTCAACCATTCGAAGGAGAATAAACTCTTCTTTTGAATGGAATTCTCCGATGGATACTGAGAAACATCCCCTTCCGAGAACCGGTAACTCCTGTCCAGATACAGCAAATATTTTTGTTCTTTCTCCCGCCGCGCTGGATTCTCCACATGTAAACTTATCAGCGTTTAGGAGATTCGCCCGTGAGCCCGTGTCAAGAACTATCGAACATTCTAAATCGTTTAAACGTCCCACGGTGGTTGTGGAATCCTCCGTGGAGCAACTGCCAATCACGACGGGGGCCAGAACAGACAAGATCGACGATTCCCCCTTTACGTCGACCCTTTGCCGTTTCCCTCTTGTTTCTTCTTGTTGTTGGGACAGTTCCTTTCCACATGTCCTTTCCTTCCGCAGGACCAGCACTCTATTGGCTGCCTCAGCAAGTTGTTGTTGGAAGGTCTATCCCTCTTGACGTACGGTTCCGTCGACCTTCTCTCAGTCGTGTTGGAAGATCTATTAAAAGACGAACAAGGCCGAGTCTGGGTCCTACTTTGAGACGCAGCAACAGAAATGGACTCTACGGCTTCTATCTCTAGAGCTCTGACTACCGCAGCTCTAAGATTGTTGAAACCGCCGAGTCTTAACGTTCTTTTCATCTCCTCATCGGCCAGGGAGGCAACAAATTGTGAGGCCGCCAATCTGTCCCGCGTTTCCGCAGGGCAGTCACCAAACGCGGCCAGTGCTAATCTCTCTACCTCCGTGGCCAAATCGGTAATCGTTTGCCCTTTCTGTTGTTTGCAAGCCTGGAAGAGCGAGTAATTTAAATTTAAAAGATTGTGAGCTCCAAATCGAGTTTGAAGGGCCGAAACCAATGGCTCGTACTCAAGTTGCCCGGCAAGAGAAAGGGGAACCAAAACGCTACGTGCCGGCCCCTCCAACGAAGCCATCAAAGCCAGAGCTTTCTTCGAGGAGTCCCAATTATTAGCAGAAGCTACAGCTTCGAATTGAATTTTATATTCCTCCCAAGAAGATTTTCCATTAAACATTGGGGGTTTTAGCCTAAATCCCGACTCTGATCGCGCAGGGACCGGTTGCGAAACCAGGGGAGCCGCGATCCGTGATTCCTGCGCAGGAATGGGATCACGACTCTCCACAACATTCACAGGAACCGAGACGGCCGTTCGACGGCCCAACTCGGTGGTGAGCGCTCGAAGTTGGGTTTCGAGCGCTCCAAACCGCTCCTCCAGGGTAGCTCTCTCGGCTGCACGGGCTGCCTCTTCCTCATTGTGTCTCTGCAGCTGTGCGGTCATCATCTCGATTATCGTGTCCATTCGAGTTGATTCCTCTGCCGCCGAGACGATCGAAGTTCGCTCGCGATCTAGCCAAGCTCCCGACGCGGATGCACTCGTGTCGCGCTCAGAAGTGGACATCCCACTTCTGACACCATTGTTACGGCTGGCGGAGGGTCTACCGCGTTTTGGCATGCTTTATTTCACAATTAACTTTCTAGTACACAATATCGAACGTCTGTCTACTTTGACTGCTCGGTAGCGACTTCCTGTATAAACGTTTCCGGTCGTCAAGCAACGACCGGCCGATCGATCCATCGACTTCGATTCTCGAATCAGGCGGAAGGGACAACTTTATCGGTTCGCCAACTTCATGTCGGCGTAACAGTATTTACTCTTATTTGAACATAATATGATACTTTTCAATACTAAACTTCCTAATTTAAACCTGTAACTCCTTCTCACAAGGGAACCTCCCGAGGTGATAATCACCGATTTTGATAAAATTTGAGTATGATGTAGTACTCGTGAAAATATTCGACACGTATTTTTTTTTATCGGCAATCGTTCAGGTTTAAGGGGTGAAAACCGCCCTCAAAGTTGGGGTGCTAAAGTATATTTCCTTGATTATCTCGGAAACTATGAGAGATAGAGTAATTGCGTAAATTGACGAAATTAGCGCCTTTCCATCACGAATCTAACGGTATACTTTTTTTTGCAAAACCTTCATTTGTTTAAACAATATGTTAAAAAATAACACATTTTTGGCAGTTTCACCAAGTTAATGTTGATCAATTTTCATGAAATTTTTTTTATATAAACTAGATATCCAATGCAGAATTACGGATAAATAGGAATTTCGATTTTTTTATTAACAAAAAAGTTATTGCACATGAGATTTAATCGTCCGCCGCGCGAAATAGAGTCCCTACATGAGTCGGTTCTTGCTCATAATCAATTGGTAGTTCGTAAATGAGTTGATTTTACAGTTAATTATTGGTTACTAACAAAAAGAAGGAATTGCTTCCTGTTCATCCTCCGAAGTACACCCGGCTGGTGCAGGATCTGGGAGCTCGCCCGATATCGAAGATGAGGAAAGATCTGATCCTGCCGAAGTAGGTTTAGAATATAAAGAAAATGTCATCAATTTTTGGAAGAGTGGAAAAAGGAAAAGATTATCGGTCGAAACAGTGAGAGGACGGTATAAAAAGGTGAAAAACCTGAAGCAATTGTATAGATGGGAGAAACAACTAGCCGCAGGCGGATCTTATGCTGATAAGATGAAAAAAATTACAACAAATACCTTAAACAGATTCGTAGAGGCAAGAAATAGAAAAGTATTGGTTCATGATATTGACATTCGGAGATGGTCTCTACAAGAAAATAAAAAATGGAATTTAGATGGGTTTCGAGCATCACCGCATTGGTTACATAATTTCAAAACGAGATATGGCATTGTTTCAAGAAAGACGACAAAATTTATAACTCGAAATTATACGGAAAATTTATCAGAAATAACGGCAACAGCAACCAATTTACGCAAGGGACAATATAATAAAATTGCAGTCACTGATTCACAATCAGCTGTCCTCTCCGAGATATGAAGACATGTTTAGATATGCATGGTTTCGCTGCGGCTACACAGAGAATAGACCAAACGAATTTATAAATCCCGTTACATTTAGTTTTACCGATTTACAAATTGATATTAACAATTGTTTCGACTGTGACGACGTAGTTGCATTGAGGTGCTCATGGTGTAAAAATCATTTATGTTTTCAACACTTTTTTCAAGAGTATCATTATTGCCAAAATTATATACAAAACACATATTATTTGCAGCTCCATCATTAATTTAAAAGCACCAATACATATACATTCATAAAATCAGCTCTTTTAAGAACTACCAAGTGATTATGAACAAGGAACAACTCATATAGGGACTCTATTTCGCGCAGCGGACGATAAAATCTCATGTGCAATAACTTTTTTGTTAATAAAAAAATCGAAATTCCTATTTATCCGTAATTTTGCATTGGATATCTAGTTTATATAAAAAAAATTTCATGAAAATTGATCAACATTAACTTGGTGAAACTGCCAAAAATGTGTTATTTTTTAACATATTGTTTAAACAAATGAAGGTTTTGCAAAAAAAAGTATACCGTTAGATTCGTGATGGAAAGGCGCTAATTTCGTCAATTTACGCAATTACTCTATCTCTCATAGTTTCCGAGATAATCAAGGAAATATACTTTAGCACCCCAACTTTGAGGGCGGTTTTCACCCCTTAAACCTGAACGATTGCCGATAAAAAAAAATACGTGTCGATTATTTTCACGAGTACTACATCATACTCAAATTTTATCAAAATCGGTGATTATCACCTCGGGAGGTTCCCTTGTCAGTAAAATGATACTCCTATTTAGCTATCATCAAAACCTTTATCCCCTGAATTGGACCTGTTACTCCTGTAATGGCGGATTGAGGGATCCGCACTTAAGGTCCGCCAAATAAGAGAACTTATAACTTTTGGATTTTTGTATATTAAAATAACTTGACTCGTTCGGGCAGCGATTCGGCGTATAACAGAGTTAGTGAAAAGAATGTCGTGAATAATCTGAGTGAACTGAATGAACTTCGAAATGGGCAGAGAATACGGGGTTTTTAAGGGATTTTTGGAGAAGAAATGGGAGTAGTGATAATGATGCAAGGCGAAGGTCAAAGTAAGAAGTAGGATTTCGGACTTAGAACGGTGATTTCGGAGATGAGTAAGGAGCGGTGACGATACTAGGGAGTTGAAAGGTCGGGATGGAAAACTAGGAGATCTGGATTTGAAGTAGTGAATCAGAGGTGACGATGGAAGTTAGTTTGACGGCGTACAAATGTTTTCGCTTACAAAATATTCCTATAGTTATCTTATATACTAAACAAGCGGAGGGTCGGTACATTACACTCCTCCTAGGTTGAATATTAATTTTTGTAAATAAATAACCTTGCAATTTACATCAATATGCACGTATACTTTTTACACATAAATTAGTTAATACCATTACGTTATAATGAATTTTTATTTATTTGTAATTATAGTTATCGCATTAATTCGATTAGTGGTACACTTATAATTGCAAACGAGTAAAAATTAATTATTCTTTAGTGATTTTGACTACTTTATTTTTGAAAACTATGTATATATATAAATAATAATAATAACATAGGATAGGATGTAAATCCTCCACGAAGGTTGAAATTGACGCCCTATTTTGCGCCTTAAGATGGCATAAAGAGAAACTTGTACCACTTTTAGGCGCTAAATAGGATCTTATTTTACATTGAATTTAGATCTATTTTTGTACTTCTAATTCCTAAATGTTGGATAAAATGTTCAAATGAGGTTCAATATTTCGACTCGGGAAATGTTAGAACTGCCTGGATCGATGAATTGCGTGAAAGAAAAGTGGCTGAGTGAGATTGTTTGAAAGAGTAGCAGGAAGGCGTGCAGGAGATGTTGTGTGTTTCAAGAATCTGTGTATATGTGTTAGTGTCAAAAGGGTCGAAGCGAATGAGTATGCAAAAGAAGAGTGTCAGTCTAAATCGAAGGGCGAATGTGAACTGTCAGTCTACGGAAAATACAAGTGTTAATACCAACTATTAATTATTTATTTAATATCCTCCCTCCACACACCAAACTGTCATCTTACTCCCACTCTTTTCCTTAGAGTTCTTAAAACTCTGTGTCCCTTTCTGCCCAGTCTCGCTTACTCATTGCCTCAATCAATCTTCAATCAATAGTTCAATCAACGGTTCAATCGTTCAATATCTCAATCCTAGACTCTCAATTCTAGGTTTTTGCTGTTCAGGTTTCCGAACAGAAACTCTGTCATGTCACGATGCGTAGCAACCAATTAATTCTAATTCTCCATAAACAGTTAATTATAGTTCTCCGCTTTGGGTGAATACCCTTACAAAAAATACTTGTCCATGCGGGTGCGTATTACAAATGTAACTAGCTACGTTGCATTCACGTTTTTCTTAATGCTAGCTTTGTACTATAATTTCATTATTATTATTGTTAGCGTAAAATTCTTTATAACACAGTACTTTAATATATAAAACTACTAGCTGAGGTACCCGGCTTCACTCAGGGAGTTGATATGAGAATGTGTGGTTGTTGGAATAAAAGGATAAACTTTAAAATATAAGAGGTATATTTATAATGGTATATTTATGAAAGGAATAGGTACAGGTATAATATAATGTTCCACAATGATCTGGGATGATGTTACCGAACATTCCACAATATTCTGTAATGTTGTGGAATGCTCTCGAATACTCTTGAGTGTTCTGGATAGTTCTAGAAATTTCTAAGGGGCGAAAATTCCAGCCCTTATATCTTCAAAATCGTGCCCTTTAGGTGAAAACGGGAACCTTCTTCATGGACGGTAGATAGAGGGCTACCACACCATATACTCTCTTGATCGTACCGGGACTCATTTCTGAGTTTTAGCGCCACGCACATAACGTTCACTTTGCTTTATAATATGTATATATTGATTATAATATAGTACGCTATTAATCCTTTGCCATACAATGATGTGTGACACTCGAGACACGGTGAATGCAATATGAAATTTTAAAGTTTTCCAAAGATTGTTAACTTGAAAATGTCAGTGAAACAGGAGACGTTAAAATTAGTTCTATGCTATTAATATTGCGTCATGTTATACGGTATATTACTGTAATGTACCGACCCTCCGATCAGTTAGTATATGAGATAGATTTAGAGAATATTGTATAAACACAAATATTTTGTATGCGGCTCACTCATCACCATCATTAGTCATACTAGAATCACCACCTCAAGTCCAAAAACCTATTCCTTGTTTTGATCCTTATTCATCCACGAGTTATCATCCATATCCAAGGTCCAACTTCTATTCCTACCCCAAGACTCCTAAATACCGTCATCCTACCCCCTCTCCTCTTCTAAAACTTTTAAAAACCCTAAGCTCAATTCTCAAGTTGCTAGTTCAAAGACATAGTTACAGTCCTCAAAATCATTTTCAAGTTCATCATTATTCTATATCAACTAATTGTAAGAGTCATCTTCGAATCCTAAATCAAATTCTTAATTCTAACTAAACTCTCACAAGTCCTCACCATGAAATCAAATCATTCCGTACATCATACTAAATCGCTCTTGGAACGAGCCCAGATATTTTAATACAGAAGTCCAGAAGTACAAAGTTCTCTTTCATTTGGCGGATCCTGATTGTGAATCTCATTATTCGCATTACAATAAATGCAAAAATTTGCAAGTTGTAACATTGTGCCACAATCTGGCACGTAGAATAATTTCAAGCCCTTTCCGTGTATCGCGTTAAGATGATCGATTATGACACGGCTGAAGTGTTCATTCCCTCCTATTGCATTACACGCTAATACCTTAACATTTTGCCAGGTGTTTACACTTTTCATGCGGTCCGTAATTACGGTAATCGAACATGGTTACGTAACCGTGTATAAATCAGTGTTACTTCAAACCAATGTCCCTTTCTTAAAGCAATTATCATAATTTGTTCTATCATAGATATTATGTGGTTCGTCGGACATTAATTGACTACCATACATTTCAATTTGTCATTAAAAATGCCATTTACGCGCAGTTTGATATTCTTTCAAACTTTGTTGTATATATCTTCATTTCAATAATAAATGGTCAAGTATAGAAGTTTAGAAAATTATCGATGTAATTCACAAAAAGCTCCTGTTGCATGAATACACATGCATGGATATGCATATATTTAAGGAAACTTTATTTCTATAAATTGTATTAGAAGGATCGGAAAGTAATGTCGTTTCTCGAGATACTTTACTCAACAATTGATTTTTAATTGATTTTTACCGATCTGGTATTGAAAATTTGCATATTAGGTGTCAATAATTTGTTGAAAACAGGATATGATTACAGCACACAAAATGACCCAAAACTTGTGGATGTAGTCCTCTGTATCTTAAAAACCAGACCTCTGAGAGGCATTATAATAGTAGGAGGCGACAAAGCAAATATTTTTTTCGAGGAAAACATAATTGAAATTTACATCACAAGTTTTGATTTCGGCTGAGAAAGTAAAATATCTCAACGCGCCGATATCACCCGCCCTAGTATTATGATATGTATACTTTACAAGTACATTAATTGTTTACGAGTTATTTTATGATACATTCCACATTCTATTCTATGCCACATTCTAGAAAAAAGTATATTTGTAAAAGTACATCATATAAACAATTAATATTGTTTAGTTGCATTTTCTATTTCCAGATTATACAACTTATCTATTATATAAAGCTCAAATACCACTGACTGACTGACTGACTCATTCATCCACTCATCACGAAATCTCAAAAACCACAGAACGGATTGCAATGAAAGGGTATAGCCGGATAAGGATGGCAAAAGTGCCCCCAAAGGTAATTAACTTTGAGGCATACCATTCGATAGAGCTCTTTGGGAAAACCCTTCCTGCAAAGTATAAACCCGGTACCCCTACCGTAGGGGTAGTTATAGGGTAAAACGTACTTTACGGTTTTTGCTCGATTTCTCCCGTTTGGCTTGATAGAAAATTCTGAAAAAAAATCACACATATTATACCTAATGATGTGCATAGTCTGGAACTTTTTCAGATTTTTTGGTTGGCAAATCGATTTTTAAAAAATCAAAAAAGTTTATAAACATTAATTTTTTATTGAAAATATGAAGTGACCACTTTTATATTTTTACAGTACCTGCATGGTACCCTAATTATTAATGTGTAATTTTTTTAGATTTTTACGAGTAGTGGACGGCAGTTAAAAAAATTAAAAACCAACAATTGTTTATATTTTTTGCTAAATTATTGATGTGACCACGTTTATATTTTCACAGTTTCTCAAGTTTGCTATAAAAAATTGACTGTAATTTTTTCAGATTTTTTGCAACAGTGTATCATACCAAAAAAAAGAAAAAACCGATGTTCACTCATGACTAATACACAAATAAGTGTAGACTTGGATGATCGAAAATTATACACAATACCCACTATTTCACATGAAATAAACTAATATACTTCATTATTAAATATTTTTACATTTGAAAAATTAATTTTACTGAATGAGTTTTACGTTTTCTAATTTTTGGACTCAGGTCCGTGAGGCGCATAAGTTCCGTCTCCACCGTTCTCACTGTATTATCGAATTTAAGCATTCACAAAGGAAAATACATAAATTATCCTCGTTTAAGTATAAAAAATATTGCGAGTTAGGTATGAATTATTAGATACTTTTACATTTGTTAAAATATTTTACAAATATAAAATATTTATTTACTTATTTATTTAATGTTTATAATACGTCAATTGCTGTTTAAATGTTAGAGAAACTCCAAATTCTTACTTAATGCATGAAAATTAGAAATTGGTAAAAGGCAATGTACATATATACTTATTACCCTCCTTAGGGCAAAGTCTACAGAGGAGAGCTGTTACCGGCTAGTTCCAGCCGTAAGACTCAAATGGCTACAGGTTTATGAAACATCTATTACAATTTTATTTCGATACGAGACAAGTTCCAAATCCTCCAATAAGTTCTAATAATTAGCAATTGGTATAGCTGTGGATTATTATAAACAAAACTAACATAAAATACGCATTCCAAAAAACATCGGTTTTTTATTTTTTGTTTGATACACTGTTGCAAAAAATCTGAAAAAATTACAGTCAATTTTTTATAGCAAACTTGAGAAACTGTGAAAATATAAACGTGGTCACATCAATAATTTAGCAAAAAATATAAACAATTGTTGGTTTTTAATTTTTTTAACTGCCGTCTACTACTCGTAAAAATCTAAAAAAATTACACATTAATAATTAGGGTACCATGCAGGTACTGTAAAAATATAAAAGTGGTCACTTCATATTTTCAATAAAAAATTAATGTTTATAAACTTTTTTGATTTTTTAAAAATCGATTTGCCAACCAAAAATTCTGAAAAAGTTCCAGACTATGCACATCATTAGGTATAATATGTGTGATTTTTTTCAGAATTTTCTATCAAGCCAAACGGGAGAAATCGAGCAAAAACCGTAAAGTACGTTTTACCCGATAACTACCCCTACGGTAGGGGTACCGGGTTTATACTTTGCAGGAAGGGTTTTCCCAAAGAGCCCTATCGAATGGTATGCCTCAAAGTTAATTACCTTTGGGGGCACTTTTGCCATCCTTATCCGGCTATACCCTTTGGAACATACCTTCCCTTTGGGTCTTAGGTGCTCACTAAGAAAGGGTTTTAAAAAATTCGAAATTTTAAGGTTGGTTTTGGGGTGTTAAAGTATGGGCCAAAATCATCAACGCAGAGCCGAAACTACTTGACCTAGAAACTTGACATTTTGCATGAGCGTTCCTTCTAGGATATAAGCACCCACTAAGAAAGGATTTTTCAAAATTCGAAATTTTAAGGTTTTTTTTTAGTTTCGATTAAACCGTAGCGAAGCACGGGAACTTACAGCTAGTTAAATATAAAAATGCTTGTCACAAAAGACCCTACGTAATACGGACAAACGGATTACACATATGAATTCTGGTTCAGATATGTAATAGTGAAAAAAACGCTATTAATATTACACATGTAGGATATTAGTAATAATATACTTATAAAATATTGGGTCGTCGGAAAAGTCATGACGCATATTTTGTATGTATTTCAAAGTCATTTATTTATATAGAGAACAAAGATCAATCAATGATACATTGTCCGTTTTGTTCGATGACCTTTTGCCATCTTTCAGTTAGTTTCATAATTCCTCGTTCATAGAAGGACCTATCTTTATAAGCGAAAAACTGAACAAGGTGCTGATTTACTGCCTCATCGGAATTAAAAGATACACCACGCAAGGAGTTTTGTAGAGCACGAAACAAATGGAAGTCTGATGGTGCAAGGTCGGGAGAGTATTCTGGATGTGACAGTACATCCCATCCAAACTCCACCAATTTGTTACGTGTGATTAAACTTGTACGTGGTCTCACGTTGTCGTGATGAAACACCACTCCTTTACGATTAACAAGCTCTGGAGGTTTTTGGATGATCGATTCATTCAAATTGTCCAATTGCCGACAGTACACACTCGAATTAATAGTTTGGTTCCTTGGTAGGAGCTCGAAAAATCGACACCTTTAAAATCCCACCACACTGAGAGCAATGCTTTTCTCTGATACATGTCTGCTTTCGATGTCGTTCGAAGCGGACTACTATGGCGGGACCAAGACCGTTTTCGGACCACATTTTGTGAATCATCGTTGGCGCTGACGTTCCCGTAGAGCATCATCACCGTAAACGTTACGCAATTTTTCATAAGCTTGACACGCGTTTTTCCCTTTACGGAAGTGAAACAGCAAAATATGGCGAAAATGCGCACTTTGGTCTTCCATCTTACTCTTACTGTAAAATCTCTAAAAATCAACGATATAACTCAATTGTTTTTTTAAAATGACGCTGAAACCGCCAGCTGTTAAATGATATAGTGATAGTATAGATGTGAATGACTCTAGTGCATTAAAAAATGATCGACCGCCACCTGTTCGCAAAATGGGTCACGACTTTCCGACAACCCAACAGATATATACAAGGGGAAACGTCTTAAATTCATAAAATATAGGGAACGCTCTACTCTAAATACATACGCGCACACACACTAAATATACGTAACGAATAACAAAATAACTCAACTATGATACTAAATCTGTCTAGTTGCGTCTATATGTTTAATCCGTGCGTCAGTTCGTCTATAGTTCGTCTAATCGTTTATATACGTTCGTTAAATCGTCTATAGTTCGTCTAATCGTCTGTAAACGTTCGTCTAATCGTTTATAGTTCTGTTGGATACCGACCTAATTCTTTAAGATTTCATATTCAAATATTCCTAAACGTGAGTCTGGGTCCAAACGAGAATTGTTAGCTATCTCCGATTCCGCCATCGCTTTTCACTCAAAATATGTTTTGAAGACCTTTGGTCCTAAGGAAAAGCGATCGCCCTTTTGGAACCTTACTTACGAGAAGTTGAGTTTTCCGAACCTCCCACCACACTGTTGTAAAACCCTTAAAAGGCCAGTCTCATTACCAAAATGAGACATATTAAATCTGTAATTTTTTACCAAATCGCTGACAGTCGGCATCTCGCGACGACGTTATCCTTCAATTGTTACAACTCCGAGCACGCAATAGTTCTTTCTTTAATAAAGTGTTGTTGACCACCCTTTCGGATACAACATAAAATTGGTGTCAGAAGTGGGATACAACAGTTCGTCTAATGGTCTATATACGTTCGCCTATTCTCTCGTTCGCTACTCTGTAACTCGTCTAACGTCGAACTCGTCTATCGTCGAACACGTCTATCGTCGATCTGGTCGCTCGTCCTCGTGCCGTCCACGTTTCGTCGTCGACTTACGATGGCAACGGTAAAATTGCTTTGGTGGCGGAGAGCAGACATACGGCCGCCACGTAAGTGTAGATACCACTTTGAGGATGAATCACAAAGTAATCCATATAAAGAGAGATTTGGTGACTCAGGGTCTTCGTTAATATTTTTCACAGACTAATAGGTGAAAATAGTTGGACCCGATCACGGAGCACTGATTACTCGTTGGTGGTCACGGGGGAACTGATAGCGAGGCGAGCATCAAAATGACTTATTATTAAAATTTGCGGAAAGGATACCCGTAGGTTACAGTCACCGAGTTTCGCCGAGTATATTTTGACAACACGCAGCGATCATCGCACTTCTTCGCAAGTGTAATTTCTCCCGTTACTCGTAGAATTAACCCTTTTAGTGCCAAGCGTTTTATGGAGTACATGCGAGAAATGCCACGGGCCGATTTGATATGCGCGCTCATATAAATAGCTGTATAAGGAGCAAATTTCCAATTTCCTGGAGGAAAATTGTAGTATTTATTCTTCTGAAACTTAAAGGATATGAAATACATATACTGTCGATGATACATTGTCGTTGTCAAAATGTTATGGCACCAAGCTTTCTTCATCAAGCCTGCCGACCGGTCGGCCGGGCCACTGCGCCACATCGGCCCGTGGCACTCTTCGCATAAGGACCGTGAGCCGATAGATCGGCTCACTGGCACTAAAAGGGTTAATCACAAAGTTGTAAATGGAATTTCACGATGTTATTTATTTATATAACCAAATGTTACAATTGCAGTGCTTTCTTTCATATACTGTTATTGTCAAATAATTGTCAAATAAAATGTATTTTATTTGTAAAGGAAGCTACATATAACAATACATAAAATCATAAAATAACTCATGAAGAATAAATGTATATTTGTAAAACAAATTATAACTGACAGATGTGCGATCTCCAGAATTTCCCTCGGACGTTTAGGTTTTTGCATACATTGGTTTTCAAAATTTTTCTGAATATAACGTTGCATATTACTTAAATGCTATAAATGTTTAAACGGTGCTCGAAGGGAAAACGACGCCCAAAATGGCCCAACATTTGTGGATGTTTTCCAATGTATCTTAAATACCAGAAGAGCTTTCCTTACTAGTTGGGTGACCCAGTCCTCCATTTTCTAATTTCGTCTAGCAGTAAAAAGGATATCTCGTGTGTTTCTTTCTGAAAAATCAGAGAAATGAAAACTGAAAAGAAAAAGAAAAATGAAAAAACCTGACTCATACGTATTTTTGATTGTAAAACGCGACTGGTCAAAAACGCCACCCATTTAGATCCGAATGAATGAATAAGAGATTTAATGAACCGCAATAGAACAAGTGAGAGTACTAGTTCAGGGTAGGTTTAGGCGCACGTGTATATTGTACTCGCATTAGCTTTATTTTTATTACTTTTGTTATTGAGAAATGTTGCACAATAATGCCTGTAGGCGTAACAAAATTGACGTGTGTTACTCATCGAGCACTAGCTGCTACTGCCCGTAGGCACTAGCTTACAGTGCGGCTCGGCCTCCTTGGCACCTCGGAGGTAGGCCTGTTTCGGCAGAGTCTGATTGGCCAGGCGTCAAGCGTCATGCCTCTTGTCACACGTACACGAAGGCACTTGACGTTCCCTCAGTACGCGACGCGAGCTCGTAGCGACAACATCTCTCAGTGCTCGTACGCGACATAAACAAAATTCTTAAGTGCCTATACAGAGTGTCATTCATACTGTGAAAGTGTATCTTGTTATACTCCAAGTGATCGGCTAATTTTCGTTAATATTATTGGGGCTTGCTTTCGCAAGTCCCAATACAGTTCTTCATTTTTTTTCATTTTGACCGTCCATTTTTATGGAACATCATATTGCACACATAGACGCTAGCAACTCTTCCGCATCGGTGGCGGCCGATGCCTATAATACGGACGAAAATTTTGCATCCCTTGAGACTGCTAGCCAGGGATCGCTATCTCTGTCTCTAAAAAGACATAAATCATCTAATCCGTCTTCATCCGAGGACATTCAAATGAAAAAATCGCGCAAAATTTCCGCTTCACGCGCAGCCGCACGGCAATCTGCCGACGCTAAAAAGGCTCCAGCTAACACCATGGACAGTGACATGGGATTGAAATCGCTCGATCAACAATCCAGTGATGCGATGTCAACAACATCATCCAAACAAGGCGCTGAAGCATCTTGTAACAAAGATACTCTAATACGCGAAAATAAAAGACTTTTAAACGAAATAAAATTGCTCAAAGAGCAAATCCAATCGCTCTCTGGACCCTCTACATCTGCCCGGACCATAGAATCGCCAACATCGGAATGGATCACCATTGGATCCCGTAGACCCGCAGGACGACACGCGCCTTCTCCGACGCCGACGCTGGACAAACCCCCCACCGCCAACCGTTTTCAGGCCTTTGCCGAGCCCTACGCTCTACCGGAGGTGTCAAGGGACCAACCTCCCACCTTCAGGCATCCGACCCCGCCGCAGCAAACTATTAGACAAGATAAGTTAAACAAACCACCACCATTGATCGTGCATGTGGCTTCACCACAACTAATAATAAACATAACGAAGAATGCCCTTCAAAAGGCATCCTTCACTATAAAAAGAAGTGGCTCGAAAAGCCACGTCATATACCCGAATTCGCTCGAAGCTTACTCGAAGATCAAAGATATTATGATGAAAAACCAGCTCAAGTTCTTCACTTACACGCCGAAGAACGAAAAACCAGTGACAATGCTTCTCAAGGGTATCGATCCAAACACCGACAAGAATGAGCTGTTGTCGGAAATTAATTCCATCGCCGCACCTAAAGCCAAAGCCACACGTATTTCCAATTTTATAACCGCGAAATCGAAACAATCCGGCTTGCCCCTGCCTATGTTCGTAGTGCAATTTGGCGCGAATACTGATATCAAATTTGTTCAATCGATCAATGTTTTAAATTATCAACGCGTCAGATGGGAGAAATTGCATAGGCAGGATCTTTTACAATGTTTTAACTGTCAACGTATAGGCCATGCATCCGCTAACTGTCATCTAGATTTTAGATGTGTTAAATGTAATTTATCTCACGAGCGTGGGAAGTGCTCGGTCACAGAAGCAACCAAACACGACGCAATTTACTGCGTCAACTGTGAGAAGTTCGGCCACCCCGCGTCATATCGAGGCTGTCCGAAATTCAAGGAGAGAAGAGCCGTTGCCGCCCCTACGAGCAACAGAGCTCCCCAGCCAGCCGCATCCAGAAGACTTCCATCTCCCCTCGTCAATCCGATGACGCTATACAGTAGTGTTGCGAGTGGAGTGGGGGGCCTAGTAGGTAAGGCCGCGCATGCATATTCATCGAATACGTTGAACAGAGGATCAGTCCCTCTCGATGCTACGTCCAACGAGCAACAGGTCGATTTAAAAAACATATTTTCGGCCATCAAAAGTATAGCCGATCAATTACCAATTATTTTTCAACGCATCGGCGAAAATACCGAAAAAATTAATTTCCTCATTCAATCTTTTATAGATGATAATCATGCTCAATCTGTTGATTACCATGGACGTACCACGAGAGGCATTCGAAATGATTTCCCGCAATAATGGCCACTACCGATCAAAACAGTATCCCGTTGGTCAATCTCCGAATCATTACTGTCAACGTCAACTCTGTTATAAATCTTCACAAACGTGCATATTTGCAGCAATTTTTAAATTCTCATCGACCCGACGTATGTGGTCTCATTGAAACGAAGCTAAATCCGAGACATAATTTGGAGGTTCCACCACAATTTGTAATAATACGCAAAGACAGAGCAAACAACCGTTTCGGCGGCGGTGTCGCTATGGTTATTAATAGAAAATACAAATTCACTCGTATAGAACTCTCCACTTCTCACGAAAAATCTTTAGAAGCCATTGCGATCCGCTTGGATCTTTCGGCTGGTAGAAGCCTCGTGATCGCAGCGGTGTATAGCCCTTTCAATGATAAAATCGTATTCCTTCGTGACCTCGATGATCTATGTACTCAGTTGCGAGTTGCAAATGACTCGAATCACTTTGTGATCGCGGGCGATCTTAACGCCAAACACACATCATGGCGTAATACAGTCAACAACAGCAAGGGGTTAGCTCTTTTTGACTGGCTACAGTTACAGGGTGCTATCTTCCGCGCTTCCCTTCTATATTCGGAAATACCGACTTATCATCCGGCTAACTCGAACTTGGACATTGCTTTGGTGGACAGCAGGCTGATCGATCGTATTAACGATGGAACGCAAAGGCTGGGTCTGCTGCCCTATGATAGCGATCATTGGGCCATAACGATTAATCTCTCTCTCCTCGGTTGGAATACATACGTAGAACGAGCCCCCAGAGTACTGAGACTAAATTATCGTTTGACCAAATGGAAAGAATACAAACTCAAACTCCATAATTATATCAACAGCCTAAATCTCCCTTCGTTACTTAATGCGTCGATCGAAATGATTAATGCTTCAATAGAGGCCCTCGAGGAAAATATTTCCGTAATTCTGACGAGCTGTACACCTACCGTGGAGGCTCTGAACTGCCCGAGAGAATATGACGACCGACGCATTAATAAGCTCAAAAAATTTAAATCCAAACTTATCACCAGATTATTTCGTTTATTGAGCCTTCGCGACAATTTAACTCCAATACAGTCTAACATGATCAAATTTTATAAATCAATAATTCAGCGTACCAATTACAGACTCAAAAAACTCTACTCTGCAGTTGCAAATAAATTCTGGAACGACAGACTGTCCAAACTAGATACTCGTGATTCCATTAAGTTACACCCTTTTATAAACAGAATTATAAATCAAAAAAACATTGACTCAATTCCGCCACTAAGAGGCGCGATAAACGACGATTTTCTTTGGTCTGAATCCGGAATAGATACATCGACACTCCAGAAAATAGATAATAACTATGTAGTGTCAAGCACTGACGATCGTTTGACCTTACTTGGGGTGCACTTTGCAAGAGTACATACAAAAAATCTGACTCCTACAACCGAGGAAGAGAGGAATCACGAGCACGAGGTAAAGCAGACTTACGATCGAATACGGGATTCGCGTGAAAATATCAATTGGCAATTCGCTTCGCTACACGAACAGATCTGGCCTTCAATTCACACAAACTATCTAATAACTCCCACAATGATCTTACGAGCCATCAAATATCTTAAAAACAAAAGATCCACCTCGTTCGACGGCATACCAAACGTCGCCATCAAACGCCTGCCAGGCTCCGTTATTGAATATCTCACGCTAATTTTTAACGCATGTTTACGTCTGTCTTACTTTCCCATTCGTTGGAAAACGGCCAAGCTCATCCCATTGCACAAAAAAGGGAAAAACCTTTACGACTTAAATAATTACCGGCCGATCAGTCTGCTGCCAAACCTGGGCAAATTGTTCGAGATCATGATTAACATACGTTTGAATCATTTTGTGCGGTCCAATAAATTAATTTCTGATTATCAATTTGGTTTCAAACACTCGCACTCTACGGTTCATGCTATTGCCAAATTGACTCGCGACATTGCCGACTCGCTCAACAGCTCAGCTGTGACTGGGGCTTGTTTAATTGACCTCGAGAAAGCATTTGATACTGTTTGGACTACGGGATTGATAGTTAAATTACACAAAATGAATTTCCCCCCCGAGTTGTTGCTTCTAACTGAGAACATGATCACTGGCCGCGCTTTTAAAACTTTTCACAATAATACTTTTTCCGTTCGTACTTTCAATATTTTAAATGGTCTGCAGCAGGGCGCCGTAAATTCTCCTCTACTATTCAACTTATACTTCTCTGATATTTTAAACAATTTTAACAAAAGTATCGATACTTGCAAAGCTTTGGCCTTTGCTGATGATTTAATCATCTATAAATCCGGCGTTGATCCTCTCGACATTCAGTCCCACTTGCAGAGGGCTTTCGATTTTGTTGTCTCGGCGTGTAACATGAAGAAGGTGAGAGTAAATATGCTCAAATGCGAGACTATTCTATTCATTAGGCTCACGTCCCAAATTAGCAAAAAACAATACAGGCTCTCAAAAAATGTTTCGATTCACGCGACGGACAGATTTGACCTTTTAATCCCTCGGCTGAAAAAGGTCAAATATTTGGGTGTAATTCTCAACGAACACTTAAACTACAATGAACACGCCAACTACTGTCTCGGGAAAGCAAAAGGTATCGCATCTAAATTGGCTCGCCTCTTCTACTCAAAACACCTTGGTGAGAATGTCAAACTACTCCTTTACAAGCTTTATGTCAGGTCAGTACTATCTTATGCGATCCCAATCTGGTTCTCAATTTCGCCTTATGTGATGGAGCGCATTCGCACCTTCGAGAGGAAAATATTCCGGGCGATCACGGGTCTTCTCATGCCCAGACGTATGTCGGATGGTACCAAGCGACACTTCCGCAATCAAACAATTTATAGCAGGGTTGACTGTTCGCGGTTTGATATTTTTGCACTTAAAATCACCAGAATGTTTATCCTTAAATCTTTGCACTCAAACTCTGACAATCCTCTCATCACCTCGTTACATACAATGTCGGACGAGGAGGCTAGGAAGGCTCGCGAAAATGGGTTTCTCTCTACTGCTGCCTTTCCCTATCTCGACAGAGAAGGATACATTCAGGATTTTCGCTCCAAAATTCCCATCATATACCATACGCATAGAAAAAGGGCCTCGCTTGCTCTTCGATACGATCCTTTGGTAGTTTCTGCCGATCTATCACAACTGCAACATTCTGTATCTCTTCCTCCACGGGATACTGTCCAAAAGCATTACAATTATCTCGATAAATTACCATGGCTTAACCACTTAACGCTCATGCCCGTGACGTTCACGGGCACGCCAAACGGTCGAATTTGTGCATGCCCGTGACGTTCACGGGCATAGCTGATACGGCCGCTACTCTGCGGTTTGTTTATCTTAGCCGCTGATATTTTAGAACTCAGTCCTTTGACATCTTACACTGAAATATTCAGGCAAAAAAAAAACTTGTGCGTTTTTGGACGGCCGCGGCCGGCCGGTTTGAAAAAAACCTGAGCGTTAAGTGGTTAAATCTTGACCGATCGTCGTACTCTGAACCGAGCACTTCCATTATCCTAGTTTAAACTCTGTATATACTCTTTAGTCCATAACATAGTTAGATTAGTATATCTACTTTAAGTTACTTTAAGAATATCGTTGATGTCAACAACATCCTTTACTATCCTCTTGATTCGTATGGAACGTTATTCAGTATAATTTCATGCCACTTGTATTCGCAAGCACGGTAATATTTCTTTATCATGGATTTCTTTACTTATTTAATTCTTCCATCGTCTAATTCTTGACCACTAATCCGTGCAATTTTTCTTATTTATTTTGGTCAAGATCTCATTATTGTTCATTTTGTTTTACTTAGTATATTGGCCGTGCCAATATCTTCTCCCCCCCCCCCCTTTTTTATAATTGTTAATTGTTTTGTCAGTCCTGGTACCTCTCTGTAACGAAGATGCCTTTTTTGATGATCATATCAAATCTTTTGGGGCGTAATACTAATCGTTTAACTTTATCATACAGCGCAAATTGATTCTTTCTTGTATTGTATAATTTCCGTTCTCCTGCGAGAAGTCGCTAATGTGCGACCATACAGGAGTTATATAATTGTATGTTTATGCTATCCTAGCATCATGTATATATGTATGATTGAATAAAGGAACTGTTCCATGCACTTGACGTTCTACCTCGCGATTCGTTAAAAGAGCTACACATACAAATCGAACTAAAAGACGAAGAAATAGAATGCTGCAGGTCGGAGCAAGGGAGAAAACGCGATTTGGGTGGCGACAGTGAGGACATCGGCGTAGGCACCAGATTTCTAACATCTCTATGGGAAAAGCAGGATAAACTCCGGCAGAATTACCCCCACCACATGGGGAGATTCTCCTTGATGAAACGAAGCGCGCGACGAGACAACAATGTAATACAATGTCTCGCTCCTCCAGACAAACTAATAAGAATATTTAAATGCTACGACTTTGTCGGGTGCTTCCTTTAAGAGTCTGAACGAGTGGACTCCAACAAACAAAATGGTACGAATAGGCGGTTGAAAACGAGAAGCTCCGCCGCCGACGTGCCAGGTCTGGCGAGCCGCACGGTACTCTTCGACCCAACGCCGTTTGGAAGACGACTCCTGTAGACGGAGAGTTGAAAGGTTCCATTGCGCCGTGAAAGATATGCACGCCAATAAGAACTCACAGTTGCTATATTAGATTCTCATTCAAATAGTTTCAAATATGTGACGAAAAACTCAAATTGCTTCAAATAAAATTCAATACCTGTTACTGAAATTGATACTATTACTGATACCCAAAATCTTAAAAATTTTAAAAACCTTCGTTATTTTAATAAGTATTCTAATATAAATTAATATATAGTATTTTAATGCATATTATGAAAATTCGATATTATTAATATTTTCAAAGAATTTGAAATATTTTATACTAAACTGTACCAGTGACAGGGATTATTAAAAATCCTTGCACTACGATTTGTTTCGTGACTGCCTCCGCTATAGTTCAGAATTTAATTGCTGAAATAAAAATTGATCAGTGATTCTTTATATGCCGTATAATTTAATATAATATTATTTTCATTTTAATAGATTTTGAAAAACTTGAAAATTTCCTACCCCATTTACTTCATCACGAGTGTCATTCGTTGTTGTAGGGCAACGAGTTAAAGCAGTGTAAAAAGAAAATTCCGAGGAAATATATTTATATAATATTAAATAACTTGGACGCCCATGAAATTTCGAAGTACTTGTCATAATTCTTAAGGAGAAAGCAAAATGCTAAACCAATACATTTGCGCAGCAGATCAATGATAAATTAATATTCGACACGAATCGATAAACTCATGTATAATGAGACATTGTTTTGCAATAAAATACAAACAGAATCTATGTAACATGGATATCGCGTGTATTTGCTGATTAATGCATTGCATTAATTACTTTCTCCTTGTAATCAGCTCCTATCTAATGGATCGGGGCCCTTTGTGAAATCGCCGTCCCAATTTCGTGACCTACAGTACCTACCAGGCACCTGTATCGTCTACTTACAATTCAATCAATTACTTTATTAATGAGAATATACAACATAGCTGCGGCAGGTCATTGATATCTTTATCCCGTAATTTTTAACTGATCGATTAATCTTAGAATTCGAAAATGTAGAAAGGACGGGGAGTTTTATAGAAGTATAAGATTATTAATTGGAGCAACAAGAGTAACAAGATTATTAACACGGTCGCTACTAAGCGTTACATATATGTGGCACTTCCGTTTCTTACCAGATCCCGACGTGATATATGACTAACAGACGTTTTCGGATAATTTACGTTCTTGGATGTTTTGATAAACGCTTCAAGATTTATCATACAAATTGAAATCCATTTCGCATTGAAAAATTGTATTTATATGATTTTTTTGATCCTATAAGTCACTTCTTCTATTTTAATGTAACACATATATCTGATATATATGTGACATATTTATGTCAATTTAAAAAAACGTTTATTTTACTCCTTTAAAATGTTATAAGTACATATATATATATATGATCAAAAAAATCATATAAATACAATTTTAATAATATATATATATATGTAAAAGGGTATAGCCGGTTAAGATGGTCAAATGTGCCCTTGAACCGAATTCAAATCGCGATGAGTCATTCGAAAGCTTATAAAAAAAGAATGATTTCTGCCAAGTTTCAACTTTGAATCTCGACCCGGGGGGTAGTAAAGGGTAAAAATAGAAAATCAGGTTTTTGCCGAATTTCTCCTATACCAGCGGATAAAAAATTTTGAAAAAATTCAGAGGCACTTCTGTTATCAGGGCACATATTAGAGAATTTTTTCAGATTTTTAAATTGAAAAAACAAGCTGTGAAAAATAAAAAACGCTAAAAAATGATGAAAAATGCCGATTGTGTATCGAAGCAGTCTTGGCACTATAATTATATTTTTACTGTAAGTACGTATCATTGTTACTATTGTCCTGAATTTTTTTCAGATTTTTCAATTTGGTGCGCCGCAGTTAAAAAAATTAAAAACCGATTTTTTCGTCGTTTTTTCCGTGTCAGAGTAACTTATACGTCGAATTGCTTCATGAAATAGGTATTTTATGCGATCTTCTATGTTTATACGTACAGCAAAACATCACAGGAATTAAAGAAACTGAAAAAACCGAATCATTTGAAACTGTTATGCGCCTTACATTGTAAAGTATGTACCGTATTTTCCAACGGCGTCGGTGGCGCAGCGGTAGAGTGTCGAGCTGCCGCTGCGAACTTTTTGAACGTATAGGTTCGAGCCTCGAACTTCCAAGTCCCTTAGGCTAAGTTTTTTTTTTTTCGTTAATTACATATATTTCCTAACTTTACGACACAACGATCAATATTTACTTTCAAATGTTTTAAGAATATTTGAAAAACATATTAACCTGAAATATACGTAAATATAAGTTTGGACTGCTTGTTATGCCGCCGTTTATCCTGTCAATTACGGCATTGTTTGAAATTGGTTTTCAAATCTCTTACCTTTAACAGTTATGGATGGATGGCAACAAAAATCGTGTTGTTGTTTTTCTACTATTTAGCCTTTTCGTCTATTCGAATTAGATCATACAATTCTATTCTCTCTTTTATTCAAAATGTATGTTAGAATTTCTGTCACGGGTTCAATGCATGAAAGGTAAGAGATTTGAAAACCAATTTCAAACAATGCCGTAATTGACAGGATAAACGGCGGCATAACAAGCAGTCCAAAGTCATATTTACGTATATTTCAGGTTAATATGTTTTTCAAATATTCTTAAAACATTTGAAAGTAAATATTGATCGTTGTGTCGTAAAGTTAGGAAATATATGTAATTAACGAAAAAAAAAACAGCCTAAGGGACTTGGAAGTTCGAGGCTCGAACCTATACGTTCAAAAAGTTCGCAGCGGCAGCTCGACACTCTACCGCTGCGCCACCGACGCCGTTGGAAAATACGGTACATACTTTACAATGTAAGGCGCATAACAGTTTCAAATGATTCGGTTTTTTCAGTTTCTTTAATTCCTGTGATGTTTTGCTGTACGTATAAACATAGAAGATCGCATAAAATACCTATTTCATGAAGCAATTCGACGTATAAGTTACTCTGACACGGAGAAAACGACGAAAAAATCGGGTTTTAATTTTTTTAACTGCGGCGCACCAAATTGAAAAATCTGAAAAAAATTCAGGACAATAGTAACAATGATACGTACTTACAGTAAAAATATAATTATAGTGCCAAGACTGCTTCGATACACAATCGGCATTTTTCATAATTTTTTAGCGTTTTTTATTTTTCACAGCTTGTTTTTTCAATTTAAAAATCTGAAAAAATTCTCTAATATGTGCCCTGATAACAGAAGTGCCTCTGAATTTTTTCAAAATTTTTTATCCACTGGTATAGGAGAAATTCGGCAAAAACCTGATTTTCTATTTTTACCCTTTACTACCCCCCGGGTCGAGATTCAAAGTTGAAACTTGGCAGAAATCATTCTTTTTTTATAAGCTTTCGAATGACTCATCGGGATTTGAATTCGGTTCAAGGGCACATTTGACCATCTTAACCGGCTATACCCATTATTCCAAGTGATGTCATAGAATCCCGAAAAAAAAGTTGGGCAGTAGTGGACGTTCATCCCTGCAGACCCCGGCAGTGAACGAATTAAATATGTCATTAGTTTCTGATACATTCAATATGTATTTACAAAAATTAATAACAACGAGTAATACGTAACTGTTTGGCTACCAAAAACTGATAAAGTAAGAGAGTTACCTATATACATACTTTTGAACAATTAGCTCCAAAGTAAGAAAAATATTTGCATGATGACAGACTTTCAACGAAGAAAACAAATGAACATCTAATGCACAAGTTTTACATAATCTCTCATAACATCACAGGACAACAGGTATAAAGTAACAACTGACAAGCTGCTTGCTGAATACGCATTCAGCGAACGGTGATTCGTGTTTTTCTCCTATTCGAGATTTACGATACGAGATTCGCAACAGAATGGGCGATCAACTCACGCATTTTACAGTGAAACCTGTTGCAATAACCACAAATATTTTCAAACATCATGTTTCTACGAGATTTACTTTACTCTTTATTATAAAGCTAGGTGCAAGTCATCGATGCATAAAACACTTCATAATGAGAGTACAAACGTGCAAATGATGATTCGTCGTGCAAGAACATAATTAAAAACATTCAAGACATTCGGCAGACATGAAATTCGATTTCAACAAAAACGTGAAGCAAACAATTTGTGTACAGTTAATTAGTATGTAACTATTTTTTAAGAAATTTAACCAGAGTTTTTAATAGGAGAACAATTTTTGTAACAATCTCCAAGAATTTTATGACATATTTGAATCTCATTGCACTTTATTATTACTTTTCGATTAAATTCAAATAGTTAAATAAACAACTCAAATACGTTTTCAGTAAACTTAAGCAATCATTTCGCAAGAGTGACATACAATCACAGATTATATTATTTTATATTGACATTTTATTTCAAAAACTGATCGTTCAGTTCAAATACTGACAAACAACGTTTACATAGACTTTAATTACAATATTAACATTGTTTCGATTAATTATTATAACGTCAAAAATGTGTGTTGCGGAACGCATGTTTTATTTTTTATACTGGCTGTTTAAAAATACCCAGAGCAAATGTTGATAAGTAGCAAAGAGATAAATAAAAGTTAATTTTATTCAACATATATCCGATTTATTTTTTAATAAAGCAAGCACATAGATCCCATAATCCCATAACTTCCCGATTTACTTATATCAAAAAATCATACATTGATTAAAATTATCTACATTTTGTGCATGTGTTTTTCACTCGAAAAAGATAAATTATATAGGAAATGTTAACGATCAGTGTTAAGAACTGGTTTTACAATAAAAATCGAAGATTAATGGTATCGATACTCAGAATAAATATTATATTATCGTAATCCCGCCTAAAACAGCTGCAACGCAATATAAATGCCACAAAAAGGACGGTTGCAATTGTTTTCTTAATCGTTGATCCATGGTATAAAATAAAGCGAATGTTGCTAATCAAAGATGCACTTTTTATGTTTTCTATGTAAAAATGCATTACGAAAATGTGAAACGTTCCGGCTGTATTACATTACCGATACTTTTTACAAAATCAATCAATGGTTTCGTTCACAATATCCAAAACTAATTATTGTAAGTGGCAAAAAGATAATACCTATGCGGTGCAATAATACCCAAAGCGTTATCGAGTTAGAAATGCAACTTCGTACGCGGCGTAGCGACGTACTGTTTCTTTTCTAAATCCAGTTTTACTACTAACACATTTTCTATGTGATTTATCCGGTTATTTTAAGTGAATTATAGCCCATCTCACGTACAGAGAAATTTCCCGGGTTGAATCTCCATTTTTCAAGAAGAAAGCCAAGGAATTTCAAGAGAAAATCATGCTCATGTATAATCGTAAGTATTATTAAAAAATCACATCTATCACCATAGCTATTAACTGATTCAACATTATAACTTTGCGATTTACTGAAAACATATCGGTGCATTTCATAGTACAGACTATCAATAGCCGCTATTGTTTTTATAGAGTCAGTTTGACGTATTGAAAAAACATTGAAATCAGCAATGTAACATAAGGATATTGTTACGAATTATCGCAATGAAATTGTCTCCCCTATATTTCATATCGATTACGAGAATGTTAACAACGAATTGCAAATGTTTAGATATTGATTTAATATTGAGAATAGAGTTGGCTTTGTGCAAGAAGTTTGGATTGATTAAATTAGAGACGTTATTTTATAATATCTGAGTTATTTAATTATGAAGCGCCGTTACAATATTAAAGTGTAAGTCGGCTTAAAATTTGTTATATTAATACATTATTCATTATCTTATTTTCTCATTTACTTTTAGGAAAGATCGTCGGCCACACAAGTCAGTTTCTACACAAATCTCCCAGTCATTAATTGTTTAATGATTAAACATGCGAATGTTGGTTATTAATTAATCAATGCAATAATGTAAGAAGTAATATATAATGTGTAGTAAATCTTCGTTACAAATTACATATATGTATGTACATATGTATCACCAAGTCATCGTCGTTAAGCAAATCAATAAACAAACTTCAAGCCACACACGTTCTTTGTTTTTATAATCGGTCACCTCATTCATTTCTGGTTGCCGCTGATGTGAATTCACGTATTGCAATTTCTGTTCCTGAATTCGGCAACATTAGGGGCTTTCGATAACCGCTGTCTCAAAGAGACACCTTGATCGTCTTTACAGACTTGTGGGTAACATGACAACACACCGGTTATTTAGAAAGAATCGCACGATCGGCCAAATCAAAATATTCACAAAACCGTTGTAGAGTTTGCAAAACTTGTGGAAAACGTCGTTACACTCCGTATACTATATGTATGTGTGTACAAATTATGTAGAGTTCCTTTTTGCAAAAGTCATTCTTCTTTTCTTCATCACACTAAACAGAAATATTAAAATTTATCTTTACTCTGCTTTTACAAAATACTTGTAATATAATGATAAATAATCTAAGCACAGTGATAACAAATCGTCCATTATCTACGTATAAAGCAAGTATACAAATTATAAGTCTTTTTATTCTAAACAACACATAATTGCAACATTGATATTTCAAAACAAATATTATACTTTTTATCCATGTTTTAACGATACAGCTTTAGGATTACATTTTTTTTTTGCCGGTACTCACAACCAGTATTAAAAACAGAAAAAAATTGCCGGCGAATGTGTTAATAATAACAATCATATTCACAAGATGCACTTACATTATGTATTAGCACACTATCATAAAGTCTGCTCATTTATTTTAAAAACTAGTTATACATGTGAAGAGATACTCATCTAATAAGCAGTAGCTTTGAAATATCCCATTTTTGTTTATTGCAGGCACGGTAAAAAAATATTTTACTCAACGCCAACCTCTACAAAAAGTAGAAAATATTTTTGTACGCTCGCTATTCAATAAAATCATTGGATTTTTTAAAACATCCCAGCAAAAAAAATATAGAATGTTAACTTTCACTTAATTTGAAATAGAATATTCCATGTGCTTTAAAGTCCACCTACTCGACTAACGATTTCGATCAGCTGGTATTCAACCTTCAATCAGAATTGTCGCTCGAAGGAGCAGAACTCTTGTCGCTTTCCCATAATCGAGAATGTCAGCCATCCGGAGCATTTTCTAGGCTTAAGGGTTTACGTAACCGTTAGAAACAACTTTTGACCCGAGGTCAACATTGTGTGGCACACGATCGTCAGGATAAGTGTGCGCGGTAAAAACTCTAATGAACCAGCTATCTAATTAACGATATTCCTATCCAGGATGACTCGTGCAAGATGTCTCTTTACCGGACGTCGATGGCTTTGTCGTGTTCACATCGCTTCCTCTTTGTGCGAGCAAGTTGAAGGACTCATCCCTCAAGAGAGAGAGAGCGAGATCGTATCTCTCCTGGCTTTTCTATGCGATCGGTTTAAAACCGCTATGCCGATCCGCAAGGCAGGTGACAATGTCGTACGAGCGGCCTCGAGAGTTCGAGAATACTGTTTTCAAGCACAGATTACTTCTGTAGTCGAGCAAACTGTGGATTTTCAAACCTGCCTAACAGGATGTGAATGAAAATTGAAGTACTTTCTTTCAATTAGTTGTCGTCATGGTTTATCTTATTTTCAATGACGATTTATTTAGATGTATCAATATTATAATTATTAATTATTGATAACGGCGGTCTCTTTCGGAAAAATTGTGGTGAATAAGGATTTATAGCAACAATTTCCTTTGAAAGAAAATTTATGGATCTGTTAAGTAAACTACCTTTCTTGATAATATAATTCAATCGAATATACTGCAAAGTGTTTGAAATCATTAAATGGTTAATTTGACTTCCTACAGTATAGAAATGTTTAATTAACATAAATCTGTTTTTGATTCATGCAAGAAATCAGTTTCGGGAAAGAGGGAAAAGGAGAAATGATCCCTTAAAGATATACATGTACACCCAAATCTTTTTTCCGCGGCCCTTTGTTACCCGATTTTGAAATAACACGGTTCAACAATAAGAACAAATTTACTTTTGTACACGAATTTCATGTTTTAGCCCGAATCCCAAATATAATTTTTTTTTAATTCTAATTTTGACAGTACCTTACAGAAACTTATATATGTGCCCATAACTATGAAAGTGGTCTAATTGTAAGTCATATATTTCTTGTTTCGAGATATTTAATGAATTGCATTTAAATAAATTAAAAAATATTTTTATATTATGCAACATCTTAATTTAGAATTTTATTAGTCTTGATTAATGAAAATTTATTATGAATATGAAATTTTGCGTAAATTTCATACGGAAATGTTATTTTAAAAGTTTGAATTGACTTAGACCATTTTCGAAATTAACTGAATGTCCTATAAATGACTTAAAGTAATAAAAACTACGAGTTTTATTAGAAAGAACAATTTTAATGAAATAATTCATGAACATTTATTAATTATTTTTAAAAAGTAGAGTAAGGTTGCGTAAATCGTACCACTTAAGAAAAAAAGCTGTGTAACACTGCAGATTTACTAAACAAATAGGAAGCAGATATGTCATTTAAAAGTTTTGTAAACGTCCCTTTCATTTATTGTGACGAAATTGAGAAATCTATATATTGTCACATAAAAAAATATATATTTTAAAAAAGTTTCATCGGTACGATTAAGGAAACCAGTGTCCTAAATCGTACCAGCTAACGCTTAAATCGTACCTAAGGATATAACTATACAACATTAATCAAAATAATTTAATAACATTAATAATTATAATAATACAGTTCTTCTTTAATTACTACAAGCATTACACACGTATTTTTTCATTCTTTTTCCAAATCCAGTGCATAGATCGTGCACCCATGATTTGCATTTCAAGCACTGAATCATGCTTTCCTCACGAGAGGAAAGAGAATCCTCACGATGGGGTAATTTGTATTTTTCCGCTAATTTTTCAGATCGGTAGCAGTAAGCCCAAAACAATTTGTTTCTAAAGAAAGGGTATGTTTCATCAACTCTTTCTCCATATTTTCGCGAAGATCTTTCGGCCTGCCAATTTTCATATTTCTATTTAATCCTTTAAAATGACGTCATAGAGTTGGTTTAGGAATATTGTATTTTCTGTGAGCCTCATTAAATCCAATTTCATTATTGGATAATTTTATTAATGCCTCCTCCATATCTTCTTGTTTCCAACTATTATAAATTCGTTTTGCCATGATTTAGGTCTATAATACAAATTTCAAAACAGTATTTTAAAGTCAAGTGATATTAACTAATTCTAAAGAAAATTCGCATTTATTATATCAAAGTTATGTAACCATAAATAGTAAACTCCTAAGTCGTACGATTTAGGAGGCGGTACGATTTATAATTATAATGACCATAACCAAACACAGAATAAAGCTAACACCATTTTGTTTGCGGCAAACAACTCCTTAAATGTTACAACACGACTTGCAAATATGAAACATGATATTATCAATAATGTGTTTGCATGATGAATTACTAAACAGGCAGTAAAAGTTATACGAAAATGACGAAAAACTTATTTATTGAGATATTGCCTTTCTACGGTAATTGCAAGAGACGAACAAAATGGGAAACAATATGATTGCCTAGATAGTAACTTATTTTGCCAGAAAAGGCGCATATCACGTGCTATTATGCCTAATATTTAAAAGGTACGATTTAAGCAGTGGTACCCTAATCCGTTCTTATAATTTAGGCTTTTACTATTATGAGTTTTTAAGATTCTTAAAATATTCTTGAAAAACTGGAGGGATGTATGGTATTATAGTAAACACATAATATCTTTATGTTTTCCTTCCGTTACTGGTCTAGTGGTGGTGTATAATGGAAGTACTTAAATATTTCCGTATATTTTTGGTCTCCCTCTTTTAGGTAAAATATCCAAACCGTGGAATTTAGAATCATCTAAAGAAGTTTTATAGAACATCTTATAAGATTCATTTTGCAAGAATCTCATCCATTGAATTTGCAGCGAAGAGACAGATTCGCCCGTGGCATTTTTCACTCTTCTTGTCGTTGACTCTTCCAGTGGTTTCGTTGAACTAAAATCCAACTACGTCATTCGTTTTACCGAAAATGTATTTCTTCTTCTACACTTTTCTATCAATTCATAATAATGTTCAGGGTTGTATAAATAATTTACTTTTCTTATTTTCATTTCTGTCAACCTAAAATCACGGTCATTCGGTAGAAAGGAATGACCAAATACCAAAAATTTAAGGGTATGTTTATATAATTTTAAAAATTTTTTGACTTAGACCACTTTAATAATTAACACTAAATGAATTCCATATAATGTTTAAATTGCAACCACTATCTAGTGGTTCTTTTTTGAAAATATCATAAAAATTACATTTAATTAAATTAGGTTATAATAATGTGATGTGAAATAACTGATAAACTAATTTTTTTTAAATTTTAGACCACTTTCATAATTATGGGCACATATATAATAACAAAACACAATTGGAGGAATACCGTGATCAGAAGTCGGTCAGTTTATGTCCACACATGTGGTAGTGACTTGATCTACTATGGGGAATACTCGAATTTTATTATTACTTTTTTCGTTATCTCATTGTGCTCCAACTTGAACGCAGCATTTCATTAGTCAATAATTTTGTGTTAGAGTGTTGAGTTCGTAGGATGCAATAAAGAATTACAATAAACTTCTACAAGTTGATGTTCAAATTAAAGTTTTTTTTAATTCGATAATGAAATTTCCAGTATAATTTGTATTGATGATAATTTTTTGCTACTATATAAAAACAACGATTTTTTGAAGTTGTTGAACATATCCCCTTTGCAATATGTCGCATGTATTTTTCTATATGACTTTTTGCACAGTTTTCTAAATAACGTATCTACCGTGTAAAAGAAGTAGGGTGTATTTTCTTTGTAGTGACGTATGTGGAAAATGGTGGAAAATGTGGAAAGAGCCGAAAAAATCCTATGCTTCCATATTTTATGTAGATATGAAATACAGTTTTTGTGTAAAACATTTTCCAATATCTCTCACCATTCTTTGGATATTACACGATAAAGAAAATTTTCTACTTTTCTCATACAGTGTATTAAACCGGTACAATCAATTTCTGCGGACAAAAATAAGTTTGTGTTATGCTATATTATAAATTACAGCACCTGTAAACGAAGTTTCATAATTTGCTTCATTTCCGGGTTTTACAGGTTCCCTTGTAAACGAAGCACATGCAGCATACGTCATTAATTAATTGCGACCTAAATGGGAGGAACATTCTCTACATCCACGATTGCTTAAGGTGCTAGATTCCGTTCCATCGAGTGTACATAGAAGATAAATTTAAATTAATGGTATTACCCTTTTTCCCATGACTTAACAAGGACATACATTATAATTCTAAACAATCCAATTTCATGATGACTTCTTTCATAAGTTTTAAAATGAATCTGCACATTGAAGTTCTTGTTAGCTAAATTTTACTGTACAGTGTAGTCATTGATATTTAGCATTTTTATCTTCAATTATTAAATATTATGACGCTTATAAACACCAATCATCGCTGAATGAATTGTTTTGAATTTCCATAAACATTCAAAGCCGCGTCGTTGTATTACCATAATATGTATATTTAATTTTACTTGAAGTTTTCAAATCTTATGTAAAGCTATAACCGGTATGATCCCTGTTTTCATAAATTTTCTACTCATTTTATTTCAACTATAGAAGTTCGCTATGAATTTTTACATTTAAGTGAAGTATCGTTTGATATCTGTTATCGATGTTATTAGCAAATAAAAATAAATCGTTTGAGGTTGGGTGCATTAAATAGTTATTCCTAAATTGGTTTCCAATACCAATCAAACATTTTTGAAAAGTAATTCGAATGACGTATAGCTAAAAATCGCCAAAACTGTAAATATTGCAAAAGCGCTGTCAAGTTCTAAGTAACAATAATCAAAGCTAACAATGACAAAATTCAATACCTACGGTTTTTGTTATAGCCAGATAAAAAAGAATCATCTAAAATTTTGTTT
Organism: Cerceris rybyensis; assembly: GCA_910591515.1. Taxonomy (NCBI): domain Eukaryota; kingdom Metazoa; phylum Arthropoda; class Insecta; order Hymenoptera; family Crabronidae; genus Cerceris; species Cerceris rybyensis. Next base: position 7,804,144 of record OU342789.1, on the reverse strand, counting down.
CAAGTTATTTTAATGGCAAATTGAAAAAGTAATTTAGAACACGAAGTATTTAAGAAGAGTATTTTTATAAAAATCATTTAGTTATTTATTCGCAGGTAAACAAAATGTGCATTTTTTTACCAACTTTCGGGCTGATGGAATTATGTAAAAATTTATTTCAACTAAAATAAGCAAGTTCTTCAGCAGTGTTGTAAAAGCAACTTTAAAAATAATAAATTTTATGCATACGACAAGACCCATACTCTTATCATTTCGATACGTCACATATAGGGTAAGTCCGGGGGAGATGGCCCTAGTAACTTTAAGACTCTATTGTGAAGGAATTATGACGAATAAAACATTGAATTAATATAGAACATAAACTTTATTTATTACTCTTATCAAACATTAACGATAAATTACTTTAAAGAACGCAAACAATGTAATTTTAAACTTTTAAAAAAAACTAGGACTGGCCATCTCTCCCAGAGTGTCCGGGAGTGATGGCCATAGTGATCGGGGGGAGATGGCCAGTACTCTTTTTGCCTTTCCCTTTGCCCTTGAGATCTTTTAACTCCTTTTTTTTCTTATTACCGCAGTAAGAACACATATCCTCAAACTCGGTGCAGTTTTCATGCACCCAGAACATACAAATATTGCATTGTATCTCATCTTCAGCTAATTGTGTCCTGTAATAATTATCACCGCAACCTCTGCAGTTTTCTTTCTCTCTATCTTCAGATTCACTTTCAGAGGTATCATAGAAAACGATGGGAATTTCTTCGCAACTGCTATAAGACAACCTACGAATTGCCTTTCGTTTCTGAACAGTATTTTTTTTCTTAGGTCTATCAGTCTTACTTTCCGTTTTTATTTTTGGTTTTTTTGACTTTTCTTCCTTTTTCTCTTTTTCATTTTCTTTCAATTTTCGTTTTTTAATATGCTCTTCAGATGTCAAAAGTGATCAGTGACTGATACTGAACTTTCCGTTCAGGCCGCGTCCAAATTTTATGGCCATCTCTCCCGTAAATATTATGGCCATCTTTCCCGATTGTCCGGGTGAGATGGCCACATTACTTAATTAAAGCAGCTTCTCAATTTTGTAGTTAATTTTGAAGTTAGAACACGAGAAAGTTTGTTTACTTCACATAGAAAGCATGAAAACGGACAAAACTTTCAAAACTTCTTTATGACCATTTAATATGTCAACCGCTTAGCTTAGATCGAACGTGTTATTAAAAAACAAAGTCAAATTTCTCACCTTTCCGTAATTGTTTCGCAAAAAAATCCACTAACACTTTTTGCCCGTGCCAAAACGAATCGATACTAAATTAAAGTACTGCCATTTATGAATTATTGCTTGAAGTTTTTTCTATTGGCCATCTCTCCCGTACGGCCATCTCCCCCGGAATTACCCTAATACTTCTTCCTACATACCTATACAAAGATGTTGACTCACAAACTGAATGCTTGCAGCCAATCTAGTGTAAACTTTAGATATTTCATAGATACAATTGAATTTAATTTCAACATTCTTGCAACATGAAAGTAAGATATCATTTTATTTGCGATTTACGTTAATGCCATATTCTGTTGAACAAGTTATAGGTTTTTCTTTACTGTAATATCTAACTTTTTACTGAAAAAAAAACAATCCAGATTCTTTCATAATTAGCAGACATTTCCGGAATTTGTATTAACTTTCACTATTTCCAAACAGAAATTAATTGCAGAAACATCCGCATTGATTTGAATCACCTTGAAATATGTTTTAGAGGACAGTATTCTGAATTACTCAACTTAACCGGTATAGTATGTATGTAAATACCGAAATCATCTATATGCGGCAATACGAATAGCTTTTCACTAATAAACGATTGGAAAGTTACACTTTCAATTGCATGGATGACAAAGGTGGATGACATTTGATTTTTCTTAAAATAGTCAGAAGACGAAGTGTCAACAGACGTAATATAACTTATTGTTAGTCTGCACACAAAATGCACATTTCACTGTTACAACAACGACAACACATTCGTAAATTGAGTTTGGACAGTTGATTTTCAAATAACATTACGATCCCTGCAAACAAAGTTGCCGATGCCTCTTCACCCCATAACCTTCTGAACAAATAATAATTTCATCGAAAAACAAAAACCATGTAGACCCGGAAGTAGACGATTTCGTATTCAGAAATCGCGCGCAATGACCTCCTGAACTCGATGATCGGAGAGAAAATCTGCCGGTCGAACCTGAATGACCAGTCGTAGAAAAAGCCCTGTACTTTTTGCATCAAAAATAATTGCACCACTGGGATTTTGCGGAAGGTTTTATGGAGTATACTGAAAACATGCATCGGCTCGGAGTAATAAACTTTAAATTGCTCAGCAAATAGTAAGATTCCTGGTTACGTTTTTCTATGCCAGCAAGATCACACGTAATAGATAGAGAGTAACAAGGAGAATAAGATAACAGGTTCTAAATATATTTCAGGATTAATCTAAATATAATATTAAAATTTCGTAATAAATGGAATAAGAAGTGGTAAAAAGCTGTTTGCCATCCATAAATAACACTTAAGGTAGCCCGATTTAACGTACACAATAAGAATTTTTTTCTGATAGCCAACCGGATAAGGAAGTCACGGTTATCGTTGAGTTTTATCTGCGACCTCCATAGAGATCGACTCGTACGATCTAACTTTCGTGACACGAAATGCGGTGGTTTACCTGCAAGGTGAATGGATATACCGCTACCGTGATGAAAGATCATCGATTGTTCTGACCTTCTTAGCTGAGACTTCACCCGTTCCAATTTGGAAGCGAATGGATATTTATGTCTCACTGTAATTTATGAAAGACGCATCAATTCCAAGTAACATCGCAATCTACGCTAATATATCATAGATTATGGATCGGAAGTGAGTAGAAAGCAACGTTAGAGACAATCATGGCATACCGTTAGCGTCAAGTTTGCTGATATTTGCGAAAGTAAAAGTATAAATATCGATTATTCAACGATACAATGACAGATTCCGGTTTTGTAAACCATAAAACACATTAATGCGGCGTTATGCATCACTTTCTACTTAAATCGAAACCAGTTTTCGGTTTTCAGCTCAAGTCATTAACAAACAAGTTCTCCGTCGATCGAAATTGCACATCTGAAATTTCGAGCCAACCGAGAAGAAAACAATCCAATGATTTTTATTTGCGGCGTAATTATTGAAGACCATGATGAATTGTATCATAGAGGTGTCGTTTAATTAGATTGTCGCGTAATATTAATAACTATGATTACGTTTGATTTTTCATGTTTATTTATTAAAAATATACATTTTATTATTTATATAATCTCTGTCATTATTTGTGAAATTTTTCTCACTTTGAAGATAATCGAAAGGTCAAGGCCATTCCAATAGAAACATTTAGTTTTTGATTGAAACAAATCTATAAAATTGGTAACTTTGTATCGTTATTGTATTTGGTTCTATTAATTTATGAAGTAGAAATGTAGTAATTACATTGCACAAGGTACGAAATATATACGGAGTACAATAAACCTTAGAATTCTAACTTTCGTTTTTCTTCTACCTCCTCAAAGTTTTTATTGTACATTTTGAAACTATTGACGATATAACATACTGAATTCCTCCAATAAAACACTGTTATATTCGCAATCGCATTTATTTATATTATGACTCAATAATTTTAACTGGCTTGCTTCAAACCAGATAATGGAGAATTAGTATATTTACCTTATTTCGATTACAACTGTCAAAATGGTTCTTCATGAAAAAATACGTTGACAATATGAAAGCAAAAGTTTTTGCGAATTTAGAAAATTTGTACTCATGACCTGCACATACAAAATTACGATTCGATTTATAAATAAATATTACACAAGTTTGTTAAAAGAAAAGGTGTAGTAGGATGTCGTATAAAATTAAATATTTATTAGTGTAAATAATGAAAAGACGTAGATTTGATCTTTTCATTGCACAGTGTTAAATCTGACTAGTGAAAATGAGCTTATACATCTTTATAATGATAAATTACACAACTATATCGTTTATCAATGAATTTTGTATTCATTATCATGTATGCAGACACTTTGCAATATTAGCGGGACTGGAAAGTTACGTCGCGACGCGTCGTTTCGCTAGGTATTTTGCTTAAAAACCAATTGATTTTTAACGAATCAGTATTGCAAAATTGCACACTAGATGGAACAATTTGTTGATAACCGGAGTGATTACATCATTCATTAAAAAGAACTTCATACAAATTTATTTATTTGAATCTAAAAAAAAAACATTACTTTCCGGCCCGCCTAGTATAAACTATAAGTTCTTTATAGAGAAAAATTCACACTAAATTATATTTAATTGATTTGCCTATCCAGTCTTTTTGCAAAAATCGACATGTACCAATTTCATAATGAACGATAATCGATTGTTTGACGTACACATGGAGAAGCAGAGAAAGAGAAGAGAATTAGAGGCAATATGTCACGTTTGACGTTTTAATCGTCGGAACCAGTCGAGCCATTTGCTATTACCCGTTGCCTTCATTAAATTGACCTGACACTGAAAGCTTCAGAAAACAGCTGTCAAAACGAGACAATAGTATTACGGGCCTCTAGTTACTTTCATATCGTAAGAAAGTCTGCGATCTTAGTCCCTTTAAACTGTGACCACGGACTTGAATATATCCGGCTTAAAATTGACTCCTTTTTTAAATTAATGTTGTCTTCCCCAATTTCTCATCTCTTTTATTTCCGTCACGTTTATTTTTAATTTTCAGTTAGCTAATTGGCAATGATTACGATCTGAAAAATCTTTTGACAACGTTGAACAGCAAGTAACTGACAGTAAAAGTCAACCTTCGAGGCATTCGAGATACATGGATAAAGCAATCAATAAAAGTGATTTGAACTGAAAAGGGTTACTCAATATGTAGAGGTCAACTATGCTGTATCCTATTAAATCATTTCTTATTACTAAATATACACGACATCTAGTAGCAAATTTATGACACAAATGGTTATTAAAAGGCAAAGTTCAAAAATCACATACGTTTTACTGTATATATGGTACAAATACTCGAAATAATCAAATTTTAATGATATTCTCAGGCAAACTATATTGCTGAAAACAAACCAACAATACACCTTTATTGTAGATTTTATTTGAATATTATAATTATTATATAGGTTACATTAAATACGTTTTTTTTTTTAAATTGTTTACATTACACGGAAGAGTAGATACATGACATAGACTTCCGTTGTAACTAATTTGCTAATGACATTGGCTTGTGACAGTTATTTTTTATTTTCAGATATATGGACTTCAATACGCTTAGTTATTTCTATGATCGAATAAAAAATAAAACAGTGCATCATTTTACAAAATTAGTTTTACTTAGTTACCGACAAATTTAAAAAACGTTTAATTCTGCATAGATTAAGGTTTCTTAAACTATAACAGTACAATTCCCTATATAAACTAGCTGCCGTTTGATTGTTACATTATTCTAAACTATAATGTTTAAAAACTTAAAATGCGATATATAAAATTTGTTACTGCGTGACAGGTTTTTATTCGATTTCCATATTTCACATTCCCACAATTTCAATTTCACAAATCGCAAATATATTAATTTCCAAAGTAATTCAATTTTGGTAACGAATGAACAATATGTAGAAAGTATCTTTTAGTACCTTACAAAGAATCTCGAATTAAATCACAAGAGCGATATGTCATATTCTGAAAAGTAGAAAATAATCCAAATTAACAGGTATATAATCTCAGCATGATTAGTACATTCCAAATTGCAATAATAATGTGCACATTTACGTAATTAATATCATTCCACAAATTAAATTATCTTTGAAATTCTACAAGTGCCATCAGCATTAATTACCTAACGCTTAACCCGTATCGAACAACTCAATGTATGAAGGTTCTAATGAACGGCACATTCCCATTCGGAGAAAGAAGAAAAGAACAGTCACTCGACGGCTAACAGCTCAAAATTACATATACGATCGGCTCCGCGTTAACATGACAAGGTGAGCGCACGTGAAACCCGACTGACCGATTTCATTTGATTTTATTCGAAGACTGCATGAACTTGATCCATTATCATTGCGCAATGCGCCGTGGGTGCGCGGACTACTTGTCTTACGAGTACTTTGATTTAAAATGCCACTGACTTAAATGGATCATACGTCCTCCTTTTATCGCGATTCGTGTTTCCGACGGAAGAACTTTCGTTTACCGCTCGATCTCTTCTCAGGCCAAAGCCCGAACCTTTCATTATGTTGCAACAAAATGGGGGAGAAGTGATTTATTCTCTGTGGCTCCTTGCATATATTTTTTCGAACTTTTCTTTTGTCAATGCAGTTTCTGAGATATTTGAATTCAGATGATATTCCATTTTTTTCTACATTTAAAGATAAACTTGATTTTTAAAATGCACCTAGCCCCGAGTTATACGGAAGACTGGTTCCTTAGAAAACCGTGTAAATACAAGTCGTGGTTTTGGATATGTAGAACTGTGTAAATTGGTAGCAAACTAAAATTCTGTACTATCCACTCATTTATTTCAATGTGAAGTTAAAGTATTTTTTTTAATCTTTTATTTTAAAAACCGTGTGAAAACGAAATCCTATATATAAAGTGACCTGAAAACCAGGAGATGGGTGTACTTGCTATGAAATCTTGGAAGTAACGAGAACACTGTGCTACAAACTGTTACATTCTTTCTGTTACAGGAGATTTAACCCTCTATATTCCGAATTTTTTGTGGTATCCGAAGATCAGTTTTACGATACGATAATTAGAAAATGATAAAAATACAATTGTTGGATACCTTTTAAATTTTTTAAGGCATAGTATGCCAGTGAAAGTCAAGTCCTACTCTCTCCCTAAACTGTCGAACTCGGGTCAGAGAAAAACCAGAGATCCGCACTTGGGCCCTACCGAGGTATAGTAATAAATTACAACACTCCTCTGTCCCTTTTTCCTTCTTTCCTCCTTTTCTAAAAACCCTTACCAGCCTTCTCCTACGTACATCTCTCTCCGCTTCAATAAACGCAGTATTAAACGAAAATTCGAATAGTCATTTCTACGGGGTCACAACACAATTTTAAATAACAAATTAAACCTGCTTTTTAATCATTGAAATGTAAAGAATTTCATAATTTTAACGACGTAAATTATAATATTTGACGGAGTTAAAAAACTTTGAAGCATAGAATCTTCGACGTGTTTTGCGTTACTTCAAACTTACTTTACAGGGGCCCATAGAGGACTAATATCATATTAATAGCACTGTTTTATAAAGAACAATATAATAATTCGTAATTTCTGTAAATAGATGTATATATAGGTACTTTAGAACTGTAGTACGATACATTGGTCAAAATGTAATACCGGGTCTTGGGAGAGCAGTCATCGCGAGCAGACGTGTTTATTTACGCTCCATCTAGGTAGTGCTCGAATAACCGGCAAATTCCACGTGTAGTGTATAAAGTGAATTTCTTATATCTGTTACAGTGTGTGATTTAAAATCCACAAGTGTCTAAAAATCTCACATGATGGCCTCTGACAACAGGGGTCACATATCCATCGATAATCAAAGTTCTCCTCAATCCTCAGTTAATAAGACGTATGCAAAAGTAGCGGCTAACAGTTCAATTCCAAGGAAAGACCAGGCCATTGTACTTGATTCCATAGACGGTCTCTCTAACGATGAATATATAGACGGTTTGGAGCAACTAATCAACCCCAGTAACATAATGTTTATCTCCAAAATCTCTGGCGGAAGGGTATGTGTATTTCTATCCAGTGTCTCCTTAGTGGAGAAGATATCCAATAAGGCTATTCAAATAGGTAGTCTCTCACTGAAAATTAGACCGTTAATGGAAAAAAACAAAAGAGTGGTAATATCCAATGTCAGCCCTGTCATACCAAATGATTTTATAGCTGATTTATTAAAAAGCAAAGGATTAACATTAGCCTCTCAAATCAGCTACATTAGGGCAGGATTAAATAAACCGGGTCGATCTCATATATTATCGTTTCGACGGCAAGTTTTCATCAAGGAAGAAGACGAGCATCTCCTACCCGAATCTCTACAAATATGCTATGAAGATACAAATTACTGGATATATTTAAGTACAGACTCTACAAGTTGCTTTGTATGTAAACAGAAAGGGCACATTGCTAAGGTATGTCCTAATACTACAGAGAAATCGACTGTTGACATTCCTACAAGTATGGTCAATAACGCCGAGGTTTCCAAGGACTCAGTGTCTCAGATTCCAGAAATCAACATGAATCACTCGAATACAGGAGTAAAAAGAAATGCCCCACCGTCAACCTCCTCTGATAACACTATTGACGAACCATCATCGAATGGTCCATCTTTAAATCATGATGAAAACAGATCTTCACTTAATCCGGAAAAATTAATTAAAACAGACTTTTTAAAACCCAAGGCCAAAAAACCAAAGAGAATAGACGCTACTTGTCACAGCGTTCCTTCTTCAGAAGAAAAGTTACCGAATCTAGAAGAAACGTTACTACCAGCAAAAGATCTATTTGAACAACCTTCTTCGTCTTTAGTCCTAGACTATAATCAATTCAAACGATTCCTAGTCAAAACTTTGGGACAACACAACCTGTTAAATATTGCACAGGAATTCACAAACGATGTAGTAGGTTTGATTAAAATGATCGACGTAGTAAGACTTCAACTGGAAGACCGATCTCTTAAGGCAAGATGTTCCAGAATTAAAAAAAAACTTCTACTGCAATCTGCTGGTGACCCTGCATTGGATTCTGATCAATCCCAATCGTCTGACAACTCGTTCTACTAAAAATGGATATATCTTCTTCAATGACTCATCTGCGTCACAAATACCTTAAAATTATATTCGGTAATTTATTTTATTCATTTAGAAGAAAATTAATAAATTATACTCCATGTCATTGGTGCCTTTGAAATTAAGAATTCTCTTTTGGAACACCAGAAGTATTCAAAGAAGAAGATTAGAGATAGAAAGTATTATTAAAGACTTCGATGTGTTTATTGCTGTGGAAACATGGCTTAGTGCGGATGACGACTTTCAAATAGCGGGTTTTGTGCCTTTCAGGAAGGACAGAAACTACTCTAGAGGTGGCGGGATGTTAATTTTGGTTCGAAGGAGTTTTGCTTTTATAGAGTTAAGGAACATTACGTCCCCTCATCAATGCGTAGAGATATGTGGAATAAAAATTAATAATGTCAAGCCGGCTTTGGATCTTTTGGTTTGTTACAGGGCCCCGGGTTTCACACTTACCCAATCTGAATGGAATAGTATCATTGGCAATATGGACTCAAATCAAAACGGCATTCTAATTGGTGACTTTAATGCTCACAATAAGAACTGGAATTGTTACAATTCTGATGCGAATGGTTTGAGACTTGGCAATGCTATTGATAATGGAAACCTGTTTTTACATAATGAAAACTCTTTTACACATATTGATTTATATAGAAGTACAAAATCCAATATAGATCTTGTTTTGTCCACAATGAGCATCGCGGATCAAATTCGAGTGGAGGTGGGAGATGAGACCCGAGGTTCTGACCATTACCCGATTTGTATATTAGTAGATACGGATAAGGAATATTACAAGAAAAAGTCATTTAAAATTAAATCTATTCGCACTGACTGGTCGCGTTTGGAGTCAGTTTTGCAAAGTGAATATGAACTTTTCCTCAATAGTGATTATGATCAACTATCTTCTAGCAAAAAATATGAGTTCTTTGTTAACAGCATAACTAAGGCAATAAAGTCTATCACACCTAAGAAAAAAAATATAAATTTAAGCTCAGGGAAAAGGAAGAATCCGGTCCCTTGGTGGGATATTGAATGTGACAAAGTTAAACGATTAAGAAAGGCATCCTACAAAAAATGGCTACACACTGGCAATATGCAGGACTTAATTGAATATAAAAAGATGTGTGCCTTGGCGACAAAGATTTTTAAAAAAAAGAAAAAAAAAATGTTTTCAAGATTTTGCAGAAAATATTAATTCTCAAATGGACGCTTCTTACATATGGAATAAGTGTAGAATTTTCAAAAATAAATGGATAAAAATTAACCCGAAGCATGTATCAGATTATAAACAATCGGACAAAGTAATATGTGAGGCTATTAACAAACTAAGTCCTTCATGGGTCTGTACTGATCCTGAATGGTTTCCCCAGTGTCCTGAAAACGAATTTTTTGATATGCCATTCGATTATACTGAGTTTAATGTTGCATTGACCTCGACGAAGGATAAATCTTCACCTGGTATGGACGGAATTGATTACGATATCATTAAGAAAATCCCAATCAAGTTCAAGTTGCTACTTCTGGATATTTATAATCAAATGATCGAAACAAGGGATTACCCTTTACCATGGAAACAGTCTTTTGTGCACTTCATAAACAAGTCTGATGGCGAGAGTGTCCGGCCTATTTCTTTGACATCATGTCTGTGTAAGTTATTTGAAGCTATGATAAAGAACAGGCTGATGTGGTGGGTTGAGCACAATAATCTGTTACCTATAGAACAAAGCGGGTTTCGAAAAGGTAGATCATGTGTGGATAATTTAGTGAATTTATCATTGCAAGTAGACGAGGCTATGATAAACAAAAAAGAGGTCCTGGCAGCTTTCCTGGATGTTCGCAGTGCCTTCGATAATGTCAATACTGAAGTATTACTTTCCAAAATGGCAATGATAGGTTGTTCTTTGAAGTTGATTAAATTTGTTAAATTTTTAATACACGAGAGATACATTTATGCAGATACACTTAAAAATCGCTATAGATTGGTTTGTAAGGGAGTTCCTCAGGGTGGAGTTCTCAGCCCACTTCTTTATATAATTTACGCGACCAGTATCATACAAAATCTTCCAAAAAATGTCACAGTGTCAAAGTTCGCAGATGATATTGCAGTTTACACAATAACTTCAAATACAGAAAAAGGATGTAAGCTAGTTGAAAGAGCAGTGAATGTTATGAACAACAATCTGTTAGATATAGGTTTGGAGCTAGCTCCTCATAAGACAACTTTAATACATTTTAACAAAAAAAATATACAACCAGGAAAAGCTCAAATCAAAATTGGAGATACTGTAATCAAATCTAGTGAATCAGCTTGTTTTCTAGGTGTTATATTTGATTACAAGTTGTCATTTGATTTACACATAAATAATATACATAAAAGATGTACTAGAGCTCTAAATATTGTTAAATTCCTATGCGGTACGTGGTGGGGCTCTGATCCTAATATTCTGATTACTTTGTACAAAAGCTATGTCCGTTCAATTATGGATTATGCTGGCTTCGTTTACTTTCCAACTCGTAAGACTGCAATTGAAAAACTGGAAAAAATACAGTTTTGTGTAATAAGAAAGGCCATGGGTTATAGAATTACCACACCCACAAACATATTGCTGGCTGAGTCGGGTTTACCATTGATTCACGAACGTATGAAACACTTATCTTATTGTTATTTAAGTAAAGTATTATCAAACAAGAACTCGTCAAGCTTCAGGGCTATAATGCGGTATTACAGAGTATGTAAGAAAAATGGAGCTAGACGCAAACGAACTTTGGCAGTGTGTATTGAAGACCTTCTAAAGTCTGCTAAGGTGATTGAAGCACATGATTGCTTCAATGTGTTTAGTCACGATTTTAAAACCATAATGACATCAATTCCAATAAATATAGAATTCGGCAAAACATTGATCAAAGAAAACTGTCCGAATCATAAGCTAGAAGAAGAGCTGTTAAAAAATAATGCCACAGCTGTATATACAGATGGTAGTAAAATTTCTGACAGAGAGTTTGTGGGTACAGCGTGTATTTGTCCTGATTTAAATGTGGAAGTCAAGAGGAATCTAAGCAAAAGAGCTTCCATTTTTACTGCCGAATGTACCGCGATAAATGACGCTATAGATATTGCTATTAAAAATATGGATCGTAAATTTGTAATTTTTTCTGACTCACTAAGTGTTTTACAAAGTCTGAATAGCTGTAAAATGAGAGTCAAAACAAACAACATCGTACTCGAGATTAAAAGGAAATATAATATTTTGTTAAAAAATAATCGGAATAGTAATGGCATTAAATTTTATTGGATACCCTCCCATAAGGGCATTCATGGCAATGAACTTGCGGATAGTTTAGCTAAATCAGCTACAGAAGCCTATAACGTCCAAACACTGACAATTCCATTTACGGATTTGTATGAGGAGTTCAAAAAGAATGCGCATATACAAACCGAAAAAATCATGAAAGAACAAGGTTTGATAAAAGGGAAAATATTTTTCAACCATTATTATACAGGAAGGTCTGAGCCATGGTTTAAACATGAAAATCTTTCACGAGAATTTATTGTATCTATTAATCGGTGCAGAGCTGATCATTATGGCCTTAAAGCTTCTTTGTTTCGTGTAGGAATTATTGGTGACCCGACGTGTGAGTGTGGTCACATCAGTCAGGACATTAATCATATTGTTTGGCAATGTGACCTCTTCGACTGGCAGCGTGCTAGGCTGGTTTACCAACTGCGAAAAATTGGTCTCCAATTACCTTTATGTTTGGAAATGTTAATCGCCCGACCTAACATTAAAGCCTGCTTGCTCGTCTTTAATTTTCTTAAAGACTGTAATTTACGAATTTAATTTGATTTGATATAGTCTGTAAGGATATGTAATTAATGTAAAATTTCTATGTAGGTACAGCAGAAATAGATCTCAGATGAGATCTGAAATGCTTAATAAATAAAAAAAAAAAAAAAAAAAAAAATGTAATACCTGTTCAATTTTTACAAATATTTTGTTTGTGAGGCAGCTAGTTTGAGTTTCAAATAATATTCTGTAAGCATATTGGTAAAATAATATATTTACTCTTAAAATCAAAATTAGCCACAGTAGCCAGCAATGTGTACACATTTATAATAAGAAATAACTGAATCGCGAAAATAGAAGAGCAAGTAAAATACGTTTCAGATACTTCTTATCATTGTTATTATCATAGTTCGTTGTGTGCGCCTTCGACTCAAAAGAAAAGTTTCAAGCTTATTTTGGATTTCATCATTTCTACTTAAGCGAATACTTCCTTTCTTAAAATCACATTTTTATAGAGCAAAAATGATAAATGTTAAAATTATTATATATTCAGCACAACATTACTTTTATGACGTCACTATTTGATTATTAAATATATTAACAAATTCGTGATAACTCCCATTTAAAAGAAATATCACTGAATACGATAATACCAGTCATTGGTGACCTCCATAATGCTCAACATATTGTTGATATCCAACCAAAGATACCGATCATTGCATATGACCCACAAGGTGAATCGCCAGCTGTATGGTTGAAATTGGGCATGACCCATATGGCCAGTCATTGGTACCGAATATGTTAATCTACTTTGATATCGCTTTTTCATGGACGTTATACATATATCCTTATAAAACTGCTACCCGTATTCCTCACTTACAGCAACTTTCGGTGAAAGAATTTCAATATCAGTCCAGATAGTGGATTTTAATAAAATATTACATCTTATATCTTTGTCAGATCAATAAATACGTACTGAACACCTTCATTAAGCCTGAAAAACTTCTTCCCAAGAGATATTCGAAGGCACTCCTCAGATCAGATTACAAACTTATGCAAAATTCTATTGAATCTCAGTGTTTGTTTACAAGATAAAATGTTTGAAGTGTAATAGTGACACATTTCTCTTTAACATGTCATTTCAATGGATTGGTAATAAGCTAGTAACACTGATGAAATAGTTGCGTTGTGACGAAAGTCTCTTACATTTTGCACTCTTCAGAGCTATTTTAATTTCTAACAAAAGAATAGGATTTGATCTTTAATTACTTTTTACAGTTATTTACTACCATTGCTAAATATTTTCCTAACTACTAACTTCTTAAAATAGAAATTAGAGCATTTCAGATATTCCCGTTTTGAGCATTTTTTAAACATATTCAAATATTTGCAGTGCGCAGAAGATATGCATGATTATATTTGATAACGTCTATAGAATCATTTTCGTCTCTAGTATAAATAACATAAGCATTTTTTTTTAGCCTTTAGCATAAAGGTCTTTTTTTAGATTGAAATATTTAACGGTTCGCGTTTTAACGTGTTTAAAAATATTAGTTTCCCATTCCCGAGAAGATTTACTTGTTCTTATTATCCGGGATATTTATATTTTTCTTAGTGTAAGCAATATTCTATAAACATTGCAAAATTTCCATTTTTCATTAAGGTAAAGTGGCTTATGCAACTTAATAATAAACATGTTTATATTATATCGGTAACTAGAAACATTTCTCTCTGACACAGTTTAAAATTCTGTCAAAATAAATTTACGGCGTGAAATTGTAAATGATTTATTTAAATAGCTCGATTTTTTTAAAATACCTTATACCAGTTCCAAAATAACCAGTTTAAATGTTGAAATTTGGAAAGTTGCAATTTTTGAAACTGATTTTCTCACAAGTGTAACTTGACGGCAATAAATTAATGTGATAGATCTAATCAACGTTGAAAAATATGGGGGAAAAAAGTGTAAATATTCTTTCTGACAAAAATGATAATGACTATGGTGTATGTAGTAGTAAGATACGCATTCCGGAACAGGAAGAAGTAGTATTTCGTAGATTAAGGTAGAAGAATATGTAGGTAAGAGTAATCTAATGTATATTGGTCATGTAAATCGTACCTTCAGATTTTCTTGCTTATTACTGAACATAAATAACCTAGATTATCATACAAGAATCTGAAATGAATGATCGTTAAAAAATGTAAACAAGAAATTCATAAATTATTTTCTGCTTCCTCTATATTATAAACATGTGTAATATACGTTTCGCTGATTAGTTCTGGGCTAATTGGTACAGCGATCAATAATTTCAATGTCACGCCATGATTTGATGAAAGTGCCAATCAAATTTACATTTTCAACTTTGTCAAAAATTATTATTTTGGAAGAGTTATAGCTCTTCTTATTGCCTAAGAAACTTCATCATTATTCTATCAAAATTTTGTTTCAAAGTTAATATTTTCCGTATAATATATAATATATTAAAATTAATGAATAATACGAATTTATAGCAATAATATATTATAGCCCCAATTCATATATATATATTTTGAGGCAGAGACATATTCCTATGAACAAAATTTATTCATACAATTTCAATCATCAAATATATTCAATAGAAATAAAATTTATTCAAATATATATAATTATATTGATTAATACTTATTCAAAGAAGTATACCTCATCTTCAAAATGAAAATATGTTAATACAAGGACACGCTGTAATACAACCGTATCAAAACTATCAAGGATGACACGTTTATTGTTTTGAAATTCATGCAAAAAATAACAAAAGTTATCAGCGCCAATAAAAATACACTCAAAAGAGACTTAAGAATAAATCTCAAACACCCTGAAATGTTATGTTGACGAGATAATTTCGACGTGTCATCGACAATGAATGAGAATTTCTGTTCACCTCGTTGGAGTTGCTCTGAAATTTGGTGGGAATTAAATTTCACTTTGCTCGGAGCTAATTACAGGGCGACGCGAAGTCTAGACCAAGGTCTAATTAAATTATTCGCTAGCCACGAAAGATCAATTCATCGGTTTGATCTTTCGTTGAGAAACACGTATAGATTTTACAAGAAGAAGACCTTTCGCCATTAAAAGCCTCCATTATTTATCGAAGAAGAGTTTTTGTTTGGCAACATCGACGAAAAGAAAATGTTACTTGCCTTTGCAACATTTTAAAGTGACTTTTACGACCGATATATCACGATCGAAGGTAAATCGCAAAAACGAAACAGAAGTATCAAAGAATTTTAATGCGTCATCATCCTGCTTGTTACCCGGAAGTTTTCTTAGTAATTTATGCAACAATGTAATTTACATTTTAATTTGGTTACACTATGTATTCAAAGTTTGATTGAGAGACTATTTAAATTATATGAGAACTGCAGTTTCCGTGGCATTAAAAATTTGTTAAGAAGCTACGCGATTAAGTATTTTATGTATCGTTCCGGATAATTTGAAAATTATTCGGGAGGCACTTCATTTAATATTTATTATCCAAAATGCATTTATATTTGATCTTATTCACGTGTTTACAACGAATCATTGAGTTATAAATATCTTGTGCTTTATTACTGTGGATTAAGTTTCGTTTTACCTTTCCAAATAAAACGTTTGCCTTAACAAATAACAAACACAAAACAGCAAATAATTCCTGTTATGCACTTCTACCTGATACGTACCTCTGACAAAGAATCATATAATAAGCGTAGTCCGTGATACAGATGATTGAATTTCTGACAGTATCGAATATTCTGAAAACTCCAAGTAATTCTATAATTATCTTTATACTTCTACTAATTGTAAGATTGATGTATGTATATTTGAGAATGTTTGTTTGTATTAACAAGAATGATTGAAAAAGTGAAGACTTCTATTGAGATAATGAAAAATTATTAATAAAAAGGGCAAGTATAGCGTGAATGTTGATACGGTTCAGTCTTATACTAAATAATAATAATAACTTTATTTATATATAAAAGAAATTATACGTATACAGAAGAATATATAAAGGCTTTCATGCATTTGTAAGATACCGATTTCTCTGTTCAAATATATAATATAATACGGGCGTTTATAAATATTTGCGTTGATAAATACAATATCCAATAGTTTCATTTTTCACCATTATCCAAATATTAATAATGCTTCTTCGCGACGTCACTCTTGTAAAAATGTTCCTACGACGTATGCAAGGCGTCGACTCCGTAACGACTGCCTTGCTATCCCTCGTTGCTATTTCTGGGTCCTTCGAGGACCTCTTTTTCGCCGAAAAGCTTCGGTAGGGGTAAGGGTCATTTTCCTCCCTCGCTAGAGGAATTATCCTCTAGACCTAGACCAGTGAGGAGAATGTTTTGCTCGCCAGAGCCGTCCTTCGAGAAACACTGCCTCATTCACTCGTGCATACAGCCGAGATGTCACTGATTCTCAGCCACTCTGTAGGCGTCACGGCCGTGCCTATTGGCACTGGCATGACGTGGTGGCGCGTGGCGGCACGTTGGGGCGACATTTATATTTTACAAATTTTGCGACAGCAGAATGCCAGGCCTTCTCGCGTCAAAGTAATCGGGGCGATACATTGTACAATGTAGTCTCTCCCCAGTAACTGTTAATAGGTTTCCACATTACCCATGGATTTATACCAATGCACTTTTTTTTGCAGAGTTATCCTCTGAAGATCCATTCTACTGTATCGATGTCTTTTTCCGCTGAATCGTCGGCGAGAAATCGCATAAAAAAATAAAGAAAGAAAATATTTATGGTAATTATATAGATTAATGTCCACCCCACCAATGACGCGCACGACAAACAAATAAGAATAACTCGTAGAGTCGCAAAAAGTCGCAAGAAAACTCAACGGGGCTGTAAGGGACGGGGTCGTGTGCCGTAATTGAGGCAAATGAGAGCTTTTCAAATGTTATTTTCAACACGTGTTTATACACCGTCCAGCAAGAAACTGCGCACTCTACCTTTTTACATAACGAAATTCAGATGGCGCACTAGCATCCTCCCACCTTGAGGTTCGACCTCAACAGGAATTACAAATTACATCCCTAATCTGTTCGGTGGTCTAACAACGCGCCCACCTCGAGTGATCGTCACTCTCGTCGGACTTCTTACCTCATTGACACCATTCAACACATCGTCCCGTGGCAATATCTGCGCTCTGTCGTCAATTGCTACATCCAGAAGATACACTCTCTGTATGGGACGTATTCTTCGACAACCTCAAGAAGTCTCCTGAGCAGATGGACCTTCTCGCTAACAACTGCCTATTCGCACCATTTTGTTGATTTAATCCGCCCTGCACAGCCTCCTGAAGGAGGCCGTTGACAAAGTCGTAGCATTGAAATTTCTTCATTTATTTGGCAGGAGGAGAGAGAATATCTATCCCCTCCAGATGGAATATCGATCCCGTTGACGAAACGCGATGGTGAACAAGGAAACAAAACGCATGATGTTCCATTGCCTCCTCGTCGCGCGTTGCGTTTCGTCAAGAGAAATCTCCCCATGTGGTGGGGGTAATTTTGCCAGATTTTGTCCTGTTTTTACTATGGTGATGTTAGATATTTGGTGTATACGCCGATGTCCTCACTGTCGCCACCCAAATCGCGTGGTCTCCCTTGCTCCGATCTGCAGCGTTCTCTCTCTTCGTTTTTTAGTTCGATTTGTATGCGTAGCTCTTTTATCGAATTGCGAGAGAGAACGTGAAGTGCCTTCCTGTACGTGTGACAAGAGGCATGGCCCTTGACGCCTGGCGAATCTGACCCTGCCGAAACAGGTTTACCTCGTAGGAGACTGTTCCGTCGCAAGCAACAGTATTTAAGATTAGTTAGAACCGGCAACTTTACGATGCGGACGACGTGCACAGCTGTCCTTCAATATTCACAATTTCAGACCTTTTATTAATTACTAGCTTCACCGTTTTTCTGGAAGGTGAAGAAAAGGGCCCACGTGTTTAACGGAACACTCTACCGTGAGTTTAAAAACATCTGGGCCTTGCAAATTTCTTACCTTCCAGGTCCTCAACAGCTGTGCATCGTAAAGGTCCCAAGAATCAGCGTTTGGCTTATTACCTGGCCTAATCACTCATAGAGCATTCGACTTCCACCCTACCAGCCCCAAATTTGTTACCGGTGGATGGGTGGAGTCTTACCAAAATCAAAGTTCCACCTACATGCCTATGAGTGGTTGGGTCGAGGCCCTCCTCTAACGAAGACATCCCCAAGGATGTTAGGAAAGGGAAAGCCGAAGCTTTAAAAATGCAAGCTCCGCGACAAACCACGGATTCTCTCAAAAATCGGAACAAGTTCTTACACGCAATTTCACCCGCGTTCCGATTATCCCGCGCAATCGACGAGTCGACTTCTCAAACGAAATACTCAACTTGTAACACACACTTTCACTTGTATATATTGTACAGTCAAATAATAACCAAGTTTAGTTTACCTAAAATAATAACATTTCCTCACACGAAACATCTTCCACTGAGTTATCACCACCGGAAGCAATCGTTCGGGTAGCACTCGGCGATTCACTCATTCACACGTAATCGGTGGTCGTAAGAGAGACTTCTTGAGGTTGTCGAAGAATACTAACTCACCACGCGTAGTCCTCAATCGCACAACACGCACATTACTGTCTTTTTCTATGCAAGCATTTAACCCGCCAAGCCTAGATTCGTGAATATTTTCAAAACATCGTCGTTGCACTGATTGCAGCAATTTTATTTCAGAGACTCTAATCTCTTGCACGGATAATTCTCCCCTCTTTCACATAGAGGATGGATTTTTGCAATTACCTACAAATCGACTTACCCAACCTATAAGTCGCACAATCTTCGGATAAACAGAAAAATAACGCTCATACCACTATAACTGTTCAATTTGTTGATTTGCCGCTGCATGCACCGCCAGTCCAATCGACAAACCATTAACCCTTTCGCTACGGGCGGGTTCTCCGCCGCGGTACTTCTGCTGAACGGAGCGCCGCGACATCACTGCACGCTACGCGACGCCGATCGTCAGCGAGAGTACCACGGCGGAGAACCCAAGCTGCTTGAATGTTTTCGGACGAAAAAATTTTTCTCCAAAGGGTATTTATAAATAAAGAGTATTCCAGGGTATTTATAACGTCTTAGCATGCGCTCTTTAATTTATAATATGAGAGGAAGTAACATTATGCAATATAATATAATATAATAAAACAATATAACATATTATAACACAATTCTACAAATAATACAACATAATATAATACAATTCTAATAATGTAACTGCGTATGATATTTTTTAAAGCATGGTGTTACACACAGGCTAACATTGCAAATTTCGCATTGGTATCGCGATCTCTTTCTCTTGTCATTCCTTGAACAAAATACACACTTTCGCAGCTGATTTTTCCGTCTTGGATTTTCATTTGTGTATATTTGTGTTATTTCAGTTGTCAGCAACAAATGGTGCAAAAAAAAACACTATCAGTGCATGCCCAGAGTCAGAAACTTATGCAAAACGGTTGGCCGCAATAGCTCAGTGGCATCTTGCGGAGAGCCACTATAGTGGCCCGTAGTACCTCAGTGGCATTTTGCGGAGAGCCACTATAGTGGCCCGTAGTACCTCGGTGGCATCTTGTGAAAGGCCACTATAGTGGCCCGTCGTAGCGAAAGGGTTAAGTTCGTCAGCACTCCCGAGTGGTGCTGCGGACTTCTTCTTCGATGGCCTCATATACAGTAGATCAAGGAGTTTAGCTAGTTGATCATTTCTGGGTCCTTCGAGCAAATCCGCCTGCTTCTTCCAACCGTTCTGTTTCACCCAACCAAGCTTGCCTTGCCTTTCACCTTGCAGGTTCGGACCTATTAGCACGAGCATGGTGGCGCATTGGGCGACATTCGCAACTAACCGCTCACGCTGGAAAGACGTGCCGCGCTCGCCGAGGACAGTAAACAAAACGATGCGCGTGACGCATCGAGTAAGGTTATATGTCGAGCACAGTTTCAGATCGCACCACGTCGCGTGTAGGATAAAATAACAGTGTTAGTAGTACAAAAGTATGCTCAGATATGTCTTAAAATCTAAGTCTCAGCCGACCACAGAAAACAAAACGATGCGCGTGACGCATCGACTGAGGTTATATGTCGAGAAACAGTTTCAGAACGCACCACGTCTCAAGGCAAGGCAGGCTTGGTTTGGTGAAACAGAACGGTTGGGAGAAGCAGGCGGAGAGTTGCTCGAAGGACCCAGAAATGATCAACTAGCTAAGCTCCCTGCTCTAGACGAAAGCCGGGCGTGAAAACGCCTAAGCTCAACCGTCTCACTGGAGCTAATTGTAAGCCTTACACATTATATTATGTAATACTGTAAAGAAAAATTAGATCTGACTCTTAAAGTTTACAGTGGTACTTTAGCATTTTTTATCCAAGGAAAAGAATTATATAAAAAAACTAGTTTGTTATGCGTAATATGGTGCTACGAGTATATAATATATATAGCAATTCTGTATTAAATATCGTACATGAATTGATAATGAAAGGAATCAATATTTATGTATTTAAAGTAGAGCTTGGGATTAATTGCTCGCTGCATGCGTCGTTGGAGAAACGCAGACTACATCCTCTAACCGCACATCTTCGATAGTGCTTGGCTGCCTTTGAACATGGCGGGATCTGCGATCCAAAAATGTGTTGTTGGAGTCAAAATAGTGTAGAATCTCCTCTATCTCTATCTATATATATTTATATTTATTCTTCATACTTTTCTCTATCAACTATATATACATATTAACCCTCGGACTACGGACCTTCTAGCACCGCCGACGGCGGCGGTGTCTCTATAGACCCACATCTATTTTCACTAATACTATTACGCGCTCGCTCGCGTCGAAACATGAGTCATAAACATCCCACTAATACAACCGCATCTTATCCTCGCCGGCGAGAAGAAAATTTTTTTGCTTGTGTTCTCTACAACTATTGGAGTACTAAATTTTTAACAATAATTTTGATGAAATCGGCAATAAATAAATTATGTAATGTTTTCTAACTATTCCTATATGAATATACGAAAAGGTTTTTTGGAAGATGTGCAGGAAAAAAAAATTTTTTTTATTATGTATAAATAAATTACATTTATTCTATATTTCTTTCACAGTTATTACATTTAACAATTTTTTGTTGCGTCGAGTGATTGTGACAAATGTGTCTTTTGCAGTTGTCACATGATGCAGTATATTTATTATTGTTTCCGATGCAAATGTAACATCTAGATCGTTTCTTTCCAGCTATTGTAACGTTCTCTTTTACAATTTTCCTACCCGTCGCTTCTATTGCTTTTACAGTATTCGCATGGAATGTAATGTTGTGTTTTTCAAATTCTGAAGCCCGCCTATCTATATTTTTTTCGGCTAATAATTTGCCTAGCGATTCTATAAACAATTTCCTTTTTGTTTTCATTTTATTATGATTTTGCCAATCCGGATTTTTGAGTTGCCAAATAACAAACGCGTTATATGCTGCGATATCCAAATAATGCATAAATATTGACAAACTCCAACGGCGAGTACAACGTCTACATGAATATTCCCTAATTAATTTATCTAATGTATCTACGCCGCTTTTCGTGTTATTATAAAAGTTTATTATATCCGGTTTAAATTTTTTTTCCGGCGCTGATATATTGTGCTCGTGGTGTAGCGTCGAGAGCATCACTACACACTTTCGTGCTTTTGGCACGTAAGACACTAATGTTATTTTGTTACTAAATAAATATTCTGACGAATATTGCGCGCGATTTCTGGTTTCTACAAGAACTTTCGGTAAGTCACGTCTATTTTTCCGCATTGTTCCGACTAAAAAAATGTTGTTTTCCAGAAGATGTTCTGCCAAGCCAATGTCTGTAAAGAAATTGTCCGTGGTAATTGACCGATGTGAGTCCTTCCAAATTTCAGACAATTCTTTCACCACACGCTGTCCTTGCTGCTTCTCGGGTGTGTTATCCAATTTACCAAGATAAACCTCCATGTTGCAGCAGTAAAAAGTTCTTGAATCACACAGTGTCCATATTTTTACACCATACTTTCCCGGTTTACTGGGCATGTAAACCTTGAATCGACAACGCCCTCGAAACGTCATCAGCTGTTCGTCAATGCATCCAACATTTGACGCATTGTAACAATTTTTGCAATTGTTAACGAAAATTTCCGTAATTTCCCTTAGTGGGGCTAACTTATCATTCTCCCTTCTTATTTCGCGCGTCGTATAATCGTCAAAGCGAATATATCTCAATATATCGGTGAATCGATCACGAGACATCGATGCAGCATAAAACGGTCTTGAGAATGCATAGTCCTGCTTCCATAGATCGGTTTTTTTTTCTCGCGATTCTCTGAAACGTCCTATCAAGAGTAAGACACCAAAGAACGCGTCAATTTCTGTACGATCTATCTCCTTCCACGTTTTATTTAGCGGCATACTTTGCTTAGCCTTCAGATTTGTATATAAAATTATTTTATCAATGATTTCTTCATCGATAAATAAATGAAAGCAATCGGCTATACTTTCTGCTCCTTCACTCTGCGCCGTTAGAGATGGTTCGAAAGTTGCTTGTGCAGCGGTATTATTGGACGGTGCAATATATTTCCACGTGCGATCCGCAAAAGTAAAATCTCGCGGATCCACTTCTTCATTGGATACTTCCATGTCGACTTCATCCAGTTCGCGTTCTTGCAATTCCGGTTCACTGTCACTATCCGATACATTCGATGCACCGTCGGATGAAACATTGCAATTATGTGTATCTTCCTCTGCGACAAATTGCTCAAAAAGAGATTGTTGAGACGTTGACATTTTAAATTTCACAGTAAAATGAAACGTAAGGAGATATTTTCTACACGTGCTTTCTTGTACGACGGTTCGACTAAAAATGACCATCGTCGCCGCCAAAATATACTTTTCTAGACCCATTCCGTTGTTATTGGGAAAAGTCATAATTTTATGACAGTCTACGACTTTTTCGACCCTTCGACGGCATGTTGACGAAATGGAAATGAAAGGATCGCGCAGGTAATCGAACCTACGGCAGGTCATCGTGTACAAACCAGACCTCGTCAAGCTAACCGACTCTTTTATATATTATAAGTCAACATGTACTTGCAACACGGGTAATGAAAAAAGAACAAGCACGGAAATATTTATTTCTTACGAACGTCTTGTATGAATCTCCGCAGAGAACTGATGCGACTCGAAAGCAAATGCTTGCTGCTGAGTCACTTACACACTATTAGGTTGTATCGAACACAACATCGTAAATGTGGTCGTTATCGCTCCGGAGGCGCCAAGTGGTTTCTCAAATTACATATTTGCTAGTGTGCGTGTCACTGTGCGCTAAACGCTGAGTCTCCAGAGACATAGCCATCGCCTCGCGAGGGTTAACTAATTAACAATATCATAGCCTAAATGACAAAATCATAAAATAGAAACACTCACTAAAATATATAACCCTAATAACTCTAGTACATACTAATACTCTCCACTAAACTCTGTATATATCTCCACTATATCTCTCCTCGCAACAAACTCTGTGTCTCAACTCTCTCAACTGACTCTCCCAAAAATTCAAACTCGCATCCACCCTCGATACTCTTTCTCACAGCATGCATTCTTCGTCTTTCTCACAGCTTGCATTCTCTATTGCACTCACTAATTTTCTCCTTGTCCACAGATTAAACGTCCACTCTAGCTCTCGAATTCGTCGTCTTCCAAATCACGTATTCTAAACATTCACTCTCCCATACACAAAATCCATCCACACTCACTAACTAAAATCTATCTCCTATTTTTTAAAAATTACGATACTACAATAGTGTTGACTCGTGTACTCTTTGCCGTGGTTCCGGTTAGGTACAGTGTCAGACTCCTCGGACAGTTAAGTCGTTGAAGTCAAATTCTTCTCTTCTCTCGGAATAATAAACTTGACACTCTCGATTTTGGTTTTCGTGTTTGTTTACTATAAACGAAGTAATGAGTATATATACGGAAACAAATAACAAAGAAAGATTAACTAGAGAATAACAATAACAAAATGTGAGCGAGCGCGAGTTGTGTTAAGTACTTGTGTTGCGGGAGAGAATCTGACTTTTGGGTCGCTTTTGGTCCTTTTATCAATTCTCAAAGCACTCCTTCCTCTGTCGGCAACCCCCACCCGGAGGAAGTGATGGCTTGATAGGGACGAGAATGTTGGGTCCTAGTGAAATGTTATTGGTTCTGCCTGGGCTTCGTGGCTGCTTACCAAAATGCAGAGTTTGCATTGGTTTTGCCAAAACCTACCGAAGGCCCAGGTAGAAGGGGGCCTTGAGCTACGAGGGTGACCTAGGTGTAGACGCTGCTAAATTCATGATAGGTGTCATAAATCAAGCCTGAGGATTCATCGGTGCAAACCTGGTAGCCACGTGCCACCCTTCGATATTCGAAGGTGGTTGCCAGATGGATAGGTCTACACAGTTGTGGAGCGAAAATAAGAATCTAGAAGTTTTGCCCTCGTAACCTCAAGGCGCACGTTGTCAATTACGCCTTAACAAATAGTAATTTCCAATTACTATTGGGTCAGCAAGAAAGTAATTTCGGTTTTTGATGAGAGCCAGCGTTACGTTTGTTCTCAATGATTTCTGACAATGTTATGATTTTTTTCTTCTAACAATCGAAAGTTGTGAAACTTTTGACTTGGCTTAGAAACAAATTGCGCTTTATTTTGTTTGTAATTGTTTGTTTAGGAGAATTTTAACATAGAGTGGAAAACGAACATTTCTGATATGTTTTACTTTTTTATTTTTTGCAAAATCTAAGCTTGGTTGGGAAGTGATGCCACAGACTCCATGTAGCCCTGATCTGACACCATTAGATTACCATTTATTTTTCAGCTTGCAAAACTTTTTGAATGGTAAAACTTTCAATGGCGATGATAGCCTAAAATTGCATTGGGTTCAGTTTTTTGTTGATATGGGCCAGTATTTCTATAAAAACGGAATCACGAATTTGTCAAAACGATGGCAAAAGGTCATCGTGTAAAGGTCATCGAAAAAATTCTTTGTTAACAAAAATTAAGCTCCATTTCACACTACAAAACCGAAATTACTTTCTTGCCAACCCAATATATTGTGGTATGTACGAATAGTATGAAGTATGGCAGGCTGTTGAATTAGTTACACGCCGCGAGCCTTTTCTGACAAGGGAACATACCGAGGTGTCCCTCTCCGATTTTGATGAAATTTGGCATAGTTGTTCAGTACGCGAGAATAATCGATACGTATTTTTTTATATCTGCTAAGTCGCACGTTTAGGGGGTGAAACCACCCTTCAAAGTTTCGGATTTTTTTCTTTTTTTGCTTATAACTTTGAAACGGTTAATGATAGACATTTTTGATAAATGTACGAAATATTTGTTTTTTCGTCTACTAAAGGCCTACGGAACTTAAAATTTGATTTAACGATTTTTTGTTAATTTTTTATTAAAAAATAACGTGTTTTTCGTTATATCTTTAAAGTTTACGATCCGATTTTAACCAAACTTTTTTTAAATGGTAGAGAAATCAAAAATAAAAGTTACGTGTTTTTGCGTTTTTCCATAATCTACTCTGGAGTCGTGAAATTAACCCTTTTCTTTTTTAGGGTTTTGGCACTTTACGTTACTATATCTGGTCAACGAATTATGATGGGAAAAATGTATTATGCAACAAATACTTCCTTTCTCATCTACTATATTATTGTTTTTGTAAAAAATCAAAATTTGAAAATTTTTTGTTTTGCTTTATAATATTTAGGCTGCGCACATCCTCCAAGACGCGTCAATCACAAACTATCGTAGATATCATAAAATTTCATAAGGGAAAGTTTCATGGATTTTTACATATAAAAAGAATATATTTATAATTTATTTAAATCACAATTTATTTATAACAAAAAAATAATTTAATTTATTAATTTAATATACATAAACTATTATGGTTTCTATGGAACATATAGTCCACAAAAATGGTACTCCACGAAGAAATGTTCAAAACAAAGTGATTTTTTACACCACGCACATGTTATAATGGCAGGTTGTGTTCCATAAATTTACTTTTTGTCGTTAACCATTTACGTTATATACAAAACAGCACACATGATTAATTTAGTTTAGTTAGGGTTCATTTAGGTAAGATTAATATCAAATAAAGATAATAGAGATAACAAGAATTAATAAAGAATCGCAAAGAATATCATTTTTGCGAACTATATGTTTCATAGAAGCTGTAATAGTATATGTATATTAAATTCATAAATTAAATTATTTTTTTTGTTATAAATAAATTGTGATTTAAATAAATTATAAATATATTATTTTATATGTAAAAATCCATGAAACTTTCCCTTATGAAATTTTATGATATCTACGATAGTTTGTGATTGACGCGTCCTGGCGGATGTGCGCAGCCTAAATATTATAAAGAAAACAAAAAATTTTCAAATTTTGATTTTTTACAAAAACAATAATATAGTAGATGAGAAAAGAAGTATTTGTTGCATAATACATTTTTCCCACCATCATTCGTTGATCAGATATAGTAACGTAAAGTGCCAAAACCCTAAAAAAGAAAAGGGTTAATTTCACGACTCCAGAGTATATTATGGAAAAACGCAAAAACACGTAACATTTATTTTTGATTTCTCTACCATTTAAAAAAAGTTTGGTTAAAATCGGATCGTAAACTTTAAAGATATAACGAAAAACACGTTATTTTTTAATAAAAAATTAACAAAAAATCGTTAAATCAAATTTTAAGTTCCGCAGGCCTTTAGTAGACGAAAAAACAAATATTTCGTACATTTATCAAAAATGTCTATCATTAACCGTTTCAAAGTTATAAGCAAAAAAAGGAAAAAATCCGAAAATTTGAAGGGTGGTTTCACCACCTAAACGTGCGACTTAGCAGATATAAAAAAATACGTATCGATTATTCTCGCGTACTGAACAACTGTGCCAAATTTCATCAAAATCGGAGGGGGACACCTCGGTATGTTCCCTTGTGAGTCGCTCCGCCTGCTTCTCCTTCTCAACTATTTTACCCAACCAGGAATGACTTGCCAGACTCGGCGTATTACACGAGTATAGTGGCGCTTTAGGGCGCCATTCGCCTCTGTTCGCTCGCGCTGGAAAGACGCCGCGCATGCCGATTACGGGAAAAAAAATCGATGCGCGTATCCCGTCGACTGACGTTATCTGTCAACGAACAGTTTCAGATCGCGTCACATGGCGTTTAGGTTAAAACAAAAGTATTACTAGTAAAAAAGTATGCTCAGATATGTCTTGAATTAAATGCGATTAAGAGATTTTAATGTTTTTGGACTTCCGGCGGTGGTTTGGCAAATTCGGCAGAGAATAGTGACAGGAATAACATTGAAAAACTTATATTGTATCTCAAAATACCAATAGAAACATTGAGGGTATCTAATTTAAACAACGTAAACATATATTTCTATTTGTGAATATATGTTTTCATTCAATGTAGATATATATTTCTGTACAAACAATGAAGTTTTCCTTCAAGTAAAGTTGAAGAAATAAATAAATAAAAAAATTAGTATTGCATCGATATTATCTCCACAATATTATGAAACTTTTATATATACATATAGCATTTTCTTCTAAAAATAAATGGTTCTACTGTGCATACATTTATACACACAACCATACATACAACAATCATAACGATAGTTTATTAAAATTATATCCAGTAATCTTGAATTTGTTACCTCTTGTTTCTTTAATTCATATGTATACTAAAGAAACAGTTGTGTTACGATCTAGCACGCGCACGTATAAATTAATTTCCAACGCAAATACATTGTTGCCGCCACGGTCGACTTAGCAAGAGATTTTAACCGGTTGAGTGTCAAGCAGCGAAAACGCGCTTCTTTCATTTTGTATCGAAGAATGCAACAAAGTAAAATTTCAATGTTTTTCTGCTAACAATCTGTTAATCACATTTAATTCAATACATATCTGAGCATACTTTTTTACTAGTAATACTTTTGTTTTAACCTAAACGCCATGTGACGCGATCTGAAACTGTTCGTTGACAGATAACGTCAGTCGACGGGATACGCGCATCGATTTTTTTTCCCGTAATCGGCGTGCGCGGCGTCTTTCCAGCGCGAGCGAACAGAGGCGAATGGCGCCCTAAAGCGCCACTATACTCGTGTAATACGCCGAGTCTGGCAAGTCATTCCTGGTTGGGTAAAATAGTTGGGAAGGAGAAGCAGGCAGAGCGACTCAGAAAAGGCTCGCGGCGTGTAACTAATTCAACAGCCTGAAGTATGGTATGTATAAATAGAATGAACGAATCTTTCTGGTATGAATGTAGTGTGTCAGTTGTTTGCCGTTAGTGAGTGAAACCATCGAGAAGCTTCCAGGAATTAGATTCGTTGATGTTTAAAGGACGATGACCCTGGAGCTATCGATCGGTTATCACTAAACTCCGGATGTTTATGCATTTATGACAAAATGAATACGGCTAAAATACACAAAACGAACATAATATAAAAATATATCCGAAATATCCAAAGTATGGTATTCGTTGTAACATTTATCGAGTGCAACAAATCCCTAAATAGGTTCTCTTGTCTTAACTGCATTTGTTGAATTTGAAATTTGCATAAACATCCGGAGTCTAGTTATCACTATGGCAAACAGCTGATGACAAGAGTGCGAGTAATGTGAAAGTATGCCATGAACGAATATTATAAATAAACCTGCGTTTTGGGAGCCGCGAGATTCCCTTGGACAGCGTGAGAGAGAGAAAGGCGCAAATTAAAGAATTGCATTGTGTAGTTTAAGTTAATATTTTGAGTTGTATTTGTGTTGTTATTCTGTGTTGTTTTTCAAGTTTCTATTAATTTAAATAAATATTGTTATTTGTTTTTTTAATTCCTACAATATGAAATTATTTACACTACTGAAGATATACGTATCCAATATAACAAGTCCAGGGAAATTGTTTCTAAAATTGGCATTAACATTTCCAAATACGTTACAATGTTCTAAGCATGTCGATTTAAAAAGGAGGTGAGTTATGTCACTTTCATTATAAACGGCTTACATAAAAAATATAAGATTTTCAAACGTTTATGAAAATTTGCATCACTTGCTGAACAATGAGTTATAACACGTTTAAAATGGAGCTCATTCGCTTTTGTTTCATATTATTCACAAAAAATGATATTACTTGAAACCAATTGTAAGTAACAAACATCAGTACTACTTCACATGACAACATGCATGTATTTCTGTAATCTGTAATTTATTTAGAATTAGAGTAATTCGGCATCAAATTAATGCCATGTTAGATAATGACGAAAGACTTAAAGATGATTTCTGGGTATATTAAGAGCGATGAAAATCCTATGAAAAAATTATATATTATTCTTATAAATCTTCTGAAATACCTCAAAAAATTAGAAATTTTTTCACAAGCTCGTTCAAAAGTTATAACATTTTCAAATTATAACAAATTTACATATACGTAAATGGAAAACATGTTATCAGGACAAGTTAGAATAAAAAATCATTGAAAATACGATTCGAAAAATTCACAAAATTGTAAACTTTAAAAACTTTAAAATTAAATATCTACAAAGCACATAAGCAATTAACATTTAGTGGTTTCAATATTATTTATACAGAAAAATAATAAAAATAAGTTATACTTATGGTATAATTGAATGCAGAGCGTAATTCACAGTGAAAACATGGCAACCTCGCAAACAGCTACGGGAAATAAAATGAAACTCGACTATAGCAAATTAAAAATATGGTATAGGCTATGTTACGGCGGGAATTTAAATGTTACTAAAATGCGTCGAAAAGTTGGAGCGATCAAAATCGAATCACTCACGACTACCAACTATTAAAATGTTGCGATGTTGTCACGTTTCACCAGATAAAAATTTAACCTATTTTATTTAGTTTATTTAAATAAAATCAAATTTATGATTTTCTGTTGTATATATCTGTCTTCTAATTTTTATTTAAATACATTGAGAAAATTTGTATTAGTGTCTTTTGATGTAAAAAATTTACGTATTTTTTTTAATAGTTAAATTCAGGGTACAGCCACAATTAAAAGTTTTTTTATGATTGTGACAAATATCAAAAATTTCATTGAAAAATTAATTAAAATCAAATGAATTTCCATTTTATTACAAATTTGATATTAAAAATAAGCTTGGGAACAAAAGACATTTTGTTAAAATGCCATGTTTTAAAAGATATTGAGAGATATTGATTTAATCAAAATTTCACATACTCATGTCTGCGATTGTACCTACAAATCATCCTCAACACTAAGTTTACGGACGTTTCTTATATACCTATCACTACGATCACGCGTCAAATTGACGAGTAAGCAAAAATGCGCATTTCCTTTAAAAACTCAGTTTTTTCAAATTAATTATAAATTAAACAACACTAGGGTTCACAATTAGATACATTATTAACAAGTAAAAAGTCTATTTTTTTAAATTACCACAGAAATGATAGCAATGGTATTAACGGTATACGGCAATCACATTTATTGAGCACATTTTTTATAGACATACTGAATTTTGTTTGTGCATTTTCCGCACATGATCTGTTTGCAATATATACAAAAATTACTGTTTTCATTTCTCTGGAGGTTTTTCGTGCCTCCGTTTGAGTGCAGTCTTTTATGTGTGCTATTAAGTGTCTGTTAATTATCAATCCGAAAGCACTAGTTACATAACCTGACATAATGTTTCTCTTATCATAGCCAGTAGGTCCTGTGATATCCTTGAATATCAAATGAATGGGCGGCCTACTCACAGATTCGTCTGCTTTCAATTTTCTCCACCGTGTTCTGTCAACTGTAATTTCAATTTTATCCATTACATGTTGGGATGTGCTTGTAATGCTCGTCCTCTCATCCTCGGAATCAAAACAAGAAAACATACTCATCCTTTTCTTACTATGATATACTTTTAAGAAATTTTGCTCTGTACTACCCGGAAATCCTTCTATCTTTCCACTTTCAATGCATTCGGAGCTTTCACTCTCACCTTCGCTTTAGAGTAATTATTATTGGTCATCTTCGGAGGTATCCTCGCAACAATCTTCATTGATTTTGACAATTTTGTTCAACATCTTATTTTACTATATCTCCTGGATTTACGTCATATTGCTAGAAAAGGCGGATTGACCAAAATAAAAAAAAAATATTGTGCTCAAATTCGATTGCCCTATTGTAGAAAGTTACAATTAGCGAAGACTGTCAGAAATAACAATAACTGTAGAATCTTTTGCACATTATGTTTGAAAAACTGTAGTAGTAAGTAAACTGAAGTAATGGTTTTACGAACAAAGCAAATATATAAAAACTACTCGTGAAATTAGCTAATTCGTCAATTCGACACGTTTAGTAGAGATAGGTATAATACATATAGATTTTAAAAATTAGAAGGCTTAGGATAAAAATAATTAAGTGTATAAATTCTTTGGTTGAAATGATTAATTTACGACAAAAAGTGGTTGCAATTAATGCTATGGTTTTTGAAATATTTCATTTCGAAGTTTGAAATGCGTCAAATTGACGCGTCCCGTAAACCTAGTGTTAAGAACTTACGGTAGTTATCATCTAGGTATCTAATGAGAATATTTGTGAAGATGTTGTGGCAAGTGAAAGTCAGCTGAGGAAAGAAAGAAAGAAAGAAGGAAACAGAGAGAGAGAGAGAGAGAGAGAGAGAGAAAAGTGCGAATGTGATCACGTGTGTGTTACGAACGAATTCGAATGCTTAAATTTTTGGATGATTGGTTTTGACGAATGAGGTGCGAAAAGTAAGTGTGAGCGAGGAATGTACGAAGAAACGAAGGGAGTTACAATGAGAACAAGAGTCAATTTTTTTGCAGAGACCGAACAGCAATTTAGAAGAAACGAACTTGCATTGTTATTTTAATGCAGGGTCCATTATGAAAGTAATGCGCATGATTTTATTGTGACGCGTCTATACAGCGTAGCGAGATAAAATGAGTCGGAAAATGTGACGAATGTTCTACCCTTTCAATACACACCGTCGCCAGTATGCTCCAAGCAGTCTGATTGGAAGGACTTGCCTCCGCGTGAATGGTGTTTTTCAAGTTTGTAACACGGCACGATGGAACGTTCACTCGAACAGTGCTACGCAATCAAATTTTGTGTGCGGCTTGGAAAGAATGCAACTGAAACATTCCAGATGCTTCTAGAGGCCTTCAAGAACGACTGTATTTCAAGGTCACAGTCCGGGAGATGGCACAAGGCGTTCAAGGTCGGCCGGGAGGAGATCGCCGACGAATCCCGTTCTGGACAGCCAACAACGGTCAGAACCGACGACAACGTGAATCGTGTGCGCGAAGTTTTGCGTTCCGACCGTCGATTGAGCATCCAGCAAATCGCTGACAGCCTAACATGTCCACATTATCGGTACATGGGATAGTGACCGAGGATCTGCCAATGCGCAAGACCTGCGCGAAGCTTGTATCGAAAGTGTTGACGGAAGACCAGAAAGAACTTCGAGTTTTGCGCTGTCAAGAATTGTTGGATTTGACTCAAAATGAGCCGGACTTTCTTAACTCTGTTGTAACTGAAGACGAATCCTGGATGTTCGAGTATGATCCACAATCGAAAAGGCAGAGCAGCGAGTGGCACACAAAATCATCCCCCCCGCCCCAGGAAAGCGCGAATGAGCAAGTCTCGCATCAAAACGATGCTCATTGTCTTTTTTGACGTCCGAGGAATCGTCCATTTTGAGTTTGTACCGCAGGGAGAAACTGTCAACTCAGCCTTTTATCTGCAAGTGCTTCAGAGATTGAAGCGCCGAATCGCGCGCGTGAGGGCTGACATCAAAGACACAGTCAGGCTCCACCATGACAATGCTCCTAGCCACACGGCCTTCATAATAACAAATTTCCTGGCTAGGAACAACACCCCGCTGGTCCCACAACCTCCTTACAGTGCCGACTTGGCTCCGTGCGACTTTTTTTTGTTCCCCCGACTAAAGAGAAAGCTGAATGGAAAACATTGGGAGTCCGTGGAAAATATTAAAAGACGTGTTACAAGGTTCCTGAGAGACATTCCTGTCGAGGAGTTTCAGGGTGCCTTCCAGGCATAGCAGACACGTCTCCGACAGTGTATTAATGCTAGGGGAGATTATTTTGAAGAATACTAAGTATTTGTAACGGTACGATAAATAAATATATTTTTCTAAGACAATGTGCATTACTTTTATAATGGACCCTGTAAACTTAATTTTGTTTCCGTGTGCAATCATTTTTGCCAGCAATGTATCGTTTGTCTGGGAGACGTTTAAGGCTTTGGAAGCAAGGTCTACTTTATTTCCAAATTGTAACGAATTTAGTACATAGAATTAATTGTTTAGAAGGAATTATGTATGCGATTTCGCTGGAAACAAAGTTTAGGATGTCTTGGTTTTGCTCCTTCAACCCTTTCGCCTCTAAAACCAAATGTATTCGACCTCAATAAAACCACCCCCAGACATAAGAAACGAGAATCACATTATTGCTATTTATCAATGTGAATTTTCGATCAATCTTTCGATTAGTCTTTTTCGACAGCTATCTCGTAACGGAAGGTGAGAATGGAATTTGTGTATATATCATGTTTTCTCCACTTATTTGGGATATGTTGACAATTTTTTACTTTTTTAAACGACTTTTTAATACCACTTTGATCCGCTCTAACAATTAACATGTAATTAAAGTTCCATTCCGAAATGTATCTAGACTTTTAATATACATTACTATTTATTACACTTTTGCAATTTTGTGTGATTAAAGCTAAAGGTATAAACAATTGAAAATGCAAAGAGCCATTGCAGACAAATTATGACATCTGTCACTTTTCTATTGTTTTATTCCGCGCGGGTACGGCATTTCGATTCCCCTTCGGAAAGTTATTTAAGTTTTGACAAAATTCATTGTTTATTACATTTTTTCAATTGAAACAACTGCCGCAGGATTAGATATTTCAGGCCGATAATGGCCCGAAGCACACTTTTGGCAAAGCGAAACAGTTTTTAGCAGACCATAATATTCATGTCATGCTCTGGCCACTCCAGCCATCTGACTTAAATCCCATCGAACATCTTTGGTGTTATGTTTAAAGAAATATTGAAATAAAAAAGTCATCCAATTTATACAATTTATATGCACTAATAGAATATTCTTGAAGTAAGATTCCAATTGACTAATGTGTTCTCCTTATTAGGTTCATACCTCGGCGATGTTCAAAAATTATAAAAAGTAAAGGTGGTCCAACGAAATATTAATTGTTAAATAAAGATACGTTGTTGATATTAGTAAATAAGATCGTTTGAGTAATTAACAATGCGTTTCCCTATTTAGTTGCTCCTCGAGAATATTCTAATTATACGTTTCACATTATTTTAATAAGAGTCAAAGAAATCTGATATTAAAATTTTATATTATTTTAAAGATTAAGAATCGTACGTCCGATGTCCGTATGAATAACAACATAAATACCAACTGTACATTTGAAACAACAGTCTATTTATTAAAAAAATGATTTCCCTATTTGTATGCTCGCCATTGTATGTGTAATTATCAATATATGTATATAGTAGTTGCCGAATTCAAATAAAACAATCTGACCTTACAATTTTCCATTAAAATCAATGGAACAGTTATCGGTGTTTTTACAACGATTAACATTAATTAATGCATGCAAGCATCGTACTAAGGTATCTCCTCGGATTGCTCCTCCGGTTTACTCCTCGTATTGCTCCTTGGATAGCCTTGGCCTGATGGAGACGCCGTTTGTCGTCGATAATTTCAACGGGCTCACGTAATAAATATCTCGAGGCTCTGGCAGACCAAATATTATGTTAAAACCGGTAGGTCGAGATTGCTCAAGGGAACCAGCTTGCTGCGGATTGCCCGGCAATCTGTGGGAGAAAGACTGACTTGGTTTACTCTTGCCAAAACGATTACTTTTCCTGTATCATTGTCAGATAACATCACTGCGATATACCAGTTCGTTTATTGCAGATTTTTAAATTAAACGGATTAAGATATGCGAGTGTGCAAATGCTGTTACATTAGGTGTTTCCGGTGGTCTTGATTTTTTAAACGGATACAGTTATTTTTCCAAAACACGTATATAGTTTCGGGTAGGTTCCGAAGTAACAAGGATAAAATACAGTTGTGCACAATGACTAAGCACGAATTTAGAGAATCAATACCTGCGGACTTGAGTAAAATGTATCGAATGAATTTAGAATTTTGATAAAGTTTTTCAATTAAATCGAAAATACTGATTGTTAATATAACAATGAAATAATTGATAAAGTGACACAAGCCACGTATGAATGAACTAAATCTCTGAGAAGTATCAAATATTTTATAAATCCATATCTTTCATATAGTTCGCCTATCAAACTCTATCTCTTCTATTGATGTGACAGCTATTTGTTTAACCCTTTGGCCTATTCTTTTCTGACTTAGTGTGCAATGATTTAAAATTAATTCCTGAAATCAATAGTTCTAACTGATTCGTGATATTTCGTATTACTGAACGTAATATTAATAGTGTAAAAATAATAAGACCGTTTTGCGACTGGCTGATATTTTCAATTTAACAGACTTTGAAAGACTTCAAAAATTTCCTACTCCATTTTCCACGCTACAAGTGTCACACATTGTTGTAGGCCAAAGGGCTAATTGACAGCTATCGATTCACTTTCATTTATCTAGATTTATTTCTTTATCCACATGAGATTCGTTACACCACACATATGAACGATCTCAGTCCTAGCACTCGACAAACCACAAATACAAGACGCTCTTGTTAATCACATTCCATTTACAAATCTCTGTAGTAAACAGTCTGAAAAGCCTCATTTACTTGTTAAGTCATCGTTAACGCCTTGAGGCACGGGAATTCAATAAATTAAAAAACAGATTTATGTTTATTAACAGAGTTATATAATAATAAAAATTTTTGAGATAGGAAAAAGAATATTCCACCATGCATCTTCACTAGGATGGTCCTTATTTTTCAACTTCTGATTTTTTCTGGTCTTACCCTCTCAAATTATGACACCTAATGAAAAAATAATATGTGCCAAAGTCAGCGAAATCGGATAACGGAAACCCGTGCCGCATCTGTGACAATGTTTCAACATTTAACAGCTTGCGTTTGAAAGACGTGCAGCGCACGTCGTAATGCTTTTATCTCAAAATCGCCAACGACGGTACACGTAGGTTCCAGGCTGTTTGGAAAGAAAGTTGTTGTTTAGGTAGAGTTTATAACCTGGGTGATGTTACGGGAGTCATAGCGTGTCATAATTTTTAACTATTTTCGCAGCCGTGCAGAGCGGGCCTATTTGGCAAAAATCCGTTGATAACTGTAGGGTTGCACGGAGCCATCAGATTTGCACGGTATGTTCTTGCAAGGTAAATTTATGACATATGACTTAATCCAGACATATGTTATAAATTTACCATTTCCTATATCCACGTCAATCTCGTAATTTAAGGCCCTCGCCCTCTGCCTAGGCCTTCGACGGACTTTGGCAAGTACCAATGCATACTTGCATTTTTTGATTGCCACCCACGAAATCCAGGCGGAATCAATAACATTCTATCGCAGCCCAACTTCTTTCTTCATGGCATGTTACTAACAATAAGTCCTCCTCCTAGGGTATGTCGACGGAGGAAGGGGTTTTTGAAAAAACTGATAAAGGGAGCGGAGAGACCAGGCCGGAGGAGCATTACATTTTTTAATATCATTCACTACATACTTCGCGCTCGTTATATCTTTTTACTTCTTACTTTTGTTAAATCTTGATTGTTACCTTGAAGCACACGAGGCAATATAAACACTAGTGGTTCTCCTTTAGGTCTTACTGAGAGCTGATAGCTTGTGTTTCGAAGAGCAGCATCAATTGAAATAGTAAGAATATGAAAACTGGATGTGCTGATGAAATATATCTATTAGGCCATAGCGAAAATCAAATTATTGGAACGAAGCTTGCTAATAATGGTCAAGCTTTGCGTGTGCTCTTTTACAACTTATGTTATAAAAACTTAGACCTTCGATCGAGTGCCGCGATTGTAATAAAGGAGGTCGAAGTATTTTGTGATAAGACATGTATTCCAGAAAGACAAACATACAATAATATTAAAAAACTAAAACTTACGATGTTCTAACAAACGTCGAAGTGAGTTGCAAAAAAAGAGAGAACAAGAATTTCTTGAATGGTCGGTCTTTTTGACATTGCTCATGAAGATGCATTAAATAATATCAATATTGAAGAAGACAGACCTTTCCTTTTAAATCAAAGGAAAAATGGTAGAGAAGGCTCAATGATAGGAACGGATATCAGTTTAATGAAAAGGGAGCTCCAGAGAGCAATTAGAATAGAAAAAGAAGAGTCACGGAAGAAACAACATGGTGCACATTCCAGAATGTGCAATTCTGGCCTTATTTAGTACATAATTATCATATGACATCAAGAAGCGTATGCTGCAAAATTCGAAATCGAATAAAACTGGAACTCCTTATAAAAGGATTACATTAAAAGATGTAAAAGACTATATTAATATTGACATAGAACATTTTATTTCAACACAAAGCTACAATTTTTTTCTATATTGCATATTTGTACAGATTTTTTACAAAAAGACCCTTCAGGTTGGGACAGTGATGAAACTTATAAAGATGCGTTACAAATAATAACGAATTGAAAAGTTGTGAATGACACTGTGGAACGTGGAGTGAAGCTGATTACCGATTACAATAGCTTGCTTACGAAAAATGAAAGTGATAAATAATTAATTTTTCACGTAGTAGAAGATTATCGTCGGTGTTACCCCGATACGAATCAATCAACCATAATGAAAGACTTGTACATCTATTGACTTGTATCCATTAATTTATAACTTTTACATTAAATAGTTATCGATTTAGCTTAACCACTTGCGCTGTAAAGACGTGCCACGCACGTCGAGATACTTTTGTTACAACAGCGCCAGCGACGTGTACCTATACCATATCGATAGGCATTTGTCGCAGAAACAAAATCGACTAACAATTAGATTGGTTAACAATTAAATAGTTCATTATTCGAGCTACAGTTCCATTTCTTTAGGTGTTTACCGCATGTTATATTGTAGAGCGCGGCACGGCTACCGAAAGTTAAATCGTAGCGCAAGTGGTTAAATAATACGATATAGATATAAAAAAAATTTCTTTTAATATTTTAAGGACTACTTTAAAACTATAAATGACATTTATATTGATATCGGTGTCAATAATAAAAATTGTAAAACTTCTCCTTAAATGCGGCACGTGTTCCTGATATCCGATCTCGCTGAAATTTTGGGAACATAGTTTTCTTATCACAAGTCAAAATTTGAGAAGGTAAGAAAAAACAAAACTGAGAAAAATTCTTTTACCCCTATAGCTAAGGACCACCCTAATCTTCACACATCAAAGAGGCGGGACACTTTTAATCTCACCATGCCTCAAAGAGTTAACTCTATGAACAAACGTAAGGAGTTTCCCGTTGTACGCTGCGTTAGATATTATAAAACTTCCTACATTTCGTCAGCTTTGCTGATATAATGTACCGACCCCCCGTCTATTATCAATATGTAAGATAATTTAGCGAATATTTTATAAACGCAAATGTACCATCCTTACCCATCCCCGAATCATCGTTCCAAGTCCAAAAACCCTTACTTTCGTTGACCTTTCAACTCCCAAACACCGTCATCTTACTCCCACACCTCTTCCGAAAGCCTTTAAAAACCTTATGTCTCTTTGCACCAGAGGCTCAATAGCAAATCTCTCATAAGTCAATCCTAGTTCAACTGACAATAAGAGTCATCACAAGTGTGGTATGTATGAACAGTATGAAGTATGGTATGTATAAAGAGAATGAACGGATCTTTCTGATATGAATGTAGTGTGTAAGTTTGCCATTAATGAGTGAAACCATCGAGAAGCTTCCAGAAATCAGATTCGTTGATGTTTAAAGGATGATGACCCTGGAGCTATCGATCGGTTATCACTATGGGAAACAGCTGATGACAAGAGTGCGAGTGATGTGAAAGTATGCCATGAACGAATGTTATAAATAAACCTACATTTTTGGGAGCCGCGAGATTCCCTTGGACAGCGTGAAAGAGTAAAAGTCGCATTGTGTAGTTTATATGAGTTGCAATTGTGTTGTTCTTTCAAGTTCCCGTTGTTTTAAATAAATATATTTCGTTGTTATTTTATTTCCTACACAAGTTCAATTCTTAATTCTAAATCAAACTCTCACAAGTCATCATCTTTCATTCATTCAAAAGTCATATCCAATCGATGGTGATACGAATCGAAATTCTTGAACATAAAATTATCGAGAGTACAAGTTCTCTTGTTTGGTGAATTCCGGAAACACGAATAACCCTATTCGCCCATTACACTCCTACCTTTATCAGAGTGAACTGGTACAATAGTAATCCAAGCCATTGTTTAGTATTTATTTTTCTTCGACGTGAAAAATAATTTTACAAAGTTTATATTTTTACAAAGTTTTGTGGGTAGTTATAATAATAATTTTACAGTAGTTTTAGTAATTTTACAAAATTTTTAAGGCGAATCATTTCAATTCAGCTGAAGCTCTGTTTGAATGATAGAAATCAAGGTGATTTCCTGTTAGATGGCTATTAGATTTATCAAATGTGCTAGTGACAACGGGCGTGTGCCTGTTATACATACATAACGTGTCAGGAAGGCTAATGTCACTACCCGTTAATCCTGGGTTGTGCAAGAGACACAGCAAATCGGTGCGTATAATATTTTGATTTTTTTTTCTGTCCCACAAGAAAATGTCAACGACAGGCTACACTCAAGTCAAACAATGGGTACGGCTTTATACTGTGTCTTTTTAATAGAGGCAATTTTCTTCACAGTTTTATCATTCTTCTTTGTATAGTTGACCTTTTGGACGTCAACTTTGTTGTATTATAACACTGATTTATATGATTTATATTACCGTGTTATATGACCACGTTAGTGTAGTAAATGTTGTAAGTGTAGGAGAAAAGGAGTCGAAAAAATTAATTATACACTTTTCATAATAAACTTCGATCAAAGTACAATACATTACAGTTTCGCTGTAAAAGTTTGCAAATATGGAAAACTTTGTACTTAATAAAATAGTATAATTTTTTCTGTTGTTCTACAAATTTCGCAATCTTAGGATACATTTTTTTTACACGCAGATTTTTAACTTAAGAACCAGATCTTAGAAATTACTGTGAGCTTGTTGTAATAATGGGTTTGGATTCTTCATTGTTCAGAAATAAAAATGACATTTTCGAGAATTATGTATAAAAGGATAGACTTCATCTGACATCCCAAACACTAGAAACAAAATATAGCATAACAAACATTCTTTAGTATTCACCTTGATAACTAAAATTAAAAAGTGATTGCATATATGAAAACAATCGTATCAAGGATATTATTTTCCAAAACATACTTCAAGGACACTAAAATCATTGATCTAGATCCTTTCATAAATACTTCGGTTTGCATATATTCTGAGTAAAATCTATTTTATTTCTAAATTCTCAATTTATTACTAAATTGAAAATAGTCAAATCGAACGGTTCAATTGAAACTGTTAGATATATCATTTACTTAAGAACTTGTAATTAAATATTTTTGACAGATATTTCTCCGCAAATTGTTATTTTCATAATACTTAAAATTACAATGAATCACGTACACATGAGATTTTGTCATATTTTAATTAGTTTTGACGTGTTCTAAATGTTATAATACTTTGAGTTTTCTGGTTTGATTAGCGAAATTGATATCGAGTTTAGATCAGTTCGAGGCGAATCATTTAAATTTGATTTATCGGCCACTTAATAAGATCCTGTCGTTATCCTGTCAACGATTATTAATTATAGAGTTCGGCAAAGTGAATTAAATAACATAGCAGCTTTCCCCAGAATATGTCATTCTTTGCAATTTGTCAAAAAACCGATTCAGAAGTATAGAAAAATTTCAATAAACAGGAATTATAACATGGTCGCAAAAACTGATCGATCAAATAAATCCAGCAAGTCGCACTTGTTTCTTTTATTTATTTACAATCTAAATAAATTGCTGTGATAAAACGCCAAATAATCGATGCTCAATTGCACAATATTTATTTTTAAAAAAACAAGTACCTTCAAAATATCTTCGGCCAATCAAAAAATGAATTAACGAGTGTTAACAGCGAACTGGCCATTGCCACAAAAGAAGAAAAACTGTAAACAACGAGCTGAATGCACGTAAGTTTTTTTTCTCGAAATTTGATTCCCTATCGGCACGTCCTCCACATGCTTGCCGTTATAAAACGGCATGCAGCGCAGTAAAATGTCAAGAAGATTGACATCGGTACCTATCAATTATTGCTTATGCAAGCGTGGTCAATTAGATCACCGCGTTCAGAAGGTTTTTGTCCCCTCGTAGGAGAAATACCAGGAAGCTGAGAGCGTTGCAGAACATTTAATAATAGACGCGTTTACGCTAACATGCCATCAACGATGGATAAATGTCAAAATCTCGAGAAAACGATCCTACATCCTCCTTTTTCCGGAGTATCTAACATTTTTTCACCGTACAGAAATACAAATTCTAGCGTTCATGAAATTTTTGCGCAGAAAACTTATACTTACGTATACATTTAGACACATTTACGCACAAAACAATTTAACATTTTCAAAAAAAGTGCTCTGCCTTTAATGATTTTTATTTAAGGTAGTTCTAGGCACTTATCATTTTTCGATAGATTTCCTTAAAATTTTGAAAATATATTCGTCATGATATTTTATAATTATAACCGGAATCTCAACGAGGTCGTCCACACGGTTTATGAATAAATCGTGTTTAAAAATAACATATTTAACATGGGCCTTATGGAAAAAAATTTTTGCCGTGTACGTAAAATCTTTTTTTATTTTTCTAATGGAAAAACGAGTCGATGGATTCTAATAAAAAATTAGCAATGTATTATTTTAGGCTTTTGGAATATTATTGAATTTTTTCATAATTTTTTACTTCATAGTTATAGAGAAAGATGTTTTTTAATGTCTAAAAAGTGAATGAAATGACCTCTGTGAAATTAGCCCCTGCATTAATTCTTACGCAATTTTCTTCATTTCTAATGAAAAAAGAAACTTTTAGTTCTGAATCCAGCTAGAACTACCTTAAATACCGAAATTGAAAGTTTCTATACTATTATGTTAAATTCTGCTGTAGATCGTATCCGGCCGTTATTTGCCCACCACAGTCGTAAGCCGTAAAATATTCACGATCCAAGTGTTGCAATTCAAAATTAATTTCGTGAAATTAGTCATAAAATTCGTAACAAAAAAATCCTAATCTGTTGCTATCATTCACCCATCAAACGTTAATGCAAGTAAAATACTAGTTTATTTTGATACAATCAAGCTTCAAAATAAAAGAGGTATGCCTCGAGGCATCCAAACTGAAACATGCCATAAATTCTGCGTTGTCATCGAAAGCAAAATCGGCTAGTTTATCTGCGATGTAAAAGACATCTTTCAACAACGATAACATTATGTAATATACTGGTTGCTATTTTTGGATACCGTCTCTTTTTTCTATTCTTTTCATACCTCACATATCCGTTTTGATATTACCTGTGCATATTTTTATTATGACTATGCTAATGTATAACTATTTACTCTGTTCTCAATCCCTTTCATTACAATTTAATTTTTCAGATTTGTAATTAAATATACTATTTAATCTGGCATTGCCGTGGATGATCTTAAAATGGTTATGGAGATGAGATAAATATAACAAGTCAGACTTTATGGCGTAGAAAACTGATGCGGGTGATACTCGTCTTTTCCATTTAAGGAGTTAATCGCAAACTTCTATTAACCCTTTCAGCACTATGTACGCATATCTGAGTTCGGCAAAGTTGTTCAGCATCGGTCATAAACACATACCTGTATATGG
Source organism: Cerceris rybyensis (assembly GCA_910591515.1). Taxonomy (NCBI): domain Eukaryota; kingdom Metazoa; phylum Arthropoda; class Insecta; order Hymenoptera; family Crabronidae; genus Cerceris; species Cerceris rybyensis. The sequence goes on along the minus strand of OU342789.1, from coordinate 7,760,377 downwards.
GTTCTCAAGCAACCATTCAATCCGAGTTATAAACGCAAAAAGATAATTAAAAATGTAATTTACTGTTTTTAATATTTTTCATTGCTTCATGAAAAGAGTGGTTCGGCTAAAGTTTTTGCAGTTGCTGCTCAAATTATTTCAGTTGCAAATAATGAAATTTGCAATTTTCAGTCCGACCAGCTTGCGCTTTATCGTAAAAAAATAAGAAAGATAATAAGAAAAAATGTTTTTAATTTATTATCACGCAAATTATTGTATACAACAATGATTTCAAATTTATATATTATGTAGTTGTATAACTTTTAGTACAATATACTTTGTAAATAAATTAACATATTTTTCAAATCTTTATCTTCATTTAGTTAATATATAGCTTTTGCGTACGGTTTATTTTTATTTATTTATACAAAAACTAAACCAAATTGCAAAACAAGTAGATCATTTATATATATATATGTCCCGATTATTCAGTTATTAATCACGTATAACAGAAAGCACTGCCTATATAATGTTTCAATATGTATAATATCAAGTTTATTTTAAATTTCGATAAATTATGTTAAGCATTTGACTTTTTTCCTTTTTACCCCCATGATTCATTGATAACAATTTCTCCTCGTTTTTCGGTTCTGCTTCTCTTAAACATTATGTTATTAACCTTAAGCAACGATGAATGTAGGATATAAAATACAAATAATGAATTCAGTAACAAAAAATTTTTTCAAAATATTTCATAGAAAAGTAACAGTTCATATATAAAGTATCTCAAACTGTGGATCCAAAAAATCCCCCTTCTTAATAAGTTTATAACCCCCAAAGGTATATGGAATATTTTTAACTTTTAACTTATAAGACCTTATATTAAAATGTAAAAACTTGAATCTTCAATTCAATTTAATTTAATTGCAGTTTTTTACTTACCGGGTAAATCGTTTAATACAAAATAAATGAATGAGATATCATGCAATGTTGAAGTATTTACATCAAATCAGGTTTGTGAATTAAATCGGCTAGTTTTTGTTCTTCCAGTTCATGTGGTACCCATTTTCCTATTGTTTATACCTTTTCCACGACTGCCAAACGGACAGAAATTGTTGATCGATCAACATTGAACAATTGCACGAGCTCATGTTGCAATTGGCACGGATCTTCATCAATTAGCGCCTACAATTACTTGTTCTCGAACTTTTTCGGTTAACCTGAATGAGGTTTGTCACTGACACTAAAGTCATCACCTTTGAAACGTCGAAACCATTGTCTCCATGATTTTTCGGCGGAAGCACTCTCACCATAAACTTCAACAGCTTCAACGGCTGATTTCTTCAGATGAAAAGAAAAGATTAGAATTTCTTGCAAATGATGTTTCGTTGGCTCGAACTTCAACATTTTCGAATTAGATATGTACGGTGTTATTATCACAAATCCAAGTACTAATCAACGGAATATTATTTCTAGATGTCAACACTAAATCATACAACCTTTTGCGAACATTAAAGGCTAGAAAAGTCGTTAATACAGCACTTGGCCGCCAGACGAACCGAATTTACTGAAACACGTAATAAATAAGTAAAATTTATAAATTTCAAATATATAAAATTGTGAAAGAGAATTGATAGAAATTGTTCAATTATGTATCTTCTAATTTCCACATTGGAATTTCGTAATGAGTAAGTAATTAATTTCTACGTCTTCATCTATTGAATATGCAAAGCTTATTCAAATTCGGCAGGGTTCTTTCGATAAATCTGTGGCTATAATTTTTCCTTGTTAAACTCACAGGTGCGAAAATGAAATAACGGAACGACATATAGCGGAACAAACGATTTATGGAACAGTATATTCATTTCACGAATTAATTGGACCGATAAATTATTTATTCGCGGTTGATCAGACACCGTGTGTTTTGCTGGCGGAACATTGAAAAGTGAAACTCGCGCGTAACAATTTAATTATTTTCTCTTGCAGTTGAACGTGAAACAAAGTAACTTACGTTAAGTCCTCGAGGACACCGGGTGGAAAGTAAAAAGGACGAGTGGGCGGAAATCAGGTTCCACAGCATTGACAATTGCTGTCAGAGCGTATTTATTATGACTGAATAATGAAATGCTATTATTTGTTCAACGTTTCTTAGAATTCCATACGTGGTTAATCGATAATTATCGTGACGTTGCCATTTTATATGAAACATTGCACTGTATTATCGTAGATAAATATCATAGGATACATACTCGTAAGTACTTGATAAAATAGTACACAGTCGACATAAGGCATCTATTTAAATAACCAACGATTAGAACATGATTCCTACTTTATTACCGATGCATGTGAAATTGAGTCGTCGATCCGAACCTAAGGCTGGTCATATTGAAAAAAGGAGAACTCTAACCGCAAGTTACACGCGTGATTGACTTTCCTTAACAACCTCTCGCAAGGTAGCCAGATGATTTGACTTTGATAGACCCGACGCCGGTTTCCCCGATGATTGATAATTGCCTGCTCGATGCTTTCTATCAAACGCCGCGATTCATGCTAATCAATATCGTTATGTAATTCAAGCGCTGCGAGCATGCAAATAAGCTTCAGTTGCCATTCGTCTTTTGATCCTCTATTGCGAACTTTTGTACCCCTACTTGTAAAGGTTATACCTAATGTTTTTTTAAAATTTTGTTAATTTGATAAAATTAACAATTTAAATCGCAAAGTTGTAGTCGAAATTAGAGTACAAATCGATATATTATTTAAAGCTGCAGCAATGTAATGTAATGTCAAGAGTTTCAGAGATCGTAAAGCAAATGTTTTTGGTTTTCAGAATACATGCTGTGTAAGCACCACCAAATTGTGAATAAAAGACATGTTGCCGTGAGATTAACGTAGATAATCACAAATTAACTAACTTCGGTTACTAATTACTAGACTGCGGATGCTTATGCAAATTTCGAGGTTCACAAATGCAGGTGAGACAGGAACACCTATCTAGGGATTTATTGCACTCATTAAATATTACAACAAATACCATACTTTCGATATTTTAGATATATTTTTATATTATGTCCTTTTTGTATATTTTAGACGTATTTAATTTGTCATAAATGCATAAAAATCCGCAGTCTGCTAATTACCATATTTAATAAATTTCGGCGTTTAAAATGATAAATTTTAACTATAATTAAAACTTTTATAAAGCATATGACATTTTTTGGTAAAAATTAGATCATGAAATTCATATAGTTTCCTCGCTTAATAATTTTTCGCCTTGCTTGATGGATGAATTTTTAGTAACACTACGCAGAAAATGCTATAAACGTGAGTCCAAAAATAATTTCTTCTACAAGCTAACAATAGAATAATGAATTAGAAAGTCAATTACGTACTAGGTTTTAATTACTAGTTTGTAACCTGCTGTATTTGTAATTTCTGTAAAATACAAATTAAGATTTATTTACATTTTTTAATTTTAGTTTGTGACATTAATTTTGATTTCCGAGCATTTTTTAACCAAACTTGAGAATATCAATTTTTTTAGTACATTGTTATATATTGGGTTGTTCGGAAAGTAATTTCGTTTTTTTCGGTGAGAATGAAAGACGATTTTCTTGTAGTCCATAAATATGTCACTGAATTATATATTCTCCATTTTGTTCGAATACCTTTTGTCATTTTTCTGGCAGTAGTATGATTCGACGTTCATAAAAGTTTTGATCTTTGCTGGCAAAAATATCAAAGCCTTTTTTGACGTCCTCATTCGAAGTAAAGGTTTTGCCGTTCAAACAATTTTGCAATCCAGTTTTGGCACTGGCGTTATGTTAATGCGTCTTCCCCATAAAAATCGAACAATTTTTTTCTTGCTTGAACAACATTTTTACCTTTTCGATTGTAAAAAACTCAAATATGGCGAAAATGCTGCTTTGGAGTTTCCATCTTTAATAGAGCACCAAAGAAAAACTATTGTGTAGAATCAAACGAATTTTTTCACAAACAAGCGTTGCTATATCAACTGTGAAAATATACAATAGCAATGCGAATTAAGTGTGAAGTTAATTGTGAAAAAATATAATTATGTCCTTCGTCGGGAAAAAACGAAATTACTTTCCGAACAACCTAATACTTTGAGTGCAGACAACTTGATTAAAACTTTAAAGAAAGAACTATATGATTGCGAAATAATGGCTGAGATTTTTTTTTTATTAGACAAAAATGTTAAAAATGAGTCTCAATTCCAAGACAAATAATTCTCAGACTGCTGTTATGAAAAACTTTCTGTTTCTTTCGGTCATTACTATGATCAGAGTTGGATGTAAAATTAAATAAGGAAATGAGAGAAATATGTACATACCAGTAAGTGAGTTATATTCAAAACTAATCATTGCTTTTCATCCTCACTGTACGAAATTTGTTAGCGTTTTACGCTTTCCATGCGTTGAGTGGGTTTTCAAAGCGACCACGGTCGTGAGAAAGAATGTCTCACTGTCTTATTATACATTTTAAGTTTTATTAATGCAAAGAAGAAAATTATAATGGTCGCCTTTCGCGGCAGCCAAACGATGGATGACAAAAAAACGTTGTCCTCAAAAGCCGGTCAGTTGCGTTCTGATAAGAAAACTGAACAAAAAAATGAATTTCACAAAAAAAAGGCGATCGCCGCTAAGGCGATGGTAAGCGAAGACCGTCGAGACCGTCCGATCGCCTGCAAACGCGATTGTCAATATTTTGGATTCGAATTTCCCCCCGGAGTTGTTGCTTCTGACTGAGAACATGATCACTGGCCGCGCTTTTAAAACTTTTCACAATAATACTTTTTCCGTTCGTACTTTCAATATTTCAAATGGTCTGCAGCAGGGCGCCGTAAATTCTCCTCTACTATTCAACTTATACTTCTCTGATATTTTAAACAATTTTAACAAAAGTAACGATACTTGCAAAGCTTTGACCTTTGCTGATGATTTAATCATCTATAAATCCGGCGTTGATCCTCTCGACGTTCAGTCCCACTTGCAGAGGGCTTTCGGTTTTGTTGTCTCGGCGTGTAACATGAAGAAGGTGAGAGTAAATATGCTCAAATGCGAGACTATTCTATTCATTAGGCCCACGTCCCAAATTAGCAAAAAACAATACAGGCTCTCAAAAAATTTTTCGATTCACGCGACGGACAGATTTGACCTTTTAATCCCTCGGCTGAAAAAGGTCAAATGTTTGGGTGTAATTCTCAACGAACACTTAAACTACAATGAACACGCCAACTACTGTCTCGGGAAAGCAAAAGGTATCGCATCTAAATTGGCTCGCCTCTTCTACTCAAAACACCTCGGTGAGAATGTCAAACTACTCCTTTACAAGCTTTATGTCAGGTCAGTACTATCTTATGCGATCCCAATCTGGTTCTCAATTTCGCCTTATGTGATGGAGCGCATTCGCGCCTTCCAGAGGAAAATGTTCCGGGCGATCACGGGTCTTCTCATGCCCAGACGTATGTCGGATGGTACCAAGCGACACTTCCGCAATCAAACAATTTATAGCAGGGTTGACTGTTCGCGGTTTGATATTTTTGCACTTAAAATCACCAGAATGTTTATCCTTAAATCTTTGCACTCAAACTCTGACAATCCTCTCATCACCTCGTTACATACAATGTCGGACGAGGAGGCTAGGAAGGCTCGCGAAAATGGGTTTCTCTCTACTGCTGCCTTTCCCTATCTCGACAAAGAAGGATACATTCAGGATTTTCGCTCCAAAATTCCCATCATATACCATACGCATAGAAAAAGGGCCTCGCTTGCTCTTCGATACGATCCTTTGGTAGTTTCTGCCGATCCATCACAACTGCAACATTCTGTATCTCTTCCTCCACGGGATACTGTCCAAAAGCATTACAATTATCTCGATAAATTACCATGGCTTAAATCTTGACCGATCGTCGTACTCTGAACCGAGCACTTCCATTAAAAAATAAAAAAAAAAGAACGCTAATCACTCAGATTTCTGCCTTCTGACAGTCTTAGTTTAAACTCTGTATATACTCTTTAGTCCATAACATAGTTAGATTAGTATATCTACTTTAAGTTACTTTAAGAATATCGTTGATGTCAACAACATCCTTTACTATCCTCTTGATTCGTATGGAACGTTATTCAGTATAATTTCATGCCACTTGTATTCGCAAGCACGGTAATTTTTCTTTATCATGGATTTCTTTACTTATTTAATTCTTCCATCGTTTACTTCTTGACCACTAATCCGTGCAATTTTTCTTATTTATTTTGGTCAACATCTCATTATTGTTCATTTTGTTTTACTTAGTATATTGGCCATGTCAATATCTTCCCCCCCCCCCCCTTTTTTATAATTGTTTTATAATTGTTTTGTCAGTCCTGTACCTCTCTGTAACGAAGATGCCTTTTTTTGATGATCATATCAAATCTTTTGGGGCGTAATACTAATTGTTTAACTTTATCATACAGCGCAAATTGATTCTTTTCTTGTATTGTATAATTTCCGTTCTCCTGCGAGAAGTCGCTAATGTGCGACCATACAGGAGTTATATAGTTGTATGTTTATGCTATCCTAGCATCATGTATATATGTATGATTGAATAAAGGAACTGTTCCATGACACTTGATATTCTACCTAGCGATTCGTTAAAAGAGCTACACATACAAATCGAACTAGAAGACGAAGAGAGAGAACGCTGCAGATCGGAGTAAGGAAGACAACGCGATTTGGGTGGCCACAGTGAGGACATCGGCGTAGGCACCAGATTTCTAACATCTCTCTAGTAAAAATAGGATAAACTCTGGCAGAATTACCCCCACCACATGGGGAGATTCTCCTTGACGAAACGGAACGCGCGACGAGAAAACAATGTAATACAGTCAAGTCAAGGTTTGGCTCGACAGAGCCGTTTCTCGAGCTGCTCCGCCTGCTACTCCTTCCTATACACTCGAGAGCTCGCTGATTGACTTTGCCTCCCCTTCATAGTAGCGGACCTATTGGCATGAGCACGGGCGTATTCGGGGCGACATTCGTAGTCAATCAGTCGCGCTGAAAAAGTCGTGCCTTGCGCGTCAGTCGCGGAGATCAGAACGTCGTGCGTGGCACGTCGATAAAGGTTATTTGTCGAAATACAATTTCACACCGCACTATATCGCATGTAGGGTAATACAAAAGTATTGTTAGTGAAAAAGTATGCTCGAATATGTGTTAAATAAAGTACAATTAATATATTTTAATATTTTTGGGCTTCTGGCGACGATTTTACCGAAATTAACTACTACGTTATGCATTACGACTAAATACAGTATTGTGTTCCAGCACCAATAGTTGTAAATCAATTATTAGCGCAAATTGTTAAAAGTAACTACACGATAATAGAACGCTAGGTTTCCCAGCGTAAAAGAACACATTGTTGCCGCCGCAGTTGTCTTAAATGTTTTCAGTAACTTTATTCGTCTCAAAATGCTCGACGCAAAGTTCTAATATACCAATTAAAACATAATTAATTATAAGAAGCTCTTAGTAACAAAGAGTGGTTCTGCCTCGTTCAATTTCAATGTTGTTTTGTAATAAAATGCCAAAGTATTGTCAATTTTACATATAGAGATGTATCTCAACGGTTTCTTTCATCTGTATGATTGTTAAAAAACATTTTCTTCATTTATATTTTAATGCGATTTCTCGACAACGATTCAGCGGAAAAGGACATTGATACAGTGGAATAGATTTTCAGAAGATAACTTTGTAACAAAGAGTGCATTTGCATATTTCCATGGGTAATGTGGAAACCTATATTACCTCTTTACTGTTAAAAGATAACACAACATTGTACAATGTATCGCCCCAATAACTTCTTACATTATTCTACATTCTTTGAGGCGAACAAGTTTGCATTTTGCTGTCGCAAAATTTTTAAAATATAAATGTCGCCCCAATATACCGCCACATGCTACCACGCTTGTACCAGTAGGCACGACCGTAACGCCGCCGAAGTGCCTGTGAATCAGTGACATCTCGGCTGTATGTGTAGGTGAAGGAGGCGGCGCAGCTCGAGAAACGGCTCTGTCGAGCCAAACCTTGACTTGACTGATGTAATACATTGTCTCGCTTCTCCAGCCAAACTAGTAAGAATATTTGACTGCTACGACTTTGTCAAGTGCTTTCTTTAAGAGGCTGAGCGAGTGGATTCCAAAAAACAAAATGGTCCAAATAGGCGGTTCAAAGCGAGAAGCTCCGCTGCCGAGATGCCAATTTGTCCGAGCAGCACTGTATATGTCTACAAATCGCGTACACTCACATACAGTACTGTCATCGATCTTTTGAATGTGAATAGCCACATTACAACTATAGGCAAAGGATGTTCTAAATGGATAACAATAAATAAACTTTATGTAATAAAACAATTTTTTAATACACTTTATGTGTTAAAACAATTATAAGAAGAGTATCGAATAATCCAGACAATAATTCATGCGACAATACCATACGATTTATAGCAGCGTAATCAGGTATTATTGGCCCAGAGAAAGAAGTCACTTAATAAGTCGTTTGCTAACATCATTTTGGATTCTAATACGTGATTGGCCGAAAAATCGTTTAACGGCGAAATAATTTGTGGCAAGAGAGGAAGTCAGCGAAGGAAAGAAAGAATGAGAGAGAGAGAGAGGGAGAAATAGAGCAATACGAGAGAAGTGCGAATGTGATCACGTGTGTGTTATGAACGAATTAGAATGCTTAAATTATCGGATGAATGGTTTTGACGAATGATTCGAACGGTAAGTGTGAGTGAGGAATGTACGAAGAAACGAAGGTAGTTACGAAGGGAACGAGAGTCGATTCGTGTCCAGAGAGCGAACAGCAATTTAGAAGAAACGAGCTTGCATTGTTATTTTAATAAAATTAATTTTGTTTTCGTGTGCAATCATTTTTACCAACAAACAGTTTAGTTTTAAATTCTCATTCACCGAATTCAAGTTCAAGGACCGATATGATTGCAATAGGCGGTACAAGGACAGTCTTCCCTTGCCCCGCACCGCGATCCAAGTGTCTACTTTCGCTTGGAGCCCAATATGTAAGACTTTGTGCTGCGAAAGTTACCTTTTTACGGAAGGTAATTTGTCTGCACCATTCTATTCATAATTAACTATGTTTACTGGGTACATCCTTATTCTCTAAATCTGCTATCAAAACAATATGGCTACTTGTATTTAACTACCTACAAAGAAAATTCCCTAATAATAGTACGGACTGTATGTATCGAGTATTTTTTTTCTCATTTATTTATCTAGAAAATTCATGATAGCCGTAAAAACTAATTTAAAAGATACAATTAATTGATAATAATTGGTACAGGTTTGTTGCGTTCCATCTCGTTCACATCCGTTTTCTCATCGCACGCTTTTTCTTCTTCTCTCCAACTTCTTTGTTTATCGCATATTTCACTCTCACACATTTCTCTCACTTATTCATTCAATCATCTTTCTCTTTCTCTCATTCTTTTCCTTCCTTTCAAGACACATGCATTCTTACATTTATTTAATTAACACATTAACTGCAATATTTATGAAATTTCGAACATACTGAATATTTAAATACTGGCGTTGAAAAAAGAAAAGTCTGCTAAATATCGACCTATCAACTTCTTCAAAGTTTCTGCATTACAAAGATGTAATTATCGTAGAAAAAGTTTCACGTCAGTAGAAATGATGAAACCAGCGAAATACTGGGGGCGTTCAACGTGTTAACATTTTACCGACCGGTATTTTTTAACATCCTACCCACTTCTGATCGGTCTTGTGCCCGCAAATATTTCCCAGATACTGATATCTCTTCCAAAAATTGCAAAGTTTCTTCACTGAGTCCTTGGCACAGGTAACAGCAATGAAAAATAATAATTTATTAATTGCCGTAGCAATCAATTAATAAGTTAAAAGTTCAAAAGTGTTGGGCCCGAAAAGCCGATTAATCGGCTACCGGTCGTTAAAATGTTAACTAAGGCCAGATCATATCCATGATTTATGCATTAGAAAGAAAATTGAATTTTTAAACCGTTCACATATCAGCTAAATTGTGCGTGCCATCTCTGACACGCGTGCCTAGATTTGCCACTACGCACAATGGTACAGCACGAGAAATTAGCCCCTTATTTGCTAAACAATCAATTTTTTCGCATCAATCTTTTGTATTTTTATATCAGATCCTAAACGTGTATTGATTTCAGAAATGACGAAATTAATGAGATTTGACAAAAATTGTAGTTAGAACAAACGCTTAACGAACTTACTCTTATGAGCATTTTCTGTCGAAAAAACACGTTGTCTTCTTCATAGCATTTCTGACAAATTCATGTTATACTTTTTAACGATTCTTTTTCGTAACTGAAAAGGATTCTTCTACGATAAAATTTCACGTGCTAAATAGAAGATGAGTGTTACTACCCTCGAAAGGGTAATAATAATTTCAATTTATTCCTATTTATCTGTTCCGACAAAATTCAGCAATTTATTTTAGACCTCACGTACATAACAAATACATCAAACATACATCAAACATACATCACACATACAGGGTCCGTCAACAAAATCCGGACAAAATTCTATTTTAATTTCCCGCTACATGTAATGTCAGCAGTAGATGTTTCTTTCTTTTCGAGCAAGGCATACGTATGTACAATACGTATGTAACATCTAAATGGCAGATTTGATTAGATAGTGTTCGGAATATATTCACAAAGCAGCAGTAACTCAAGCGCTTCGCGCTGAGCGTTCAGCTATTGAAATTATTCGATTCTTTAGATACCCAAATTCTACTGTTTATGATATTGTACGAAGGTATGCGATTGTAGAGAAGTTTGTGGAAGGCTCTACTAATCGGTCAAGGCGAATTTATTCCAAAGAAAAGTCTGTAAGCACAGCGGCTGCCGACGAAAGAGCTGAGCAACCCGCCACATTTCTTTAAGAAGGGTGAAACCATTAACAATAAACTGTACCTCCGGGTCATAATTTCGGTAGTGAAACCAAAGATGGAAATTTTGAGCATCCGGGAGATCCCACATTTAACAATAGGTTGACGCACAAGCTCATACGAGTCATTTAATGCAAAACTGGTTTTCCGATAATGTCGAAATATTTCGTTCCAAAGACTTCTGGCCTCCCAATTGACCAGACTTGAGTTGACCAGCTTCTAAGTTATTATGTTTGGAGCGTTATTGAAAAGATGTCTAATAAATTCGGACACCCCATCGTGGCACCCCTTCAGGTCGCTATAGAGGCAGCATTCGCGAATTTGGACAAGGATCAGGTGAAAAGAACATGTTCGCGCTTCAGATAAAAAATCCAAGAAGTGATCGCAGTGGAAGGAGGCTATACTGAATGATAAAACTTAAAAAGGATCCCCTAATTAATTTACACATTTTTTTTCATCAATACAAGTAATTTCTGAATAAACAAGTGTTTGAAATGAACTCTTAATTTTGTCCGGATTTTGCTGACGGACCCTGTACATCACATCTCATCTGTTTCCGATCGATATCCACGGAAGATCCAGGAGTCATCAAGCTCGCTTTTAACATTTGACAAGAGATACTAAACATACAATAACACGTTCTCTATACATATATTCCACACAATTACTCATGGAACATTCCAGACAGTGCGATACATACACTAATTAAACAAACATTACACGCACTCTCACGCCTCGTCATAGAAACTTCCAAATCATTCTATACATCCATCTAAACAATTCTTATACTTACACACCACACACATCCCACAACGGAACAGATAAATACAGGTACCAGCTCCCCGCAGCTTCACTTCCGAATATTCACTCTTGCATCGATACATCGCCAACATATATTTTTTGTACCCAGTACTATTTTAATCATATCATTTTTTTCATTAAATAAATCGTTACTTATTGTTAAAACTAGCTTCAGTGTATTAATTTCCACTGCGGCGAGATTTGAACTTTCAATCTCCACATTCTATACACGCACGGGAGAACGATCCCTTCGATTAATCGGAAAGACAGAACACTATTATCTTCCGATTTCGGAGTTGTTCCCGTACGAACCGGCATCGGCACAAATCACAACCAAACATTCCTGGTCCTTCGAGCCGGATACCAGTCGCTGTGGAGGTCCGTCTGTTCCGGTTTTATCATCCATACTGGATCCAAGGAGTCTACGTTCCAGAGACGCTGCTCTTTTTACCACCGCTTCCTGAGAGAGGTCAACAACAACACCATCTCTTCACGGAGTGTTTTATCGCCAAATCAGTCACTGCTACGACGCGGAAGCATCTCCAGCAGTTTCAACATCGCCACGAGAGAGTAGCCATCCAAGCCATCGCCACGAGAGAGGAGCCAGCCAACCCGATCACCGTTTCACCAGCAACATTGCAGTGCTACGGTTTTACTACAATTCAGTGAGTAGGCTTGAAATACATTTTCACTGAGCTTCCTATTCCAATATTTTCCAACTCGTTTCATAATTCTCCTCCTTTCTTTTTGAACACCATATTCTATTCAATATGTTAAGCGAGCTTCGTATTAAGGAATTAAAGCATAGGCGTACAATATTCAAAAATCAGCTAACACGTTTTAAAACATGGTGGGAAGCAAATGCGATCAAGACAAATGCAGCTGAATTACAAACGCGCCTTGATAAAATTCAACAACAATTAAGAGAATTCGAGAGCTTTCATGCGGAACTCGAATTGCTTGATGATACAGCAAATCAGTTAGAAACGCGATTAAATATCGAGGACGAAGCAGCAATATTAACTTCTCATGCTGCCAAAATATTATCGCGTACTAATAATCAAGCGTCGAGTCATATATCACATCGTGAGTTTTATTCGCTTCCACCAACGGAAAATAATTGTGGAGCCAGTAATTGTGTGGAACTACCAAAAATCCATTTGCCAACTTCCAGCGGTTCTTACGAGGAATGGCCTGGTTTCGCTGATCAATTTTTTTTTCTTCAGTTCATGACAATCCAAAAATCAATGACACACGTAAATTAACTTATTTGCGCTCTTGTTTGAAGGGAGAAGCAGCTAAGAAAATTGAACATATACCTAATACCGGTATCAATTATGCCGTCGCGTGGGAAATTTTGCAAAAACGTTATGACGATCCGAGATTGATCGTCGCCAAACGATTAAAGGCGATTTTTGAAGCGTCCGCCTTAAGCAAAACTTGTCCGCGACAACTCCACGAATTTTTAAATATCACAGAGACGAATTATCGTGCCTTAAAAGCTATAAATCAACCGTCTATTGATACAGTTTTAATTTATTTACTTCAAACGAGATTAGACAAGGAAACCGCTTAGCGTTGGAAAGAACGTGAATGCTAAAGCGATTTTCCTACAGTAGAAGAATTCTTTCAATTCTTAAACAAACGTTGCAACGAAATTGAGCCATTAGGAGACGATCTTGCGTCCCATTCAAGAACAGACAAACCAAATCGTAAGTATTACCTTACACTTTAGTAAAGGGGTAGAGAATTCTACCTCAACAGAATGTATCGATGCGCGGGGCCCGTGAAAGTATTACGCGTAGCTACGGCGCTTACAGGGAGCGATGGGGTCGGAGTGACAAAACGTTCGGGATGGATTTTTTCTTAAATTGTGCCGAAACGAAAACAGTTATGACAATTTCCGCTGATTGTTTTTTATTCAGAAATGTTCGTAGAATCCAATGGTGTACAGTAAATTTGTACTAGCAATAGTCCTCTACGTGAAAATGGAAAGTGAATGCGTAAAAAATTCGCGAATTCGCTCGTTTTTTAACTTTGACAGTGATTTACTGCTATTAATCAATACGGAATATTATAATATGCTTATATATACATACTCGGGAAACACTCCTCTATTTTTTGATACCAAGAACAACAACCTACGTTTCTTAGTTTTCACGTAATACCAGCTTCTTTACCGAAAACGACCGTTTTTACAAATGTTGATTTTTTTCGAAAACAGAGGGTGATCCAGAAATTTGGTTGCCGGATTCGTGTTCAGGATGACGAACTCTATAAGAATTATATAGTGGCTATAGGAAAACAGAAAACAGCTTCAAATTTGTTGGACAGTGTTATCAGCAAAGCAAATAAAAAAAAGAGATTAGAATTTGCAGAGGAATTCATGAACGTTAGTGATGAATTTTGGAAAAACGTAATACTTTCGGATGAGTCTAAATTTAATGTTTTTGAGTCCGATGGTAATAAAAAAGTATAGCGGAATGCTAACACTGAATTGGATCCCAAAAATATGCAAGCAACAACAAAACATGGAGGTGGAAGTGTGATGGTGTGGGGATGTATAGCTGCCTCTGGAGTTGGTGAATTAGTAATAATAGATAGAATAATGGACAAACATTTGTATTTAAATATTTTAAAAGAAAATTTATAAAATAGTGCAGATAAATTAGGTATTGGGAGGACCTTTTACTTTCAACAAGACTGTGACCCAAAACATACAGCCTACATTGTGCGTCAATGGTTATTGTATAATACTCCCCACATGTTAGTGACTCCTCCACAATCACCTGACTTAAATCCTATTGAGCATGTATGGGCGAAACTTGAAAAAACTGTACGAAAACATGACATAACATCGAAAGAACATTTAAAAGAAATATTAAAAAGGGAATGGTATAATATAGAACCTGACTTCGTTAAAAGTTTGGTGTTATCAATGCCCAACAGATTACGTGAAGTAATTCTTCGAAAGGGCTATCCTACAAAATATTAATTTAGAAAATTCCAGTTAAAATTATTGTTACACTTTTAAAATGATTAAGTGTACGAATACTTTTGTCCTGGCAATTTCTTATGGCAGAATGAATTTCAATTGATTTCAATTTACAAAATGATATTAACTCCTTGGTCTTTTGTTAACTTGTAGTTATAAGTGTTGTGTTTAATATATAGCTACATATATTTAAGCCGAGCATTGTTAGATAGTGGTTCACAATCAAATTTTCTAACAGAAGAAATCGTGAAAAGACTCAATTTACGTCGTAATCGCGTGGACGTACCTGTAATAGGCGTAGGTCAGGCCACTTGCCGCGTTTATTATGCGACCGACGCACGCATGCAGTCACGATTTAACGCACTTAATATCAACACAAAATTCTTAGTACTACCGAAATTATCCGAGACAATTTTGCCTTCACAGTACGTCGATCGAGCAAGTTTATGCATCCCTAAAAACATAAAGTTAGCCGATCCGCGCTTTCATGAACCAAGTCCAATTGATGCAATATTAGGAGCAGCAATTTATCAACGCTTAATATCAATCGGAAAAATTCCTCTAAATAATGAACACGCTTCTTTATGCAAGACGCAATTGGGCTGGGTATTAACCGGAGAGGTAGGCAACAGTGTTCGTTCTAACGCGATCGCATGTAATCTGTCGTCTCGCGCATTGGAAATTGATCTTGCTAAATTTTGGGAACTACCAGATAGCACGAATAAGATTCATCAATCCGAGGAAGAAAAGTTATGCGAGGAACATTACAAAAATTATACCATCCGCGACTATCAAACCGGTAGATACATAGTTAAAAAACGCCACAAAAAATTAGAAATGTTTTCACAAGCCCGTTCAAAAGTTATAACACTTTTTAATTACAACAAATTTACACGTACTTAAATGGAAAACATGTTATCAGGATAAGTTAAAGTAAAAAAAATCATTGAAAATACGATTGGACAAATCCACAAAATTGTAAACTAGTAAATTAAATACCTACGTTGCACATAAGCAATTAACATTTAGTGATTTCAATATTATTTATAGAGAGAAATAATAAAAATTAGTGATATTTATGGTATAATTGAATGCAAAGCGTAATTCACAGTGAAAACGTGGCAACCTTGCAAACAGCTAGGGGAAATAAAATTAAACTCGACTATAGCAAATTAAAAGTATGCTATAGGTTATTTTACCGCGTGAATATAAATGTTACTAAAATGCATGGAAAAGTTGGACCGATCAAAATTGAATCGTGTCATATAATTTATTGATAACAATGTGATAACTTAGTGATATAAAAGTATAAGTTTTTTTTTATTAAAATTAACAATTACTAAAATATACTTTAATAAAAAACACATTACGGTAACAGTAAGCAATAATAAAATATTCTTATTTTTATTTAAAAATTATTTAAAATATACTTTAACCCTTTGCGGTCGTATTAAGGAAGTTCGAGCGTAACTATTATTCAAAATAGTAATTGAATTTTTCTGTATTTTCAATTCTTGTAATAGTAATAAAAATTCATTATTTCAATTTATAATAACATATCTAATCCAAAAATTGTTAAATATTATTTATTTAATTAACAAAAGTAACGAAATGACTACGTGACTTTTGACTCATCCGTTTGAATAAGAAGATCTGGCAACAGCGTATTGTTATTCCTATGTACTATAGTTAGAGAGCACGGAGAGAGCATTATCAAATTTTAGTGTTTTAGTCCATGAGTGAATGGAAATAATTTGCAAAAATGCACAGATTTAACGGTCGATTTAAAAAAAAAAATATTGTGAAATGGAGACAAAATGTTATCAAGAGTAACAAAGCTCGGATTGATTGCAGGAACAATAATTTCAAAATAAAAAATTGCAATTATTGTAAAAGAAAAGAAAAAAAATTTATAGGTAATTATTTACATTTTTATTTAATTTGAGGTTATACTCCCGTTTTCATACTGACATCGAATATTTTAATTTTTAAAAACATAAACACAGTTGATTTTCTTTATAATATAATTATTGTGATATTATTTTCATTAATTTATAACTTTATATATTTTATTCATTCATTTATTCAAGAACTAAAATTATTCTAATTTGCTTCAAACTACAATTCTTGAACTAAGGTGACAAAATTAATTTTCTATCTTCTCTCTTTCTCTCTATCTCTTTTTCTATCCTTATACTTTTCTCAGCTGTTCTCGCAACGTTGCCAAACGTTCAGTAACGTGTACGGCTACCAATAAGCATGAGTAACAAATAAAGTTTATGTTAAATTATCAACGAAACTACATCGGTAAGGTTATATTATTGAAATCTAATCTTATTCTACAATTATTCAAGTTTATTACACATAGTTTTGTTTTCCTTAAAGTTGGGAGGTTAATATCGAAAAAAATCGAAAAAGACGCGAGTACAGCTTGTCAGCCATAAGAGCCTGTGTATAAGGACTTAAAAAATGTAATTTTTAACATTTTTTTTCAAAGAAACTAGACGGAGGATCGTTTCAAAATTTTTAGGATATATCAATCGACTATTTAATTACATGTATACAGAGTTTCAAAACTTAAAGTTGGAAATAGTTTTTTTACATTAGATTCGCTCGAACTTCCTTAAATTTGGACATGGGTATCGTACTGGTCGGAATTAATTTCCGTCGAAAGAGCAGGAATACATAACATGCAAGATTACGAAGTATAAACAAGATTTAGTAGTTCTTTTGTGAACTTTAGATGTATGTCTACTCAATAAAGTGATCTAATGTCACGTTTTTGTATAAAAATTATATTTTATAGTTTTCCATCGTGTGGTATTTTTCGAAGCAATCTCCAACATGCAGGCCTGGTTTTCGATTGCATGTATCGCACAAATAATTGGTTTGTCGCCTTCCGCCCTTAATCTTTCTGTTTGAACATACTGAGCAATCTTTACTTTTTACGTCTTCACAATGCCACAATATGTGCAGTTTTCCATTCAGTCTTTCCTCCTTATCTGAGGTCGATGGTTTTCCTAGTTTTGATTGTGCTCCATCACGATAACCACCAACCAGTTGTCCCACAAATTTTCGGAAAAAACATAAAATGTGTCATAGGCGTCCTATTCTCTCTTCTAGCTGACGCCTTATATGCAGAGTCTATATTGAAGGGGTCAAAACAAAACTCTTCGTCGCTAGTTTCAGTTTCACAGAACACTTCTTGCGGTAAATTTCTTTTTGCCATTTTGGAGTATTATTTTGAAATATTTTAACAAGCGAGAATGTCTTATTACTGTTAAACACAATTTATACAATATTCCTTGGAATTCTACATGGTATCACCGAACGTTGTCGATTTCTTTACGCTCAAAAGGCGACTGACTCGCCACAGCGCAGCGTCTTGCATGGCGAGTGCGGGGTGACAGCTTTTGTTTAGATTGGATTTCCTTATATCCAATTGATAGGAGCACCGAATTGGTTCGTGAAAAGGTTCCTTAGGCATTTAGGTTCGTTTAGAGAAAGTGTAAATTGATAAATGAATGAATACAGTATAGGATTTGTATGGTTTCTTGCTGTGGTGGCTGAGAGAAGACATACGACCGGAACGGTAAAAAAGCTTTGGTGGCTGAGAGAAGACATACGACCGCAAAGGGTTAAACATGCTGTTGAATAAGTAGGTTTATTTAAACCAATCACTAATTTTTTTAATTGTTGCTTTTTGCAATCATTGCAATTCTTCGGCGTTAATTTTTTCAGTAAGAAATTTTTCAAGGCTTCTATCATCCATATGATCATGTTGACTTTTTAAAATATCCATAGTGATTCCAGCTCTTGCCAATTTTTGTCGGATTCACAAACTTACAGCACTTTCCAAGGGTGATAAGCTATTAACAGTTTTCCTAGTGGCTGCAATTAATTCCCAAAGTTTAATTTGTTCTACAAATGAAGTCGCTGAATTCAATAAGGCAGAGTTATTTATTTTTAATTTATTTAAAATACTATAAAGGATTGCACAATCATTAATTCCGTTATGTGCTCCAGCTTTATTAATATCTAAGGAGTCAGCTAATCCGCTAATTGTGCATGAACCTTTTTCTTTTCTGCCAGTAACTTTTCTAATTATTTTAAGAGTATCAGTGAATCCATGTATAACTTCCGAAAAGTCGTTTGTTAATTTGTTTTTCGTGATAACTCTAAATAATCGAGGTCCATCAAATGATAGGTTGTGTGTAGCGATGCAACATTTCGTACCTAAAGACTTCAGCCATTCGTACAGTCTTGATAAGGCCAACCTAAGAGAGACTGATAACACCTTCGTTCCGTAATAATAGAGTTCCCCGGAACAATTTATTAATCCATGTGCTTCACTTGCATTTGAAGAAATTTGTTGAACTGGATTAATATACGTAGCAAATTTTTTTTTCCCACATTGGGCAGCAATTTGAAGAATATCACAATCAGCTTCAAAACCTTAGGTTTCCAAATCTAGAAGTACAATGAGATATTCACAGGTGTCTTCCCCTAAATTATAATCATTCTCATCAGTTTCTTTTTCAGGTACCGCAGCTTGTGTTAACAAAGAACAATTACTCTGATATGTAACACCTTCTTGATGTTCTTTTCGATGACGTAACATTACGAAATTTTTTTAGTTGCATAAGACGTTTTTTGTATGCATGAGTTTTTATTAATGCACGCCTTCTTAATAAATTTTGTTCTTTTATTGATATCTGTCGGGTAAGGTGCTTATTTGGTGCTAAGCTTAATTTTTGTGCTATCTTTTGAGTGTATCCTTCCCCTATATTTTTTTGTCCAACAGCGCATGCAAAACGATAATCCGCAGACGCAGTCCTACTATACACCTTGATTTAGGAGCTTTGCTAGCCATCATTGCATCGAGACTTTCATTTGCATTATTGGATGCACCATTTGAAAATTTCTGTACATTAGCTGCAAGTTTTTCAAAAATTTTCTTCAATTCTTGAAATAATATGGGATCTTGGAAACCTCCTGGAACAACTTTGTGCACATAGTGTTCCTTATCTTCATTGTAGCCACACCACGAGCCACATTTAGAATGGTCATTGAAAGTATGATACGGTATACTAAGAATTGCACTGGCTAAACCTGAACTATTGCCCTTATTCTGCGCTAGAGCATAAGTAAAACATCTATGGAGATATATTATACGATCTTTAGTTAATTCCTTATGATTTTTTTGAATGCTGTATATTTTTTTTCACTCCTCCAGACGTATGATTCACATCGGATTGTTTAATTATTGGATGATTAGCTGCGGCTCTGCATGCTGCTATTGTCGAGCTATCATCGTCGCCTACCAACACTCCAACTTCAATATTTTGAGCTTTAAGTATATCACTATCGACAACTAATTTTTTAGCAACATGGGGTTCCATAAATTTCGCAGATCCGTAAAAATTTTTTCTACAATTTTCATGATCCGATGGTGGACCGTCTCTATCACATGTTGCACATATCCTATTACATGTAGAAAAATCTAATACCAAGCCCGTTAAACTTCCAATGATAGCTCCAAATCCATTTTTACTATCATATTGACGTCCAGTTGCTCGTGTACTCCAGCCCATATCGTATGATACAATAATTCTGACGACAGCATCCCATGATGCGTAGGAATCATTGTACTGTACAGCACATTCTCCAATTCGCGACGATTCATTAATATTATTAGATGTTCTTGATTCGGCTACAGGTGTCTCTTCATTGCAAGATCTCTGATGAATAATAAAATTCGATTGGAATTCTTCCGGCCTAAATAAAATTTAAAGTAGCGAATATTAAATTGAATAATATTAAAAATTCGAGTCTGTATTGAAAACACATTTATTTAATGTTTACTTAATCACAATTTCTATGATTTTTAATATTGGACTGGATAAAGGATAGAAATGGAAAGGAGTATACATTTCCTATATGAATTTAAATCTAAGAAATAAAAAATATTTACAATTCAGTGAAATAATTTTTTACAAATATTTGTGAAATTTAAATATTGTAGCAACTCGCATAAAGCGGTGGACGGATAGGTACCGGCAAGGGAGGGGGGTGCGAGTCAATCGTACGCAACCTACCCCACTACCGGAAGTCAACCAATTAGGAGCGAGGCCCCTCGCCTAAAAAGGGGGTTTCAAATTTTATTCAAACTTTTGTTAACCAAAAGTCGAGTTGAAAGCGGGTGGTCAAGGACTTCGGACTGGACAGTTAGCGGAACCACTGATTTCCAGTCGAAGCCTTGACCTCCACCACTGGAGACACTCCGAAGTATCGGTGGACGGACGCAAGCCCTCAATTCCAGTCAAGCGACGGATGTGGGTTCTTGGATGATCCAGAACCACCGATCCTAGCTGACTTGCGGAGGGTTGTTTTCTTTGCCTATATCAGGAGCCCGGACAACGCGAGGCGAACGTCGCGGAGAACGCGCATTACAATATTAATTTTTAATTTTTTCGGAATAAATAAAATTTTAAAAATAGTACACGTCTTATAAAAATCAAATATGTACAAATTGTAAAAGTTATTATAACTTGCTTTTGAATTTCTACCCATTATCAACTTATCATGATTGAAATTAACATTGAGAAATTGGACGTTGTAATTACATTTGGTTCTCTAAAATTTGAGATTGCTGAATAGTTTTTTCTCTTTCTAGTTTTGCTGCCTCTTTGCAACTCTCTTTTGCGACGTCTTCAGCTACTAATCCAACTTCTTTTTCGTACTGTTTGAAGGTCCTAAATTCAAAGGATGGTATGCCCATGCACGCTAACAATTTTTGGAAATGTGTCCAACCTGATCCACTGTGTAATATCCCTACAAACGAAAGATTTCAATGAAAAAATGAATTTATTGAATGATATAAATTACTTTAATTAAATATATAAAAATCAATTATTATTACCAATGACGGATTTGTAATTTATATCGAAACGTAGAGATCGTTTGTCGGGCGAAGGTTTTTGTCTTCCAGTATGAATTTCATTTATAATCAAACACTTGTGACACCTAATCAACAGAATAGATGCAAGCCCTATGCGTCTTTCAGATTCAACATAATCCAAAGATAACGCTTCTTTGCATGAAATACACCATAATTGTGTACCCAAGTATTTTAAATTCGCTATATGGTATCCTTGGAGTATTTCTATTTCTTTTTTGTCATTTTTATCACTTACTGACTCTTCTGAATTTTTTGATGCCACATACTCATCAAGCTTACGTTTTTCACGTAGCTCTATTAGTTGTTGGCCAAGCTGACTTTGCTTTACTCGTTGTAAATAAACTTTTTCGCTGACTATTTTTCCTTTCCATCGATATTTTTTTTCGGATTGCGACATGATGATGAATTATAAATAAACACGTTTTTAATTGTACATAGAACACTTTAAAACATTAACCTCGAACGTCAGCAATATTTCAAATATAAACTGTCATGATAGTGCGCAACCCGTGCACGCATCATTCACGACTACCAACTATTAAAATGTTGCGATGTCGTCACGTTTCATCGGATAAAAATTTAACTTATTTTATTTAATTTATTTAAATAAAATCAAATTTATGATTTTCTGTGGTATATATCTGCTTTATAATTTTTATTCAAATACATTGAGAAAATTTGTATTAGCGTTTTCTTATGTAAAAAATGTACGTATTTTTTTTTTAATAGTTAAATTCAGGGTACAGTCACTATCAAAAGTTTTTTTATGATTGTGACAAATATCAAAAATTTCATTGAAAAATTAATTAAAATCAAATGAATTTCAATTTTATTACAAATTTGATATTAAAAATAAGCTTGGGAACAAAAGACATTTTGTTAAAATGCCATATTTTAAAAGATATTGAGAGATATTGGTTTAATCAAAATTTCACATACTCATGTCTCCGATTGTATCTACAAATCATCCTTAAATTGCCATTTAAAAATAATATATCTCCTTTAGGCGATTCATACTTTGTTGCACTCAAACGTTTTTACACATTGGAGAAATCACTCGTAAAAAACAAAACATTCCCTAGTAGCACAAAATATTGAATAAATATGTATTTAATATTTAAAAGACATTGAATCTCTTTTTAATATTTAAATATATATAAAATATTTATTTTAGATTTAGAAAAAAAATATTTTTTTTAAATGTTTTCCAAATGTTTATTTTAGATCTGGAAAGAAATATTTTTTTTCAAATATTAATCTAATATTTATTCCATATTATGGAGAAATATTTTTTTTAAGATATGAAATAAATGTTAATTTAATATTGGAAATGAAATATAATCTTTTTGATATTTTGCAGTTTATTTTTATTTTTTTTTTTGCGTGAAGAAAAGACATTTGCGAGTTGCATCGACGTGTCGTGCTGTCTGAAAATTGCATCAGATTCAAACAAAAAAAGGAATCTTGCATAGATACCGAAAAATATTGATAAAACGTTTTATCGATATTTGTTGGGTAACTATAGAGACCGCATGATCATTACGCATTGCAATCGCAGAAAGCATCGAGAAAAGTTCATTTTGATTTCGCTCGCAGCATCGCTACGTTCCAGTGTTTTCATCCATTGTCGCACTTGAGCATACGTAAAAGTGTTTAGTCTTCGATCTCTTCAGATATACGTTACTGTTAACTGAAAAGTAAGTATATGTTTATATAATTCTATTTGCATAATTTGGAATGAATTGTCTCACAGTTATAATTGTATGTTATGTACATTACACAGAAAAATGTCCACCAAGCGTGACAGAAAATATAAATTTATAAAGAAATGCATGGCTTCGTCGTCTGTTCAGGATCAGAAAGTCGACACAATTAAGGCATCGGCAATTACTCCGGTTTCCGAAACTTTAAATATTACTCCTGCGCCTAAATGCAATATTGAATCATTAAATTTTGGACAAATGAAAGAAAGTACAGAAATTTGTAATGATATTCGAGATAATCAAAATTCTGCCTTTACAAATTTAAAACTACTTACATTTTTGAAAGAATGGTCGCTACAAAATAATATTAACCATACTCAATTAGGTAATTTATTAAAAGGTCTTAAGGACATTTATCCAAATTATAACATACCAAGGGATCCGCGCACATTATTGAAAACTGCCCGGTCGTGCAATATTGTGTCTGTGTTAAGTAAAAAGAAAAGTGCAGCTGAATTTACATATTTCGGAATAAAAGAACATTTACTAAAATTATTAACATCTGAAATAGATATATTTCTTGAATTAAAAGAAACATTAACAATTCCCTTAATTTTTAATATAGACGGCGTTCCAATTTCTAAAAGTTCAAACAAACAGTTTTGGCCCATTTTGTGTAGATTGGTATCAAAAAATTATATAGTATCCCCTTTTCCAGTAGCAATTTATTATGGCGATGCAAAGCCAGATTTCTTAGAGGATTATTTACACAATTTTTTATTTGAATTAAATGAAATTATAAACGATGGTTTATTCCATAACAACTTACAATTCAAAGTACGCGTAGTATGTTTTACATGCGATGCACCTGCAAGGGCATTTGTAAAAAATATTAAAGGGCATACGAGTCGCCACGGTTGCGAACGATGTACAGCAGAGGGTGTATATTTCAAACACAGGATCATATACGAAAACCATACTGCTCCCGCTCGGACACATTTAGATTTTCAAAATTTTCGCGACATAAATCACTATCACAATGATTCAACCACACCATTATTAAATATTCGTCAATTAGATATCATAGAACATTTTACTTTGGATTATATGCTTTTATGCTGTTTAGGAGTCATGAAAAAATTACTTCAGTATTGGTGTAAAGTGCAGTTTAAATTACAACATAAGAACAAATTATCGAAAAGAATGACTTCTGTTTCGAAATATTTACCCAGCGAATTTAACCGCAAATCGCGACCCGTATCGGAATTGCCTAGATACAAAGCCACGGAATTCAGATTATTTCTTCTATATCTGGGACCCATCGTTTTAAAAGGAATTCTTCCAAATAATTATTATGATCATTTTTTGTTATTTCATTTAGGTATCAGAATTTTATTACATAATAAATTATGTTTTGATGTAGAATGGATAAATAAAGCTCGTGAAATGTTGTCATTATCTGTACACCATTCTTCAACTTTATATGGTAGAGAATTTTGTACATATAATACTCATAATTTAGTGCATATTGCAGACGACGTGCAAAATTTAAAATATTCTTTGGAAGAATTGAGTTGTTTTCCGTTTGAAAATTATTTAGGAAAGCTAATAAACATGCTACGTAGATGGAATAAACCATTAGCACAGATAACAAGAAGGTTATCGGAAAGAGGAACGCCTACAGTTAAAACAAATTTTAATCATACAATAATTGTTCAAGGAAAAAATAAACAAAAAAAAGTACAACTGTTTTATTTTCACTTAAAAACTTACGGACTGCGAGATTGTTACGTCTTTACAAAAAATGGTTATGTCCTGCAGATCTTTGATACGTTAAATGAGAAAATAGTAGGCAGATTATCAACAAATTTAGACACTTTGTACGAATACCCCATAGAATCAAAATTAGTAGGAATTTTTAAATTTGATAAGTTTTCAGATATAACTGTTACATGTGATCTAAATGAAATTACGCATAAAGCTTTTATCTATAAATGTCACTCCTATTTCGTAGCGTGTCATTTACTTCATTTAATTCAATAATTCATTACATTATAATACGTTTTTTCCTTTCTTTTTTCTTCGTTTCACTTTAAATAATAGGTTTAATTGTATACATTTTTAGTTTTTTGTAACGAAATAAATTTTTACTGGACAGGGTTAATCATACGTCAATAAAAATTAATTCAAAGAAATATTTAAAAAGTAATAAGAATAGACGATGCCTTACGATCGCGTCTTCTGATTCCGGTTCTGGAGACGATGATATTCAAGAAAGTGCAGCAAAACGTAAGTAAACAAATTACACATGTTGTTTACGTTAAATTATGTTTTATTAAATTATGAATTATGTTTTGTCGTTATGTAGATACATTACATTCGAACGATACTTTGAACCAAGGACAAATGGCCTTACTGCATCGGCAGTATGTGGAACTCAAATTCGATATTACTCAAATTGCAAGCAAACTCGGCCATATGGAAAGATTGTTGAATAACATTGCGGCAGTTAGTGGCAGCAGTAGTTCACAAGAAACTGTGCATGATGGGCAAACATTATTTTTGGATCAACTGCCTCTGAAAAGTGTTAATGATATTAACGATTTTAATTCTATTATAACCAAAAGTTCGGAAAAATTTAATTTATTGGTTTGTATTCGCATAGTAACGAAAGATAGTGCTGTTAACAAATACTTAGGACAGTAACGTTTTCTAATTGTCATCAAATAAATGATAACATATATACCTTCTTTCAGGTACAATTACTATATTTAGTCGGTGGGACAACACGTAATGCAATCATTTCTAACATATTAAAAAAAATGTTAACAAATGAAGCTGCTATATATTATTCGGCCCAGGGTAGGAAACACAAATTACCCTTCATTGACTTAAAATTGTACAATGCTGTCACTGGTAAGTACTCACCCTTTCTATGTTCTGATAAACAACATATAACACGCAACTTATTTTATTTTGTATTTTACAGTAGCTACAAGAAAAAGAGAACCGTCCATTACGGATATGGAGCTAAAAAGAATTACATCTTTATTTTATCTACAGCACCATCACGATTAATTAAGAAAGACTGAATCCTGTTTAAATAAAATTTACTATAAAAATAAAGTTCTCTTGTTTATTTAAAAAATAGATTCCTTCTGTTTTCACACCCTATGCGTGTACTTGAAATACGAATATCGAGATCAGTTTCGAATCAGTTCTCATGCATGTAATGCGATTTTAACATTTTGAGCCTTACAAGTGACAATCAGTACAATATAGCTTACGAGGAAGGTATTCGAAGTGGGGACTCGCGGATTCGAATGAAATTTTGTGGGTTTGTAGAGTGATCCAAGACAAGAATAATGGTATATTCCATTCGTGCCCAATCGCCCTTTAAGGGCATGAAATTTAACCTCAAAGTGAAATCGACACTTGCACTTCCACGCTTATATCTCCTAAAGTACAAAAGATAGAAAAAAATGTTTTAGGTAAAAGTTTAACGGTAAAAGGAGCGCTACAAATTTGCATTAACAAATTTTTAAAAACAACTTCCCTTCTTGAAAAAAAATTTTTTTTTGCGTTATTTTAAACAATTTTTAAATCTTTTTGGTAATGAAAAATGTGGCATTTTTTATTCCGAATTCAACCATAACAATATTTTTATTATACACCGCTAGGGTTACAGAGATACACGAAAAAACGTACTCCCCAGCGCGCGGTACCGCGCAGTAGCGCGCTAACAACATATAAAGTTACATATTAAGAATGCTCATTTTTGTTGCAGGACATAACTATATGACGAAGATGGGTGTGGTAACATAAAAATCGCAAATTATGAAATATTACGTAAAGGTTAATGACTTATAATACAGATCGTACTATATCCCATATATACATACATAAATATTTTTTAAACGCTTATTTAACATTTTACTACATTGTAAGCACGCGCCAATACATGTTCTTCACTCGACATAGTTTTCGCAAAGTGAAAAAGACGAAATGCTATCTTCATTAAAAAATTGATCTACACACAGATACTTTTTACACCAAGCACATCTTATAATAGCAGGCTTATCACATAATTCACAACGTTGCAGTTTATCTGCTTCAGGAAATTTAAAACAGAAACCTACCTGATTTTCGAACTGTTGTAACCTTTCCTCTACTTGGGATGGATACTCTAGTATCCACTTTTATACCAAGAGTTCTTAAATAATTCGCGGACTCTCGGAGATGACAACTGGTTCGATGTGAGAGTTTGTAATTTCATGATATTATTTCGTAGATGCAAATTTGTAAAAAGATTATATAGTAAAACTCGATTGGAACAAGTTCTCACAAAATTTTTTCATACCCGAAAATAAAAAAAAAGCAACGATTAACGGTGATAAGCCTGTTATTATAAGATATGCTTGGTGCAAAAAGTACCCATGCGTATATCATATTTTTAACAATTTCACTACTGTGAGCGCCTATAGGCGCTTAGAAATTTTGCGCTAGTAATACCCAGGAGCGCCTATAGGCGCTTGACGCAGCTGGCTTTCTGATACTGATGGCGTTTAAAGGTGCTCATTGTAATTTGGCTTTCTGACAAGAAGGGTACTTTTAAATTTGTCATATTTGTAGTATATTTGTAATTTGTCATATTTAAAAAATGTTTATTTGTGTATATATGCGATATAGTACGATCTATATCATAAGTCATTAATCTTTACGTAATATTTCATAATTTCCGATTTTTATGTTACCACACCCATCTTCGTCACATAGTTATGTCCTGCAACGAAAATGATCATTCTTAATATGTAACTTTATATGTTGTTAGCGCGCTATTGCGCGGTACCGCGCGTTACGGAGTACGTTTTGTCGTGTATCTCTGTAACCCTAGCGGTGTATAATAAAAATATTGTTATGGTTGAATTCGGAATAAAAAATGCCACATTTTTCATTACCAAAAAGATTTAAAAATTGTTTAAAATAACGCAATAAAATTTTTTTTTTTCAAGAAGGAAAGTTGTTTTTAAAAATTTGTTAATGCAAATTTATAGCGCTCCGTTTACCGTTAAACTTTTGCCTAAAACATTTTTTTCTATCTTTTGTACTTTAGGAGATATAAGCAAGGAAGTGCAAGTGTCAATTTGACTTTGAGGTTAAATTTCATGCCCTTAAAGGACAATTGGGCACGAATGGAATATACCATTATTCTTGTCTTGGATCACTCTACAAACCCACAAAATTTCATTCTAATCCGTGAGTCCCCACTTCGAATACCTTCCTTGTTAGTGGAGAAGCGCAGCCGCCCCGGATTCATCCATCACCCGTCCCGAGTTCAAATCCCGTCACATGTAAAAAAATTTTCAGTTGTGTTACATGGATAGATCAAGTACAACGGGATGAAGCAACTAAAATTCCAAAGTGAAATAATCCCTCAATTATTTTTCTTATTTTTTTTAAAAATTCAAATATTATTCAATATTATTTTAATATTAAATGCATCTTTTTTAAATATCTATTTTATATGATTTGAATATTTATCTTATATGTTTTGCATATCTATTTTATATGATTTGAATATTTATCTTATATGTTTTTCATATCTATTTTATATGATTTGAATATTTATCTTATATTTTTTGCATATCTATTTTATATGTTTTGAATATCTGTTCTATATTCTTCGAATATCAAGACCTAATGTTTTCTGAATATTAAAAAGTGTCGCCAAAAAAATATTTTTATAACATTCAAAAAAAATATTAAACCAATATTTTTGTGCTACTAGGGTTAAAACTGGGTTACTCGGAATTTCTTCGCGAATATATAGGTCTCGGTCATATGACAGAAACAAAAACAGCGCGCATGAATGAAAGTTACTATCTTCCACATCACAATGTATTAAAACATTCGAGTTTGACAACAAAACTGCGCGTAGTGTTCGATGTGTCGGCAAAAACCACATCTGGCAGTTCTTTAAATGAAGCTTTGACGGTACATAGGTCCTGTCATTCAAGAAGAATTAATTCCCTTACTAATCCGTTTTCGTTTATATACGTATGCCTTAACAGACGACATTGCAAAAATGTACCGTCAAATTTTAGTAAATCCATCGGACAGAAAGTATCAAAAAATTTTATGGCGCGAAAATCCAAACGAACCAATTCGTACATACGAATTAAATACTGTCACATATGGGACATTCGCAGCTTCATTCTTACAATTAGCCATTCGCTCTTTACATCAACTAGCCGACGACGAAAAACTGAAATATCCGCTAGCAGCATCCGTGTTAAAAACAGATTTTTACGTGGATGACTTGCTCACGGGAGCTAACACTCACAACAACGCTCTAAAATTACGTGACGAACTACTAAATTTACTGTCTAAATCCAAGTTTGATAATGGATTTGAAGGAAAAATCGAAAGATGTCCAGATCTGCTTAAATCTAGACGATTGTACAAAAACTTTAGGTATTAAGTGGCATCCTCGAAGTGATATTATTTCGTACACAGTAAATTTCAAAGAGTCGACGCCTCATGTTACCAAACGTGGAATTCTTTCCGAAATAGCACAATTATTTGACCCATTAGGACTCTACTATCCTACTTGGCCCTACTATCGTAGTAGGTCGATTAATTATACAAAGATTATGGCAAATCAAATGTAACTGGGATGAATCTATTCCAGCCGATCTGCACAGCACATGGCTTCATTACAGGGCGCAATTGCCGAGATTACAAACCTTACAGTATCCGAGAAAAATAATTTCCGACAATAGTGTATCAATTCAACTCCACGGTTTTTGCGACGCCAGTGAACGCGCTTACGGAGCCTGTATCTATACTCGATATATCGATGAGGAAGGCCGAATAACAATTAATCTCGTTTACTCGCGTTCCCGCGTCGCTCCTTTGAAATCAGTATCATTACCTCGTTTAGAACTATGCGCTGCGCTTTTATTGTCTAATTTGTTCCATACAACCTATCAAGCTTTAAAATTAACCTTTGAAAAAATAACATTTTGGTCTGATTCAACTATAACTTTGCAAAGGCTAAAAAGGGCGCCAAACACATTAAAAATTTTCGTAGCTAATCGTGTCAGCGAGATTCAAACTCTAACGCAAGATTATATATGGCGACATGTACCATCACAAGATAATCCAGCTGACCATCTTTCTCGTGGAATGATGCCTATCAAGTTACTGCAAAGTCAACATTGGCTGCAGGGACCGCACTGGCTACGAGCAAATGAACAACACTGGCCCGTTTTTGTATTACCCGAAATCATTGACGTACCTGAATCACGACCGCTTTTTGCTTTCATCGCCAAAACATCCGAAATGAATATCATGAACAAATTTTCATCGTTCACGAAATTGAGACGAGTAGTTGCGTACTGCTTACGTTGGCGTCGAATCGCTATCAAAGACACCGAGATTTGCGAACACTTATCCGCGAAAGAAATCAAAGAAGCCACAATACGTATAATAAAAATGGTTCAACGAGAACACTTTTCCGAAGAACTATTAATTTATAGCAATAAGCAAAATTTAACTAACCTATTGGGAAATTTGGTGTGGGCGGTCGCTGATGCGAAGAGAAACACTTTATGTTCTAAATGTTTAATGAACATGTAATTAAAATAATAAAATAAAATTGCATATATACACGAAAAATAAAAATAAAACTACACGTTACACACCAACCGAACAAAACCACCCGTACCGTTCGACCACGAGAAACATTCTAGGAAAAAAACGGAAGAGCATCTAAAAAACAAAAAAACTATAAAGAAACAAAAGTGCGCCGAGATGCAGTCGGTACTGCAGAACACCAGAAAACGCTAACAGCGCGTCATTAAAAAAAACTATGATAAACCTAACATAAAAAAAACATTTATTCCAATATAACCGCAAGAGTCGTTTACTTGTACTGAATCCTTTCCTCGATTCCGACCGAGTTCTACGCGTCGGTGGACGACTTGCACACGCAGACATTTCATACGACACAAAACACCCTATTTTATTACCGGCCAAACATCCTATAACTACACTCATCATTCGCCACACGCACATTATAAACATGCATTCCAGGCACACAAGCCACACTAAACTTTGTTCGGCAACAATACTGGATCACGGATGGTCGGACCACCGTTCGAAATGTTTTAAGAAAATGCGTCACTTGCCTTCGCGCTGTTATGCCGTGTTAAGTGAAAATGCGTTCGCTTCTTTTAAACGCATTGATTTATTTCAGGATATCCAGAAAGAAAAAGACACCAAGTGCAAAACTTAGAATTATAGTTTAATTAAAAGAGTCGCACGTCTTTACAGTTTGGCCGTCGAAACGAGAGTGTTCAATCGTGAGCCTCGTTGCGCCAATTCGGTGCCGCCCTTTTTATTCCAAGAAAGGTTTATCGCTAAGGAGACTAAACTAAAGCGTCGCATGACAATGCTATCCGATATTCCTCATCCGGCATTCACGGAAGTACCTAACAGCGCTAAGCCCTCTGAATATCGGGCAATAATGGCACCTTTGCCCAAGGAGCGAATTACTCCAAGTCGCCCGTTCCTTTCGGTAGGTGTAGATTTTTGTGGACCATTCTATATAAAAGAAAGACTAGTACGTAATCGCGGACGAGTTAAGGTGTACGCACCCATTTTTATCCGTTTCTCCACCAAGGCTGTTCATATAGAATTGGTCAGCGATCTCAGTTCAGAAGCTTTCATCGCTGCTCTTAAACGTTTTTTCGCAAAGCGAGGAAAAAGCACGCATATTTATTCGGACAATGCAACTAATTTTATTGGCGCTAATCGCGAAATAGCTGAAATGTACAAATTAATCAAACAAACCAATTCCGTAATAGTTGATTTTTCTTCAAATGAAGGTTTGGAATGGCACTTTATACCTCCACGTGCACCGCACTTCGGTGGACTCTGGGAGGCAGCCGTGAAATCGGTAAAACGTCATCTAACGCGAGTAATTGGCGAAGTAATTCTTTCGTATGAAGCTCTAATGACATATTTAATTGAAATAGAAGCTATTCTAAATTCGCGACCTATATCACCTTTATCATCCAATCCAAATGACCTTTCCGCTCTTACTCCAGCTCATTTTCTAATAGGAAGCTCACTGAAAGGTATTGTCGAGCAGAACTACACTGATGTAGTGACAAACCGTCTCTCGATGTGGCAGCATGTTACAAAAATGAAACAACATTTTTGGATACGTTGGCACAAAGAGTACTTACATCATCTGACCGTTCGAAACAAATGGCATACGGGCAAAGCTCCCGCCGCTCGCGTCGGGCAACTAATTTTGCTGCGTGAAGACAATATTCCTCGAATGCAGTGGAGGTTAGGAAGAATCATTGTTGTTCACCCAGGAAAAGACCGTGAAATTCGAGTCGTAACTGTAAAGACTACTCAAGGCGAATATAAGCGAATTATTCAAAAACTCGCGCCATTACTCACATCAGATGATTGCCTTTAATGAATGTGCATTTTTTCCTTATTCGTTCAATCCTTGTTCACAATTTAACATTTTATATTTATATCGTTCACTTCTATGTTATCCAGAATTTCAAACTTTATTGTATTGTAAACCTTTCATTTTTAATTTAACATTTAAACACAACTATTTTACACCATTCCTATATATCCTATTTAATTTAAATCATAATTGTATTACCAATATCATATTTATGTTTACATTACCATTAGATTAAGTATTTCATATTTATCATTATGCATCTATTATATTTATGTTATCGTTTAACCATTGAACGGCATCCGTTCAAAGGGGGGCGGCATGTTACTACCCTCGAAAGCGTAATAATAATTTCAATTTATTCCTATTTATCTGTTCCGACAAAATTCAGCAATTTATTTTAGACCTCACGTACATAACAAATACATCATACATCAAATATATATCACACATACATCAAACATACATCACACATACATCACATCTCATCTGTTTCCGATCGATATCCACGGAAGATCCAGGAGTCATCAAGCTCGCTTTTAACATTTGACAAGAGATATTAAACATACAATAACACGTTCTCTATACATATATTCCACACAATTACTCATGGAACATTCCAGACAGTTCGATACATACACTAATTAAACAAACATTGCACGCATTCTCACGCCTCGTCATAGAAACTTCCAAATAATTCTATACATCCATCTAAACAATTCTTATACTTACACACCACACACATCCCACAACGGAACAGATAAATACAGGTACCAGCTCCCCGCAGCGTCACTTCCGAATATTCACTCTTGCATCGATACATCGCCAACATATATTTTTTGTACCCAGTACTATTTTAATCATATAATTTTTTTTATTAAATAAATCGTTACTTATTGTTAAAACTAGCTTGAGTGTATTAATTTCCACTGCGGCGAGATTTGAACTTTCAATCTCCACATTCTATACACGCACGGGAGAACGATCCCTTCGATTAATCGGAAAGACAGAACACTATTATCTTCCGATTTCGAAGTTGTTCCCGTACGAGCCGGCATCGGCACAAATCACAACCAAACAATGAATGTTTGTAGAATTAATTGTAAAATTAGTATAATTGGAAGAGGATAAAAAGTTAATTCTATGTTGTAAATGAGTATTTGGAATTTTTGTACACATGTAGTCCGAATAGTGTTATTTGAAATATAATCGGAGAAGAATCAAAGCGGTTTTAGCGTAATGCGATTCAACTTCTCGAAATATCCTAAGCCGACTCGTAAATGCCGACAGTTAATTTGCAACCCTCATAGGCCGTTACAGCTCGATAATTGCTTCAATACTGGTTTTACAACTTAATGATTGTAATTATAAGTCCACCAACAGGCCGTACATGTTACAAACCGCGGGCGGTAAGGAAGTCGAGAGGGTTGATCAGGGGTTCAGTGTGGTAAAAACGGCTTTACCCAATTAACCTCCCTCTTGGCAGAAGTACAAAAATGCGAGGACAGTTTTCCTTAACTAATCATGTGTAGAAGCCAATCATACTGTAAAAGAAGAAAGTTTCTGTATTTTTCTTGCTCCGTCTCCTGACACGTCGCCTGGCTATTGAATCCGCCATTTTTGGGGAATTTTGAGTTCAGTTCCATACTCAGTGACATAAAAACATCAAAATACTAATTTTTATCTAAATCAAGTGTGTTTGCGCTGTTTTGCAAAGAAATTTAAAAATTGTAACCCACACACAGTGGACTGAATGAACAATCCAGGTGGAAAAAAATAATAACTCGAAAACTTTTAGAGGTAAATTTTATATACAAAAGTTTGAAAATAATGTGGAGAGAATATCGGGACAATGTTAATTTTTTATTTGTTATATTTTATTAATATTATTTACAGATCAAATTCAATTTTTATACGAAAATCTATATGTTTCTTTGCAGATTTGCATTCTATAAAAGTAATAAAGAAACTTTTGTATAAATCATTTTCTTAGTGAACTTTATATTAAAAACATCCTACTAGCCTTTTTCCTAAAAGCCTCTTTAGACACACGGGCTGTCACGCAAACTTTTAGCAGATATAAAAGAGAAGAGCACAGGTAGGCACACAAAATCTTTGTGGTAATTACTCCTGTATTATCTAACGAATATATCTAGAAAGTTTCAACCGGATATCTTCCGGTACTTTTCAGCTCGCAATTTTTATATGAACCGTATTCCATTGCAATACGTAAAAAGAATTAAAGTAATATATAAAATAAAACAACTTTTACGAAATTTTTTAAATTTAATATCTGTCACGTCTGATACCGAGGATGATATGTAGACCAGGCTGTTGAATTAGTTACACGCCGCGAGTCTTTTCTGAGTCGCTCCGCCTGCTTCTTCCTCCAAACTATTTTACCCAACCAGCAATGTCTTGCCAGGCTCGGCGTATTGCACGAGTATAGTGGCGCTTTAGGGCGCCATTCGCCTCTGATCGCTCGCGCTGGAAAGACGCAGCGCACGCCGATTACGGGAAAAAAAATCGATGCGCGTATCCCGTCGACTGACGTTATCTGTCAACAAACAGTTTCAGATCGCGTCACATGGCGTTTAGGTTAAAACAAAAGTATTACTAGTAAAAAATTATGCTCAGATATGGCTTGAATTAAATGCGATTAAGAGATTTTAATGTTTTTGGACTTCCGGCGATGGTTTTGACAAATTCGGCAGAGATTAGTGACAGGAATAACATTGAAAAACTTATATTGTATCTCAAAATACCAATGGAAACATTGAGGGTATCTAATTTAAACAATGTAAACATATATTTCTATTTGTAAATATATGTCTACATTCAATGTAGATACATATTTCTGTACAAACAATGAAGTTTTCCTTCAAGTAAAGTTGAAGAAATAAATAAATAAAAAAATTAGTATTGCATCGATATTATCTCCACAATATTATGAAACTTTATATATACATATAATATTTTCTTCTAAAATAAATGGTTCTACTGTGCATACATTTATACACACAAATTATATCCAGTAATCTTTATGTTTTTACCTCTTGTTTCTTTAATTCATATGTATGGTAAAGAAACAGTTGTGTTACGATCTAGCACGCGCACGTATAAATTAATGTCCAACGCAAATAATTTAAAAATTCGGCGACAGCAAAACGTTAGCTCTTGCGTCAAAGAATACATTGTTGCCGCCACGGTCAACTTAGCAATAGATTTTAATCGTTTGAGTGTCAAGCAGCGAAAACGCGCTTCTTTCATTTTGTATCGTAGAATGCAACAAAGTAAAATTTCAATGTTTTTCTGCTAACAATCTGTTAATCACATTTAATTCAAGACATATCTGAGCATAATTTTTTACTAGTAATACTTTTGTTTTAACCTAAACGCCATGTGACGTGATCTGAAACTGTTCGTTGACAGATAACGTCAGTCGACGGGATACGCGCATCGATTTTTTTTCCCGTAATCGGCGTGCGCTGCGTCTTTCCAGCGCGAGCGATCAGAGGCGAATGGCGCCCTAAAGCGCCACTATACTCGTGCAATACGCCGAGCCTGGCAGATGATTGGAAAGAAAAGCTTGGTTGGGTAAAACAGTTGGTAGGGAGAAGCAGGCGGAACGACTCAGAAAAGGCTCGCGGCGTGTAACTAATTCAACAGCCTGATGTAGACGGTACAGTGCGGCTCGGCCAAGTTGGCATCTCGGCGGCGGAGCTTCTCGCTTTCAACCGCCTATTCGCACCATTTTGTTTCTTGGAATCCACTCGCTCAGCCTCTTAACCCGTTAACCGCGCATAACGACAAAATTTCGTGATATCAGAAAGAAAACTCCAATGAGTAAGACGATTTTTTCTTCTTTAAAATTTGTAAGCGTAATATGTTGAACGCATTACATTTTATGTCGTTTGTATCCGTTTAATCCTGACGTGGTACTTTAGGTGTAACGATATTACCTCTCACTGCAAACAAATATTCCATTTTGGAACAAATTGAACAAAAATTAATTCCCCGGTTAACAGATTAAAGGAAGCACCCGACAAAGTCGTAGCATTCAAATATTCTTACTAGTTTGGCTGGAGGAGCGAGACATTGTATTACATTGTTTTCTCGTCGCGCGCTCCGTTTCATCAAGGAGAATCTCCCCATGTGGTGGAGATAATTCTGCCGGAGTTTTCCTGTTTTTACTATAGAGATGTTAGAAATCTGGTGCCTACGCCGATGTCCTCATTGTCACCACCCAAATCACGTCGTCTCCCTTGCTCCGATCTGCAGCGTTCTCTCTCTTCGTCTTTTAGCTCGATTTGTATATGGTGCTCTTTTAACGAATCGCGAGGTAAAATGTCAAGTGCTCTTAAATAGTTCCTTTCTTCATTCAAAATAGATACATATGCTTGGAAAGCGGATAATTTTTACAATGGAACTCCGATATGGTCGCAAAATCGCAACTTCTCAAGGGAGCAAAAATGAAAATAATATGATATAAGATATACATCTAAATGCGCTTGGATAATATACAAAAGTCTTGAATTGCAAGCCCCAAAAAGAATTGACTTGATGGTCAAAAAAGGCGACATATACATTGTCAAGTGTCTTCGTGTACGTGTGACAAGAGGCATGACGCTTGACGCCTGGCGAATCTGACTCTGCCGAAACAGGCCATTCTCCCAGGTGCCAACTTGTCCGAGCCGCACTGTATATATATTGTTACACCTCGTCCTCTGTCTCAAGGGAAAACCACCCAAAAAGCTTGAGTGAAACGGCGGCATTTCATCGATACGGTAATCAAATTTCTTCCTTTCTAAAATCCTATCGTTTTATCTTCTTGCGGAATCTTGTATCTTCTTCTCTTCAAATCCATCTTGCGATTTTAATTCCTTCGAAGGTGTGCGGGTGCCTTCGAAACGGGCAAGTCGATTCAATTGCAACACCTTCGGCTTCGCTTTTGGAGAACGAACAATCTTATAGATTAGTTCGTTCAAACGTGCCTGTACTACATATGGGCCTTTCCAATTTGCTTGTAATTTTGGACATTTTCCCTTCGTGCGTTTTGGATAATACAACCAAACCTGATCTCCGGGCACGAAGGAAATTGGCTGGGAATGTGAATCGTACCAGTTCTTCATCTTCTCGCTGCAAGGACGCATCCGTTGGCGCACGAACTTATGAATTTCTTCAAGTCTTCTTTTTGTCTCCCCTACGAAGGTGTTATCTTCTATAGTCGTGGGGGTCGTCCCTCTTAAAAGAGTCAAGAGGAAGACGTAACTTGTGACCCATAAGTAACGTAGCCGGTGTGTATTGCGTCGTTTCGTGCTGAGAAGACCGATACGCCAGGAGGAATGGCGGAATCCATTGGTCCCAATCCTTTTGATTGTCTGCGATGTAGAAAGACAAATACTGCAGCAGAGTTCTTATCATCCTCTCTACGAGTCCATCCAAATGAGGTTGGCGTGGCGTCGTCCTCATCTTCTTGATTCCCAGCAACTGCATAAGTTTCTTAAAGACGGCCGACTCGAAACTTCGACCCTGATCAGAATCGAGCTCTAGAAGTACACTATTCTAATATAAATAAATTCTATAGTCCGATTCCGACTGTAGGATATCATTGCTAACATTTATAACAATTGATGTATCCCGTAACCGAGTAACATTAATTTCACTGGGTGTTCCATACGTAACAATATTATTTATGCCTCATAAAATTTACGATAAGAGATAAATTTACATTCAATTTTCCATCGAATACAATGTCATTCATAAGAAACCGAAATAAAATGTTTAAAACATGAAACACTAAAATTAATGAGATACTACACAGGTATTGCAAAAATGTTTTGCGTGATCCTATTTCATCAACGTTCACCATTTCTTATTTTTTTCGCCGCATTTACGTAATAGTTTGAGTCAGTATCCCCGATAAAAGAAAAATTAAGAATCGTGCCGAAGCGCGTCTATTATTTCTCATCGGTGAATTCTGAGCGGCGATTAAATCCAGGATTTACGTGCACTTTGCATACGTTTGATTGCAGCACGCCGCGGCACCGTTTACGCGATCTCAGGAAGATAATCGCTGCTCATGCCAATTAATGGCACTCGGTCTCGTTTGCACTCTTTTCAGCGAAAGTCTCGTTTTGCACAGACGATATTAATCCCCCCCCCCCCCCCCCCCCCCCCCCCCGCCCTTTACGGCTGTATACGTTGTAGGTACATGCCGCCAGTAAATCAAGAATTTTATTCGACGTCGTAACGTCGGAAATAAAAGCGAAAGAACTTACCACGGAGGGAACCTTGGCCACTTATTTTTGTATGTTGCTCGCTTTCAACGTCTTTCGCTTTTGTGCCAACAAACAAACCATTGAAGATTGATTTCAACTTATTCGACACGGATTTTATACGAATTATATCGTAAAATATATTGTTCTGCGAATTATATGGACTGTTTATTTTGAAAGTGGTGCAAGTCCATTTTCTGTTGTTTCGAGAAAATTAAAGGTTAGCATATCTGTCAATTAAAAAATATTGGTTAATTATGACAAGTCTGATAATGTTTCTATCAATTTATCAATATGTAATTTGACTAGACGAATTTCTTTTAGGCAAATTTAACTAAAATAATGTATATTTACGGGTTGCAAATGGACTTACACCACTTTCATAGTTAATCAATTGTAAGAATCATTTAATTTCAATTTTGAAGACTCAAATATCACTTAAAATATATTTCATACTAATCCAATTTGGTTTATAGATAATAACAAGAAATAAAATGGAAATAGTATTTTCTATTTTGAACGTTAATTATATTTATATATTGTTAAACTCAGCATAAGATATTGGTATTATTTATTTATGCTCTTCTTGTAACAGTGTTTTGTAATTCTCAGTAACAATATCCTCAACTGATGAAAATTCTACCTCTATAATTCTTCTTTCCTTTTTACGTTTCATTAATTTGTTTTTCATAGTGGAATTATATTCATCCTCCGACCTCTCAGATTACTCTTTTGTTTATATCCATGAGTTTTACTTCTGCGTGTATTTATTTAAAATTAAACAGAAATAAATATTTTTAGTTGTCCTAAAATAATATTATTATAATATAATATTGATTTATTACTTCTGCTTACCTATATCACTATTTGTTTTTAATATGAAATTATTAATTTTTAGAGGAAAATCAAGTAAGTAATCTTAAATTGTAACTTTCGATATGTTAAATGAAACAAATGTAGCCACCAGTGGTCACTGATCCCGCAACCTGTCTACGGAAATTGGACTTACACCACTTTCATAATCAATGTCTATGCAATTTCTTTTAGCGGTTAATTTTAAATTGAACAAAACAATAGCATTCTTTAAGATGTTAAATATTAACTTATAATGAATAAAAAGTTTATACGAAATTGAGCATAAATTGCGTGATACTTCATTTTTCAAAAAAAATGGACTTACACCACTTTCAAAATAAACGGTCCATATATAACGCGCTGCAAATTTGGAAGAATGTTTTATGTATTTTATGAATTTTATTTCTTATTTCAGCTAGTCCTGGACTTTATGGACAGTTTTTCGATATGTGATTATTTTCATTGTAACCACAACACATATAGTATTGCGTATTTCTTTGAATCAATGCAGTTTTCCGAATTTATTCTCTTCTGTTCCATCAAGAATTCTAATAAATGAAAAATATTCGAAAGAAATAGTTGCCTTGTACCCTTATGTGAAATTGTAACGGAAACGAAAACTCAACGAGCTTAGCTGGCAAAAATTCTTCGATTTATGCATTGCCTTTTACCTCTTGCCCTACGATAACTAGTCACACGGTGAATGAAAAGGGAAATTTAGAAGTTTACAAAAACTATTCAAATGAACATATTAGTCCATTATGAAAGGATCAAATTTTTTCTATACCGGTAATATTGAGGTAAGTTATATGCTATATCAGAAATCAGTGATAATTTTTTAGTTCAGCAATTCATTTTGAGCCATTGTGCATTGAATCAGAAAACTGTAACTTCTCAGATAAATTCTCCAAATTGATAAGGAAGTCATACAATAGATATGTCATATCTATTTTATAAAACATGATTTACTGAATTGATCTTTTTTAACTCCTGATTCCCATTTCGCCAAAATACTTGTTTAATATTGTTAAATACGAATTATCGTAGCGAAATTGTCTCCCCTATATTTGATATCATGTATGAGAATGATTTTTTTTGAGCAAGATGTTTGGATCCGTTAAAATAGAGACATTATTTTGTAATATTTTAGTTGTTCAATTATGAAGCGCCATTACAATATATTCGTTAAATATAATACAGATTTAACGCCGATAACGCTACTGCGAAAAAATGGCACAGATTTTAAAACAGTACAACTCTTTTCTTTTTTACCTGAAAAATAATCTCGCGATAAGTACTGATAAACGTTAAAACTAGAATTGCAAATAGTCAGTTTAAGAGTTGTAAGCATTTACTTGCAGGTAATGCTTGCCATTTTCTGGAGTTATATTATAATCTATATTTTTTATATAAAATTCCCCCCAAGTAACATAGTTGTACATACGTACTGTCGAAGAAAAAGCTTTTGTTAAATCACTTATTAATAACTTCCATTCTCCAGAGATATTGTAGCGTTCCCAGCTACCCAAAACACTTTCTATGTCTACTGATACTTTCATAAAAACAATAAATAATTCGTTCCAGTATTGTAAATTTCATTACACAGTAAAATTCTATGTATATGGACCCGCCGTCGGACGAGTTGGTTCATTTAACCAGGTTGTTCATAGGAGTCCACTTATCTCTCCCCACCATTAATGAGTTTTCTTTCAGTTAATAGTTCTCATTCGTATCGGAGAATACCAAGAAACATTTAGTCTTAAAACCATAATAATATTGCAGGTTTTAAAAGTAGAGAAATTAATTTGCAATCATAGTAATTCCAGAATATTTAATCAAGTAATTATTTCCTTATTCTAATGATGAAAGGAATTTATAGAATTTCCTTTATTTTGATAAAAAGTAGATTTTAGGATTAAGAACAATTCAGTAATTCATGTTTTAAAAGAGAGATGTGGAATATTTATTACATTGCTTTCCTACAAGTTTGGAGGATTTTTCTAAGAAATTGGGAACAAAATATTTCAAGTACTTTGGTAGTTTTGGTTAGATTTATGCTTAGTCAAATTAGAGAATTACCTACAATCAAATTAGTAAGTCGCTACTAAAGCTTTGTTTATTTACCTTATACGTTACTGTCCTCATATTACCCGTTTGTACAAAGCAACAAGCACAGAAGAAATATTGTCTTCGAAAATTAATAATTGCTACTTTAAATAGAATTAGATCATACAATTGAACATCTGATATTGCGATGTTTTCTGAAACTTCAGGAATGTATACATGAATTTAATTATAATTCATCATATCGTATTAGCTATAAAAAATCAACAATGTCACCTAAAGGTAGGAGGACATCATTTTTTGAGACAGATTTGTCTGTTAATCTCACGATCTGAAACTGTGCTTTGTGTTTGTACGAATGCATCACGGCATGTAGCGATTCTGAGATGAAAGCAAAACGTGGTACTTGAATTATCCTACAATTGCAAGCGTTCCAGAGATGCACGAAGAAAAGCTACGAAATAAAGAATAATAATGGCAGTTGATAAGAGTATTATGGAAAAATTCGTTTTCAGTTGTTAAGGTCGTATCAAAAATACAACTGCATTGATGACTCTTTTAGCGACACCTCTCACCATAATTAAAAATTATCATTTTAATTCATATAACACCGTATGTATATGCCGGGCAATATAGATATTACGATTCAATTATTCGAATAATGGAAATATACTTTTTTTTTTATAACCGCTCTGCGACGATTATCGTGCTCAACTAAAGTCAATAACAAGTAATTTTTCTCTTCTCAGTCCCTTGGTTATTTAAATCACATTATATATAATATGTCGATTTAAATTATAATTTTTAATACGTGATTAATACGTATTTGCATAAAATGCCTACTCTCTTACAATTAGATTGAACCAGTGAAATCTCACTGGTTCGATCTAATTGTAAGAGAGTAGATAGAGAGTATAACTCCGAATTCCACTTACAATTAGTATTACGGGAAGGTTACTAACAAGGGAACATCCCGAGGTGCCACACACCGATTTTGATGAAATTTTAGTATGATGTAGTACTCGTTAGAATATTCGACACGTATTTTTTTTTATAGGCAATCGTCGACGTTAAAGGGGTGAAAACCACCCCCAAAGTTAGGGCCCGAAAGTATATTTCGTCGATTATCTCGGAAATTATGAGAGATAGAGCATTTGCGTAAATTGATGAAATTTGCGTCTATTAATAATCAATAGAATGGTAAAAATTATTTTGCAAAATCTCATTTTCTTTAAACAATATATGAAAAATTCGAATTTTTTTGTTAGTTTTTCCCCCTTAATGCCAATGAATTTTCTTGAGTTTTTGTTTATAGAAACTATATGTTCTTTACAAAAATACGGATAAATCGGAATTTTGATTTTTTCACCAGGAAAAAAGTTATTAAAATTGAAATTGTACCGTTCAACGCGCGAAATAGAGTGTCTACAAGAGTCGTTCCTCGTCGTAAGCCGTTTACACCGTAACCAAATTTGTTAAGTGGG
Source organism: Cerceris rybyensis (assembly GCA_910591515.1). Taxonomy (NCBI): domain Eukaryota; kingdom Metazoa; phylum Arthropoda; class Insecta; order Hymenoptera; family Crabronidae; genus Cerceris; species Cerceris rybyensis. The sequence goes on along the minus strand of OU342789.1, from coordinate 7,716,793 downwards.
CTGGTCCAGATTTAATTAGTAACCTTCAACGAAAGATACAAATCGAAAACTTTTCAAAAATTAATTTTACCCTTCATAACGGTTCTTATGATTAGTCCGCGAGCAGATCGTGCTTGTCCGTATCGTTCAGATTTAGGAATGTGCAGCAATAAACCCTGTCATAAACCGCCCGTCGTAAGGGAGCTGAAAATTTCTCACTTTAACATTTTGACAACTGTTGACGCCTATTGGCGTCTAAAACATGTTGGCTTCCTGGTACTGTTGGCGCCAATAGGCGTCCGGATCAAATTTCACTTGATTCACGAATGACTGCCGTTTTAAAATTTTATAATTGCTCTTATGTAAATCAAAAGCTGAAAGTCGTAACAATGAGCCGTTCCGTTTGTCGCAAAGGTATTTTCCGTCTCCATATGAAACTAATACAGCAATTCTGAAAAGTGCAAGGCGTAAATGTGTAGTGATTGCAAAAAATGACAAGAGAAAGGATACACATTACGAATGCAAAAATGTAATGTAGGATTATGTATTCATCCATGTTTTGAAATGTATCAAACGTTATTATGTTATTAAATTTGATTATTAAATATTGTGAAAGAAGCTTAAAATTTATGTTCACTTTTTAGTACGTGCCCTAACAATTTAAAGCAGAATATTAATAAATAAATAATTTTGGTTTAATGTAATAGAATTCAGTATTTTGAATATTTTAATATACTTCGTCAGAAATGCATGCCTAACGAAAAACTTCGCTGTTCTCGGTGTACGCTGCAACTGAATGCCTACCGTACGATACGGCCGCGGCCGGCCGGTGCGTGTCAAAGTCTGCCGTAATAAAAGGTTTAAAATAAGCGAAGATTCTTCCATTTTCACCAGTAACAATTATAAATCAATAGTATTCGTTCTTTTAAGAGCTATCAACTACTCATGAACAAGGAACGACCCATGTAGACACTCTATTTCGCGCGTTGAACGATACAATTTCAAGCTTAATAACTTTTTTTCTGGTGAAAAAATCAAAATTACGATTTATCCGTATTTCTGTAAAGGACATATAGTTTCTATAAACAAAAACTCAAGAAAATTCATTGGCATTAAGGGGGAAAAACTAACAAAAAAATTCGAATTTTTCATATATTGTTTAAACAAATTGAGATTTTGCAAAATAATTTTTACCATTCTATTGATTATTAATAGACGCAAATTTCGTCAATGTACGCAATTGCTCTATCTCTCATAGTTTCCGAGATAATCGACAAATTATACTTTAGGGCCCTAACTTTGGGGGTGGTTTTCACCCCTTTAACGTCGACGGTTGCCGATAAAAAAAATACGTATCGAATATTCTAACGCGTACTACATCATACTAAAATTTCATGAAAATCGGTGTGTGGCACCTCGGGATGTTCCCTTGGAAGTCGTACCCCCTAAGAAGAAAAATCTTTACATTCTAGGTTTTATTAAGTAAGGGATAAAATTTTGGATTATTTCGAACTTCTATGAATGCTGCAACTATTTGTTTACAAAAAATCAGAATTGCAAGTACACTATTGAAAATAATTAACAAAAAGTGATATAGAAACATTAATACAGGTGGGGAAACGGTGGTTGAAGTCGTAGCGACTACATCGTACTCACTGTAACATGTACATACCTAGGAAGTAAACGAACTAAAAATAACTTAAGTTACTATTTCTTGGCAAATCACTTTATTAAGAAGAATAATCAACACATACAAGCTCCACAGAAATGATTAACAATTCTTATATAACAATTAATTTAAATATTTAAAAATTATAATTCGTGGAAGTCTAAACCACAAGAATGATCCTTCCTAATAATAATAAAAAAAGAATATTTCATACGACATATTAAAAAAGGGCAATACTGTCTTTTTAAAAGCAAGATGTATCTTACAATGGCAAGGCCAAATGCTTAGCTTGCAGTAGGTACATAGATACGTCTTACAATAGTACGTAGTTCACGAGGTGATACACTCCGATTTTTATGAAACTGCATAAATATTTATTGCAGAAAATAACTATAACTTATGTAAGAAGATAACTCTAATTCGTTCGGAACTGTTTTCAAGTTTGAGAGAGATATCAACCCTTCTGCCTGTACCGCCCTTTCTATATGTGTAAGTCATAAACAACAAAAGATATAAAGAAATAATGAAAATAAAACTTGTGTCGTCTCTTGACATCTATAAAGCTGCCTACATATTTTGTTGTTTTCTTTTTTAAATCGGATCACCCACCCTGTTTTTTAAAAGCCTTTATATTTCTATTAGAATGAATGAAATCGTCTTTTCATTACAACTTCAACTTTGTATTAAAGCAGTGTGCACAACCTTTCATCTTCGACACAATCGACACAATCGACACAGCAACGTTTTTCGATAATTCTGCAAGCACACCACAAGTAAAAGCATGCAGACATCTACAGGGTATTTCACCTAACTTGACCACCTTAAATATATTGCTTATTTTGAATGCTAGAAAAAAATGTTAGAGAGAGAAAATATTCTGTTTGAAGGCGCCAATACGGTGATGGGCCGAATTCTTTTCCCAAGGTCATTGTTTTCAGAATTTCAAGGTCATCGTATTATTTTTAAATGGAAATGTATACTTTCGCTTTGACAGTCTGATACCTTATAAAAAAACGAATCCAACGAGGTCCAACATGTTGACCTTCACGTAACCTTTAACGAGAAAATTGTGAAATGTTTGTCTGTAACTTCAGTACGCGTTCGAGGACGGTAAATGAAAGAATTTCAATTTCGTTGAAACAGTGTACAGATATTTGGCTATCGAGATGTTACAGCAGCTTGCGGCTACAATGTATTGCTCACAAAGGCGTTGTTATGTAATAAATAAAATATGTAATATGTAGAATAAAGGTTTAACATAAAACTTTTCAATGAAACTGACATTTTTTCATTTATTTGAGGGAATATAAACATTTGGTACGAAAGGGGAGTCTGCACCCGCACTACCTATCTCTTCCTATAGCACGCGTGTGCTGTCCTTTTCATTCATTGTCGTAGCAATTCACATTCATATAAGAAGGTAACAGCGGTGTCTATCTATCGTGATAGTAAAAATCTCGTACCTACGTCAATGCTTCGATTTTCACGATCGACATCGTGCTATCGCTCTTATTGTTAGTTCCACGGCTGTTTCATTTATCTCCTTGTCTCACAGTCCGATTACCCCTCAAATGCCATGTTTCGATTCCGCGTCTGTACCGTCCCCGAGCGAGTACTGAAGATACTGATAAACATTTAACAATTTGCTCACTAAAATTCACGTGAAAGTCTACATGCTGTACCTCGTTGGATTCGTTTTTTTATAAACTACAAGACTGTCAAAGCGAAAGTATACATTCCCATTTAAAAAAAATACGATGACCTTGAAAAAAGAATTCGGCCCATCATCGTGTTGGCGCCATCAAACAGAATATTTTCTCTCTGGAACATTTTTTTCTATCATTCAAAATAAGCGCTATATTTAAGGTGGTCAAGTTAGGTGAAATACCCTGTATATTACATATATTAGATGAAAAACACAATAAAATAGCTCTATGTATGTAAGTATTTATTCAAGAAAATCATCGCCGTACGTAATTAAGTAAAGCATATAATAATTTTAATTATTCCGTTGGAATTATCAATTTACGTTTTGTGATCTTTCTATATTGACTATTAATTCGATTTATACTCGCAATATAAATACGGTCTTTAATGAGATTCATTTTTCCGTTTCTTTGGTCTGTCGTTTACATAATTTCTGTCTAACGCATATCCTGACCCAGACAGACAGGAGAAACAGGAGTGTCTAGAGAGATAGGAGAGACAGTACGAACAGTAAAAACAGGATCAAACCAGCTCTAAAAACGTGTAAAATTTTACAATTTTTTTAATCAAATAGTTCTGTCTGTTCTGTCAATCTCTACTGAGTCTTTTATTAGTCCATTATAATTAAAATCAAAGTTAGAATAAAGACAATACTACTCAATTCTGCTTCAATTCTTACAATTACCTTGGCAAATTGATACGCAGTTACTTTTACAGACAGCAATTCATTTCTTTTGTGAATCCATAATTTTGGATTCTTTTCAGTTTAAGAAACTTCTTAAAACCATATTATGGAATGCAACATTAAGAGTTTCAGTTATTTTCTTGAAAACCGGTCTCATTTTCAACAAGCGGAATTGAGAGATTGATATTGAGGACAATTTCGTTTACTTTCTTTTCATTACGACATATTTTTCACACGAAGCCTACTCTGAAAGGTATTTCATAAATTGCGAAATAAAAGTTACTAACGTTCTGAAACTCTGCTCTTCTACGGAAGCATAGCTGACTATGAAAAACTCTGCTTTACTCGTTAAAGAACCTAGCAGGGAAAAGATTACGAAAATTATGCGCAAAGTGCAAAAGGTTACAGCGAGGTGTACGTTAAATCTGAAGGTTAAAGAAATTGCAATTCCAGACGGCTCTTTTAATTGCGAGATGGAACGAGCAAGGTGTAAGTGACTGTCCAGCTTCTGCTGAGACTTCATCCGAGTTAATTGCCTCTGACAATTAAGGGAGCCTCGTTTCATCGAAGGAAGAGAACTAGAAGAGATCATGGGAAAGGGTAACGAGGCTGAACTCGCCCGAAAAGACTATAGCACCGCATAAATCACTCTGTTAATTAAGCAGACCGAAGAAGACGACGTTTTCAATGGTAACATCTGCCATCGTTGGGTTTCTTCGGGATCCTTTTACTTCTTTCTGGGTGCAAAGCACTGTAAAACGTGACCATTGAGATGATGAGAGATAAATAGATGAATCAGGTGTTTACGAACTTCTTGGTTTTCTGTACCAGTTTCTTATTCTTTCAGACATGTAATTGGTCATTTTTTAAACTTTGTAGAACATCCAAGAATGATTTGTAGTAGCAAATTATTAGAGTAGCGTTTTATAATATATTAGATGTAATTTGATTTTCCTATTTATTACACTTTTATTATTTTGGTGAGCGTTTTTCGAAAGAGATCGATCCAGTGAGTCAATATTTTATAAATATGTTTTATCAGTTCAGTGTTTTGTAAGTGGTCAGTTTTTTGTATAAAATGTTATTAAATATGCCGTATTTCTCTAAAAATAATGTCCGTTCTGAAAATTAATCCTACCATGATTTGTAAGGATGATTTTAATATAACCCCTACGCCGAAAATGGGACCTAGTAAAAAATGCATACACTAGCATTTATGACCTTGGCCATGTATGTACCAACTATTTTCTTTTACAAAAGACTGTAATTTATCTTTTTGTATTTCTTTCCACATATATCCAGCAAAAATTGAGATGCCTCTCGAGAAGAAGCACCGGATAAGGGGAGAGTAGGTACACTATAGAAGGATAGTACGTTAGAATCGAAAATAACGTGCGAAAGTCTTTTATCCATCAGGCGAATCAGAATAAAATACATGCCACGAAACATCATGTGTTGAGGTGCTCATTATAATTTAACTTTCTGACACAAAGGGTACTTTTAAAGGGTGTAGCTGGATAAGGATGGCAAAAGTGTCCCAAAGTTAATTAACCTTGAAGCATACCACTCGATAGGTCTCTTTGGAAAAACCATTCCTGCAAAGTATGAACCCGCTACCCCTACTGTAGGGGTAGTTACAGGGTGAAACGCACGTTTTAGTAAAACATTATTATATTCTCTGCAGAAATTGAGAAGTCTCTTGGCTTGTAGTGCAGGGTAAGGGGAGACTGCCCTCGCACCAATTAGTCCCATCATGTCGGTCCTTGAAATCTGAGCTCGGCGAATGACAATTGAAAGCAAAACACTTATTTCTTCGTTAAACGCTTTTCTTTCTACTCACGCATTAGAATCGAAAATGACGACAGAACGAGGGGTGTCTATCCGTCGGGCGAATCGGAGGAAACCACTTATCAACTGACTTCTTTCTCTGGTCCAATAATACTGTTAAAAGGTACGTGCGGTATTCTTTTTCGTAATGAATTTCAATCAAATTTTAATCATTTGCTCCTGTCATGCTTAAAATTCGCATAAACAGAAAATTATAATTTTGTTGGTATACACGATGTGCAACTGTCAATTGTTTAAAAATTCCATTGTTTATGTAAAATTAAAGATTGACAGCAAAAGGTTAAAGCACGTAATTTCGTGCTTTATCAATTCAAGTTTGAAAATTTGGAAGTATTTGCAGCAAACACTGCAAAACGCACTTACAGTATGTGTTCTGAAGGCATTGTTAGTGAAAGGATACTACCAAAAATTATTTAAACGATTTTATGAAGGTATTGACTCGGTAGAACATGAACCATAGTCTATCCGTTATTAGAGACGATAAATTAAGAGCGTGCATGCACTGATACCCTCTATAAAAGAATACAAACATTCCAGAAGTGTTTCAATGTAATCCAATGGAATCCACAGCCAGAAAAAGGCAAGAAGCATTGGTAGTCCAAAAAGTATTGAAACAAATGAATAAGTAACACCGGGTTTTGCTTTTGGGAAAGCATAATAGAAAGTGTTTCGTGTAACTGAAAACTAATTTAATGATTTCTCACGAGAGATGGAAGTTACAAAGAAATGTTTTAACAAAAACTGGTTTTTCATGAAACAGTAGATTTAAGATCCCTTATTTTCTGTTTAATTGAACAATTATATAGTTTCAGAAGCATTTGAAGAACAAAAGCACCGAAATTAATTCTGTGAAAATTCAATGTCCAGGCGGAAAATAAAACGTCACAGCAAGCTACGGAGGGCGATGGTGATCGTTGAAGACGAGAAGCGAATAATCTCTAGAGGACTTTCGATCCTCTCGTGTCTGTAAAATGTCAAGGCATTCGTTGCCGAGAGTGAAAGGACGCCGCGGTTACGCGTACGCCGTTTTTCCGCAGCATTATTAGCACGCGGAATAATTAATAAATTATTACGCGCCCTCGAACGATTCATTAAAAACGGTTCGCGTAACGATGGAATTGTTTTATCTAACGGGGTGTGTCTCGACAAATCGAATCTGTCGGATTTCAAGAATAAATTGACCGTCATTGGTATGTTTGTAGAACTATGGTAAACGATTCTAAATATTTCCTCGGCTCTTCGACATTCCTTGCTCGTTGGAAATTTTGCGATTATTTATGATACATTGAGGGTGTTGTTAATCAATGACGTTTTCTTTCGTTGGGTTGTTAACTTTATCGTAAAAAATATCTTTTAAAACTGATACAACGGAATTAACACTGGGAATTGCATGACCGTTAAGGAAAAACAATTAACTCTTTATGATCTAATTTTTCTATTCATTCCATGATTTTTTAGTAGTTAGGTACGTACAACAACATGAGAATAATGAGCGATATCACATATCTTTCTGTATTATGTTGTACCAATATGAAAAATAATTTTTAATAATGAAAAACAAAGATTTTCTAAATCAGTTTTAATGAATTTATGTGAAACTAGAAATTGCACTAGAATTTTCGAGTATTTTACAACCTTAGAATAGGTAATCGCCTAAAAATTGTTATAGCTAAATGAAGTTTAGTAATTCAATAAATTGGACATGGTACAATCGCTATCTTATTGTTAGAAGGTAAATCACTGTTCACTGACAAAATCCTTAAGGTCTCAATGAATTCATGAAAAAACAAAATTGTCTTTTGCATCTTTTAAGCGTATTGTAACCATAAAGTAAGTTACCGTATATTTTGAGGGATTTTTTTATAGCTTAATGAAATAATATATTTAAACGAACTATGTGACAGGATTGATATATACATGTATAATAACTACGAAGCGAATGAAATTACATCTGTAAGAAATATGTTAGAAATTATATAGTATTGAGTGCACTGGAATTTCAAGGCAACTTGCTCTATGAAGATATAATATTGTTTATCTGATAGAGTCATGAGGCCCAGTATGCGCACACCATATGGCACAGTGCTAAAATAGGAGAGTCTGTACAAGGAAGCCCTGAGGTGTAGCAAGCCAAATCTCGTAAGAATCAATAAACTATTATAAATAACACCAATGTCTACCTGCCATCAAACCAATATAAATTCATTTAAAGGAGTAGGAACAACGGAACTCATCGTCGTGTTAAAGTAAGGTGATCCTATACTGAAAGCCCATTTGTAAATTAGTACTTTCCCTAGCTTTATACTTTGAATATTGCTAAGCTGTGTATCTATCTCTTTGTTATTTTAAAATTTTGTTAAACTCGAAATATGTGAAAATACTAATTACGTCATTCTGGTTTCAATTGTTTCAAGGAAAGATAATTTTATTCTATTGCCATTTCTGATAGGATTAAAATAAGAAGTTAAAGGGCAGAACTCCTAAACAATGGGCTCAACTTCCCATATCTTATTACTTCTGGAACATTTATCCCATGTGATAGGGAGGATATCATAGTCCCAGCGATTTGGAATTCATTTAAAGTAGTAGGTCCTAGGCAATGTAATCATAAAATCTGAAACGCAGAAATTTAAAAAAAAAGTGGGCTATGGGCCGACGAAGTTTGACAACTAAAAAGTTCATCACTACACTGCAAAACCAAGTGTGTTATTTTAAAACACATAAACGTATTATTTCCTTGTAGTCACTTTTTAGACGTTTCCGGGTGTGTTATTATTTAACACAGTACATGTGTGTTATATTTATATTTTAAAATAACAGACCTACATGCTTCAAAATAACACACATGTACCGTGTTAAATAATAACACACCGGGAAACATCTAAAAAGTGACTACAAGGAAATAATACGTTTATGTGTTTTAAAATAACACACTTGGATTTGCAGTGTATTCTTCCAATTGATGAAGTGCTTCTCATAATTACATATTTAACAGATTGTGACCGATTGAATGAGTCTGCTTTTCAGCGTTATACATGGTGTCCCACGCAACTGGAACAGACTGTACTTACCTCCTAAACGGTTGGGAATAGAGAAAAAAATTATAAGAAAAGTTGAATGGCATCAAACGGTGCATACTATGCAACTAATTTTATGCACTTTTGTGCATCGGTGCATCAGAAAAATGCAACTACACTCTTTTTTTAAATGGCAACCTACATTTTTGACTGCACCAATCGATGCAGTTTGTTGTGCTCTACATAAAAGTACTAACATACTTATGCCCTAAACTTGTTCGTTAAGAAGTTATCGAAGCTAAAAGTTCTCTTAGTTATTGCGGTCGGTAGACCAGCGTTCCGAACTACCTACTTACGTTACAAGTGTTTAAATGGTCCTCCATCGCAGTCCAAGAACTTTTCCATCCGTTTCTTGATGTTGCGCATCACATTCCTTATGTCCCTTTCCGTAATCTTGGATATTTCGTGCTGTATACATTGTCGGAGTTCCTCGACATTAGTGACGGGGCGCGAATACACCTTATCTTTTCGATATCACCATAAAAAGAAGTCGAGGGGCGTGAGGTCCGGTGATCGCGGTGGCCATAAGATTTTCGCGTGCCAATCCATTTTTCTCCATAAGTTTTGTTCAAATGTCTGGCAGCTATCTGTGAGTTATGTGCTGGAACACCGTCCTGTTGGAAGTACCTCATGTTTTGCCGTTCTTTTAGAGAAATATCTGTATTATGTAACAGAACTGGTAGGTTAGATCGCAGGAAGTTCAGATACTCTTGACCGGTCAATGTTCCGATAAAAAATTCTGGGTAGATAATCCATTTATCAAAAATTCCGCACCAAACGTTCACGCTGTATCGCATTTGGTTCTTTGTATAGACGAGAACTAAATGAACTAAATGATTACTGATGGAAATCTTAAGCTTACAGCGACTAGTGTAGTATCGGGCGGAAAATGAAGCGACACCCCGTCGTGCGAGTTCGGCGCCAAAAGTCTAAGTCGTTTAGACCACGGTGCCATAAGAACATTTAGTTTTAAGAAACGGAATGCCTGTGTGAGTGTATGGGACAGCACTTGAGAAGCGCATGGGTCTGACAGCCTTTTTCCTGAAGACGGCAGTCGGAAAATAGGACTCAGAGGAGAGAGAAGTTCGATCTGCGAGTTGCGATCGAGTGGTGAGTAATTTACCAATTGAACCTGTGAGGTTCGGTCAATTGTGTATTGTGTGTGTGTATAACTTCGACATTTGTTGTATTCATTTTTCTTGTGTTATTTTTTCTTTTGTTAATACATTGTTCCATTTTATTTTCCTTGCGTGGAGTTTCTTGCAATTATTTTATCCCACACTAGTATTAGCAGACTCTCCATGTTTGCAAACATTGTAATGTATTCTAATGGATAAAGTTAGGATAACGTAACGATAATGGTCCTCCGGAACACTTGCCGAGACCGAAATAATTCAGTGAACTTTTAGCTGCGATAACTTCTTAACGAATAAGTTCAGGGCATAAGTATGTTAGTACTTTTATGTAGAGCACAATAAAGTGCAACGATTGGTGTAGTCAAAAATGTAGGTTTCCATTTAAAAAAAGAGTGTAGTTGCATTTTTCTGAAGCACCAATGCACAAAAGTCCATAAAATTAGTTGCATAGTATGCACCGTCTGATGCCATTCAACTTTTTCTTGTAACGTTTTCCTCTATTCCCAACCGTTTAGGAGATGCAGCCTGTTCCAGTTACGTGGGACACCCTGTATATTTAGAGACGAATTTTTTATAGTAAAATGAAATCATTTTGATCACTCTTTTTTGTTACGCGCCGCACACTTTATATTGGTAACAGTCTAGTAAGTAAAAACAATGCGAAAACAATAATATCTACATATGTGATTATCGAAATTGATCGTCAATTATGAATGAAAAAATTCGTTTATATTATATTTTTAATGATATGTATACAATTCAAATGATTCTTCATTCTAGTAATGTTTTATTCGGCAAACGTTGACGATATTCTAAAAATAGCTACCAAAACTTTAAATCTCAGAGCTTAACATTGCAATGTTTTTAAAACAGTGATAATTAACTACAATAAAGTCCTATCAACGCGGATATTGGACGGTCTTTTCTTTAGCTATTTTTTTTTTGTTATTGCTGAGGAATTCTGCAATGAATAGTTCTGTGACAAATTTTAATTTGTTTTCTTTTCACTTGAAATAGCTTCAATTGCAAGAAAAACTAAACGTACATGGGTAATTCTCACGCAATTCCGAAATTCTTGTCCTAAAAGTTTTATCAAAAACCTAACAAACATTTAACGGTTACCAATATTTTCTTGAAATATACATTACTGTGGCTAAAAGAATCACTTATCATTTTGGAACCATACAGGGTGGTCCACGTAACTTGCGCACCTCGAATAACTTTTAAAGTATGCGTTGCACGAATGAATGTTATATACAAAAGTTACATGGTTTCAAAGGGTACACTATGTAGTGTGTTAATTTTTTTTATAGGTGGAGGCGTTTCGGAGATTTGAAGGACAACTTTGTTTTTTTAAATGGAATACTATATTCTTTATTCCAAAGTATGGTAGAGTATCGAATTGTAAGCAAAAAAGTATTGACCATTATTAGCCTTAAACCTAATAGGTTACGAGTAATTTCACTTTATTACTTGACAATTTTCTTCGCGTAATATCAAGTTGGAGATTCAACCTTATCACAGATTTCCGCAGGACAGTGATGTTTACGTGGCAGTGTTTACTAATTGAGTGACCTAGTGGCTCAACGCAACTAACGTAAGTATTCAATGTGATATCCATTGGCGTTAATACATTGATGCAATCAATTAACTAATGAAGAAACCGCATTCTGAATCATATCCGCACTGAGTGTAATGCATGCTTCACGAATACGATGTTTCATATTCTCAGGTGTTGTTGGTGGTTCACGATACACTGTGTCTTTTACGCCCCACAGAAAATAGCCTAAACTTTAGGCCCTAAAGCAGTAAGGTCTGGTGATGTCCCATCGCTGTCCTGCGGAAATCTGTGATAAGGTTGAATCTCCAACTTGATATTACGCGAAGAAAATTGTCAAGTAATAAAGTGAAATTACTCGTAACCTATTAGGTTTAAGGCAAATAATGGTCAATACTTTTTTGCTTACAATTCGATACTCTACCATATTTTGGAATAAAAAATATAGTATTCCGTTTAAAAAAACAAAGTTGACCTTCAAATCTCCGAAACGCCTCCACCTATAAAAAAAATTAACACACTACATAGTGTACCCTTTGAAACCGTGTAACTTTTGTATATAACATTCTTTTGTACAATGCATACTTTAAAAGTTATTTGAGGTGCACAAGTTACGTGGACCACCCTGTATGTGTAAATAAAAAAAATACATCTATATAATATCTCTAAAATCATTCCCTCACTATGTCCCAAGCTTCAATTCAATAACTTTTATATCATCAAACATAAAAAAAAATCTTATAATAGTCTTGCAAGTATGACCGATTAATTAAAAATATAGTAGATTAATAAAAAAAACTTAATTTGGTTTATAAAGTAATAAATGGATTAAAAAAAAGAAAATATACACGCGTCCCATAAAAATAAATCATTCCCTCACATTTTTGTGACAATCGATTTGTGAACGCATTTTCAATCAAACATGAACGCTACCATTAGTTTTTAAAAGTTGCTAGTACTATCAATTTAAAAATATGGAGAATTTAACGTGAACGTGTTGGAGTTTGTGTTTCAAATAGATATCATTATTTTTTTTGTTTCATTACATTTTTGATCATCATTCCCTCACAACCTAAAAAAACAAAAGATAATATACTTTAACTGTTATTAACTGCATAGAGAAGTAGGGTTTTGGGAGTAATAAACTTAAGCAAAAGAACTTTTTTAAAAATAAGGTTATGTGACGAGTTTTTTTTATTATTCTTTATTTCGTCATTCCCTCGCCGTCATTCCCTCATATAAATTAGTAGTGAGGGAATGATCATTTATGAGGGAATGATGTTTGACTGGGTCAGCTTGCTTTGAATTTGTTGTTGCGATCTTATTGTAGGGTCAAATAATGCCAAGAAAAAAGAAGGTAAGCAAAGAAGAAGCAAAATTAAAAAAGAAAGAATATGATAGGAAGCGTAGGGAGAAAATGAAATCCGATTCTGTACGTATTGAAATACTTCGAGAAAAAGAAAGACTTAAATACTTAAAAAAAAAATAAAAAAGTCAAGTAAAGCCTATATCCGCCATGAGTTCCAGAGGAAGAAGGCAAAAGAGAAAAAATTTGAGGAAAAATAGCCAAACATATAGAGAGAAAACAGCGAATGTGCGTCAGAATCGAAAAAGATTGTTAGACATGACATGAAATAATAATTCTCATAAAACACGTTTATTCTGGGGACCACTATATAATTAAAATCTAGTAATATTACTACGAAATCCATAGAAAATTAATACAAAATTTCAATATTATTTGTCAATTTATAATGACCGAATTTCGGCATTTCATGAGAATTACCCACATACTGTTGAATGACGCATGTGTTTTCGGCATTTTCCTCACAATATTTAGACAAGGATGACTACTGTATGTACAAGGGCCACCGTGACTTTCCTTTACATTAGTCATCTGACAATGAGCAAAGCCGTTTATTTTGAAAGTGGGGCAAGTCCATTTTTTGTCATTTTGAGATATTTAAAGGTTTGCATTTCAATAAATTTAAAAATATTGGTAAGTAGAGGTATCTTTTTTATTTTGTGGTATTAGATAATGTAAGTTTATTATGCAATAGCGTTTATAGTGCTGGCTAAAAAATATGAAGGGTTTATTATACCTACATGGACTTGCCACTCTTTCAAAATTAATGAAGTATTGTAATCGTTAATTAAAGGGATAATATTTCAGTTGTATCAGCCTATTTTAAGTAATAAAAACAAAATACTATTCAATTTTATATGAATATTAAATTTATTCATAAAATAAAAAGTAAAAAGAAACAAAAGAAACCAGTTTTTTAAATATTATTGTGGGATCAGGGCGGTTACCGCTCCTAGAAAAGAACTTGGAAGAAAAGGACGTGAGAAGAAAGTGTCGTCAGGGAGAGGCCGCTAGCGCTGTGGTATGGCCGCAACCCGGAAGATCTGCGGGTTAAGCGACTCGGCCGAGGACCGCCGGAAAGATGGGTGACCGAGCGACTCTCTTTCTTTTTCACGATCCTACATTATAGTAGAAATATAACATTATAGAAAAACAATTTATTTTTATTAAGAATTTCAGATGTAATTTGAGTTTTACTTATGATTTAACATTTTAAAATGTTCATGATGAACAGGAGGTATGTATGGTAATAAATCCATCATGTCCTTATATTTGTCAGATGTAATAGATCTACTGTTTTCATACAAAAAAGGTAATTTTATATTTCCGAAATTAGTTGGTCTTCCTCTCCGTTGTGGTGATAAATCGATAATTTTAAATTCAGAATGTCGTTCCATCGAAGTTTTGTAGAACATTTTGTATGGTGCATTCCTTGTAAATCTGATTCAGCATATATTTAACCAAGTTACAGTTTCTCCATCGGTATTTTTCTTTCTTTTTAAAACCGCTTCTTCCTAAGCTTGGGTTGAAAAAAAATGTTCGCGTTTCATTTCGTGTACTAAAAATTTATTATATTTTCAATAATGCCGTATTACTTTATAATAATCCTGGGGAATGTACAAGGTATTGGTTTTCCGGATTGCCATTTCTCCCACTCCAAAATCGCGATCGTTTGGTAAGAATGAATGTTCTCACAATAAAAATTTGTGATCAATGATATTTATTTCGTTATCGCTGGACTGAACAATTTTCATCCACATTAAAGCCAACTTTATATTTCTATTCTGGCCAGTGCACATATCACTGTAAGCTATAACGTTCTTTTGGGTTGTCACATTCTGTAAGTGTTTTAAACAACAAGTTGCCACTTCTTGTGATCCTCTGGATGCGATAGTTTCATCCCAAACATACATGTTAACTTCATCATTATGAAAATTGTGGAAGCCTTGATTCAATCATCGAAGCATTGAAGAAAATATAAACATTGTTTCAAAACATATAACGTAATGCATATATTCGGTTAAATAATTTCAACCTAAGATGGACTTGCACCACTTTAAAAACTCTGTCACAGTAATATCGTTCGACGTACTTCCACGCGTGAACTCTGGTTCTTCAGAAATAAAGCTCTTCATAGTTAGTGGTAAAAAGTGTAGCAATCCATTCTCGATCCGAACACCAATCTAAAATTGGTGTTAGAATCGGGGATTCAACAATACAGTGCCAATGTCTCTGAAGAGACCAAAGATTTCTATGCACTTCAAAACATGTTACGATGCATGCACAGGCTACCCTCGAGTAATACGGTACTTGAATAACACGAAATCGTGAATATTACTGTTAACAAATGTGTGTTATTTTCGCACAACTAAAACTTTACAACTAAAAATACATTAAAAAATTGTATTGTTATTTTCAATGTTTTCTTAATTAATCTTTGGAACCAAATATACAAAGGGTCTAGCAAGATAAGGGAGTGAAAGTGCTCTTGAGCCGATTTTATTTGACGATAGGTCATTCGATAGACAACCATAAGAAACTATTGTCCACCAATTTTTAATCCTCTACCTTCATCGGGAAGATAGTTATGGGGTAAATTCTAAAAATCGGTTTTCGTCTCGTTTTCCTCATTTAATAGAGTGTAAAAGGTCTGAAAAAATTCTGACACATTCTAAATACGTATATATGTACCAGTTAAAGAGTTTTTTCCAGATTTTTCCTTTGCAAGTTCTACGCGCAAGAAATAAAAAACTAAAAAAAAATATTTTGAATGCCGATTTCGTATTGAAATCTTCTGAGCACAACTTTTTCCTTTTTACAGTAGTTGCCTAATGTTAACACCAGTATTACTATTATAACTTCTCCATGTATTATACCAATGTGTAAAAATCACAATCCCATCGTATTGTTAGTTCGTTCGCAAGGAAAGTTGGTCACGATTCATGAAATCTAACGATAAGTGTCGATACATTACAACATATTTTAACATGTATGGGAACCTTAATGTAAGCTATATAAGTCTTCGTCTTAAATAATGTATCAAAATATAATAAATTCTATAAAACATAGAATTCTGTTCTACGAATTCCGAAGCTATGTTTCCCTCAACATCTAATTTATATTCGAACAATTCTGAAAGGATAATGTCTGCCTTTTAAGTAAACGTGATGCTTTTATTATTCCATAGCTCCTTAGATACAACAGATATCTCCTAAAGCTTCTGAAAAGTTAACAATAATGTTTCATGCGTCCGAGACTGACGAGCAGAGGTCATGGGGTCGATCGCTGCGTTGAGTATATCATCGAGCGCCCTAATGTGACACGAGGGAAAAGTTACACCGAACCTCTCTAATCCTAGGGTACTATCCAGAGTTTCCCACGGACCTTCCAAGTTCTCGTTTTACGAGAATGTCAGAAACGTTATGGAATTTAACGCCTTCCTACTTCACTTTCTACCATCGCCCTGTAATTAGTTTCATTTTATCGGACAATTAGTTTTATTTTTACCGTTCAAGTGTATACTGTGGCTGCCTCATATCCAGCGAAGTGTAAATACTTTTTCTATCTAATAACACCATTTTATTGCGCTCCTAGATATCTGAATTTTCCGCAAACTTATAAATATTGTCGAGGTGCTCATAATTTTGTTATAACTTTATAGTAAAACGATATAACTGAAAATTGTATGAATCCTTTGCACTCCGTTGGCGCCGTTACTACAATATTTATAACATTTTATTTATGTTTGAAATCCAAAGAGATAAACGACCTATTCGTTTAAACAAAAGGTACTTTACGTTGCATAAATTGATACGAAGGACAAATTACGCGTCCAATATTTCTTCAGAAGGCCATTTTGATTATTAAAAAAACAACGAGCAATAGATATTTACTCCATTAATTCCTTCAGATTTTTAGTTTGAACATGAATAAGTAAACAGAACATATATGTTTTAACATTGTCTATGCAGTCTCCTAAAATCGTCCTTGAATTTTCATAAATTCTATAAAGGAAATCTTACATTCCTTTAGAACAGTGCATACAATCAGTTTACATTAGACTTCTATGTAACAGGAGTTAAAAAGAATTTAAAGGTATAGCATAACCGTACCCAGAAATAATTAACGACATAGCATTCAATCCTAGGAGCAAAATAAAAAAAACAAATACCTTTCCACTTACACTGACAACGAAATGATTCTGTAAGAGAAGCTGCTGGCGTTTTTGAACATAACGAGATGTAGCATAGAAAATAATTACTTTTCAACCTGTCAGCTTGTTTTCTTGGGCGATTGCTGTCAATTATTAGCCGCCGACCGATCATCCTTCAAGTGGCGCGTGACCATACTTGTGTTTCGATAGTTAAAGACAATTTCTCTATTCGAAATGGACAAAAAGAAGAAAGACTTGAGAGAGAAATGGTATCGATTATTTCCCGAAAGAGCACTAGCAAACTGTTTTTAGAGCCAGGAAATACTTCTAGTTTTGCCTATAAAAGTCTCTTTCTACCCTTTTGATAGGAGTTTTACTGTAAAGCCTCGCCAAACTGGGAAACAACTTCAAGAAAACTTGTTCCTGGATTATCCTCTAATAACAGATTCGATAACCATGTAAAAGAGTTATTAATAGTTTACAAAATTATTTATTATAGGTCGTAATATTATTACGATGATCTTGATATATTTAAAGACTGCAAATATTCAAGTTGATTGAAGCAACCAGAGGACTTTAAAAATAGTACAACACTTAAAATCATACGAACCATATTTTACGAATGGTAAGTTACAAGAAATGTTCGGTCTATATGAATGTTCACGAACAAGTCTGTTCCAGACCGTACATACATAATTATAACAAATGCCAATGCAACATGTCAATACATCAGTATTAGATATTTCAAATAGTTATAAGGAGAAGACCAATAATTCGTAACTATATGACTAACTTTCGTTATTGAACATTTTAATTTCAATAAAGAAGCCTTTGGTTAGTATTTTTTCTGTACAATTATTATCAATAATACACAAATGCTCCGGGTAAAACTCACGATCAATTTGTTCTGTCGTGAAGCAACGGTCTGCAGGATTAAGGTAGAACCGGCAAGTTTATAATGCGGACAACGTGCACAGTTGTTTTTCAATATTTACCATTTTCAGAACTTTTGTTAATTGTATTCACTTCACCATTTTTCCGGAAGGTCATGTAAAGGGTTCACGTGCTTAACGAGACACTCTAGCACGAGTAAAAAACAGCTGGACTTTGCAATTTCTTCTTATAGACGTATCGTAACCTTAAGAATTCCAAGAACCAGTTTTCGGCTTTATTACCCGGCCTAATTATTCATAGAGCATTCGACTTCCAGCCCACCAACCTTTGAATTTGACACCGACGGCTGGGTGGAGTCTCACAAATTCAAAGTTCGACTTACATGCCTATGAGTGGTTAAATCAAAACCCCTTCTCTAACGAAGGCACCCCCAAGGATATTTGGGGAGGGAAAGCCGAAGCTTTAAGAAAGCATTTTTTGCGAAAAATACCAGAAAGAAAAACAAAATTACCCGAGAGAAACTTATCTGATTATCGTGACGCAATCGACAAGTTGCATTTCACTACGCTAATTGTAAGTACAATACTTTGTAGTATAACCACAACACCTTGTACATGGTGTATATTTTGAATAAGTAACAAGTTTAGTAAAAAAGAAAATTACAAACTCCTTACCAAATTTTCCTACCGAGCTAAATTACCGGAAAATAATCGTTCTGTCTTCGAATTTGGGCGATTCAGTGTTTCAAAAATTCCCGGTGGTCGAAAGACAATTAACTATCCGTTCAAGATTTTAATTCAATAAAGAAATCGTCAATCGATTTTTTCCTTAAGGTTATTACCAATAATAGATAATTGCCCCGGATAGAACTCGCAATCAATTAACTATTCTTTCTTGATTTTAATTGCAATAAAGTAATCCTTGATCAATTTTTTCTTCTAAGTTATTACTAATAGTAGACGATTACCCCCAGTAGAATTCATATATAGTCAAACCTAACACAGACCTTTCTTTTATCCGAGACAATAATTTGTAAAAATATTTAGTTACATGATAAACACTTTCGCGACCGCTAACATGAATTCAGGTCATTTTAAGATCTATTCCTGGTTATCGCTGACGTGAATTCACATCTATAATTTCTGTTTCTGTATTCGACAACATTAGGGGCTTTTGATAACCGCTTTCTCAAAGAGACACCTTGCTCGTCCTTACAGACTTTTAGGTGACATGATAACACACTAGGTATGTACTTGGAAAGAATCGTACAATCGGGGAAATCAAAATATTCACAAAAACGTTGTAAAATTTGCAAAACTTGTGGGAAACGTCGTGACACTTCATATATATACAAATTATGTAGAGTTCCTTTATGCAAAAGTCATTGTTTTTTTATTCATCACACTAAACAGAAATTAAAAATTTTGTCTTTACTCTGCTTTTCCAAAATAGATGTACCATAATGCTAAATAAACTAAGCACAGTGATAACAAGTGGTCTATTATCTACCCATAAAGCAACTATAGAGATTATAAAAATCATTTCATTTTAAACGGCACATAATTGCAACATTGATATTTCAAAACAAATATTATAATTTTTTATCCTTGCTTTAACGATTCAAGTTTGCGGCAACCAGTTTTAGAATTACATTATTTTCGCTGGTACTCAGTATTACAAAAGCAAAAAAAATTGTCGGTCGCTAATTTATTAACTATACTTTCAAGATTTTAATTCAATAAAGAAACCGCCATACTTTCCTTTAAAGTTATTCCAATAGTAGATAATTATTACTCGCGTAACATTGTATACAACGAAGATCTTGTCAACGATTAATAGTCAAGGGAGAATGCTTACAGCCATTCTCACCAGTTTCGTCGCACCTTAAGGAAGAAAACTTCAGTATTCCCCGCGCGTGAGAGAACAGATAGAAACGACGAGTTGGACATTCCGTTATAGATCAACCGCTATCGCGATGGTCAGAAATGGTGTCGTAGGAATTTCATCGGGACCAACAATTATGTGACCCGTCGTTAGCTTCACCCAATGCTTGGAAATGAGCCTGCTTCTAATTGCAGAAAGTATCTCTACCAAAGAACTGTGGAACTATGGCTCCTTAACAGTTGACTTTTATTTCTGACTTTCTAACAAGCCGACGCAGTTAATTAGGAATAATAGATGTCGATATAAATAACATCTGTATTACAATATGCCGATTCTTCGACTGTAATAAATATAACCTGTTTTTATTGTGTCGTTTGAAAGAACTGATAAGTACTTTCTTTTTTTTTTATCAATTTTTTTAACAGTTTTTTTGTTATTGTGAGTTTTCGGTAGATTTTCTTTCTTTATACTCGACTATGGAATAGTAATTTACATTTAAGAAATAGTAACGAAAGCGTGAGACTTATATGTTTGGCTTTAAGTACAAATTGTCAGGAACAAAAATATTTTTTTTATAAAATTGATGTTTTATTCATCTACAATCTCATTCTAGCTATCTGAAAAGCACTATTACATAAACATCTTTACGGAATATAGGTTTATCAATGTTATCGATTTCCTCTTTCATCATTTCTTCTAATTAAAACATTAAAACTTTCTAGGAAATAATCAAACAGATTATGTTGCTCTTTATAAACTGATTCCAAAGAAAAATTACGCGATGAACAAAAAATGATAACAGACATCGTAATAGGAAAATGATCTTTCGCACTGAGGAACACGCATTAACAGAATTTGTTTTTCCCTTCGTTTTTGTATTTACTTATGATATGCAACCAATTTAACATGTTACGTACATTTTCATTTTATTTCGCGATTCCATTTCAGTAGCACTTTTCAACATTCTAACTTCACTTTAATAACGCAATTATAGTGTACCTAATAAATAAAACCATTCCTGTTAATTCATGCAGTTCTTTTAACCTGTTAACCGGGGAATTAATTTTTGTTCAACTTGTTTCAAATTGGAATATTTTTTTTACAGTGAGAAGTAATATCATTACATCTAAAGTACTACGTCAGGATTAAACGGATACGAACGACATAAAATGTAATGCGTTCAACATATTACGTTTAAAAAGTTTTAAAGAAGAAAAAATCGACAAGCTTACTGGAGTTTTCTTTCAGATATGACGGAATTATTCGTCACGCCCGGTTAACAGGTTAATGATATAGAATTTCGCATTATATACTTCTATAACTATACAAGGTGCCCCACCCGATTTTGACATCTTGATAACTTAGGTATTGTGGCATGTAGCGAAAAATGTTTCATAGGAAACTTTAATGGTATCGAGTGAGGCAAAATCTGATGTAATTAGTTTTTCCGTAGGTGTACATGTCAAGGACATATGAAGGTCACCTTTGTTTTTTTAAATAGAATGAGGTACTTTTTTATTCATCAAGCGATACAGCTAGATATTCTTTATAAAAAAAAAGTATTGACCTATGTATATAGGAAAGTTAATATTTAAGGAGATATTTCAGTATAAATAATCTAAATACAAAGGCATCATTCCTGCCGCACTAGGAGGTGAGCTCTGTTTATCTGTCTGTCATCTGCCTGATTTAACGCCGCTCGACTTTTTCTTATGGGGCTATTTAAAGGATAAAACGCGAAAGTTTCAACTAAAATGAGTGATATGAAGCAGTACATTATCGATGAATGTGGCAAAATATCAGTCGATACATTAAATAACGAAGGCCAGTCCTTACTTCATCGATTTTAATAATGTTATGATGCAAATGGTCGTTATATTGAACCATACCTGTAAATAAATGCTAATGTAATTACGAACTTTAGAATTATTTAAATTGAAATATCTTCTAAACTATTAACTTTTCGACATAGATAGGTCAGTACGCTTTTATAAAGAATGTCTAGCTGCATCGCTTGATGCATAAAAAAGTACATGATTCCATTTAAAAAAACAAAGCTGACCTTCACAGGTTGTTGACGCGTTCACATACGGAAAAACTAATGACACCAAATTATGCCCCACACGATACCATTTAAGTTTCCTATGAAACATTGTTGGCTACATACCACGTTACCGGAGTTATCAAGATGTCAAAATCGGCTGAGACAACCTGTATAATTCATTGTTACTAATCGGTAAGAAACATCTTAAAAAATTGCCGTACCAATTTCTGTTCTTTATGAAAACTAACTCTAAAATGCATTACTTCCTTCCACGGTAGAGTAGTCAATAGAAGTGTCGGTGGAAACCTAATTTTTTATACTTTAACCCTCTGCCGTGCAGAATCTCCTGTATGCTGATTTTAGATTACGTTTTAGAACACTTTAATTACTGTGGATACCAGTTTTTCTTTAACAAAAAATTAATCACGGACAAGAGTTATATCGCTATTTTACGATATATTTTTATATTAGTACTCACGTCATATAATTGTTAACAAAAAATGCGATCCATCGGTCATCAGGCAAGAAGTATACTATGTGGAGAATAAAACCATTTAAAAAATGTAGTTTATCATAGCCACTAATTCGACTATTATAACTGAACGATTAAATCTTTCAAATAGAAATGAGAAATGAACAATTTAGCAATATGTAAAATTTTAAATAATATAGCACCATATTATTTCTATTAAATGTCAAAAGTCAAATATTCGAGCATTGAGCAACCGACAACGTGCGTTACAATATTCCATTTACCATGAAACTCATACTAAAGTAGAATTACAAAAAAGTATCAGCTTTAATGCTACAAATTGCAAATTTGTCGAAATTCGTGTACTCCATAAATGAACCGAGAAAGAAATCAAGATAGAGTAAGGAAGAGATAGTTGCAAAAGCGGGTAAAGATAGATTTAGACAGATAAACAAATAGAGAGATAGAAAGAGAGGGACAGAAGGAATACTAGAGAAAGCAAAATGAACCGCAAGTTCGTGAGAATTTAACAACTGATAAAGCTGATGGCAGATAACCATTCGGCACAGTAGAGGAAGATACGCGAGCGTGCAAACTCGCTGTGTGCCCTGCTCTCAGAGATGCTTCCTAGAGTCATTTGTTAGTTAGATAACCTTTAATCCAACGTCTGCCTCCTAGCACCAACCTACCATCCAACGAATGTATCCTCCAAATAACCCTCATCAACGCAATGCCTTCTTATTCTTTCTTCTTGTCTCCTTTCTTTCTTCCTTCTCTTCTTGCGTGTCACTGTGGAAAGTAACGTCGCGACGCGTCGTGCAGGTTCTTACAAGATGCTTAGTAGCAGCTCCATGTCCCTGGAATACTTCTTAGTGGGAAAATTATGCGTGTCTTATGCTTATGCCGTGTTGTATACAAATTATTTTATTCAACAAGCGACAGGGTAGTCACTGAGTGAACTGAGGTATCAAAAATCTTTCATTTTATAGTTATTATTATCACTAGTCTTACTATTATTTGATAAGCTGGCAACTGCACAGCTGCCCTTGATCAATTCGTTTGAACAACGAATACTCTTTCGAAACGCAAATGTTTGCATATGTCATGGGTGATAACACATTATAAACGTATTTATGGGGAAAAACGCCAATGTTGCACTGATCCTTTTTCCTTCATGCAAAACAGAATCCATGGTCAGAAAGAATAAAATAGAAGTTGTCAATGTAAACTATTTTTAATAATATCAATATTGTAATAACAGCACATAAAGGCCAGATAAAATTAATTCAATTGGATTCAACTTACAATTACGTAAAAACCGAAAGTTGAGTGGGATCGGGGCGAAGAAGCCCTTCTATAAAAAGAACTTAGGAAGAAAAGGACGTGAAAAGAAATTGTCATCAGGGAGAGGTCGTTGGCGCAGTGGTTCCGCGACGACCCAGGCAATCGTCGACGTTAAGCTACTCTGGCCGTGTTGCTGCCTTGGATGGGTTGCCGCGCGCCTCTCGTTTCTTTTTCACGATCCTACAGTTGTTTTAAAAAATTCAGCCCAATGTAATGCTTGTAAAATCTGTATCCTATATGCATCTTTGATTTATCTAGATAGGTTTCATAATATAAGGCTGTTTTCAGATATTGTCTCTTCTAAACTCGATTTACTCTCGCCTCTGTTTGAACCAGAAACCGTCCCTTATTTGGTTCTGTCAAGAGTTATGTAAATTCCAAGAGTGTTATAGGTTTCTGCTCACTTCTTCTTCTTTTACAAACAGTATCTCCATTAATTACACGTATTTCTATTCCCCAAAAAAATAATCGGTAGCAGAATATCAATGCCTATGGAATTGACGCAATGATTAAGTGGCGCCCAATAAGTGCAAACTTCTTTTAAAGTATATCGATTAAAGCACATTTTTGACATGAATTTATTTCTAAAAAAGTGTAAATATAATTAAGAAAAAAAGTACGTACTAATCTCTGATAAAGAAAGAACTGCACCCTGTCGTAACTAAAAGAGTCTTTCTTAATGGGGTATTCAATAATTTGCAAGAAACCTTTTAAACCATTTTTTAATAATTCCAAGTTGACAAACAACCGGTTAAAATTGATATACCAGTGTGAAGCATTTAAAAGAGGTTGCAGTGAATTTGAAAAAAGTATGAACAGATTTTAATTCCTGTACTACATTCATAGACGATCACCAAATAAAAAGAAATGCTAATTTTCGCATTTCTAACATTAGTATTAATATAGAAGTTCGAATATTTTCTGCTCTTCATTTCATTTCTTTTTTATTTATCGGTTTTAACCTCATGTAAATCACATGTTTTTCAAGAATTTTTTTTTAAAAATGTAAAATGTAGATTGGCTTAAAATTTCAGGTATCCAAAGATGACATGTACTAAATGCGCGGTACAACCTATAGGGCACACGCATGATCTAAAACAAAAAGGTCAAGAATGTATCGTTAGATTATGCAAAACGCTCAGCATGACGTTAATTTTTTATTATAAACCTGCAAAATTTCAAAAATGGCGATGTTTTGAAAAAAAACGGGTTTTCTGCTTCGAACAATTGTTAACATTTATGTTTCAATTAAAAAATTAAAAAATCGGAGCTCGTTACGCTGAGGCTAATTGTTTATAGAATTTATGTACCACGTTTTATAAAATTCGATCACTGAATTTTTGAGCTTTGTTACGCCGCGTGCGAGTTTTTGCGTTTCGAGAAAAGTCGTGAAAATTGTAATTTATTTTAACTTACCGCGGTTTTCTGCTAATCTGCGATTCCCGAGGCACTGACTATGAGTTCAAGTTTACCTCGTCACCCACCATAGTCCAAAGATAATGACCTTTTGAAGCTATGATCTACAACGTTCTAAAAAATTTCCAAGTTTAACGCAAGCTCGAACTCGTTTAATCTAATTGATAGTCTTTTAACACAGTACTCATTGTAGTCCGACATTCATTCTTTCGTTTTTGTACTTCTCAACATCAACTGCTATGATTTTCTGCCTTGGACCTAAAGTGTGGCTCGGCCAAGTTGGTATCTGGTCGTTGAATTATTTTCAAATTTAACTTGTGTTACAATAAGACCTATCCAAAACTGTATATGTCAAATTATTTCAAATACTTTAGTTTAATTTAAGTATTTCATTTGTCAAATGTGAAAAATGCAAGCGTTCGAATAATTTCGTGCATGTGTATATGTCCGAAAATGCTGCAATATATAATATTTGTAATATTTTCTATACATATCTCAAGTAAACTTTTGGAGCTTTAATTATGACAGGGTATTAAGAAAGTAAGTTGCAGAAAAGATTGACTTACACTAAATTACACTTTAATTGTTACATAAAATACTTAATATATATTATATAACTCGAGAAATCGCGTAAACTTCGCATGGGATTTCGTTGGCATCTAACTGTTTCTGGAAACAATGCCGAGAGATCAATAAAACAAAATACAATCGCGGCTCAGCATACAATTTTTACCAAAAAAAGGAAACAGCTAACTTCGTATACGAGATCTGTTCAGAAAAAAACGAACTTTTTGAATTACGCTTTAATGGCGATATATTTACAGCCTTGCATTGGCCAGCATTGTGTTGATCAATTCTCATTTTTCATCACATGTTCTTCGATTGTTAATATCTCGTTTAGTTTTGTGCAATTTGTACTTAAGTCCAACGTCTGTAAGTTGTAGTGCCAAGTTTTGAAATACGCGATTTTCTGGAACAATGACGCAACGTAAAATTTTGCGTTAAACTGGGGAAGACCGTCACAGAAACGTTTCAACTTTTTTTTGTCTTTTTTTTTAAGGATTTCCACGCCCCTAGGAATCACGTCAATTGCGTTCCAATGTTAAAGTGATGATCATTGTTTTTTTTCGAATTTCATGGAATTGTGCATTTTGAATGCGTCCATCAAGGTGAAACACTAAATCGTATGTACTATCAAGTCATTTTATAAAAGATACGTGAAAAAATCTGCAAAAAGAGACCAGAGTTGTGGCGACACAACACATGGTTCTTGCACTGCGACAATGCATCGGTCTACTTACAATTAGATTTGTTAATTCAAGAGTGTTGTGCAAAAAATTAAATGACTGTTCATCCCCACCGTTTTTACTTGCCAAACCTGGCTCCTTGTGATTTTTTCTCCTTTTCCAAATTAAAATCTGCGCGGAAAGAATGCCGTTTTCAGTCTGTAGATAATATCAAAGCTTTGCCACAAGCCTTAGAGGACATTTCAAATGAAGCTATCCAGGACTTCGCGAAATGGAAATACCAAGGGAACGGTGCGTACTTAAGTATTACGCAAAATGTAACCCATATAGTCGAAGTCTTATCTTCTGTGTCATATTCGGAGATTGCTTTGATTTGGCGATTATCATTAAAATTATTATGTTTTCCAAATAGAATTATTGTTTATTACAAATTCACAAACGTTGCGGCTGTGGATAATAATGTTTTAAGACATCGCGTCAGATGTGAATTTCTATCAGTCTGGATTGCATTCCTCGTTTCTATCTTTTACGAGAAAACCAGAATTTATCCAAGAATATAAAAGGTTTAAAAAGTAATCAACAAAATATTCTCGGATACATGAACATTTCATACGAAGTGTTTAAAGTAATAGTTATTCATTCCCACACAATGCTCGATTTGTCGAAGTGATCGATGTAGCTCTTGTAATACATTTAGAGTAAGTGTTACTTATAGCTACTACACAATTTCACAATTCCTTTCAGTTGTCGAATGTGTGAATGTAAACTGATTGCTGCGTGGAACACAAAAAGTAAAAGTCTAATAGTGTAATATATGGTGTTCGCGATGGTGCTAATGTTACCTTAACATACTAATGTTAGGCAGTGGTACACTTCGAGCGATAATTCCTTTAATTCCATTTACGTTGCTAATTAATTGTAAGCCATTTGCTTGACGTTTTAATGGGTTATTTTTACTCTATTTTCGCCACCAGATTATCGCTTTTAAATGTTTTAAAGACCATTTTTACTGACAATGAGATACTTATCTATTAAGGACGTTGAGAGAAATATCTGTGTTGAGTTGAAATAAACTTAAAATACATTTTTTTTTCGAATTTTATATTATGCACATTTCAAAGATATTATTTTCGTGACCAATATCTTGAGGGCTTTTTTTACACGCATAGCTGATAAGACTAAGGAATTATTATTTTCTATGATACAGCGCTCGATTATAATTGATAGTTGTGCATTTTGATCTAACGTTGAGCTTTAATCTAATATTATTTAAACAGAATATATTATTGAGCGGTTCTACATTATTCAATAACAAACGGTTATTTATTTTTATACTTACTTAACCATTTGAGCACCAAGCAATGCTATCGCGCTTCATCTATTCAGTTCTGAAAAGTCTCAAGCTAATCGATCTACAGAATGAATTATTCTTTTGTACGAACAATAAAAATAGTTCAGTAATATATTCTAATTACCAGAGTATAGGTGTAATATAAACAATATATTGAACTGATAAAAAACTTACTTTGTTGCACTCTTCGATGCAAAAGAGAAGGACCGCGATTTCACTGCTTGGCACTTTTCGACCACGTTTTTTGCTAAAAGCTCTTGCACTCGAACGGTTAAACTGATTGTGAGATAAAAAATTCAGAGACCATGCATGTATAACAATATTTTGTTTTTTGTATGAAAAATTTCAATCTCAACTTTCTTTGTGATGTATTGTGTGAAAAGGAAATTATTTTCTGAATTACGAGTAACAATACCTTATCTTTAACCACTAACAAATTTCCTATCATAGAATATTAACACGACTCCACAAAAAAATTTTCGTTCTTTGTCCTAAAGTTTATTTTATGATTTTTCGGTTAATTATGTATAAAAACGAAAAGAAAATACCTTTTTTTTTTATATAAAGTTAGCTTCTGTGATTGTTATAGTAATAACACTCATTTTCGAATTTTTTTAGAAGTTTTAATTAATTCTAACACATTCAAAAATACCGCGAGATCAGAGAGGGGTTTTTACGTCCACGCATGCTTATTTAGATAAATTTAAAAACAACATGGGAGCGTATTCAGAAGAGCAAGGAGAACGATTTCATCAGGACATTATGAACTTCGAACAACGTTATCAAGGCCAATACAATGAAAATATGATGAGAGACTATATTTGGGGTTTATTAAGAGAGAGTACTTATGAACATAAAAGAAAAAGTAAAAACGTGCACTTTTAAATTATTTTCCACTTTTTTGTAAGCTATTTTGATAGTATAATGTCAGGGATTCCGGGGTTGCGTGGTGATTTAGAAACTTGTCTGTATATGTTTGAACACGACTTTAATGATGCTTATTACATATATTTACTTAGTAGCACGTACACGGCTCATTGCCCGTAATATTCGACGGCCATACTGTATCTATCTTTCCAAAAAGACGGGAAAGCGCCACGGTCGGTCTTGGTCCTAACTATAAGGAAACTGAACCCACATTGAGATTCTCACACTCCCTCTATCAATGTGTGTTCTGAAACAGAAAACTAATTATTTCGTTAAACCTAACATTTCAACACAATTCTGGTGCTTTGCTTTGGTTAGCGCTTTGGTGAAAACGTCTGCAATCATAGAGTCCGTCCGTAGATAATAAATTTTGATTTCACCCTTTTCAGTCAACTCGCGGACAAAATGGAATCTTATATCGATGTGCTTGCTCCGTTTGTGGAACACCGCGTTCTTTGACAGTTCAATAGCGCTTTGATTATCACAAAATACTTCGATGGGGCTCTTCACAAGATGTTTGAAACCCATATGGTCTAACAATCTTTTCATGTATATAATTTCCCGTGAAATTTCGGCTAGCGCAGCATACTCTGCCTCCATCGTTGATAAAGCAACTGAATGCTGCTTGGTACTCTTCCAGCTGATGGGTCCTCCGGATAGAATCAGTACATTGCCTGTACACGATTTTCTGTCGTCTGTATCTCCTGCCCAATCTGAGTCTGAGTAGGCTCTCAATTTTTCTTTGTCTTTCACATACGTAATACCATACTCACTCGTTTCCTTTAAATAACGTAGCACTCTTTTTGCGATGTGCCAGTGCATCTCGTTGGGATTTGTGCAGAAACGACTCAACGTACTAGCGGCAAAAGCGATGTCTGGTCGTGTTGCGTTAGCCAGATAAATTAACCCACCAACTAACTCTCTATATGGACAATTTTGCATTCTCTGTTTTTCTTCCACGGTTTGACTACCCATTTCTTTCGTAATCTTCGTGTTAGATTCTATTGGAGTCAAGACTTCCTTGGCATCTTCCATCTTGAACTTCTCGATTAGCTCTTTCGTATACCTTTGTTGCGATAAACGGACTCTTCCTGTTTTACCTTCTCGCTCAACATTAATTCCCAGGATGTTGTGAACAGGACCGAGGTCCTTCATCTTAAATGAAGATTTCATCCTTGATTTAATTGATTCAAGCTCCTCTAATTTCTTCGATGCCAATATTAAGTCGTCCACGTAGACGATGAGGATTACTCTGTCCTCTTCCGCTCCAAATACATATACGCATGGATCGGCAATTGTACGCCTTCCTCCATGGTTCACAATATAATTATCCAATTTTTTGTGCCATTCTCTACCTGACTGTTTCAATCCGTACAGTGGTTTTAACAATTTACAAACTTTTTCTTCGTGATTTCGTTGGATAAACATTTCGGGTTGCTCCATGTAAACTTCTTCAGTTAACTCACCCTGTATATAAGCAGCCACTACATCCATTTGATGCACGTGCATTTCCTCCTGCACACTTGCAGCAAGTAAAGTGCGAATTGTCTCGTACCTCGCCACAGGAGCGAAAACTTCTTCATAATCTATCCCGAATTTTTGGGTGTGACCTCTCGCGACTAACCTCGCTTTGTATTTTATAAGTACTCCTTCTGGCGTCATCTTCGTCTTCAGTACCCATTTATTTGTTAAGACCTTTTTATTACTTGGTCTCGGTACGAGAATCCATGTTTTGTTTTGTTGTAAATTTTCGTACTCAGCCTGCATGGCTTCTAGTCATGCTTCTCTGTCCTCTCGACTTAGTGCGTCGGATACCGTTGTGGGGTCAGACTCTTCCACAATGTTTTGTTGGTAGACCTTTCTAGGTCTCCCTCGTTGACCTGTTCTAATAATTCTTGGACGACCAGGTCCTCGTTTCGTAGCTTCTTCGTTCTGTTCTTCATTTTCGCGTGAGTATTCTTCATATGATGATTTTTCTAATTCTTCATTGTTGCTGTCTTCTTCTTCGTGCACTTCTTCGATTTCTTGAATTTCTTCTTTGGCAGATAGTTCAGGGACTACAAATAATTCTTTCTTCGGTGATGAATCTTGCCTGATTGGCTCGAAAAATTTTACATCTCGGGCTTTGATGATCTTTTTCGTACCAGGCTTCCATAAGCGATACGCCTTCGATTCTTGTTCGTATCCGATTAATACGTATTCATCGCCTCTGGGATGGAATTTTCCCCTTTTGGGTCCCTTGTATAATACTATCGATTTGCTACCTATGGTTTTAAAGTAACCTACATATGGTTTATTACCCGTCCATACCTCATACGGTGTCTTTCCATCGAGTGCCTTCGTTGCGCTCCTATTCCTCAAATATGTTGCTGAACTGACTGTCTCAGCCCATAAGGAAGTTGGTAGACCAGCCTGCGTCATAATACATCTCGCCATCTCGACTAATGTACGGTTTGCCCGTTCCGCTACTCCGTTCTGTTGAGGCGTATGTTCGACGGTTAATTGATGCACTATTCCTTCTTCCTTGAGGAAATTTTTAAATTCATTTGAAAGGTATTCTTTCCCGTTATCGGTTCGGATTCTTTTTATTTTTCGACCAGTCTGTTTTTCAGTTTTCTTCTTGAAATCCTTAAACGCTTGAAAGACATCTGAACGGTTTCGGAGCATAGCTACTTCTGTATACCTCGAGAAGTCATCGATGAAGGTAACGAAATATTTCGCTCCTCCAAGCGATTTGGTGCTCATCGGACCACATATGTCCGAATGGATTAAACCTAGAGTTCCTTTTTCTCTAGTTTCCGACCTCTTAAATGGTTGTACATGAATTTTGCATCTTGCGCATATCTCGCAATTGATCCCTCTTGATTTCGGGGAAAAATACATTCCTTTAACCATTTCATCATTTTTCATCTTTTTCAGATCGTTGACATTCACGTGTCCATATCTTTCGTGCCATTTTACTAAATTTACATCGGTTTCATCACATGTTAGCATCGCGTGCTCGTTCCTTTCGTCAACAATATACAGTTGATTTCTTTTCGTCGCGGTTAATACAGTTTTTCCTTCTTTGTTATTTATTGTTGCCCGATTTTTGTCAAATATGACAGTATAGCCGTGATCAGTAGCGCGCGAGATCGACAAGAGGTTGTTGCGCAGTTCCGGTACGTAGAGAGTATTTTTCAGTTCCACCGATTTCGCGGGATGTCGATTTGTTGTTACTCCTAAATTTACAATACCTGCGCCAGACGAGTTCAAGAAATTATCCGCGGCCGTATAAACTTTGGTCTGTGTCCTATTGTCTATATACTCGAATCGGCGTTTTTCATTACACATATGTCTGGTCGCGCCGCTGTCAAGACACCATACACCCGATCTTTTTTCGAGTTCTGTATTGCACGCAATCGCGATCATCGTTTCACTCGTATAATATGAATTTTCGCGTTTCGGTTTTGCCCTCGATCTACAATCACTACTTCTGTGTCCGATACGTCCGCAGTTAAAACATTTG
Organism: Cerceris rybyensis; assembly: GCA_910591515.1. Taxonomy (NCBI): domain Eukaryota; kingdom Metazoa; phylum Arthropoda; class Insecta; order Hymenoptera; family Crabronidae; genus Cerceris; species Cerceris rybyensis. Next base: position 7,684,528 of record OU342789.1, on the reverse strand, counting down.
CCATTGAACTTTCGCATTCCCGGTTTATTATAGTCCTTCGGATACACTCGCGACGGTTTCCTCGAATCGAAATTGTCATTCGCTAACAACGCGCCACTTTTCTTTTCGTTCTCATTCTGCCTTGCGTCACGTTCAGTCTGTCGCGCTTCCTCTTCTTTCATCTTCGCTTTGAGGCTTTCAAGTGTCGGTATATCATCGCGTGACTCGATCGCGACACTAAAGCTCTCGAATTCGGCCGGTAACGATATGAGTAGCATTATCGATAAAAGTTCGTCAGGGATCTCTATACCGGCTTCCTTCACTTGTTCGACTTTCTCGGAGAATTCGTTTACGTACTGCGTAATTGATGTACCTGGTTTCTTCTCCATGCGTAGTAGCTGTTTGCATAACGTTGCTTTTTTCACTGGACCATGCGATTCGAAGATGTTTTTCAGCGTGTCCCATGCTTCTTTCGACGTATTTGCCTTCTTTGTATGATTCAATTGACCGTACGTCACACTTAGATTTATCAAGGCGAGCGCCTTTGCGTCTTTCTTTATCCATTCTTGTGGATTCTGTGCCGGCTTTATTTCCGTGCCGTCCACGTATTGCCACAAGTCGTTATATGTCAGGACACTTTTCATCTGGACTTTCCATAAGTCATAATTGTTCTCCGTCAACTTCTCGATATTTGAGAACACGTTTGATGCAGCCATCTTTCTGCCACGTTTTTCACACGGACCGATTTTTCTCACTCACGACCGATTGTTATTCACTCGCGCAGTTAAATCGCACCTGGGCCCATAACCTGTCAGGGATTCCGGGGTTGCGTGGTGATTTAGAAACTTGTCTGTATATGTTTGAACACGACTTTAATGATGCTTATTACATATATTTACTTAGTAGCACGTACACGGCTCATTGCCCGTAATATTCGACGGCCATACTGTATCTATCTTTCCAAAAAGACGGGAAAGCGCCACGGTCGGTCTTGGTCCTAACTATAAGGAAACTGAACCCACATTGAGATTCTCACATATAACTTAATAAAAGTTATAAACATATTTATTTGTATTGTTTCATCTTCAATTAAAAATTAAAACCACATATTTTGAAAAATATCGTTTAAACGGTCTTCTAGATACAAAAGCAAACTTTTTCATGCCATATATTTTTTTCGTCTAATTACGACCTAAACTATCGAAATTTTATACTTTAAAGTCAAAGTCAAATTTTGTGTTGACCCGTGTAATCTTTTACGAACTGTCAGTGCTCTGATTTAAATTACATGTTGTTACAAACAATTTTACATTAACGCGATTTGCTAATTATTTTGCATACTTGTTGGATACCGACTAAAGGTGATTCAGGGTCCAAACCGGAACTTTCACTTATCTCCGATTCCTCCATCGCTTTTCCTTCAAAATATGTTTTGAAGACCTGTAATCTGTAAAAATCCTAATGAAAGTCACCGGAAAAGCGATCGTCCTTTTGGAATCTCACTCACGAGAAGTCAAAATTATCCGAACCTCCTACCACTGTCTCAAACTTATAAAACGCCAGTCTTATGTTACCGAAACCGGAAATTTTGTCAGAATTGTACAGAACCGCTAACAGTCTGCAGCTTGTGACTATGTTACTTTCAGTTTGTTAAAATATCCCCGAATGTTTAAAGTTCTTGGTAACTAAAATGTAATTTTTGATGGAACAAAATAAAAATCCAATAGTAGAATTTACCATTAAGGGAAAATAATGATGTTATTGCATTACTTAATTTCAAGTAAATGGTAACAGACTGGATCAGTAATTGGAAGCATAGAAAGTTGAAATAACGAAACTATTAATGCAGGTAATCTATCCTTTATCAAATGCATCGCCAGCCCAATGAAATTTCTACAGACTTTTTCACACTTTTAATTAGCATTATATATCTCGTTAAGACACAACTTGAAGTTTCGCATTAAAATGCGTGCTTACTTAAAACTGAGTATTTCACGTATTTGAAAAAGTAACGGAATTATCAACGTCTTAGTTGTTAAAAGAGAAAGCAACAAAATAAACAGAAAAACACAGAAGCAATTAATGACATGAAAAACCATTCTGAACATGGAAAATGAGGAAGAAAATGTACGATTTACGTGGGAAACAAAGATAAAAATAATAATCATGTAAAACCGTTTGTTAATCGCGACATCGAAATTAATACTAATGTCAGATTTGCAAAATTCGAGACTACTCAGCCCATGAATAACTGGTAGATAAATCACCGATTTAACATCTACCGCTTGCATCATTCTCAATCGATTCTCGCGTGCAGCCCATTAATAACGTGACCGGTAGGATCGATGCGGAAGACCGATCGATATCTCACCTCAGCGTGACATTTAGTGCAAAAATAATTTGCTGTAAAACTGCCTCTACACACACACACACACACACACACACACACACACCTCGCTGTCTCTCTCTCTCTCTCTCTCTCTCTCTATCTCGATCTCGATCTCGATCTCGGGCACACGCAAAAATTAATTGTCGTGTGTCAACTCCATTAGCTTGATTTTAATTCAAAATATCGTGATAGTTAAGTGATGTTACAGTGCAGATAGCAATACTAATTTAATAATTAGCCACCTCTATTAAATGGTGAGTCCAACTGGAGAATATTCTGTGCTAATTGTAAGTAAAGCAGCTTTTGAATTATAAGTCACGGATTTTTCTCTCTATATAATGATAATATATTATGGGTGTATATCATTATGGTGTTGAAAATACAGTATATACAATAATCTCGTTCCGAGCAGCTAATACAAATACACTCAATTTTTTTTTAAATGGTAGATACGTTCCTTAGAAAACCGTGCAAAAAAAATCGTGTAAAAAAATATATGCCACATATGGTAAATTTAGGGATATGTTTCCCAACTTTAAAAAATCGTGTAAGATTAAAAAAAACTCTAAATATTTTCCCAAAAAAACGTGCAAAAAAGTTACAATGAAATTCATATTACATATTTATAAAACATGACCAATTAATTTTTATTACAAAAAAATAATTAAAATTAGTGTACAGTGAAAACTCAGACCATAAGTACAACATATAAAAATTAAAATTGAAATTAAGAATAAAAATCAATTTCGCAAATATTTATTGCTACTTAACCAGTAAAGCGTGGCGATATTTTGGCAAAGCGCGCACCAGTTTGTGTCGCGATAATCAAGCGATGACGGGTATAGTCGTCAAACACAGAGTAAGTGGCGCTGTTGAAATATTGGGTCAAAAAGATGACTCTATTTTAGAAAATGAACAATTTTATTAGTAATATTCACATAGTCGCTTAATATGAACATATATCTATACATAATGAACGGAAAACTTAGAAAAAAGTCGAATATTTATAGAAGTTAAAAATTTAAACTCTTGCTGTCGTGTGATATTCACGAAAACAAGGAACAACCACAGCGGCACTTTGCACGTCGGACACCAATACCGCGATTCTTTTCTAATCTTTTTTTTAATAACAAACAACACATCTTCGCTAAGAGAATCTACTATACTTTTTTTTTTTGGTTTTGATACATCAAGATGAAAATCGGGATAATCAAAGATGCTGAACTGTTTACGAGTTAGCTCTCAGGAAGTTATGAATCCAACTCAAATTATTTATAATTTTTATTTACTTGTTTCATTTCGTCTTGACCTCTAAACATTTTAAATATATTAAAATTTACGAATATAATTTAGTTGTCGCCAAAATTACAATTTAAATATCAAATTGTAACAAAATTTTACGCATGACGGATATCGTCGTCATGACAAAATTCTGCCACATCTCCATGACGGATATAGTCGTCAAACACGGTTAACTGGTTAATAACAAGCGTGCACGTTTATTACGGACTAGACCAGACTCGGGTATTCCCCGTAATAGACCAAGTTTTCTTCTCCTACGAACTTCTTATGGAGATTTGATTGAACGATTTGAAATTTCATTTTGATCATAATCACATCAGACAGTCGAACACAACACAGAAGTAAAATATGGCCACGATATTTCGTAAGATAATTGTACTGGCAGTTTTCTGCTAGCAGCTCTTACGGAAAAATGCGAGTGCGCGTCTTTGCCATATTTTGGCAGAATAACGAACAAAACTCGGAGCAGATCGTGATGTTATACCACGGAGTTATCACGGACCAGGAATCGAGGTTATTCACGTGCTTTCCAAAGGAGACCGATTACAGCTGACTCAATGAAATCGATTAACTCGGTCCCTGAAACGAACTTTCGAGGTATCGGGCGTGACATGGCAGAGCGGCTCGGTTTAAGTCCTGAGATTCGAGAACTCAAGCTGGGACATGTGTGGGCATGAACCCACACATCTTGTTTCTGGAAGACGCTGTCAAAATTAGAATTAAAAAAGAAATTGTTTTTGGGATTCGTGCTAGAACAAAAAATTCGTGTAAAAAGGTGTATTTGTTCTTACTGATGAACCGTGTTTGGAGATCGTGTTCTTAGTGATCGCAATACGTAGACTTTATTTTTCTATGTACAAAGTTCGTTTTCAATCAAGTCGCTCGTCACTTGTTCGCTTTTGAACATGAATAGAATCCTTGAACGGCCGCGTGTCGCCCTTTTTCTATCCTTCGGTCATCTCTACTCTTTCTTAATATTTTTCTCTCCCTACTCTCGAATAACGAGAGTAAAGGAAAGTTGTCTTACCCTTGTCTAGGCGGGTTACGAAAAATTATTAAAGTCGCCTGGAGACGTCCGCAACCGTGGAGGTGTCTTGGTATGGAAAATTCCACATTTGGTGGACACCCCTCGAGGCCCCGGCCGCCTCGAGGCAGCACACCCACCTAGACAATAGGATTTACCTTTACTGTCGGTTCACGACCCGGCCCCTGTCCGCCGCGGACGGTCTTAAACGCGCGGGACCTGAAGCATTAGAATTTTGCTAATTGTAAATTAAAATAGCTAACAGGCCCAGCGCAGAGTCGACCGCCCGAAGTCGAACAATGGCGGAGACCAGATCGAAAACCATCGTCCCTACACGTGTTATATCAAAATCGGGTAGAAAAAGTCGGTGTAAAAAAAGAGTTGAGTGTTCTAATATTTCTTATTTGGTGACACTTTTTTAAGCGTCTGACTGTTCTTCTCTTGACAAGTGCAATACATCAACTCTGTGACTACTGCCTTGTTATCTCTCCTCTGCTATTGCTAGGTTCTTCGTAAACTTCTTTTCCACGAAAAGGTCCCGAAGGGGGGAGAGTCGTCGTCCTCCCTTGCTGGAGGAATTGTCCTCTTGACAAATGTCAGGCGTGAGACTGTCTAGTTCGGCGTTTCACTAATGCGGGGTCTTACGCAACAAAGGATATAGCAAGATAAGAGTGTCAAAAATGCCCTTCGACCGATTTCAATGGGGGTACAGTAGAATCCCTCTAATGTTGACAACTCTGGCCAGGATCATTCGCTAATGTTGACACTCCCTTCTATCCCCACTTTTCATGACTTATTTTCCCCTATGCGCATAAGCATGCGAAGAATTGAAACTTGAGCGAAGGATCATGTAAACATCCATAACCTACATGACGCGCCTCGAAACTAAAATTCTATTGGGCAATAAGAAGTCCAAGTGGGGGAAAATACAAGTACCAGTAACGGGAGTATCCTGTCAACATTAGCGAGACAGCAACCTTAGAGGGAGCAACATTAGAGGGATTCTACTATAGTCTCATTCGATAGATAATGCTCGGCGATCATTGTATACAAAATTTTAACCCTGTATCTTGACCGGAAGGGTAGTTATGGGGAAAATTCAAATAACAGGTTTTTGCCTCATTTTGCCTATTTATTGTGGTGCAAAAAATTCAAAAAAGTTCTGACAGATTCTACACGGTACCGTACATATTTGAGATTTTTCTCAGATTTTTCCATTAAACAACGTAAGTGTAACAAATGAGTAAACGGAAAAAAGGAGATTTCGTATCGAGATCTTCGAGGGCCAACTTTTTGCATATTACGCAGAACAGAGTATGACCAGCAAAATCCCACAAAACAAAAAATATGTTCTGGTACTTAAAAATACTTTTAAATGTTTGAAAATAGCAACTGATTATTGTTACGTAGTTGACAATTTTCAAAAATAACAAAGAACATCTTAATTCCCCCATGGGGATTTGAACCTGCGACAAAAAAGTGTGCAACCAATTGACAATCTAGGTGGAAAAAAATAATAACTCCAGAACCGTTCATTTTAGAGAAAGATATTATATACAAAAGTTTCATAATATCGTGGAAGGAATATCGGTGTAATACTAATTCTTTATATTTCTTCAATGTTATTTAAAGGTCAACTTCATTTTTTATACAAAAATCGGTAGATTTCTTTATAGACATTCATTGTACAGAAGAAATAAAGAAACTTTTGTATAAGACATTTTCTTGTTGGACTTTGTATTAAAAAGATATTTAATGAAAAAGATCCTATTAAATCCTTTTTCGATAGGCGAACTGCCCAACAAACTTTCAGCTGCTATAACAAAGAAGTGCACAGATATACGCACAAAATCTTTGCGTTAATTACTTCTATATAATCTGAGGAGTATATATGTAAAGTTTTAACCCGGTACTTTTCGAGACTTCTTTGTTGTTCAATGTTTAAGTGGACCGTGTACCGTGATTTTCACGCTGATTACCTAGCTTATTCGTCTCTAATGGTAAACTAATAATAAGAACAATTAAGTAATAAAAGTGATATTCAAGAAGTCACCATTCTTATTAACCTCTTAAACACGGCTGAATTTTGCGCGGTGCTGTCTCTCAGTACTGCAGAGTCAGACACCAATTACGTGTTAATGATACAGCACCGCAACACATCACAACTACGCGAGTAGAAGATAATAATTAAGTTTTTGGTAATTAAATTAGCATTTTCCTTAAAGATAAGATACACATACTTTAATATTCATTCAAATGTTGAGCGAGTAAGCCACTGTAATGGCGCGTTGTTTAAAAGGATGACATTCGCGACAGCCATTATAGTGGCGCGTCGTTCAGAGAGATGACATCCGCGAAAGCCACTATAGCGGCGTGTCGTACAGAGAGATGACATCCGCGAAAGTCACTATAGTGGCACGTAGTGCCTAAGAGGTTAATGCCAATGATGTGATTCCGTAATTGTTAAACGGTATTTACGTTGAAGGTACCTGGGCATTTAGTGACCGCGAGCTCCACGGAGACTCTGCAGCCGCACTATGTACCATAAACTTTGAAAAGGTCAGTTCTGGATAGACCTTTGTTGGGAGCGGTCGACGCGCTCAGCGACAGCGAGTTCAGTGCTATTCAAGTGTTCATTCTTCAGATACAGTGAATCTCACCATAATCCCACACTGCGATTACTAGTTCTCGGGGACAAGTACCAAGTCCATTTTTAGTATACCGCTACTTAAACGCGCGTTAAGTGTAATCAACGCAGAAAATCTGGATGAAAATCTAGATAAAGTTCTTAAAATAACCGGCACCCACTCGCCGCAGGATGCCATCCTCATAAGCCGCGTTTTTTAATCCGAAGACGGGGAGGGCCTCCCTTCCCACTCATCGTTCGGGAAAAAGGCAGAAAGCACAGCGATGTCATTCACTCCTTCATCGACGGCATGGAGCACTTGGGAGGATCCAAGCATTGTTATTAAAAAACAGGCTGAGACCATCGCACGGCTTGAGGCCCAAATAAAAGCGTTCCAGTAACTACAGTGCCACAGTTCCTCAGTGGGATCCTCTTCTAAGATCTCCTCATCTCCGAAAGCGCCACGGAAAAAAAGGGCTCTCACGAAAATGCTGCTACTGCTGCGGAATCACCGATCACCTCATCGAATCGAATTGATTCGTTGGCCCAGGCGGACGACAACATGGAAACAGACGAGAGTACGGACACCGCACTTGAAACGCCCTTTGTGGAAGGACAAGGTCGTTAATCTATTGTTTAACGTGTGGTACATGCCTTGCAGCTCCACCGCACGGCCCCCATGGGCGCGGGATCGGGATACGCCCGATGAACGCATATGTACAGGGTGTACAAAAATTAATGGTCATGGCTTTAAGGGGTTGTTCTACACCTCTGGATCGATGGAGATTTGCGAAAAAAACCGGCCGCAAAATTCGGGAAAGGGTAGCAAATTTTTTTTATTGGCTGTACAGGGTGTAAAAAAATTAATGGTCATGGCTTTAAGGGGTTGTTCTACACCTCTGGATCGATGGAGATTTACAAAAAAAACCGGCCGCAAAATTCGGGAAAGGACAGCAAATTTTTTTTATTTGCTCATCGTATTCGTCTTGTTACGCAGGTAAAATGTCTGAGAGGAACCATGGGTCAGAAACGAACCGTTCTCTCACAAATTAACTTTTAATTCGGCCTTCCGATAAAAATTTCGCCCATATGGCAGCCTTCGAGTCACCTACCTTTCGAAAGGAAACACATGAAATACCCCTGCTAGCTCCAATAGTTGAAGCAGAGGCAACATAAACGAAGATAGAAAATGACTAGAAAAATGTCATTGACCTGCGTTCGGTGTTGGGTTCGCTCAAGGGCCCACCCGGGGAGAAGAGCATAAACACATGCACTTCTCTTCTGGTACGGTGACACAGTGCCCCATTTTCTAACTTCGTTTACGTCGCCTCTGCTTTAACTAATGGCGAAATTTTTATCAGAAGACCCAATTAAAAGTTAATTTGTGAGAGAACGGTTCGTTTCTGACCCATGGTTCCTCTCAGACATTTTACCTACGTAACAAGACGAATACGATGAGCCAATAAAAAAAATTTGCTACCCTTTCCCGAATTTTGCGGCCGTTTTTTTTCGCAAATCTCCATCGATCCAGAGGTGTAGAACAACCCCTTAAAGCCATGACCATTAATTTTTTTACACCCTGTACAGGGTCCATTATGAAAGTAATGCGCATGATTTTATTGTGACGCGTCTATACAACGCAGCGGGGTAAAATGAGTCGGAAAATGTGACGAATGTTCTACCCTTTCAATACACACCGTCGCCAATATGCTCCGAGCAGTCTGATTGGAAAGACTTGCCTCTGCGTGAAGAGTGTTTTTCAAGTTTGTAACACGGCACGATGGAACGTTCGCTCGAACAGCGCTACGCAATCAAATTTTGTGTGCGGCTTGGAAAGAATGCAACTGAAACATTCCAGATGCTTCTAAAGGCCTTCAAGGACGACTGTATTTCAAGGTCACAGTCTGGGAGATGGCACAAGGCGTTCAAGGTGGGCCGGGAGGAGATCGCCGACGAATCCCGTTCTGGACGCCCAACAACGGTCAGAATCGACGACAACGTGAATCGTGTGCGCGAAGTTTTGCGCTCCGACCGTCGATTGAGCATCCAACAAATCGCTGACAGCCTAAACATGTCCACATTTTCGGTACATGTGATAGTGACCGAGGATCTGCAAATGCGCAAGATTTGCGCGAAGCTTGTACCGAAAGTGTTGACGGAAGACCAGAAAGAACTTCGAGTTTTGCGCTGTCAAGAATTGTTAGATTTGATTCAAAATGAGCCGGACTTTCTTAACTCTTTTGTAACTGGAGACGAATCCTGGATGTTGGAGAACGATCCAGAATCGAAAAGGCAGAGAAGCGAGTGGCACACAAAATCTTCCCCCCGCCCCAAGAAAGCGCGAATGAGCAAGTCTCGCATCAAAACGATGCTCATTGTCTTTTTTGATGTCCGAGGAATCGTCCATTTTGAGTTTGTACCGCAGCACAGTGTGTAATTTTAGGGTTCTAGCTGGACAAAACTATTTTTTTAAAGAAATTATGGTTTTCGTTACTTTTACTGACTTTTCTACTACTAAACAACATACTGTTATACTTAACGTTAATAATAATATATATTTCAATAGTTATTTAACATTTATACGTAAAATAAGAGACTATCAACTTTAAGAATTTGCTGTAACTTAATCTTAAGGCTTCTTTTAATATTTTTTTGTGTAAAATGACTCTGTAAACTCTACCAATTGCAACGATGCATATCATTTTAATGTAGTAAAGATTTAAATATGTTTAAACATATGTTTCCGATTTACTCTAAAAATTAAAAATCCAGGAAAAAATCTAATAGCAGGTGGCGATAGGGCAGACATTTTTCTTGGAAAAAGCAAAAAAAATTGCAATATAAATTTTATTTTTGGCTGAAAAATTTAAAAACTTCCGCGAGGCATTTTTCTTGTGTCTTCTGAGCGAACGAAACTAATTGTAAGTGAATGCCTCGCCACTCTTTGGGGTTCTGGCCAGGATTTCGGCAAAGTAGACCACTGTGAGACGTCGCTCCCGTCCGTTAGGGACGTAATAAAACAATAAAAAAGTAACAGATGTCATCATTTGTCTGAAATGGCTCTTTGCATTTTCAATTGTTTATATCTTTAGCTTTGAACATGCAAAATTGCAAAAGTGTAATAAACGGTAGACTTTGTCAAAACTTAAATAACTTTCCGAAGGGAAGCGAAATTCAGAGTCCGCGCGGAATAAAACAATAAAAAAGTAACAGATGTCATCATTTGTCTGAAATGGCTCTTTGCATTTTCAATTGTTTATATCTTTAGCTTTGAACATGCAACATTGCAAAAGTGTAATAAGCGGTACACTTTGTCAAAACTTAAATAACTTTCCGAAGGGAAGCCGTAATCCCGCGAACGCGCGGAATAAAACAATAAAAAAGTAACAGATGTCATAATTTGTCTGAAGCGGCACTTTGCATGTTCAATTGTTATACTTTTAGCTTTAAGCACACAAAATTGCAAAAGTGTAATAAATAGTAATATATGTTAAAAGTCTACATAAATTTTGGAACGGAACTTAAATTACATGTTAATTGTTAAAGCGGATTAAAATGGTAATGAAAGGTGTTTTAGAAAAATAAAAAATTGTAAATGTATCCCAAATGTGTGGAGATAACGATACATATACGCAAATTCCATTCTAACCTTTCGTTACAAAACAATTGACGAAAATGTCTAGGGCATGATGGTAGCGTGTAAAAGCAATCTGTGGAAAGTATAACTTTGAGGCCTGATAATTAACTATTGCAGATTATTTTTTCAAATAATTTTTACATTTTCTGTTTCTATGGATATTCTACTATCGATTTCCAATAAAATTTTATACATTTGGACCATTACGAAAATTGACTTTTGTCCAGCTAGAACCCTAAAATTACACACTGCGCGCAGGGAGAAACTGTCAACTCAGCCTTTTATCTGCAAGTACTTCAGAGATTGAAGCGCCGCACAGTGGTCGATTTCGCCGAAATCCTGGACAAAAACCCAAAATTTTTTTTCATAATTTTCAAAATTCACACATCAGAGCATTGTTTTCCATTAATAAAAATTTTTATTGAACAATACTCTTAGAGATATGCAATGTCAAAGTTGGCACTTAAATAATGTACCTAACGTTTTCACATCGAAATTGAGAATACGTTTTCAATGTGAAATTAAAGTTTGATCCACTTTTTCAGTATTGGTAGCTATTTATCATACTTTTAATTTATAAATATCTTGGTTCCATTTTTTTATTCAATATTTTACAACTGTGATGGTACAGAATGTAAATCCTATATATTTTTTTCCTTTTGCTAGTGAAATAGTTGTGAAGTCCACAACCATCCAAGCTAATTTTTTTTTTAAATTAAACTTTGAAGCTTCCCGAAGAAGGCTTAGTTGAGTTTTCTTGCTTTTTGCGATTCTTCGAGAAATTGTTATTTGTTTGTCGCGCGCGCCATGCTCGGGGAAGTGCATTTATGACATAGGGCCGGGCTATCGTGCCTTAATGAATATGTACTGTTAATTTTATTCTACAGGCACTCTGGTAATTTACAAAATAATTTATTTATTTCGTCGGGTTGAAAATTCAAATGGGGTTAAGTAGACTGGTAGTCTGATAGCTTTATTTTAAGTCAGCAATAGGTAGAAGTGTACAATTCTTCCACTGACCGCCATCCGTGAAGCAGTGCATGTATAACCTCAGACCCGGGTATCATGTTTCATTTATTGTTATTTCGTAACCATGCGTATATTTTAGGAAATTGTAGTTTCAGGTTCGTAAGAAGTAGCTCAAAAAACATTAGAATACCAATTTTGGCGGGCAACCAAACATTTTTTATACGGATGTCCGCCATATTATTTTCAAATATTTTGAGTTCGGATTCTTAATTAGCGACCGGGAAAACATAAGAATACTAATATTTGTGCCGATCCGACAATTTTTCGATACTCGCACCCGCCATTTTAAAGCCGCCATTTTGGTTTTGGAAATTCTGAGTTCAGATTCTTAATCAGCGACCGAAATAATACTAATATACCAATTTTCAGCTAAATTGAAAAACTCCTTGGGGTTTTGGCCAGGATTTCGGCGAAATCGACCACTGTGCGCCGTATCGCGCGCGTGAGGGCTGACATCAAAGACACGGTCAGGCTCCACCATGACAATGCTCCTAGCCACACGGCCTCCATAATAACAAATTTCCTGGCCAGGAACAACGCCCCGCTGATCCCACAACCTCCTTACAGTCCCGACTTGGCTCCGTGCGACTTTTTTTTGTTCCCCCGACTAAAGATAAAGCTGAAAGGAAAACATTGGAAGTCCGTGGAAAATATTAAAAGACGTGTTACAAGGTTCCTGAGAGACATTCCTGTCGAGGAGTTTCAGGGTGCCTTCCAGGCATAGCAGACACGTCTCCGACAGTGTATTAATGCTAGGGGAGATTATTTTGAAGAATATTTGTAATGTATGTAAATCGTATTTGTAACGGTACGACAAATAAATATATTTTTCTAGGACAATGTGAATTACTTTTATAACGGACCCTGTATGTAGGTAATGGAAGCATGATGAAACAAGATGTCCAGGTGATTAACCCTTTGCAGTCCTATGTCGAGCTGCAGTCGACATAGATTTTCACTTTATATTATCTTCCAACAATTTAATATGGACTTTCTAATTTCATAATCATTTTGTAATATCACATAAATATTCGTGAGAACCTATAATTATTGCTATCAATAAATAAAAATTAGTGACCAACGATAGAAAATATTAGGAAATTATTTAATTTCATTTAGCTCACTATCAAATTAACAAAATAATTCGGACCGCAAAGGGTTAAAATCCCTCAAGGTTTATCAGAAACAAACATAAGTGGAAGTTTACGAGGAAATCTACGAAACACATGATCAAGCATCGATAACTTTAAGTCGTATCGCTTCCATTTCGTAGAAAGCCGTTAAACATGATGATACGTTCTATACTCTACCCACACGGGCAATTGCATTCCGCCGTAGAACCAAGTTGTGGAATTAAAGGGTATGCCTGCAAATCCATACACCGAGTTGCATTTTGCTCTATCCTTTTCAATTTCTAATGCATTT